>CM052804.1:22673389-22684836 GCA_028533885.1 Nasua narica | reverse complement strand
CCAACATTTGTATCAACATGGACAGGACAAGAAGAGATTATGCGGAGTGAAGTAAGTCAAGCGAAGAGAGTCAATTATCTTATGGTCTCGCTTACGTGTGGAGTATAAAGAAAATCATGGAGGGCATCGTGAGAAGGAAGGGAAGGGTGAATGGGGGGAAATCGGAGGGGGTGATGAACCAGGAGAGACTGTGGACTCTGAGCAACAAACTGAGGGTTTTCGAGGGGAGGGGGTGGGGGGATGGGTGAGCCTGGTGGTGGGTATTGAGGAAGACACGTATTGCATGGCGCACTGGGTGTGGTGCATGAACAATCAATCTTGTAACACTGAAAAATTAAAATAAACACATTTGGGGAGAAAAAAAAAAGAAAGTTAAAAATAAAACTACCCTATAACCCAGAAAAAAAAAAGTATTTATAAAATGTTATTAAGCAAAGACCAGCCATTTTAAAACCAATAGGCCTCAACAAATATGTATAATTATGACAGAAAAATCTAGAAGACAATATATGCTGAAGTATTAATAATAATTATCATAGGTCTTATGAATTTTCTTCTCCATTTATCTGTATTTTCTGGTGTAGCTGGGTATGAACTGCCCTGCGAGGTCATGGTACAAATAAGCTCTATTTGTGCTTTTTTATAAGTCAGTTAATCTCTCACACATTCCCACATTAGCAGAGTGCCCAATTTCTCATTCCTGGGCTTGACCCTCTTCCTGAATGATCCAGGATCTTCAGACATAATGTAGCTCTGTCACCTGCAGCTAGGTAAAGAGAGAGAAATTCCTAACAAATGCTGGTGTTCTCTTGCTACTAAAATCGGGGCCTGCCCTTCTTGGTACTTCCCTGTTGATCTCCTCCCTGACCCACATTCTTGCTCAAGCCAAGGGCATCCTTTGAGGAAAGACAATCCCCTCCCCCCATAGCACCTCAGCTGAGGTAGTCCAAGTGTGGGTGCCCAGGGTTCCCGGGCTCACATTCACAAGCAGAGTCTTCCTTCTGGGCTCTGTCACCATCCGGACTCCCATCTCTCCTGAGTGCCTCTTGAAAGCCTGGCTCTTCTTTCCCATCAGTGAATCTCCCTGGGGACCATTGCCACACACCTGAAACTGTCCACTAACTTTGAACCTCACGAGGAAGCTTCTAGGATCACACCTGTTGGAATGGCTATTGTCAGGAAGATTACGATTGGCAAGGATGTGAGAAAAGGGAACCCCCTTGTGCACTGTTGGTGGGAATGTAAATTGGTGCAGCAGCTCTGGAAAACAATATGGAGGTTCCTCAAAAAATTAAAAATAGAAGTACCATATGATCCAGCAAATCCCACTTCTGGGTATTTATCCAAAGGAATTGCAAGAAAAATCTCGAAGGGATATCTCCATTCCCAGGTTCATTAGCAGCACTGATCACAATAGCCAATACCTAAGTGCCTGCCAACAGATGAGTGGATGAAGAAGATTTGGTATGGAATATTAGACACGAGAAAGAAGGAAATCCACCATTT
This sequence comes from Nasua narica, assembly GCA_028533885.1. Taxonomy (NCBI): domain Eukaryota; kingdom Metazoa; phylum Chordata; class Mammalia; order Carnivora; family Procyonidae; genus Nasua; species Nasua narica. The sequence continues at coordinate 22,683,330 of CM052804.1, read as the reverse complement.
GAGACAACATGGATGGACCTTAAGGCCATTATGCTAAGTGAGATAACTCAGAGAAACACAAATCCTGTATGATATCACTAAAAAAACTTAATTCATAAAAACAGAGAGAAGAATGGTGGTTGCCAGGGACTTGGGAGTGGTAAATAGGAGAGATGTTTAAAGGCACAAACTTGCAACCAGTACATAAATAGATTCTGTAGATTAAACGCACACCACAATGATTACAGACGATATTGTATTACAAACATCAAACCTGCTAAGAGACTAGATCTTAATTATTTCCACAACAAAAAAAGAAGTGATAATTATGTGATGTGAGAGGGGTGATAACTAAGCCCACAATGGCAATAATGTTGCAATATACAAATGTGTCAAATCGACATGTTGTACACCTGAAACTTACACATGGTTGTATGTCAAACATATTTCAAATTTTCAAAAAGGAATTATCTAGGGCCTTGATCCTTTTCCTCCCAAGGGCTCCTTTATGCCTGGGCAAGGGGATCCACCTTTTCTAAAGCACCAACCAAGCATATCAAACGGTATCCCCAGGGAGCAGCCTCTTCAGGTGACAAAGGTCATCTACACCCTTTCCCAAGGATGAAAAGTAGCCACTAATCTTGCATTTATATAATCTTCAAAGTCACCTGAGTAGCTCTTCCTTGAAAAAAGATCTGCTCCAAGTCTACTTGGTCAGCCACCAAAACAAGGAAGCTGCGATTTGCAAATAGCAATTTCTTAAAGACCATCACCCCATTCCAGCAATTTCTACAAATGGCGTGCACTACTTCTTTAATAAGAAAAAGGTTTACTTTTTTATTAAGATATAATCTCTATTGTATGGGTTCCTCATAGTTTACTTGTGGAGAGCATGATGACCAGAAAAGATAATCTAACAACTAGAAGTAATAAAAAAATCATTTATCTGTATTTCCCAAAAAACATGAATGGGATCCAAATATAGACCAGATTGACTTTAAAAACAAACAACAACAACAACAAAAAAAAAACCCTCCTTTCTTGCCACTCCTAGCCACTCCTGGCCCAGCACTGGTTTTCTCTTTCTCTCTCTCTGTCTCTTTTTTCTCTCCTCGACCCCAAAATCTGCTTTCCTGACTCTTCAATCAGGAAAATAAAAATCAAGAATTGAGAAGGAAAGTACATATAAATACAAAGTACAAATAAAAAGGATTTATTTTGGTGGTCTGGGAAAGACTGAAAACACTGCTACTATAAATGTACTATTTGAGGAGCCATCCTGTCCAACTCAGGAAAACCACCACACAATGCCACACTTAGACCGAAGTTCAGACCGAAGTTCAGGGGCAGCCCTGCTGGGAGCAGGTGGAGGGTCGGGTTGTCTGATGGAAATGCACGGGAAGTCTAATGCTAGATCGTTCTCATCCTGTGAGAACAGCACAATGGGAGAATCGACTCTTAGCTCAGAACTCCATCAGCAAGTGTCTTTTCCCATTCAAGGCAATGAAAACCTTTTCCCTTTTGCACAGTGTGGGGACCAACTTGAGCATTCCAGTGAAAAAGAGAGTTAGAAAAATATGAAGATTTCTCATTGATACAGACACAGCCGGCATTTTGTGCTTGTTGGATTTTATTAGAGGAAAGGTCTGCTTTCCATGAAAATTCATGAAAAATGACTAAATCCTTAAAGACTTCCCTTTGAGCAGGTGGGATTAGTTATTAGAGCCTATTGTAAGAAGCCAACTTGGGAAACACAGATAATCATTAAAACCTAAGGAAGAAGAATCATCCTAGAACAACGCTGAGAGTTACCACCGGCACTCTCCCGAGGAGGAGCCATAGATTGGTTTCAACGTTTATGTATCTTTCTGGTTCATTTCTGACAAGTGTGCACGGTAAATAATTTCGATTCCAGAATGAGGCTCCCACCACTTTTCACAAATCCTTCCCATGCCTTACTTTAGATCAACTGGTACACCCTCACCTGTCTTGCTAACTGGCATCTGTTCTAAATGGTCAGGGCTGATGCCAAACCCATCGTTAATTTTTTTTTTAACAGTAGCCCTGATCCACAGTTAGGATTCTGGTGTCTATAGTGAGAAAAACTAAGAGAAATAAGATGACTTACAGAGTTCCTTCTTAATGAAATGTATCATAATATGATTGCACTACCCATTATGTACACCCATCTGTGCTGTTGTTGGAAAAAATGCCAAAGGGTGAGCTAGAAATGCTGTGCCACAGGTGTGGTTTGGGGCATTTCTCTACTTCTCACCTGGGGCCATTATATAAATCAGTATATGGCAGAAACTGCTATCTGCCTTCCTAATATCCATTCTTCCCTTTTATCCTACGTATTATAGAGAGAAGTAATGTGCCAAGATAAAACACTGCATTTCCTGGAAGATGAGAGTGGCTAATGGCACATAAACGGAAGTCGTTTGGTGGAGTTTCCAGGAAACTTATTTAAGAGACTTCCTTTTTGCCTTTGCTGCTTCCTCTGATCTGAGGCTTAGAACGTAAATGTGATGGCTGGAGCTACAGTGGCCTTATTGACACCATGAAGCAACCTTGAGGATGAAAGCCATATACTGAGGGTAGGAGGACAGAAAGACAGCAGGATCTTGAGTCCCGGTTCACATCCTGAAGCTACCATGTTAGCCCTGGACAACTGATTTAAGAGAAAAATAAATACCTATATCATAAACCCTACATTCGGATTTTCTGTTACATGAAGACTTCATTTTAGTTCATACTCTACATTATCCTCAAGATATGAGAAGACGGCAATTCCCTTAAGTTAGAAATCCTTGCACCAGCCAGCAACTGATAATCAGAGATATAAAATATTATGGAATATTAAATTTAATAATAAGAAGAACACCGGGGGCACCTTGGTGGCTCTGTCAGTTGAGCGTCAGACTCTTTGTTTCAGCTCAGGTCATGATCTCAGGGTCGTGAGATCGCGCCCTGCACCCAGCTTCCTGCTCAGTGGGGAGTCTGCTGGAGATGCTCTCTCTCCTTCTCCCTTTGCCCCTCTCCCTCTGACACACTCACTCTCCGTCAAATAAATAAATCTTTTTTAAAAAAAGAAAACTGACAGCAATAATAATGACCCCATTTTGTAGTTAAGAACCTTGAAATCCAAAGACGAGAAGTGACTTATCCAAACTATCCAGCTCTTGAGGAAAATATCCAGAGTCAGAACTAAATCTTCAAATTCCTGACTCCAGTTACCTCCAACCCACAAGGAGGCCAGCTCCCTCCAGCAGGCTCGAATGAGGGTCCCTTTCTGTCACTGCCAAAACACAGCACATGGTATCTCCTTGCACCAAACTCCCTTTCCCCTGCCTCCACCCAAGGTGACCTCTGAGAGTATCCCAGGGTAGAACACTTAACCTATGTCTGAAAAAGCACTTCCCAGCAAACAACAGAAGAAGCTAGAAGGTGAAATCACTCTAAAACAAAAGTCAGCAAACTAAGTTTCTCCAGCCCAACCTGGCCCCCTGACTATTTCTGTAAATAAAGTTTTATTGGGACACAGCCCTGCCTCTTCCTTCACGTGTCGCCTTTGGTTGCTTTTGCACAACAGAGTCGAGTAGCTACAGCAGAGACCAAATGACCTGAGAAGCTGAACTTTTTTTTGACTATCTAGTGCTTTGCATAAAAAGCTTGCTGACCACTGATATCCAAGAATAAGCATGCTTCCACTCTTGGTGACACTCAACAGTGGTGACCACCTGCCCATCCGAAAGCCCCCACAAGCCTCAGGGGTGGCCCACCGAAGGCCACCGGTCCATGTGGTCACTCCCTCCAGCGCCAGCAGGTGCGGGACGGGAGATACACCCACACCCAGATCCTCTCTCAAATGCTAACACTCAGACAGTGACCGTGCATGTAATGTTTGTTCTTTTCCCTTTTTTTTCCATTTTAATAAGGGAAAAACACAAGCCACTAAGATACAAGTAAAGGTCAATGAGGCTGTTAAGAGAGAGTGACAGGGCAAGTTCTGAGAGAGACGCTGTCAGAGCTTCTGTGGGATTCCGACCAATCGCACCGCGGGGCTAAGGAATAACGGCACATCTGAAGAGTCAGAAAAGGTCAGGGAAGACTAGGTGGATGATATTAAAAGGAAATAAGGAAAATTGGAAAAGGCAAAGTATTTGTAAGTGGGGGCAGGAGAGACAGATGGACTGTCATGGAGGGTAAATTGCTCTGAGAGAGGATGAGAAATGTGCCAAAACCCGAGAGAAAATCAAATCCTCGGCCCATCACAGGAGGTGGGGAGAGGAATAATAAAGACAAGTCTGCAAGCAAAATGATGTACAAATGGTATTTTTTCCAGAAATAGACTAATAAAATGCAGATGAAACCCATCAAATTGAAAAATGCGTTTCATCACTTGAAACGCAGCACACAGTGCTGAAGAGCGTGGAGCCGGAGAAGCCAGATAGGACGGCATTCGCATCCCGGTGCCATTGCTTACCACAGCACCCCTATCAAAATTAATTTCGTAAAAAAAAAAAAAAAATTCTGTAAGTGATCTTGCTTACCTAGCTTGGCTCACTACAGATGCCAGGAGCTTGACTGATCCTGGTATTTATATCAGGGGGGACCATTCAAAATATCCAATGGCAGCTACACCATTGGCCCCGGCCAATCGCAACAGAGAGCCACTGGTAAGCCCCACAGGTGTGTACCAGCAGAGGACTAGCCTTAGTACGTGCAGTGATGTCTAGGGTGCATCTGTGAGGACCGACTGGAGCCTCACTCTGAAATGAGGATGACTGACTCTACACGGGTCCCAAGCGACCTAGAGGAAGACCTGAAGTTGACGCCAGTCCATGCTTCCTTCTCAGGAAGGGTTGGTGATAACTCAGTGCTGGCTTGGGCTAGATCCTCTTTCCTTCAGGTTTTGGAGGCCTTCCCCATCATTTCCCAAGATGGCTTCTCATTTACACCCTTTCACTAATCCCACCTGCTCCAAGAGGAGTCTTGAAGGATTTAGTCATTCTTAATAGACTTTTAGGAAAGCACGCCTTTCTTCTAATGTCATCCAACAAGCACAGAATACTGGCTGGCTGCATTCCCACCCACGAGAAATCTTCATCTTTCTCTGACTCTTTTTCAACAGTGCCCACACGGAGACAAAAGGAAAGGGCTTTCATCTCTCTGAAAGGAAGAGACGTTTGCTGACTGAAAAGTGAGCTGAAAATGGCTAGAAGGTATACCACTTAATCCTTCTGAGTCTCAGTTTCCACCCCGAAGAATGATTGTAGCAGAATGAAGAAAGTATTTTAGCAACTGATACTCGTCTGGGACAAAATGAGAACATGAGAGACACGTTTGAGGTTGAACTTTGTGACTGAAAAACATTCTTCTACCCACCCACCAGAGGACCCCTGTATCTCTCACCTGATCAGTGAGGGGGAAACAAATCCAGTGAAATAAGAATTAGGGTTTAGGTTAATGCAGCAAAGAGGAAAAAACCCATATGAGAGCCATGTCCGGAGGCCCAGGTATCAATCTCCGTCTATTGGTAACTGGTCATGCACCCTTCAGCTGGCCACACTCTTCCTCTGGGCCACAGTTTTCCCATCTGTCAAATGGAAAGCTCGAATCTAGAATAATGTTTTTTCTGAGGTTCCAGTGAGATGCTTCAGGAGCCACAGAGGATAAAGCTGGATGCTGGGGATCCCGTCCTCCCCCCATTGGCAACCCGTCTCTACCGAACAATTTGCCATAATCTGTTTTATAATATCTGGTTACTTGACATTTTATTTAAAAGAAGGCACACATTATTCAAGGAGCTAGAGAGTGGTAAAAAAAAAAATTAATATCCCATGATGCTATACTGAGAATTTTTTTAATCATTTAAAAAATTGTCAAATAAAAATGTAATACTTGAAGCTAAAATCAAAAGGCAGCAGGGAAAATGTGGAAGATTATTGGATAGTACTTACTACTAAACATCTAAATACTCAAACGTGGTATGTAGTGGCAAATCAGGAAAATAAAAGACTTTTTTGCTCTCCACTTCAAAATGGAAGTGGATAACTGAGATGATCATTAGATTGATATTATTTATAATAAATTGCCTGTGTACCACATCTTTTTGGAATGTTTATTCTGAACTCCATGTTATCTCATTTTCTTGTCTTTTCTTTCTTTTCTCTTTCTTTCTTTCAGAGAGAAAGTGTGTAAGTAGGGGGAGGGGCAGAGGCAGAGAGAGAATCTCAAGGAGACTCCCCACTGAGTGCAGAGCCCAACACAGGGCTTGATCCCCCAACACTGAGATCATGACCTGAGCTGAAATCAAGAGTCAGACACTCAACAGACTGAGCCACCCAGGGGCTCCTCATCTTCCTGTCTTTAAGACTGGGCCCATTCACCAGAAAGCACATAGCTTGCCTAAAAAAGGCAGACTATTCATTTCCTATTGCTGCCATGGGAAACTACCACCAATTTAGTGGTAACAATATAGATTTATTACCCTACCGTTCTGGCGGTCCGAAGTCTGAAAAGAGTCTTGTTTGGCTAAAATCAAAGTGTTGGCAGAGGTGTGCTTCCTCTGGGAAGCTTTAGGGGAGAATCTGTTCTTTAGCCTTTCTGGCTTCTGGAGGCTGCCATATTGCGTGGCTCACTGCCCCTTCCACCTTCATCACCAACAATGGCCCTTGGGATCTCTCTCACACACCTCCCTCTGCCCTGACTCTCCTGCCTCCCTCTCTCCCGTGTACGGACACTTGTGATTACATCGTGCTCACCCAGATCATCCAGAATCATCTCCCCATCGAAGAGCAGCTGGTCGGCAACCTTAACTCCATTTGCAACCTCAACTCCCCCTCACCGTGTACCATGACATATTCCCAGATTCTGGAAATCAGAACATCTCTGGGGACAGAAGGGAGGACACTGTTCCACCTCCCGCAGGCACTACCACAGGCCCTCAGGGCAGGAGCCGAGTGGGAAATGACGGGAGTCGGGGAGGGTCCTTACCAAGACATCTGTAAGCACTAATGTCAGGGTAGAAGGATGAACTAAAAGTATCAGGAGACCGATGCAAAAGCTGAGCACTCTGCTCAAGCAAGTTGGCGTCAGAGCCGGAAGCATTGATCCGAGGTGAGGACAGAGGGAAGGCCTCGGGTCAGTGGGAAGGAGATGACACGAGTCAGTACAGGTGTGCACAATAGACCAGGAGGAAGCAGGACAGTTGCTGGGAAACCTGACTTTCAAGAACCCCAACTATGATCACCACGACCGCCTCTTTTGAGTGCTTATTATTTGCCAAATATAACAGTGGGCCCTTTACAATCGCGCTGATTCAATCCTTATAACAACCCTATGAGATAGTGGTGTTGACCCCTTTTAAAGATGAGAAACTAAAGGTAAAAGAAAGGAAGTGACTTGGACAAGGACACTCAAGTTTTCAGGCTGGGATTCTAAGCGGGGTTGGCCTGACTACAAGGCGGAAAGGCCCGCCCGTCACCCTGCCACACGTGGCCTTTACAATGGAATTGAGATGGTTTGCCAGACGGGGTAGGGGGTGGGGGGATTGCGCAAAGGGTCTTCCAACAATTTTGCTACTCAGTAACTTTGCGTTTTTAATCTCAAGTGAGCATGGAATCAAAAATAAATCTAAAATAATTTTTAAGCATCCCCAATTTGGAGGCTCTTATTTGAAGCATTTTTGACCACACTTTCTAGCATTTAACCACTGAAGAGCACTGTACGAGGAGCACTGTACGAGGTACCGTAGGCCACACATTTGGATAATATTTTCCCAACTGACAGGCAGTTTGCAAGTGTTCATTACACTTGCCTTTCAAAAGCACTGGCCCTGAAGTATTTGGTGTTAGAATCCTGTCCAGCGCTATGAGGCCACGGATAAAGCCTTCCCCTCCAGGCCTTCACCCCCTCTCTCTGCTCACTTCTCTTTCACCCCTGAAGCTGTCCATCTTTCCCTCCAGGTTTCTGAACATGAGGCCAAGTATTCAGCTCACTTTAGCTTCGAGGAGAAAGAGAGCCAATAATTTAATTTTGTTTTCCAGAGTTTGCCGCATGAATTCAAATTGGCATCTATTTACCTCCAGCAGAAAATTCACCCACAGAATGCTTTGACATTTGAGGCCAAAGCAGCCTTCCTTCTAATCTCAAGTGCCATAGAAAAGTACCTTTCAAGACTGAGCAGTGGGGCCCTCCACCTGCAGAGCCCCATTCAGGCTCTGACATGATCTGTCCTTGACGTACCGCCTTTGATAACACCAGCGCGAGGTTAGCACGGTGAGAATCCTGGCCCACCAAGGAGATGAGGTGTCCCCCAAAGGGCACTCCCCAAGTACCTGGCCAGTGACACTAGCCAAGTCATAGGAGTTATAGGCAACATGCGAAGAGAGTAAGCTTTCCAGAATAAAGCCAGATCATGTCACTCCCCTCCAATTCTTCAGTGATCCTCCATCACCTGTGAGACTCATTCCAAACTACTTAGCGAAACACAAAGGCTCTTCATACTCTGGCCTCTATTGATCTTTGTGGCCTCATTTCCAGGCCTTTCTCCAACCTCTAGACCAATGCTATACTCTGGTTTCACCCAACTATGCAGTTTTGGAGGGCACCATGTCTTAAGGGATTCACACATGCTATTTCTTCTGCCTAGAAAGCCAATTCTTCACCTCAACCTCCATCCTTTTGACTGAGCTAAGTCTTATGAAGCCTTTAAGACCCGGGTCAGATGTGACCTCACCCACAGGCCATTTGTTTGCCTTCTGCTGCCATGATAGTTGTGTCAGATATGCCCCTTCACACAAGTATGTGTAACCCAGAGTAGAGAAGGCATCGCTTCTCGCCACAGCTGTTTCAGCTTCCTTTAGCCATCCCTAACCCAACACCTGGGTTGACTCTCTCTCCTTCTATGTTCAGCATGCACAGGAATCTCTACGGAGGCCAGCCTCAGAGTATCTGACTGAGGGACTGAATGGACCAGAGTTCGAACCCCACTACTGCCCCTTATTGGTTATTTTATCTTGTGTAAGTTAATATTCTGATCCCCATTTTTTCTCTTCTGCGAAATAAGAGTATTATTATCTACCTCATGGAAATTTTATAGAAATTAATTGAAATACGGGCACCTGGGTGGCTCAGTAAGTTAAGTGTCTGACTTGATTTCGGCTCAGGTCAGGATCTCATGGGTGGTGAAATCGAGCCCAGCATTGGGCTCCCCGCTCAGCGGGAGTCTGCTTGAGATGCTCTCTCCTCTCCTGCCCCTCCCCCGACTTGTGTGCACATGTGCTCTTGCTCTCGAAATGAATAAATAAATATTTTTTTAAAAGAAATTAATTGAAATAACGTATATAAAGTAACTAACAGCACCTGGCACATAGTAGGTACTTAACAAATGGTATTATACTCTCTACATGTAACAACTTAAAGGTTCACGTTTTACTAAAAAAAGGAAACCTCTATACGTCATGTTCCAAACTTAGTCTCCTTAAGTGCAGCTAAACGTGGTGAAGACATTTACCCAGGAAGAAGTGGGTGGGTGAGTACGGAGTGGTCCCTGGATGAGTGGTCATTAACTGCCTCTACTCTGTGAAGAGCAGTTCAAAATGTCACAGCTATAAAAGCGCCCAGAGATCACCCAATCCAACCACCAAACATTGTCCCCTTCAAAAAGGAATCAAAGACCCAGTGGCACCGCTGAGAGACCTTACTGGGTCTGGATGGAAGCTTCAAAGGGCAACAGTAGAAAGCAATTAAGAGAAGTTAGCTGCCTCATCTTGGTGTGGCAGCAGGCGGGGCGTAAATAATACATAAAATAAATTAAAAAGATTAATACTTTTCTTCTTCAACAGCAGGAGACACTGCCTGAAGCTGATAAACCAGAAGCCGAGTGAGAAAGACCTGGAAGGTGAGCTGCAGATATCAGCCCACCTTCAATCATAAAAGAGAGGCAATGTTCCAAT
>CM052804.1:22552296-22673289 GCA_028533885.1 Nasua narica | reverse complement strand
AGTGTCCTCTTTCTTTTTTTTTTATTAAAAGATTTTATTTATTTATTTGACGGAGAGGAGAGAGATCACAAGTAGGCAGAGAGGCAGGCAGAGGCGGGGGGGGGGGGGGAAGCAGGCTCCCCGCCAAGCAGACAGCCCAATGCGGGGCTTGATCCCTGGACCCTGAGATCATGACCTGAGCCAAAAGCAGAGGCTTTAACCCACTGAGCCACCCAGGCGCCCCTAAAGTGTCCTCTTTCTTGATGAAGAATGGCTTTTGCAGAAAAGCATGGGTGAATGTGGACTTACTCTAAGTTAATTCAATAAGTGAAAATCAACTTACTGTAAGTTACTGCAAACAGAGAGTCCCCCCAAAGTGCTCACGTTTCTAAGAGATCAATATTCCCACTGAGGCTAGCATTCAGACACTTAGATGATATTACTGATGAAACATTCATTTATTTAGCAAATATTTATTGAGCACCTATTAAGTATCAATCACTGTTTTTCTAGACACTAGGAATATACCAGTAAATATCATCCAAGCAAAATTCTGATGAAGAAGGGAGACAGAGTAAACAAATAAACAGGGTAATTTTTAGGAAGTGACCAGTGCTACATGGAAAATAAAGCAGGGTCGTGAGGAGGAGATAAAGAAAGACCTCTCTGCCGAGGTGACAGCTGAACTGAAAGACAGTGGGTTAAACAAGTGAAAATCTGAAGACAGTTTTCGAAAGAGAGGGAAATATAAGGTCAAAGGTCCTAAGGAATGGGCCAGGGTGTTGTTCAAAGAACAGAAGGCAACAAAGTGTGGCTGGAGGAGAAAGAAGAGAACGTAAAAGGAGAAGAGGTCAGAAAAGTAGGAAGAGGACAAATAGCGTCCAGACCAGTAGGCCAGAAGAGGGAGTTTGAATTTTATCCCACATGCCAGGGGAAGTCATTTGAGGATTTAAGCATGGAGGTGAAATAATCTGATTTGTGTTTTCAACATCAGTTTTAAAATCTTCAGTAGAATGGCAGTCAATCTTTAAGACAGGTAATCTTGGAGAAGGAGCCCGATGCCAGGAAGCAGCAGAGCTTTCCCCTGACTGAGGCTAAAACATCAGTTTAGAGAAAATGTGCATGTAACTCAAATAAACCCCAGGCCCACATGGCCCCATGGCAGTGTGATTCATTCATTCATTTGTTTGCTCATTCAACAAATATTTATTGCAAACTCTGTTCTAACTAACGGGCATACAGAAGTAAATGAGGAGGAGGAGGGGAAAGAAAAGAAAAGAAATGAAGTATCTCCTGATGGATCTTACATTTTAAGAGCAAGACACCCAATAAACAAACATAAATATTTAAACTTAGCCAAGAAGAACTATGAAAAAATATAAATGAAGTGAGGGACTAAAAAGTAGCTGGAAATGATATTCGGGATTTCCCAATGTTCAGAGGGAAAGTCCCTCTGAGGGACTGAGGTTTCAACATAAAGTTACACGAAGCTATGCAGATATGCAGGGAAGAACATTCCAAGGAAGGGAGTAACAACACAGAAGCTCTGTGTCTAACAAGCCTAGCAAAGAGGCGAGAGGCTGAAACACAGCGCAGTGGGGAAGGGTAGTTAGAAGATGTGGTCAGAGAGCAGCTCCATTTATAGAAAAGACCATTTTTCTCACCATTGCTCTTCAGGGTCAATTTGTCATAAGCCAAGTGTCCACAAATGGCATTGGTCCCCTTGGGCCCCCTCTATTCTCTTTTCTTGGTCTATTTATCTCGCCTTGTGTCAATTCCACTGTATCAATCGAGATACAGTCAGGAGACAGAAATCACGCCAGAATTAGGATAGGGAAAATTTAACATTAATAATTATTAACTAGGGAAAAGTGGTTAACTACTGCAAGAGTTCAAAGAGAACTCTACAAAAGACAGAAATAGAAAATGTAAGAGCAGTTATTACCCCTAGAGCTGAGAAAAGGGGTCCTCGCACCAATGCTGAGAGTCAGACCCCTAGTTACCCTAGAACTTGTAATTTGACTTGTGACATACAGTAGGGTGTACTGAGAGCCCGTATGAGATTTATGGCCGTGAAATTCAAGTAAGAATCGGTACAGTTCCAATGTTCGTTAAGCTGCATTCCACTCCTTGGGGGAAGATACAGTGGAGGAGGAGAGATTTAACCTGGGGCCGTGTTTTTCTAATGGAGGAGGACAGAGGCAAATGGGAGCAAGAAAGTTGAAGATTTATGCCGGGGGTTGAAATGGTGGACCATGAAGTTTAAGTTGGGTAAGGGGGAAACTGAGGATATGACAAGGATAATTAATGGACAGTGAAAAGTGCTGAGGTCAGTGGATTAAAGGTCCAGAGTCAAGATTTATCAGAGTCAGGTACTTGAGGGAGTAAGCTACAACTACATAAGATGTTGATCTGGAAGCATAATGCTTAAAATTGAGTTACTATCATGACAAGGTCTTAGTGCAGTACTATTCCGTAGAGCTTTCTGCAGTGAGGGAAATGTTCTATGACTCTGTAGTCCAATGTGGTAGCTGCTAGGTGCAAATGGCTATTGGACCCTTGAAATGTGGCTAGTTCTACAGAAGGTCTTAATTTTTCACTTTATTTCATTAAATTCAAATTAAATAATCCCCTGTGGCTAGCAGCTATAGTGTTCGACAGTGCAGGTCTAATGTATGACCACAGGGATTGTGGCCGAGTGTGGTGAAGGAAAAAAATCAATGGAAGTGAGAAGATCAAGGAACTTGGAGACCAGGAAGATGAATGAATTACCCATGTGGATTTGGAAAATGTCAAGAATGATGGCAGCACTAGGGATGGGATGGAAAGAAAGATACAAAACCAGGTTCTTAGATTTTCAGTGAATGAGTTTAAACATAAGGACTGAAGACAGCTGCAACTACAAAGGGTACTGGGCGGTATGGTCTGAAGGAGCTAGCTTCTCAGGGAATGAGGAACAGTGATCTCAGAGTGGCGATGAGGGTAGAAAGGACAACTCCCCCACCTGAAGTGGTAGGTGGGAAGTGAGGGAAAGGAATCACCACCACATGAGAGCCTATAAGGGAATTGGTGGCCTCAGGGAAGAATCAGTTTCCAGATACAGCAACAAGAAGAAGGAAATTTCCAAAGAGAGTTGGAGAACACTGGGAATTTTGCTAATGACCAACCCATGAGTTCCCAAGGGCAGAGCGGAAAGGTCTGAGAAGTCAAGACAGGTGGTGTATTGGGTGAGATTGGGAAATGTACAGACCCACATGGGAATGAGTTCAGGTGCCAACAGATTACCCAAAAAGCTTGGAAATCTTACCAGTTATGGAGTAAACACAGATAAAGGTTTGATACAATTGGCTTTCTGGTCACTTAAAGCAGTGGTTATCAATTTTTTTTAACTGAAACTCGAAATAAATATCTTATATAAGAAATACAAGAATAGAATATAAGAAGTACTACACTCATTGACATGTAGTGAGATGAAGACTAACAAATGATGTCCGCCTTCACAGTCTGCCACATACTCTGTTTATATTCTGGTCTATTCTTTTTCATTAAAAACACAACATGCTGGTCACAAGCCATTAAACTGATTTCATGACCCTAAAATATGCAAAACACTGGCTTACAGGGAGGTAGAGAATCAGGTCTCATTGTATTCTTCTTGCAAATGGTTTCTTTTGAAGGGATCAGGCAAGGAACTCATATATAGGGTTAGAGGGTGAGGCAGGGTATAGTCTTAACAGATACACGGAGAGCTCTGTGGTTTTCACACACCTGCATCTTAAATCCCGTAAAGAGGACTGCTGAAGCCAGAGGAAGGAAAGTCTTACCATGGTGTGATATTGTCTTCAAGGAAACACAGATCAGCAACCAAAAGCAATTCTCATCTCTACATACATCTCTCGGGAAAAAAATTAAAGATCCTGGACCTACCAGACGTCTACAGAACATCCTATGTGATAACAGAAAAATACACATTCTTCTCAGGTGCACCTGGGCCATTTTCTAGGAAAGACCATATGTTGGGCCACAAAAGAAGTCTTAGCAAATTCAAGATGACTGAAATCATGCCATGTATCTTCTCTGACCACAGTGGTATGAAACTGGAAATCAACAATAGGAGTAAAACTAAAAATGCATAAATACATGGAAATTGAGCAACACTCACCTTAACCACCAATGGATCAAAGACAAAAATATAAAAGTACCTTAAGGCAAATGAAAATGGGAACATGACTTATCAAAATTATGGAATGCAGCAAAAGCAGTTGTAACAGGTAAGCTGATAGCAATAATCATCCACATTATGAACCAAGAAAAATCTCAAAGAACCTGACTCTATGTTGCAAGGGACAAGAAAAAGAAAACACTGAGCTCAAAGTTAACGCAAGGAAGGAAATAATAAAGATCAAAGCACTAATAAATGAAATAGAGAACGAGAAAACAATAGAAAATATCAATAAAATTAAAAGTTATTTCTTGGAAAAGATAAACAGAAGTGACAAATACTTAGCTAGACTAGTCAAAAAAAAAAAAAAGGAGAGTGACCCAAATCAATAATATTTTAAATGAAAGAGGTGACATTTCAAGTGATACCATAGAAATATGAAGGATCATGAGAAGCTACTATAAACAACTATATACAAACTGCACAACTTAGAAGAAAAATGGGAAAATTCTTAGAACTGTGGAACCTACAAAGACTGTCTGGAAGAAATAGAAAACGTGCACAAATCAATTACTAGTAAGAAGATTGAAATCAGTAATCAAAAATCTCCAAACAACACTGAAAAAATTAAATTAAATTAAAAAAAAAATCTCCAAACACAGAAAAGCCCAAGACCAGATGGTTTCACTGGTGAATTTTACCAAACACTTAAAGAATAAAAAGTAATAATAAACAAAGATCCAATGTATAACCCACAGCACAACTTCTTAAGACTTCTAAAAATCCTCTTTCTCCTGATCATCCTGATTTCCAATTCTCTCACAAGCCACAGCTACTCTGGAACCTTCCTCCTTTCCACCCTCTCATTTATCAAAAATCAACCTCAGGGGTTCTCAATTGGCAGCTCCGTTGAATCACCACAGCCGTTTTATGAAAAGCCACTGCCCAGACCAACTAAATCAGGAGCCCATGCCTTGACATTTTAAAAATATTCCAATAATTCTGAAAACAAAAGTTCCCAAGAAGATTCTAACAAGCAACTGGGGTAAGAAGTCCCACCTACCTTAATATCACCTGTGTTCTTCCATTCCCTCCCTTCTCCTGTCCTCCCAGATTTGTTACTTTCTCTTTCAAATGAACCATAACTAAGAGCTGGATGGGAGGAAAATAAGCATTTGAAGACTGGGAAGGAGTCAAACAGAAAGCACAAAAGTTTTCCTAGCAGAAGTTTGCAGTGGAAAAGACTAATAAAAACTAATAGATGCAAAATTTTTATATATATAATTAAAGGAGGAAGAAACCGAGCTTGGATGTGTTATAAGCAAAAAATTTCCAGATAGCTGCCATATTGGTTCAGTATGGGAAGTACTATTGGGGTATGGGAAGACTATTGTGGGGTTTTGTATCTATACTTACATTTCCTATGAGCTTATATGTAACTTTATAGTCCCTGGATAGAAATCTGCTCCTTGAACCATAAGGCACCTGGGACCAACTAGCCCGAAGGACAGGACCAAGCAGAAGAGCCTTCTGGGAGTGTCCAAATGTACACACACTTGGCAAGAGGACTTGTACAATGCAGAGTTCCCTGTGGACTCGTGGTTTTGAGGTCTGGGAGCTCTGCAATGTTTAAAGGAGTTACATGATGTGCTTACATTGATAACTGGATCATTTCCAAAGGAGCTTAGCAAAACCAAACTTTTCACCAAAAAATTACATTATTCTCATCTGAAAACAATGTTTTTCTAGCATTTTCTACCCTTGACAGGGACAAATGAAGAAAACAAAGGGGGAAAGGCAGGAAACCTAAAATTAAGCCCTCACGGGGTTTTATACCAACCTTCCACAAAAGGAGGATAAATGTTGAGAAAAGTTAAGGGAAGGTGTCGTAAAACAGCATCAAATGATGAACACAAAAGAAAGAAAAAGGGAGGAAAAAGTTGTGCCAAAGCAACCTTTTCTTTCAACTGTCCCAAAGCCAACACATCTCAAGTTGGAATTACTACAGCTGATGGGAACCAACGCTTTTTTGCCCATTACTGATGGCCGCCCCTTCTGTTCCTCTCACTACCGCTCCCGACGAAGATAAAATTCTCTCCTTGACTTCTCATATGAGAAGCAAAGAGCAAAAAGGCAGCAGCAGTGCCATGACCAACTTGCCTGCACTCTGAATTTTATAAAAAGACACTAAGATTTTTTAAATTTTAATTCCAGTAGAGTTAACCCACAGTGTTATATTAGTTTCAGGTGTACAAGGTAGTGATCAACAACTCCACACATCACCCAGAGCCCATCCCAAGTGCGCTCCTTCACCCTACCACCTATTTCACCCATCCCCCCACCGACCTCCCCTCTGGTAGCCGTCAGCATGTTCTCTACACTTAATAGTCTCTTTCAGGATTTCTCTCTCTCTCTCTTTTTCCTTCCTTTGCTCCTTTAGTGCAAACAGAAATCAAAACATGTCACAACACCTTCTACCTGCTCACAGTTGCCAAGAAAGCACAAGTCTGAAAATCAAGGCAATGCTAACATCTCCCTGTAGGATTGATTAAGAACATATGTATATGCTGCAGGGGCATCTGGGTGGCTCAGTCGGTTAGGCATCCAGCTCTTAGTTTCAGCTCAGGGTCGTGGGATCGAGCCTAGAGTCGGGCTCTGAACTCAGCAAGGAGTCTGCTTGAGGTTCTTCCTCCCTCTCCCTCTGCCTCTCCCCCTGCTCCTGTGCCATACATACAAACATAAAATCTTTCAAAAAAAAAAAAAAAGAATATATATATATGTGGGAAACCATAGAAGTCTACAGCATAGAAATCAGACAATCCCTTGACTGGACAGTGAAAATTACCATCACCAGTGAGAGGCAGATGGACAGTGGGTGCCTCCAGATGTGATGCCTTGAGAGAGACACGGGGTCCCCTATGCAGCAGGCCAACCTGGGTGCACAGTCTAACCGTGAAGAAACCTCAGACAAACCCCCCAAGGGAGGATCTTTCTATCAAGCACAGAAATAGGACTATACCTTCAAAAATGTCACAAGTGACCAAGAACGGCTACAAAGTGTTCCAGACCAAAGGAGACAAAAGAGATGTGACAACGAAATGAAACACTGGATCCTACATACATTCCTGAGCTGGAGGAACAGGGGGGAGATGCTATACAGGACATTATCGAGCCGATTGGCCAAACTGGAATGCGCGTGGACGATTAGAGGAAAAGGACTGTATCAATGTTCAATTCCTGAAGGTGACATGTAAGCGAATGTTTCTATTCTGAGGAGGTAATGCATTTAGGGGTACATGATGTGCACAACCCAGTATCGAACAGCTCAGAAAAAAAATATGCATGTGTGTGTGTGTGTTTAAGAAATAGGGAAACAAAATGAGAATTGCCCAAATTATAAAACAAATTGGGGGGGGGGGGGTCCAGGGTGGCACAGTCAGTTGAGCACAGACTATTGGTTTCAGCTCAGGGCATGATCTCAGGGTCATGGGATTGAGCCCCACATCAATCTCCATGCTCAACGGGCAGTCTGCTTGGGACTCTGTCTTCCTCTTCCTCGCCCTCTGCCTCTCCCACTCCTTTTCCCAAATTAAAATAAATAAATCTAAAAATAAAAAATGGGATAAGATGCTAACAATAGGCAATCTAGATAAAAGGGTATATTGGTGGTCTTTGTAGGATTCTATTTTCTTGGCGGCCTTTCTGTGAGTTAATTTCCAAATAAAATGGAGGATTTTTTGCTTTGGGGTTTTTTTTTCCTGAGTGCTTATAGAGTCTTGTTACTTCATTTACCTAGAACGTCACAAGCAAGAGCCTTGAGATGTTCTTTTAAGATGAACCAAAGCAACAACAGGCCAGGAAATTCCAGCATGAGTCGAATTTATTAAACATTAGAGAAAACAGAAAGAACCATGCTCTCTTCTGCCTCCTTTGTCAACCAAATGTCTTTATTAACCCAAACTCTCAGGCACACATACGAAATAAGATGTCACCCTGTCCTTAGAGATTTTTTAATTACCTCATTCCTCTATCCATGCCTGGCAAGGGAGTCCAACGACTGTCCCAAGTTAACTGAAAATCCTGAATTTCCTCATTCCAGCATCACTTAGAAGGTGCCCAATCATCCCAATTAGTCCAATCGCCTTGGACTAGGCGATTTTCCGGGATGTGGGATCTCAGTGCTAACACTGAGACAGTCCCCCACGGTCACTCTCCATTATGGTGCCGCATTCTGGCTCCGGAGGAAAATCTGGTTTCACTCCCATCATCTACAGCAGCTCTTTTTTCTCTGCCCCTTGCTGATGCAGATCTGGAACTCGTCCCCTTTTCTGCGGTGATGCCCGCCGTCTACCCCAAAGTGACATCGACCCTCGCAAGCCATTCGAAGAAGTCATCAACTAGTTTGAGGATCCAAAGCAGCGAGAAGCGTCTTCTCACCAGGCTGTTCAGTCCCCCCTGTCCCTAAAGACTTCCTGCTGGTTAGTGTCCATGCCCCCTCCCTCTCAGATTCCTTCTGACACGCGAATCCTCCCATTTTATTAGGCAAAATGTACTTCCTCTAGTCAAGAACATCTTAAGTGTCTCACTAAATGGGAGGTCAACTCCAGATTTTTCCCCCAACCCCCAGACAGACCCCCGACCCCGGGACAGTGGCTTTGAATTCCTGTGTTTACTTTCTCTCCACACTTGCCTTCTCTCCATACCAAAAAATATCTCATATCATGAGGAAATAAAATCTATTGTGCACAGTTTCTGCATACTTTATCATATTCTAATCCTTTCATACTTAGCAGTTCATGGCTGACGTGTGTGCTAATACTATAGTATCTTAAATATTCAAGTGCCTCATTTCCCAAGCTCTCCTAATCTGTCACCTCATTCGGTCCCTGAATCATCACCCACAAGACCACATGGGCGTATAACACACATTTAGCAGATTCAAAATCTGAAGCTTGGCTAATGGCTGTGACTCACTAGAAGCAAGAGCACCCTGTCTTTGGACTCGGAGCCCAGAACTTCTGCCACTGCTCTGCGGCCTCGTGTTAATTCTCTATAAACAAAAACGTCGAATAACAACAAAGCGATTCCTTAGCCTGTAGTATATCAGACAGTTTACCTACGAAGATGATAGTGCAGATCTGGGGGGATGGGATGAAATTCCTTTTGACCTTGTTGGGAACCCCTGAACTTACAGGTACAGAAAGGGTACCCTCCATAGGCCTTCACCTCCAGAACACAGGCTAGTTAGGCCCTGGACGGTCAGCGATTATTCTCTGCTAACCTAGAAGAGTGTTAGAGGCTTTTTAAGACAGGCTCTGTCTCCTTTTCAAAGCCCTCTGGCCTCTGTGCCACCTCTGTTCTGTTCATCTCCTGGGCTCTCCCTTCTACCATCTTCTACCATCTTCCACTTTCTGTGCCTTGTGATAGCTTGAGCAATGTTGCACTTCCATTGATCTCCTCTTAAGTCACCTAACTGGTTCCTTTGCATGCTACTTTGTATCAATTACCCTTTATAGCTTGATTTTAATAGCCATTTACCCACCTCCATTCCTTTCATGAAACTGGGCCTCCGAATTCCACCCGACACAAGATCCTATTTCACCTCCACCCTATAAACAGGACTCCCCTACGATTCATCCTAATGACTTCTGTCTTAACCTCTTTCTCCCTGGGCTTGCTTGGAAAACAAGCTAAATCGCTCTGGCACACCTCATCCCTATCTGAGTCCCTTTTTCAAGGCCCAGGTTAGTGAACACGATGACCAAACAGTGTAGCATTCTCAGGTCGGGACGACATTTAGCAGAATCCCTCAGAGCCAGGATTGAGTTGAGTGTAAGCGAAGAGATAGGCAAGGATTTAAGCCAATATGATAATACTGGTTGCTAGATGTAAGGCAGAGCTTCTCGTTCCAGCCCTGGGGACATATTGGGTTGGATAATTACCACTGTGGGAGGACGCTCTGGGCACCGGAGGGTGTATATCAGCAACTCTGTCCTCCACCCAGTGGATGCCAGTAACACTTCCTTCCAAGTTACAACAACCAAAAATATCTCCAGACATTGCCAGATGTCCTCTGGGCTTGGGAGAGGAGAGGCGAAATCATCCCCTACGGAGAACCCCTGCCCAAGCTGTGAGCACAGGTGGAAAAAAGAAAGATGAAGTCCTACGGTGAAGGTCAGGCAGATGAGGAACAGAGGAGAAAGCAAGTTACAAGGCTGGGCCAAGGAAGAGTAAGAATTTTTACCATCATGAGGAGAGGGATGCCACATGTTTATACCTCCCAGGAGCTGCCCATGGATTACATGGTTTAAGGAACAGAATCTAGATGACCTCATATTTGCCTAAGCTCAGGGTACCCTGTGATCAATCCACAACAGGTTAGCCGTGCTCATCAGGATGGGGGCTGCAAGGTGGGCAACTGCCCCACACGCTGCCTTTCAGAGAACCCTAGTATTAGTGGTTGGACCCAAGAGAGTTGATTGTTTTCATGTTCCAGAAAGCCCAGAGGAAGACGATCCAGGGCTGGTGCAGCTGCTAGTAAAGAAAGTCAACAAAGACCCGGGCTCCTTCCAGCTTCTAGCCCCACTGCACTTGATATATAGCTTTCCTTGTGGTTCTAACCGAGCTGAGCTCACTTTACATTGTCTTTCCAGTCAAACGATGAGAGAAGTGTCTATCAAAACCATGATTCTTACTTTCTAGGAGATTTATTTCCTCCTTGAGATCTGAGGAAGAGCATTAGATTGCTGCATCTCCTCTCACGTGGGTCCAGATTGTTCTGTGCAAGGCACGTGTGCTTGATAGCCCGTAACTAGAGGCTGTGGTCACTGTTCTCTTTCATCAGAGACGGAGCTTGACCGTTTTTGTTTATTTTTGTTTGTGTTCCCAAATGTGGGGAAAAAGGAATTGGGATAAAAAATGACTTCACTTCATCACCTTAATCACAAATTTACTTATTTTGGTGAGTTAGGAAGCAATGAGTAGGAGAAAGATCACACCGAAATGAGATCTTCGTTCTTGATGGACCACACTATTCTCATACCCCATCCAGTCTTGTCAGCCGTCCTTCTCACTCTTGTCCAAGGCATGCCACAAGTTCATGCGCTTCTCTCTGCATCTCCTATGTCATCCCCTGTTCCAAGTCTATCAGGCTTGCTCATCAGGGTAACTGCAAACTGTTTCCACAGCTGCCTCTCTTCACTTTAGCAAAGCAATCCACGTTCTCCCAAATAACAAGTGTCAGAGGCTCCTCCATGCTTGTAGGTTTCACCAGAGTCCATTTTCTTGGGTAGTGGGAGCTGACGGTCTTGTTTACTTGGATTATCCAGGTCAAAGAGAAGTCATCTAGTCTTCCTGTGATGTATCTTCTCTACAGCTCAAGAGAAGCAAAGGAAACTTCTGTTCTCTTCCTTGAGGGGAATGGGAATCTCAGCATTTTGATCTGCACAGTTTTCTGACCCTCTCAATTATTCATTCAACTCATCCTTTATTCAGTCAGTGAAGATCTCTTGATATCATCTCGGAGTCAAAGAATGTGCTGGGACGAGAGATATCCTGTTGGAAAGGTTCCAATTCACGTGAGTGGATAATGACATCTATTAAACCACAAGAAGGACATCAGGAGGAAAGAAGGCAATGCAGAGACTGAAAATAGGGTGATGTTGTTAAGTAGGTCGCTGTTTTGAATTGGGTAGCCAGGAAAGGCCCCTCTAAGGAGCCACTATCTGAATGTCAAGGAGGGGTCAACTAGGCAAAGGGCAGGGAATCACAAAGCCAAAGACGGGATCAAACATGGTATGTTCAAGGGATGGGGAAAATTTACTAGGGCTGGGTGCGGTGGGAAGAGGAGTGGAAGACGATGAGGACAGGAATGTGGGTAGGGTCACCTCATGTAGGGCTCTGTAAGTCAGGGGAGTAGATTATTCTAAGTTTAATAGGTACTTTGGAGGCCCCTTCTTTTTTTTTTTTTTAAATGCCCATTTCTATTATAGTAAAAATAACAATAATGATAATAATAAACCTTCTTTTTCTCCAAATACTTTTATTTTATATTTTAAATAAAATAAAATAATAAACCTTCTTAAAGAGAGTTTATGGTGGTTATGGGTTACGCAGGTTGAAGGAGGGATCCTTTGCAAAGCTTCTCCTGGGACCCAGAACCTCTCCTCTTGTTGGCTGTTACTGTCTTATGCTCTCTTTGGAGGGACCGCGTTCAAGCCTGGAAACAGATGTTTTCATTCTGCTCTCCACATTCTGCTTCCTGAATGCCATCCTCCACGCTGGTGACAGCAGATGGCAGCCCCCATCGCGACGGCAGCATTGCCGCCTGTCTTTCTTCCACAGCGATTTGTGAGGTTCAGAAGCTGGTGTTTTCAGTGCATTTGGGCTTGTTTTATGGCAAATCACCACCCACACAAGGCAAAACACCAAGATGGCACCATTAAGGACACAAGCCCCAAAGCAGAATGGCTCAGTGCCTCATCACATACAAGTCACCCGAGTCAGAGCCTCATGCGGCAGCTACAAGTGACGGAGAGGGAGGGACCTTCTGTCCAGACCGGGCTTCCGTGTGGAAGCACAGTGTGGGTACAGAGCCAAAAACCAGTATGGCGGGTACTGGGGATGTTCAGAATCCAGATAAGGTATAGAGAAGTAATGCGAATCCGGGACAGGCTCCAGGGGCCAGCGGTCAGGACAGAGGAAGGGTCCAAAATGGGGAGAATGATCTAGAGTGGAGATGGGCAAACTTTTTCTGTTAAGGACCAGATGGTATCTATTTTAGGCTTCATGGGCTGTATGGTCTTTTTTGCCACCATTCAACTCTGCAATTGTAAAACAAAAGCAGCCATACACAGCATAAATGAATATGTGTGGCCATGTCCCAATAAAATTTTACTTAGGAACACTGAAAATTTAAAGAGCAGCCTTTTTTTCTTTTTTTTCTTTTCTTTTTTTTTTTTTTTGGCCATTTAAAAATGTAAAACCCCTTCTTGGCTTATGGACCACACAAAAACAGGCAAAAGACCAGATTTGATTCATGAGCAGTTTGCCAACCTCTAGGCTAGGGCAGCACCCTCCAATAAACATATAATTTAAATATAAATGTAATCTAAAAACAAGAGGCGCACACACAATTTAAAATATTCTAGTAGCCAGATTTGAAAAAGTTAAAAAAAAAAAAAATACGGGTTTAAAGATTTACCTTAACTCCTCAAACCTCGGTTTTCCTAACTACAAAATCAGGCTAGTCACAGTAACGTATGGCATGTTGTGAAGATTAACAACTCAAACCCCGAGACGTGTCTAGAACAGTGCCTAACCCATCATGAATGTCCCGTAAACTTAGCTTTCTTGCCACCACTTCAAAACAAAGAAACAGGTCAGATTAATTTCATATGTTTTCTTTAACTCGATACGTGCAAAATATCACTGCAATGCGTAATCAATATCAGAAAATGATTTACAAGATATTTGACATTCCGTTTCTCAAACGGAATTTTTGAAATTCCATGCGTGTTTCAGGCTCACATCCCATTTCAAGTGCTCGTGTGGCTCGTGGCTACCTACAAGACAGCACAGACCTAGAGCAAAGATGAATCCAGGCATCCAAGGTCAGAGTCACCAAAAGAGTGGATCCAGGGAGGCCAGGAGGAGGCAGACTACATCACACAGAAAGGCAAAGTCCAAGGCCAGGGAAGCGAGCAAACTACAGGCATCCGGGCAAGTACCGGGGCAGACCACAACCTGGAGGAACATCTGAGCGGCACAGATAAATTCTGGTGACAACCTCTTATTTAGGACCTTCTCAGGCATCACAGAAAGCGCTTCACATTCGTTCTATCATTTAATCTTTATGAGAGCCTTGTGGGGCCAGTGTTCTCACCCTCGCGTTAGGGATGAGACTCAGGGAAAAAAAGAAAAAAAAAAAGGGAAGTGGTTTGCTCAAAATCACACTGCTGGCGAGTGGTAGAGGTAGAATTTGAACCTGGGTCCGTGTGGCTCACATCTCCTCAGCCTCTTCACGACCCTGTGTCTCGCTCAGGTAAGAGAGTGAGGGTGCGTAAATGGTTGGAATTCAGGGAAAGACACTGAGCTGTGATGTCTCTTGAATCCACCCACCTCTGCCGTCCTCACTGCCCGGCTCCGGCTCGTTCTCCGTTCCCTTCCCACCTGGACTGGAGCAGCGGCCTCAACCCTGCTCTCCCTGCCCACCCTACTCCCCTCCTCCGCCTCCATCTCCTTGGCTTCCATTTGTTCAGTGTTCAACTCACTAAGTAACTGGCTTAAAGCCCAAGTCCGGATGGATCCCTTGCTGGCTTACAACCCTCCATCGGCCCCTCTTGCCTGCAGAATAAAACCGCAAGTTCAGGAAACATGATTCATCCACTCCCTGCCTCATGCTAACTCTTGCTGACTCCTCAGCATGGCGTTCCAGGCTTTCCATGTTCCGTCCCGGCGAGCTGCCTTCGTGCTCCTTGATCTCCCTCCACAGATTTCAAGCAGACGTTCTAGCATCCAATCAACTAGCTATGGATTCCGGGACCCTGCCCTTCCCTGAACACGACCCCATGATTTCCACAGCGGTGTCCCGCGTCGCGCTATTCCTTCAACTTCAAATGGCCTTTCCTTACACTTGTCCCTCCTGCCATTTCTGCTTTCACAAACCCTGTCTCAATCGCGTTTCTCTATGAAACTTTGGATGCCTGACCCCCTTTCTGGACTTGCCCTGCACCATGTCCCTGCCCCTCTTAGAGTTCTTATCACTTTCTACTTTGTCTTGTAGACGTATAGGTGCACCTCTCATCTCCCTTTCTATGCCATGAGCTCCTTGAGGAAAGGTTCTGGATTTTTCTGTCTCCCATAGCATAGGCCACAATGCTTCATGCTAATAAATCAGGTGCTCAGGAAGCTTGTTTAATTAAAAAAATAAATCAACGTTGGCTGAATCGAATTGCTCTATCATGATGCTTAAAACTTTGCTGTCCAAATTATCCCTCAAGAATGTCCAGGAAATTCTAACTGCAAGAATGCACTGTTTTAGCCTAAAGATATAAAATTAAGTGATATTCAGCAAGATCTTAGTGCATCACCCTTAACCAGAAAATGGACCATACAACTCACTGTATTTCCCTTTTCGCTTTGGCTGTTAGAAAATTCCATTGAAAAGGTGGTTCTCAAAGACAGAAACGTCCTTAATCTAGGCTTTTAGCCTCACTCCAATCCCTCTCTTCCATTTAGTGACTCAGTCTTGTATAGACCAATTTTAGAGATTGTTTCCTGAAAGCTGCCTGAAATACTTTTGAAAGTATATGAAAAAGAGGGTGGATATAAATCCTATTGGTAGGATTTGTTTAGGAGCTTAACCATGAGGCAGGAACGTGAGGATCTCTGGGCCCTTAGCCTCAGGGCTTTGTGGGCCAAGAGGAGCCTGGATGAAAAGGGTTTCAAGCTGAAATGACTCAGCAGGAGAGCTGGCCACTGAAGGGGAAACCATCAGTCCAAAGCCATGACCCAGCGGGAAGTGGTGGTCTCCCGCTTGATTGGTCTGTAACCGTGATACAAGGGAGCCAAAGCCAGAGTGTGGGACTGGCAGCAGGAGGAAGGGGACAGCAGCTCTGCGCAGAGCCCGTCAGTGAGCCCCGTAGGAACAGAATCCACCTGATGGGGACAAATTCCTGCGAAGAGAACCTGACTTCCAGGGGAAGGGCTGGCAAGATCTGGAAGGGGATCAAAGCCCCTGTTTAAAAACTAGAATTCAGAACCAGACTTTAGCCCCAGAGGGTAACAATGGACATGGTCAAGAAACCACTGCAGAAACAACTATGAAGAAGGAGCAAGGATGCTGAGATTAGGGGAAGGCAGAGTCTCTGGACACCAGAGGCCCCAGCCCCTGGGCATATCCTGCCTGATTGTCAGTGGGCTCAGAGCCACGCACAGGCCACAGAGTGGACGGCTCTTCCCTATTATCCTAAAGACCAAAGCCCTCACTCCCTTTCAGGAAATGTAATAAAAAGAGACATGGGATGACAATTTCCTTTCTTGACCAAGGTCCTAAAAGAATCCCAAGATATGATGAACTCTGATCATCAACTTTAATGAGGGGCAGTGGACAGGAAAGCTCTACAGAAGAAGCCAAAACCCGAGAGAATTTCCTGGACAGGCAGAAAACAACATGATGGAGTACAGACCTGTCAGCAAGAAGGCAGAGGCCTGCCAAGATGGCGGCCTTACCATTTATTTGGTCAAGAGCCAACTCTGGTGACAATAAGGGAAACACAGAAGAGGGAAAGGGAGCAGCACTTCCTCCCCCTCCTCCCATGAGGACCAACACACTTTCCCTGCACTGTTTCTCCCATTTTACAGGCGGGAAATCAGAAGCTCAGAGCGCTATGGACTCAAGTCGTTCCGCTATCGTGTGGAAGTTAGAATTCAAATCCCAGTCCCCCTAATCTCAAGCTGATGCTCCTTGCACACACTGGGATTTTATCCAATCAGAGGTGAAGAAAAGTAAAGGAAACTATGGGCACTCACTAAGGGCGGCATTGGGCCCTGGGTTGAGGTAAGGTCGGCCTTCTTCCACTCTGGAACGGGAGGTCTGGGTGGCTGCAGGAGAGAAAGGTCAAGAGCACTGGTCCCCGTCACGTGACGGGAGGGGGTGGGGGTTAGGCTGGCAGCCAAGGGCACCCATCTGGACAATTATACCACTGAGAACACAGATCCTCCGGGCCTGCCCCGCCCGGCTTGACATTTCCTCTTTCATCGCTAAGCCCCACTTTCTACCTCTCTTTCAGGAGCTGACTCATCCTTCCACGCTGGAGAGCTGGCATTCTCACACATGCTGCGAGCTCTGGGAAAAGCCTGGGCATCAAGCCTCTGACGTGCATTTAACGTGTATTTATTGTTTGCTGTCATTGTATACAAAAGCGACCCTGCAGGCATTACAGCGGACCCAGAGTTCTCCGCCCAAAGCAAAGACAGTAATGTCTATCACTAACTAGGGTGCCAAACCTGCTTGAGAAATCTGCAAAGGCTATGCTGGAGGGGGCAAAAAAAGAAAAAAGGAGAAGAAAAATCCGTAGGGCCTTAAACCTTACCTTATTCAAGCTCTGGGAGCTTTTCCTCTAGCAGGTTCTGGAAAGACAGCATCCCTTCCTAGCCACTAAAATCTTCTGCCCGGTACTACGGGTGCCCCTCTCTGTTCTGCTGAAAGGTATTTTCACCAACTGCTGTTGCTAGTACTCACATCAGGAACTCCTTGGCCTCAGCTGTTGACCTACCACTTCCGTGTTCCCACGGAGATGGGGGAGGGGGAGCCCTCTCCCCACCAGGATTAACACACTGGTACTCCATTCTCAAGAAGGGGGCCCCATTGTGTTTGTTCTTCACTAAGAGACCCGGTACAAGTTTCCATCTGACGCCGGGTTGCAGGATATTTGAACATCACTGTCGACACTGCACACAAAGTCTCCGTCTTTGCTAGTAATCAGTTTGTGTCTCCAGAAAGAAGAGACTCAGCCTCAAGGGGAACTTCTAACCTATGCCGACAACTTCCCCCAACACCCGGTGATATAGTTAGTTTAGTTTGTCCCCCTCTGTTCGTGAGACTGGGTTTTGGCTTCCCACATTTCAACCACCAGTTTCAAAGTATCCTTCTCCAACATCCCAGAGGTCTCTACAATCCCCAGGAAGACAGGACTCCTGGCGATGTGCTCCCGAGAGCCAAAGTTCCCGCTGGAGCAGACGGGTTAGGCTTCTCTCTCAAAATCACCCTGCCCTAAGAGTCCTACACACACACACACACACACACACACACACACACACATCGTTAGAGCCGTTTCTTAAGGATTAAAGAAAAACCCAGAAACATTGGGTCCCAAAAGCCACGAGAGGCAATTTCCAACTCAAGTCTCAGAATGAGGCAGCAGTCAAGTCAGAAGCCTCGGACTCTGACAACGAGTTGTTATGAGATGTGTTGCCACAAATGGTTTGGAAGTGTGGCTGTGAATGTGAGAAGGTGCTAGAAGCACACTTTTACATGCTGTAGACCGTGTAACCCGAGCAGGCCCAACCATGTAAAGGGCCAGAAGAGAGCCAGGATAGTGGGGCCGGGGGAGGGACAGGCCAGCTGGTCCCTCAAGGGTCCCGAGTTATGACGGTTAAGGGTTCCTACCTCCACACGCTGAACAGGACTGAGCGGGAGACACTTCCTCTACTTGCCTGTGGTTACGTCCGAGCTTCCTTTCAGAACTGCCCTGAGAGAGGGGAGGGAGGGAGTTGGGCCCGGGGCCCTTACAAAGCATTGGCTGCCCCTGGAGTTCGCCTTGACTGATGCTAATTGAATTCTAATTGAAACCAGCCAGCCAAGCCCCAAATGCACCTGAAAGAGACTTCAATATCCGGAAGCCACACCCCAGAGAGTTTGCAAGCGTCTCTCTCACTGAGTAATTCTACCAAGTACATTATTTGCCTATTAAACCTTGATACACCTTTAGAGACCTCCGTGGACTCCCTGCTGCAGACAGAAAGAGCACAGCCTCTATTTCGGGCTGCCCTACAAAGCTGGGTTTTGACCTGATAAGACTATTACAGTTCATTGAGCACCATTGCCGTGCACCATGCTAATGAGAAGTTAGGGGCCCTTAAAATCACTGGATTATGCAGTGTTTCCTCTCAAGCCTTCCCGTGTTGTGGTCCAAATCCTGATGAAATTTGTATTCAATGAGTAAAGGGAGGGCAGGAAAAGCATGGGGAGCCAAGGGGAATAGTGAGAGGTGAACAGGAATCTGACATTGCACCACAGGGTAAACAGGCTCCTCAAATAGCCTTTGTTTATGCATTTTACAAACATTCACTGTGCCTCCTACTAGGTACAAGGGGTTAATTATGCCAGAACCTGGGGATATGGCCTCCCCAAAATACATATTTTAGTGGAAGGAGGCAAACAGCAAACAAGGGAAAATGAACGAATGAAATACTTTCAGGTGCTAAGTGAAATCAAGAAAACAAAACAGTGATAAGGTAGATTGGAAAAAGAAGGAGTTAACCAGGGCTGATGGAAAAGCTCCCCCTAAGGAGGGAACATTCGGGTTGAGAGCTGAAGGAAGGGAAAGGTATCTGGAAAGGCCTGAGGGAAGAGTATTCTAGAGGGGGCAGGGCAAGTATCTCTAAACAAAGGCAGGAAAGAACTCAGCTTGTTAAATGGCCAGAAAGAAAGCCATTGTGGATGAATAAGGACAAAAGAGAGACAGAAAAGACTCCAGAGGTAAGCAGGAGCCAGATCCTATATATAGGGTCTTGAAGGTCATGGAACAAAGTGAGTGTGTGTGTGTGTGTGTGTGTGTGTGTGTGAGAGAGAGAGAGAGAGAAAGAGATTCCTAAATGAAATGAACACCATTCAGGGATTTTAAGCAGGCAAGTGTCATGGTCCAATGCCTACCATGGAAAGATTATTCTGGCTGCCATATGGAAGATGGATAGGGGAGGGAGCAGGGAAGAGGGGATGGAGACAGAGGCAAAAACAGGGAGAGAGATACCCATTAAGAAGCTGCTGCAAGAGGGGCACCTGGGTGGCTCAGTCGGTTAAGTGGCCAGCTCTTGATCAGGGCTCAGGTCATGATCTCAGGGTCCTGGGATGGAGACCTGCATCAGGCTCCATGCTTAGCAGGGAGCCTGCTTCTCCCTCTCTCTCTGCCCCTCCCCCAATGTGTTCCTGTGTGCATTCTCTCTCTCTCTTTCAAATAAATAAATAAATCTTTTAAAAAATGTTTGAAGATTTTATTTATTTATTTAGGAGATCACAAGTAGGCAGCAAGGCAGGCAGAGAGAGGGGGGAAGCAGGCTCCCCGCCGAGCAGAGAGCCCAATGCGGGGCTCTATCCCAGGACCCTGAGATCATGACCTGAGCTGAAGGCAGAGGCCTTAACTCACTGAGCCACCCAGGCGCCCCCAAAAATGTTTAAATTAAAAAAAAAGAAGACGTTTCTACAAGAGTCCCACAAGAAATGGTCATGACTTCTCCTGGGTAGGACCAACGGAGATGGAAAAACCTGGACACAGAGTCCATGGAATATAATAACGGATTACATTTGTGAGCGCGTGAAGAGAGGGAATAGAAAACCCCGCGTTTAGTACCCGAGCAATGAGACGGATGAGAATCTCCTTCCCAAGACTGGGAGAGTTGGGTCGGGATGGAGTTGGAGGAAGTCAACAAGAGTTGCATTTGGCCGCCTTTCCTCAGACATGACAATTGGACCTCCAAGAGGAGACGCCAAGGAGGAGGCACTTAGACAAGACTGTGCTCGCAGGAGGGCTCTGTGATAATGCCTCAGCATGAGCAGCACGGAAGGAAAAGTCACCGGAGAGGGATATAAACAGAGAGGAAGCCCGCTGAGGTCAGAACTCAGAGCACGGAGAAGCAGAGAAACGGGATGACAGTCAGAGGGAAATGTGGGGTGTCAATGGAGGGTACTGACTTTTGTTTAAAGATGAGTGACACTGGGGCACCTGAATGGCTCAGTTGCTTAAGTATCTGACTTTGGCTCAGGTCATGATCCCAGGGTTCTGGGATCGAGCCCCGCATCAGGCTGCCTGCTCAGCGAGGAGTCTGCTTCTCCCTCTGCCTCTGCTGCTTCCCCCAACCCCGTCCTCCTTCTCTTTCTGAAATAAATAAATAAATAAAATCTTTGGGGAAAAAAAGATGGCTGACATGAGTTTATGTGCTGCTGGATATAACCCCACAGTGAGGGACAAATCTGGAGAAAAAGAGACCATCCTGGAGCACAGTCCCCAAGGGGCAAGAGAGGACAGGATCCAGGGTTCAAGTACAAGTATTAGTCTTAAACCAGGTTAAGGGCACTTCCCTAGCAAAACTGACGAGTTTGTTCTGAAAGCTGAATTTGCGGGGCGCCTGGGTGGCTCAGTGGGTTAAAGCCTCTGCCTTTGGCTCAGGTCATAATCTCAGGGTCCTGGGATCGAGCCCCAAGTCCCGCATCAGGCTCTCTGCTCAGCAGGGAGCCTGCTTCCCCCTCTCCCTTTGCCTGCCTCGCTGCCTACTTGTGATCTCTCTCCTCTCTGTCAAATAAATAATTAAAAATCTTAAAAAAAAAAGAAAGAAAGAAAGCTGAATTTGCAAAGGGAAAGTAGAAATAATAAAGATACCGGGATATAAACAGGAAAATTTCTAAGAGTAGTAAGTATCAATGAGAAATAAAACAATGACAAAGTGACAAAGAGTAGGTGGACAATAAAAGGGTTACTTTGGCCCATAAAGACCTCAGTCACCACAGCCCAGCAGCCCGTGCCGCGCTCACGGAGCTCTGGGACATGGCCTTCTGCTCCAGCCGACGTGGGAAACCAATAGCCTCAAGCACCTTTTATCTGCTAGATGCTTTATCAATATCTCTTATT
This sequence comes from Nasua narica, assembly GCA_028533885.1. NCBI lineage: Eukaryota > Metazoa > Chordata > Mammalia > Carnivora > Procyonidae > Nasua > Nasua narica. The sequence goes on along the minus strand of CM052804.1, from coordinate 22,651,743 downwards.
AAATTCTGCTCTGATCCTCACCAGAACCCCGTGGGGTAAATATTAGCCCCATTTTATAGATGGCAATACCGAGGCTCGAAGAGTTTATTGCCTCCCCCAGGATCTAGTAGCCAGGGATTGTCAGAGCTGGTATCGGACCTCACACCTGCCTGATTGATTCCAGATACCAGACATTGCTGCATTTATAGCAGGAGGAACTCGGTTGGGAGGCCCCGGAGAAGGACACTTCCCGAAAACTCTTCCCAATGTAGAATGCCCTCTCCATGTTCCCTCTCCTGCCTTGCAGATCCTAAATGAAAACTTCACCCTCCAGAAAACCTTCCCTGGATTCCCTTTCCAACCCAGTTTCTCAACATATGGCCGCTGCATCATTTGGTAAAGGAAGGATTTTTACCCTTCACCTGGCAGGAGAGACACCAGGATTAAAGATGAAATATGAAAGCGCTTGGCACTGAGGTGCTCATTACCACTGTATTATTATTGTTATTGTTATTGTTATGACTCTGGCCCTTATTACTATTACCGTTATTAGTACGGCATCAACAGCTAAAGGCTGTCTCAGATATGGCTTTGCTTGTCTGGCCCCCCTTTACCCTAAGATACATGGACAACAAAAAAGAAAAACAATGCAGATAACACTCATTTGTACACAAGTAACCAAATCCTTGCTATAGCCCGCAATCTTGTAAAGCTCATTCATGATGCGAAGGTACAGCGAATTCCATCCACATCATAGCTTTCCATTTCCCTAGCTCATCGCTTGGGGTCACACATTATAAATTGCCTTTTATGTTATCTCTCTATTCCAGTAAACCTTCCCCTAATCCTTTTACCCTGCCCGGAGCTCACGCTCTGGGGCCGGCCCGCAACAGCCCCCCCAATGTTGGATGGACTGCTCTTTGCAAAGCTATCGATCCCTATAAACCACTTTATTAGCGGTCATTATTACTCTGTTTCTAATCACCACTTTAATTAAAGTTTTATCACCGACATTAAAGAGGGTATATGACTTTTAATAGGCTGGATGGTTTTCCCTCAGCCATGAAGCGTTCCCATGAAATCGGCCGACAGACTCCTGGTTTCAAGGACTTTCTGAAGCTCGTCTCCCTTCAGGGAACAGGTGTGTGTGTGTGTGTGTGTGTGTGTGTGTGTGTGTGTGTGTGTGAGTGAGACAGGGGGCATGACGCGTGGGTGGAGCTCCCTGCTAAGCAGCTCCCTCAGCTCTCTGGCTTGGGACGCCTAGGTGAAGAGACCCCAACAGGGGTCGCAACATTAGAACCCTCTGTTGCCAGCATCGGAGGCCCCAGTCTTGTGCCTCAGAACTCAAAAGAGGATATTGATCACCACTCCACATTTCTTATAATTTCCACTTTATCTAAACCTTCTCCTCTTAGGGGAGTTATCTGCTCATTCAAGAACCAAAAGAAGAAACAGAAGCAATGGCTTCTCTCACCAAAACGAGATCCAAGCTGAGCCCTTTACTGAGGAGTTGGCACCTGCATGAAACCAAGTTCTCAGAGGGGAGGGGCGTGTCTCGGTCAGTGTTGCATCTGCAACACCAAATGAGGTGCCTACAAACACGGGGGTAGGGGGTCCTCAAACCATCTAAAGCCAACCAGCTGACTCTGTCTGGCAAGCCAAGCCTGCAACTGAGAGTCAAACAGAATCCCCCCTTGCGGGGGCTGCTTGCCTTTTTATTTCCCTGAGAGGAAGAAGTGGGAGAGTGTGGGTGCGCCTGGGTGGCTCAGTCGGTTAAGCATCCCACTCTTGATCTCAGCTCAGGTCTTGATCTCAGGGTCATGAGTTCAAGGCCCACACTGGGCTCCAGGCTGGGCATGGAGCCTACTTTAAAAAAAAAAAAAAAGTGGGAGAGTTTGTTCCAAGCAGCATGATTCACGATGGCCCAAAGGGGGAAGCACCACCCATGTCCGTCAAGGGATGAGTGGATAACAATGTGATAAACACATCGGTGGAATACCGTCCAGCCTTGACAAGGAAGGAAATTCCAACACCTGCTACTCCGTGGATGCATGCTGAACGCGTTGTGCTAGGTGAAGTGGGTCGTCACAATAGGACAAGTGCTGTACGATTCTGCTTGTAGGAGGTTGGGGTGGGGGGGTCAGAGTCGTAGAGACGGGGAGCAGGACAGTGGTTCCTGGGGGGTGGGGAGGGGGGAGTGGGGGTGGGTGGCTAGTGCTTCATGAGCGCGGAACATCAGTTTTGGAAAATGAGAAAGTTCTGGACAGGAAGGTGGTGACAAGTTGTACAGTGTGCATGAACTTCATGCACAGAACTTAAAAATGATGAAAATGGTGAATTTTATATTGTAGATATAAACTTGTGGAAGCAGAAGGGGATTCCTTGTACTTCCAGGGAAGGATGAGATAATACTGTTGCACATAGCGAGGTCTCTTCAGCGTCTCCTCCTGGGGTACCTGAGGGTCTCACCTCACCACAGTACGCGCCACAGATGACATTCATTTTCTCACTCGATGGACACAGAGTGCCTACGAGGTGTCAGGAACTATGGCTGAAAAGGTCAACCACACATGGCTCGAGGGGTGTCTTCAAGGAGGCCATGCCCCCAAAGCTGCCAACCCCCCCCATTGTGCACCTTTCAGTTCTTAGCACCCCGAGTCGCCCTGCCTCTTGCAAGAGAGAGTAAATGCCCCTTGCCCAAAGTTGTGTCACACCTTGTCACTGGGCGTAAAACCTCTCTGGTTTCCAAATCCCATGAGAGCCTAGTAAAAACAGTCCTTTCACCTTGAACTGATCACTCTTCTCATTCCAGAAGGCTCAGAATGGGTCCAGGAAGCCACCTTGGGGTCGAACACCATCTTGTCTATCACAAGGGGCTGGGACCAGCCTTGGGGTACAAATTTCAAGGGGATACCAAAAAATTGGGGAACCAAGATAAATCGTACTTTAATGCAATATGTTAAAAAAATCAAATGGCATGCCCAAAATGTCAAGATGAACAAAATACTAAAATTCTAAGTGAAGATAAGGTCAATAACGGTGGCTTACCAAGCCACCTTAAAGCCTGAGGCAAAGAACAAATCAGGAATGCTGATCCTGTCTTCATGTAAAATTGTGATTTTTTGATATTTTGATTTTCTTTTTGCATTGATTTTTATGTTGTAAAATATTGCATTAGGGGGAGCCTGGGTGCCTCAGTCAGTTAAGTGTCTGTCTTCGGCCCAGGTCACGATCCCAGGGTCCTAGAATGGAATCCGGCTTAGCAGGGAGCCTGCTTCTCCCTCTCGCTCTGCCTGCCACTCCCCTTCCTAGTGCTCTCTCTCTCTCTCTCTGTCAAATAAATAAAATTTTTTAAAATATAAAAAATATTGCATTAGAATATTATTTATTTTGAGCTGAATGCCTCCCTCACCACACCACAGTCCAGTTCTCTGCATCATCCTCTCTCCCCCAGCAGCCGGCATCCAAGTCTCTCCTCCCAGACCTGCAGCAGCTCCTGCCAGCATATACTTGCAGGTCCCCCTGCTCACCGCGGAGTGTGGCCTGAGGCACTCGGGGCTCACCGCTGTGGGAGCAGGGAGTGAGGGCATCTCTCCCAACAGCCTGCAAGCCCGTGAGGACGGATCTGTAGCATCTGTATCCCTAGGACCTCACACAGCACCTAGAATCGGGCAGGACAAGCCCAAGTCCCCTGGGAGCTCCTGGGGGGACGTACAAACAAGGACCCTCACTTCCGCATTTCCTCTGCCATTTGCCTCATAGCAAGTTTTATGGCAACTTTATAGGTCTCCTTCATCCTTTCTTTCTTTCCTTTGCTTTCTTTTTTATTTCAAATTGGCCTTCTTCAAGAGGCTAAGCTGCTTTTTAATCAAATGGATTTCCCCTGAAACCCGTTCCTCTCATCTTCTCTATGGCACGGTCACGGACTCTTGCCTTTAATCGCCCCTTCCTCGGCTTTGCCATCCAAGCCCGGACTGCGGAGTTCAGCCCCCTGCGGGGAATTTTCAGCAAAGCCTCTCTGAGCTCAGACCGACCCCTACCCCCACCAACGTCTCATGGGTACTTCACCGTTCACTATTTTATTTCTTTAATTGGATTTTAATTTATCTCACTAAGACCAGATTTACTTGAAAATTCCTCATCCCCTATTGAAATTGCAAATTGAAGTCACACACACACACACACACACACACACACACACACACGCACGCACCCCTCACAGAAGGAAGAAGAAATAGAATACAGGCCAGGAAAATTTACAAAGGGCAGAAACAGGACCAAAAGAACAAGAAGAAAAAGAAAAAGGGGAGGGTCAGAGATGACCCCTAGCTCGATTCTGGGATATTTTTGCACTAGGAAAAATGTTAATAACCAAGGCGGCCTCTGGGTTTGCCTTGGCTGGCCCAGCGGCAATAATCAGACCACATTCCCCCTGAACATTCATCATCATGATAAGAAAGTGCCTTCCCTCACAAAATAGCCCCGATCACCAGAAGCTACCGCCTCCGTGCTTGCAAATGGACATCCGCTAGGACCAGCTTTCTCAAAAAGTAAAGCACAAGGACACACACCCCCTCATAGCAATATGGGTCCACATCGTGTGTCACAGGTTGGGTTTTCCAGGAGCAGATGCTGAGATATAATTCGAGCTAAAAGTTGTTTATTAGGGATCAACACCTGCAGAGGGTGGGGAGGGGGACGCAGGATCAGGCAGAGAAAAAAGTCAAACTACAATGCAGGTGGGATCAAGTACTTCCTGTTGGAATGGCTGAGTCAGGCCTTCATATCCCCTCCTATCCCCACCTCTCTCCACCACCAGAGATGTCCCGTGAGACGGTCCTTCTGCAGCAGCAGACCCACTGGCAGAAGTTGCTGGTGGTCAGAGGCAAATCCTTCCTTGTGTCTACCACACAGTGGATTTAGACATCAGTCTTAACAGTTGGTGGGTTGTTTGCTAAGGTTCAGGGTCAAATGGAAGTAAATCCTGCAACATGCCTTCCTTTTAAAGAGTCCATTCTACGGTCAGAGATGATGGAAAACCGGGAGATGAACTTCAGAGAGTAGACGTGAGCAGAATGAAGGATTGGGGACTTCTAGTTTGAGAAAGCCAACCCCTTGAGCAAAACCGAACAGATGTTTTGTCTAGACAGATCTGTCAGAAACTCATCATCTATCTCCCAGAAAATTGGGTTCTCAGGATTTCTGCTGTCCTGCTCAGTTCATGATTCCCCTGACCAGTGGTTCGGTCAAGTGCAAGCTCAAAACACGTTTGGGGATGTCCTCAAGATAACCAGTAGGATCCCAGTGCCCAAAGGTCATGCTGTTTTCTGTGTATCAGCTATTGGAAGGCCAAAGACATGCTGCAAATGGCATCACCGGGTATTAGAAGGTCACACCGTCTTCAGGGCCCTTTTTTATTAACCTCCCTCTTTGGTCCAGGTTAATTAAGGGCTTGTAGAAGCCCTAGAAGTTCTACTTCAGCCTAAACACCAGGGAATCATTGGAGTGAAAACTCCCTAGGATGGCAACATCAAGGTCAGGATCCTAGAATGAACAATTACCTCTGTTTGTCTTTTTTTTTTTTTTTTTTGGATTTTATTTATTTGTCAGAGAGAGAGAGGGAAAGAGACAGAGAGAGAGCGAGCAGAAGCAGGGGGAGTGGGAAAGGCAGAGGGAGAAGCAAACTCTCGAATGAGCAGGGAGTCCAATGCGGGACTCGAACCCAGAACTCCAGGATCATGACCTGAGCCAAAGGCAGACACTTAACCAATTGAGCCCCCAAGAATTCCCTCCATTGTCTTTTCAGTCAGAAGCCAGCAGCTCCCAGTATTCCCGATCCTTGAGTGTGGTGTGGTGGGGTACATAACCTCCCTGGCAACCTTGACCTCCAAATGTAAAAGGGTTCTCAGAAACAGAAAAGTCATGGATATCAAAGCAGAACTGCTCGAGTCCAGATGAAGCAAGTCCATCTAGGTGTCTCGCACATTCACTGATACCCCTCCCCTTCATACTTCCCCCATCCCCAACCAACCCAACTGCCAGCCATCAAAGGGGGCCATGCAGGGAGTAATGGGGGCCCTCCTGGGTTTCTAAGTCCAGTCCATCTTCCACCTGCAAGGCTGGTCTGAGTAACAGGGCCACCTTGTGGTTATTTTCAACATTACATTAAAAAAAAACTTCCGAAAAACAGACACCCTGAAAAATCACTACTGTCCCTCACTACCACCCTCTCTTTGTAAATCAATATCACAACTCTCCGGCCTCCTGGGGAGGCTCCCCCTTCTTTACCCTATCAGCTCAACAAGGCCAGCAGCAAGGTGGATGGTTTGCAGGACCCGAAATGCCCTGGAGAGGGCAAGGCTGTCAACATTTAAGACACTGTGCTATTTCTTACGTGTGGAGTATAAAGAAAATCATGGAGGGCATTGTGAGGAGGAGGGGAGGGGCGAATGGGGGGAAATCGGAGGGGGTGATGAACCAGGAGAGACTGTGGACTCTGAGCAACAAACTGAGGGTTTTGGAGGGGAGGGGTTGGGGGGGGGTGGGTGAGCCTGGTGGTGGGTATCGAGAGGGACACGCACTGCATGGAGCACTGGGTGTGATGCATGAACAATCAATCTTGTAACATTGAAAGATTAAAATAAACAAATTTGGGGAGAAAAAAAAAAGACACTGTGCTATTTTTGTCTTTGTCATGTCCACAAAGCCTCTGAATCCATTTCTAGGTGAATCACACACACACACACACACACACACACACACACACACACACACACACACCCTCAGACAGGAAATCAGGATGGAGCAGGGTAGAGAATGCAGTTTCTTTCCCCTTACACCCTGGTTCCTGAGAATGTATGACTGGGTCGCAAGTCCTATCTCCAGCCAGCATTCAACGTTAGCACATCTTTAGGGATGTAGTTCCTAAATTAACCTGTAAGCTGGCATCTGTGCCCTTCCTGGCCCTGGGCTAATGTCCCCAAACTTCCCTGATGATAAGCCTCCCCAGGGATACTTGATAAAACTGTGAATCCCAGCCCTCTCCCAGATCCAATAATGACTGAGACTCGTTCTTAGAAGGATGTGGGGAGCTATATAATTAACAAGTACCCCCAGGGGATTCTTAACATCGGGAACATTGAAAATCACTTGTGATGCCTACGTCCTGCCGTCAGAAATTCCAGGGCACAGTTTCTCGACCTTGGTGTTACTGTTATTTGAGGCCGGACAACACTCCGTTTGGGGGGACTGTCCTGGGTGCTTGAAGAAGTTCTGGCCTCCACCCACTGGCCATCAAGCACCTGCACCCCAGTCATAACAACCCAGACCGCCAAGGCTCCGGCAAATGTGGGGGCCAGGATGGGTAAAATCCACATGGTTGAAACCCACTGGTCTAGGGTGGGGGTTGAGCACTGGGATTTTTTTGTAAAGCTCTCTAGATGACTTCACATGCGGCCAAGATGCTTCAGACTAGAGCTTCTCAAACCTTCTTGTGCATGAGAATCACCTGAGGGTCTTGAGAAAATGCCGATTCTGATTCTGTCGGTCCGGGTGAGGCCTGAGAGTCCGCCTTCCCGGCAAGCCCCCGAGAGGAAGCTGAGGCTGCTGGTCCACCCTTCGAGGAGAAAGGCGGAAGATCATCTTTTAATGGACCGGTCATGAGGGTCATTCTATCCAAGTGTTACAGCAAATCAGTGTTCCCCTGAGTCAGCAAAGAAGAGATCACCGTAGAGCAAGTGTTGAACTTGCTAACACGGTCCCCGTGGGTAGGACACAGGACATTTCTACAAAGGAGGATCCCCACCGTTCAGTCTCCTGGAGAATGATTTGTAGGAAAAGCCAGCTGCCGGGCTCCCCTGAGCCAACTATGGGGTCCACAAATGACCCAAAGACCTGAGGAGGTCTCTATCATTGGCTGGAGTCACCCAACTCCCTCCAGAGACAGACAGAGGGGCTGAGCAGAGCCATAAGTGACTCCCATCTTCACTCTCAATGGAGATAGGAGCAGTCCTCTGTCCCTACAGTTCTTTGCTTTTCTTCCTTAGTACCAAGCTTTCCGGGGCCAGCAAAGGGACTATGACCAAGAGTTTTTTGGTTTTTTTTTTTTTTTAAGATTTAATTTATTTATTTGAGAGAGAGATCATAAGCAGGCAGAGAGGCAGGCGGTGGGGTGGGGGGGGGAAGCAGGCTCCCCGCTGAGCAGAGAGCCCGATGCAGGGCTCGATCCCAGGACCCTGAGATCATGACCTGAGCTGAAGGCAGAGGCTTTAACCCACTGAGCTACCCAGGCGCCCCTGACCAAGAGTTCTTTTAAAGAGAGTGGCAGGACAGAGGAAAAGAAGGAACCTGGGGCCCTAAGTGCAAAGCAAAATGTCTGAATCTCCCTGCCTGACCCTATGGAAACGGGCGCTGGCCTAGCCAAGTGGCTAGGGCTCCACAAGCCTGGAATTCTTCGCTTGAAGCTCTAGGAAATCCAAGAGCATGCACTGCCCTGAAACCTTGCAACAAACCCAAGCTCCGAAAAGCAGGAAGAGTCGAAAATTCTCAGCATACGAGCACAAGCGAGGTGCTTCCTTAACACAGTAAACCAAGAGCAGCCTATGTCGTTCTTATCACTGAAACACTGAAGACGTTCCCATGAAATGAGAACACACACTACCACCGCCATCATTTATCTTTATTACTTATGGTTATTACCCACATCATTCTAGTCAGTGATAGGAAAAATGAGAAGCAAAAGACAGTATAAATAGTAGAGGAAAAGAAAAACATGATTATCTACCTGGAAATCCCAGAAGAATTCACTGAAAATTTGTGACTTAATAAGAATTTAGCAAGCTGGCTAATGGAAGACACAAACATGGAAATCAATACCTTTCCCATGCATGAAAAGCATGGAAAAATAGCCTATAATAATTTTCATTCTTTCCCAACCCATTATAAGAAAAGGTTCATGATGGTTTTAAAGATATTCCACAATGTTTTGATACCTCTTCTCTCAAGAGGTGGACTTAATTCCACTCTCCTTGTCTTCTCACTTGGGATGTCTCTCTCTCTCTCTCTCTTCCTCTCTCTCTCCCTGTCTCTCTCCCTATGGAGGTGCCCACATGGCAAAGACCAGCAGCCACATGAGAGAGCTTGGATCCAGCTCCTCCCCTCCCCTCATTGAATCTCGACATGACCGTGACCCTACTTCCCATCAATGGCGGGACCACAACCTCAGAGAGCCTGAACCAGAATCACCAAGCTGCTCCCAGATTCCTGACCCACAGAGACTGTGAGATAATAAATGCTTTGAGACATCGTGTTTGGGGTAATCTGTCACACAGCAATAGATAACTGATACAGGATTCTTTGTCGCTCCAGCCACCAAGGGTCTTGGCCAGTGCTGATCAGAATAACAGATAGAGTTGGGAATAAACCTAGAAGTAATTTTGTTTGGGTGGCATAAAAGGGGCCTGGAGGCACCCCCAGAAAGAGCAGACTGGATCTGGAAGAAGAGAATGGAGAGAGAGAAGCACGCTGGAGCGACGCAAGACAGTTGAAGAGGAACCCAGCCCGTGCTGCTGTGTGGCGCCCCCTGGAAGGCTCCCCTGGCACCCTTCGGTGAGACTTTAGGGACGATTTTAATTGCTTTTCAGTGTTTTTGAATATCACCCTTGGGTTCCGCTCACCGGGGCATGGCTAACACTTGCCCTCGGGCGGTTCGGCTGTATTTGCCTCGCAACAAAACCAATAGTAGCCAGTTGGAAATGGAATGGAATACTGGGTGGAAATATTCCATTTATGATATTGACCAAGAACTATAAAACATCGAGGGACACAGCAGACATGTAGGATTCATATGACGTAAGTGGTACGGACATAGTTAGTCATTTCATTTCATTTCATCAACAAACCCTCGGTTGAAAATCAGGGTCTCACAGGAAATAAAGGGGGGAGTAATTTAAAGGATATGTATGGTTTAAATATTAATATATGTTGTAAAGCACGATGGACAAAAAATTGTAGACTACATTTCCTTCCAAAATAAGCCATCCCTGTTGGTGTTAGAACTCTCTTTTAGTAAGAAACCCTTCTCTTGAAAAAAATTTTTGAGGAAACACCAGCATGCTGGTGTTCTGGGCACACCGACCTCCAAATATTGATCATACACAGTCACGTTTTGAATGCCATTTGGGAATCTGAACATCATACCTTTTCACTTGTGTCGTTTGTCGTTGACAAATCATCAAAAAAAAAAAAAAAAAAAGGTCTTTGCAGAAATAATCAGGATCCTAAAGATAAATTACCCAAGACCTCATATCCCCTCTGTGTATAGAAAATTCAAACTAGAGCATACACTGGTTTTCTCTCTGAACTAGCCCATTGACCAGTTCGCATGGTCTCCAAGAGAAGCAATGATTGTTACTGTGCTCACTTAAAGACATGTTTTTAAATTGTCTTCCTTAAGTTTTGTTATACAAATATGTGAAATTAAGTTGCTCAAACCTGAGATGGGCAAAATAATTGTAACCGTGCATATGCGCCCACAGACCTCACCTATGACAGTGGGGACTTTATTATTCCCATTGTACGAACAAGAAAACTGAGGCCAAGGCACAGTTGAATACAGAGCTAATAAATGGTGGAACTAGGATTTAAACTCCAGCTCCAGTTGGCTCCCACCTTCTTAATCACTTTGTAATCTTAAGATTCTACAGTAGAGAATTAGTTGCAGCCATTAAACATAATCCATAAAAGCAGTTTGAAAGCTCGCCTTTCGGGGGTCGGGGGGACATGTGACCCGGTTGGAGCCACTCCACCCACCCTCTACGCCGAGATGCTCTTCTTCCATATTGTAGCTTGAGATTCCGTGATAGATTTCACTTGTACGAATGATTATATTGAGGGGGGGGGGTTGTAGAAGAATGTCTAGTGATGTGAAGAAATGCGGAGGGAAAAAAGTAATTTTCAAAACCACACATACTATAGGACACCAATTCGTGAAAAAGACCCACACATACATGGACTGAAGAGACACCAAATGACAAAGGGTCAGATCCAGATGTGGAAATACAGTGGGGTTGTTCTTTCTTTGATTCTTTGCTTTTTCTGTATTTTTAAAATTTTTCTGCAACAGATATCTTTAATTCTTAAGTATTTAAAGGGCATAAAAATGCTCAACACCATTAGTCATTAAGGAAATACAAATTAAAGCCACAGCAAGATACCTTTTCATACTTACTGCTGGCTATCACGGCAAAGACGGGCAGAAACAAATGTTGGTAAGGATGTGGGAAACGAGAAACCCACATTCATGGCTGGTGGGAATATAAAATGGCATAGCCACTTTGGAAAACAACAGTTCTGTAATTTCTTAAAAAGTTAAACATAAATTTGCCATATGATCCAGCAATTCCCCTCTTAAGTATCTACCCAAGAGACATAATAACATATGTACACAGCGATTTGCACAAGAATGTTCTCTGCTGCACTATCCATAACACTACAAAATTGGGAACAACTCAAACGTCCATCAACTGGTAAATGGCTACACAAAATGAGGTATAAACATAGGATGACAAACTATCCATCAATAAAAAGAAATGGGCCACTGCTACATTTCTACAATGCTACAACGTGGATGGACCTTTAAAACATTATGCTCATTAAAAGAAGCCAGAGACGATGGGTGTTATACGCAAACAATGAATCATGGAACGCTACATCAAAAACTAATGATGTACTCTATGGTGACTAACATAACATAATTAAAAAAAAAAAAAGTTAGATGAAATGTCCAGAAAAGGCAACATTGTAGACAGAAAGTAGATTAGCAGTTGCCTGGGGCAGGGACAGAGAAGGGGAGTGGGGAGGAGAATTGGCAGTGAATGTGCATGAAGGATCCTACTGAAGTGATGAGAATATTCTAAAGCTGATTTATGGGGATGACTGCACAACTTTGTAAATTTAATAAAAATGATTGAATTGTATACTTCAAAAGAGTGAATTATGTGATAAGCAAAATATGCCTCCATGAAGTCATTTTTAAACAAAAACAGCATCAGGGAAACATCTAGGTGTCCTCAGCACCAGGAAGTTTTACAAAGTTGCAAAGTCGAAAGCAGACACCAAAGTGAGCACCCAGAGTCCAAGGAAAATGAGAGATCACCCTAAAGGGTGTTTCTCAAACTTTTCTCAGAAAGAGTCCCTCTGCTGGTGGGAATGTGATTTGCATGGCCCCTCTGGATGGTCACCTGTCAATGGGTCCCACCTAAAATGTGCCCAGCTACTTTACTCCCAAATTCGCTTCTGGCAAAGTATGCTATGGAAAATGCTGGACACGTTTTCAAAGATGCATGAACAAGAATGTACATCACAGGGGTGCTTGGGTGGCTTGGTCCGTTAAATGTCCCTCTTGATCTCAGCTCAGGCCTTGAGCTCAGGGTCACGAGTTCAAGCCCTGCATTGGACTCCACACTAGGTGTGGAGCCTATGCCAAAAAAAAAAAAAAAAAAGGGAATGAACATCAAAGCATTGTTTATAAGAGTAAAATCTTGGCAGCACCCAAGAAGTGGGTATTACTTAAAAAAATTATGGGGTACCTTCATATCATGGAACACTATGAAGTCATATGTATTGATTTGGAAAATGTCCATAAAGCATTATGAAAGAACACTTCAAAAACTGAAACAGCATAGAAAATATCTGGAAGGTTATATGCCAACATGTTAACAGTTTCCTTTGATGGAATTCTGACTGCTTTTCTTTCTTTTTTTTTTTTTTAAAGATTTTATTTATTTATTTGACAGAGAGAGAGAGAGATCACAAGCAGGCAGAAAGGCTGGCAGAAAGAGAGGGGGAAGCAGGCTCCCTGCTGAGCAGAGAGCCCAATGTGGGGCTCAATCCCAGGACCCCAAGATCACGACCGGAGCCAAAGGCAGAGGCTTTAACCCACTGAGCCACCCAGGCGCCCCCTGACTGCTTTTCTTTCTTTCTTTGTAACAGCCTTTATTTCTACAGATGGAAAAGGCATTAAAGTATGTGATAAAAAGAAGGGCCTTTGAAGCAAAGTTTCAGTTCTTTCCTCTACAATACTGGTTCATGTCTTAAGCAAATTATCTGGTTTTCTAAGTTACCATTTTTCTATCTGTAAAATGGGCATAAGAATAACTTCCCCTTCTAGGCTCACCCGGGTGTCTCAGTGGGTTAAAGCCTCTGCCTTTAGCTCAGGTCATGATCTCAGGGTCCTGGGATCAAACCCCGCATCGGGCTCTCTGCTCAGCAGGGAGCCTGCTTCCCCCTCTCCCTCTGCCAGCCTCTCTGCCTACTTGTGATCTCTCTCTCTCTCTGTCAAATAAATAAATAAAATCTTAAAAAAAAAAAAGAACTTCCCCTTCTAGTATTTGCCCAGCATCTGTCACAGAGCACACACTCCATTAATACCAACTATGATTATGTCTCAGTAACTACTCTTAGAATACATAATTTTTGGAAAACATAATCAAGCTACTTTTTAAATGAGTAATTTGGCAGAGTGGAATGAAGACGCAGAAAGTAGAAGAAAGGAACACCAGATACAAGAGTCTTTTCCTTCACTCGTCCCCAAAGCACCGCGTGGCCCCATCTGCTCACGACGCCCTCACTCCTAGCAGACCCTGGGATCCCCTCTGGAAGGCCACGGAGGCCAAAGAGGCCACGGAAGCCAGACGTGGCCACCACCAGGCCTGCAAAGTCATGAACGAATCTTTAGTGCACATGGCTAAGTGAAAGAAGCTAGTCTGGAAAGCCTACGTACTATGCAATTCCATTAAGACCATGTTCTAGAATGTCATAATGAGGAAAACTCAGTGAACGGATCACAGGTTCAGGAAGAAGGAGGGATTTTTTTTTTTTTTTAGTGTGGTGAAACTATTCTATATGAAACTCTAATGGTGGAATCATGACATTCATTTGTCAAACCCCGTAGAGCTTTCTAATTCAGAGTAAACCTTAATGTGTCAAATTTTTTAAAATTGATTTTGGAGATTGGGAGCCCCCAGAATGGATCTGTTGTATTGTTGTGCAAATGTATGAATTAATCTCACTGAAGGGGATGGAAGAACAAGACGTTGAACTAAATAACTTTGGAAATGAGCACTGTCTACAGGACTAAAGGCCAAAGGAATTGCACATTAGCCCTATACTATAATTGATAAAGCTGTTTCCCATGTAAGGACAAGTTAACCTGAAACCACTGTACAAGGTTTGTACTGGAATCCGAATACTGGATCTGAACGATTAGGAGATGGTGGGAGATGGCGGGAGCCAGGTTTCTCACTATTGGAGTGGGCGGTTACAGATAAGCAAGGAAGAGACTCGAATGACCCATGTGATTCTATATGAAAGTCAGAGAAATCAACATGAACCCATAGTTAATTTAATATACACAGAGACGGATGCATACAAAAAGAAAGTGTTGATAGAGGCAGTTACTAGGTTCTCTGTACGAGGAGGGAGAGGAGCCCACCAGATGTGAAAAGGCTGGAGACAACTGAAGGTGCCCCCAGAACGGCCCACTTGAAAGATTTACCTAGAGCCAGCCTCGTACGGAACACTGGTTGTGATGGCTCATTCACTTCTTGAACTTCTGCAGAAAGAACAGCAAGAGAGGCTGAGAGAGGAAAGTGAATTACCAAGTAGGCGAAAGTGAAAAATACCAGCTCCGGTAGTATCTGGTGCCACACAGCAAGCAGGTTTTAAGCCCACATAAAACACAGGCATCCATGTTCCCCTTGTCCACCGACTTTCCGAATAGAGATGTGACTCTTGCATCAGTTTTTCTAATGGCTAGATAGTTCCTTCATGACTGAATTTAGATTCATTAGCATGGCACTCAAGACTCCAAAAATACGATTCTATTCTTGTATGACATTCCCCAAATGTTTACTCTATGCTCCGATCATGAGACTTTCTGCTGATCCAGGACCCTGTGAGGATTTTCCCATCCCCACGCTTTCTCTCTGAAATATCTTTCCTCTTTTACCTTCTTGGCCTAGCAGATCTATATGGTCCATTCCAACTCAACCTGGCGAATCCCTCCTTTGTTTCCCTTGCAAAGTTTTTCACTACTTTCCCTGTTAGCTCTGTGATACAGTAATCATTCTTTATTATGGTGCTAGAGATATAAAATGTCAAGTAACTCCCTTTCCTGCCCTCTTGGCTCTACCTGGTTGAGAACAGTTTCCAGGAATCAAATGAGGCTCAGAGCCAAATCAGCCTCCTTAATGATAAAACTGGGCTGGAGAAGATAGCTTGAATGGAACCCCAAAAGGGAAGGAAAAATAAAATAAATGGAAACAGAGGGGCAAACCATAAGAGACTCATAACTGTGAGAAATAAACTGAGGGCTGCTGGAGAGTTGGGGGGGTGGGTAACTGGGGAACGGGCATTAAGAAGCGCACTCGATGGAATGAGTGCTGGGTATCATAATGCAACTGATGAATCACTAATTCTATCCCTGAAATTAATAATACAGCATATATTACCTAAAGTGAATTTAAACAAACAATTTAATTTTTTGTTTTAGATTTTAAAACTAAAATCAATAAAAATAAATGGATGAATGGAGCCTCAAGTGAAGCTTCCTGCTCCCTGCCTTACAAAGCAAAGACAATCAGCCCCTGGAAAAGACCTGACATGATCTCCTTCTACCATTCACAGGCTACGAAGCTGGAACAGAGAGAGCCAAGACCTGGATGTTGAGCAAGAAGCAGGTCCTACCCGGTCTGTGTACCCTCTAGAGGCTGGAGTTTCAAAGAGCCTGATTCAATCAATCCAGCGGTTCTTGGCCACCGTGCCTGCTGGAATCACCTAGGAGCTTTGGAAACACTGTTGCCCAACCTCATCCAAGACCAACTGAGTTTGAATCACTGGAGACGGGCCCTCTCACCAATAGCTTTTAAAAGCTCCTCCAGGTGATTTTACCGTGCAGCCAGGGCTGGGAATCTCCCAATTAGGCCAAGATGGCAGAAGGAAATGTGCACTTGAGCCAGTTGATAAACTAGGCTAATGAATGTCAGTGGTTTCACCTGCTTCATGAGTCAGGCTAGCACTGACCCCCCTTGGAAAGAAGGGTGAGTAATGAATGAGTAGAAGGTCTCTTTTCGGCTCTTCCCTGCTGGCTAGGTTTGTTCTGTTCTGTTTATTCTCTTCCGGGCCGAGGAAGGATGTGGGAAGAGAATAGACGTGCTGCACATCACTTCATTTGAATTTCACAATACTTCCTGGGTGGCAAACAGGTAGGCAGAGTGGACACCGTGTCACAGGAAAGGAAACTATTTATACATTGTCGTTCTTATCTTTGTCCTTGACCTTTACTTCTTTTTTTTCTGATGATTAAAAAAAAAAAAATACATGTTCACTGTGGAAAATTTGCCAGAAACAGAAGCAGAAAGCAGAAAATAAAAATACATAATTCTAGCACCAACTGCTACCATTTTGTTGTATTTTTTTCCGATTTTGTTTGTAGTCTGCTTTTCATTTCACTGCATATACTTTTGTATACACACTTTTAATGACTACGTAATCTTGCACCGTACGAAGATACCACGACTTCTTAGCCATTCTCCCAATGTCAGGGACTTAAAATATTTCCTAATTTACACCGCAGTAAGTAAAGTTGCAAGGAACATCTCACCTAAAGCGTACAACTTTCTGCGTTTCCCATTATTTCCTTAGAATAAGTTATGATAAGTGGAATTACTCTGTCAAAGAATACGAAGATTTTTAAGGGCTTTGATACATTTTTCCAAATTGCTGTTTGAAAAAGATTCTACCAACTGAAGCCATAATAATTTATGACAGCAGCCCCTTCTTTCCTGGTAAGAACTCAGTGTTGACTCACACCCTTTAGCAGTTGAAAGGATGCTGCTTTTATTCTTCATTCAGGAGATGTCTTCGTTCCGTAGGAAATGGCAGAGGTACTTCTCAAGGTGGTCCTCTAGGCAGTGATAGGCATCTGTGTCTCACTATTCCTGGTCAAGCCTCCAAGTGATCCCACGAGAGCTTGGGCAAAAGTTATCACGCTTCCCAAAGACTAACAAGCTTTCATGCAGTCCCTCTGAGGCACAGAGCTCTATAAAGTGGTCACGGCCAGGTTTGCTCTCCTCGTGTTCTTGCTGGAGGAAAGTGGGACTCAGAGAGATTGATGTCAGAGGTCACAAACTGCTGAGAGTCCAAGCCAAAAGAGTAGCGGGTCTCCTGACTCTCTATGTCAGTGTTTTGCCCCCTTCACCCCAGCTGCTGCTTCTTTGTCACGCACTATATAAATAAGATGGAGACATCAGTTCTTACCAGAAATCTCTCAGATGTCAGCTGAGAGCTCCCTGCCTCTTGAAATCCAGGTGAGATGGTCGAATGCCTTGTATCAGTATGCTAGGGCTGCCATTACAAAATGCCACAGACTGGGGGGCTTACGCAACAGAAATTGATTGCTTACAGTTCTGGATCCTGGAAGTTCAAGATCAAGGTTGATTTCTCCAGAGGCCTCTCTCCTTGATTCATGGATGGTCACCTTCTTGCTGTGTGCATGGCCTTTTCTCAGTATGCAATCAGCCCTTGTATCTCTTCTTCTGCTTATAAGGACCCCTGTCCTATCGGATTAGGGTCCCACTCTTATGGGCATATCGAACCTAATTACCCTATCTCCAAATGCACGTTCTACTAGGGGTTAGGACTTCGACATACAACTTTGGGGAGAGGGTATAATTCAGCCCCTAACACCCCTCATTCCACATCCTATGGGAGTATTAAGCTTTGCTCAACATGATGTGGGTCCTTGATGGTGGAGAAGTGGGAATCGAGGGGGAGACTACACCTCTCCAGCTCCAAACTCCTGCTTTCACCTGATTAAACCCCTGTATTAACCTTGGGTCTGTCTAACATCTACGCTTTATGCCCCACTGTTGACATAGAAATGAGAGCCAGCTCTTCTATTTTCCAAGGAAAGATTATTCTCAGGAGCCATGTGGGTATGTGTTAGACGTTACTAAAAAGTCCAAGAAGAGAAGGGATAGCAAAGGAGTCTATACGAATAATTTGGACTCCAGACAGCCTTGGTCTTAGGAGAACATCCAACTCCTGGTATTTATTCTCAACCATTTAGAGCCCAGAGGCCAGGAGGGGCGGCTAATTGAGAGTTTATATCTCCAGCACTGTGGTAAAGTGTGACCACCGGACCACAGAGGAAACAGGGGAACAAGTGAAGTCTCACTTCAAGGGAATGCGGGGGGGCGGTTCACTGGCTACTCCATCCCATGTGGCTCCAAGCCTGGTGCACATCACAGGTTCTTCTCTCTTGCTTTACCTTCCTTATTCCTCCTGGTCCTCAAGCTCTAGGACCACCACCAGGACCCCCAAATTCTTCTCACTCCAACAGGAGGTAGAGCTTTCAACTTTCCACAGCTCCGAACAGCAAACCGGGCTCCAGACTGACTTTGAAGGGCCAGACGAGCTGGAAGGCCTTCCATTCAAACAGCCCCACTTTCCTTAGATGCCAGTTGCAGTTTTAAATAGCATCTGTGTCTTCATTACTCAAATAAACCTAATGACTGTTGATATTAGTGAGGATAAATTTTTAACAGCATGGGACTGAAGTGATGAAGTTGCTAAATACAGAATGAGGTCAGAATCACTAAAATACTTGAAAAATGTCAGCAGGGATGGATAAAAGGGCACACAATTGGTGAGCAGCTTAGGAATATAAACTAGAAGCATCTGGGAGCGAAAGTTAAGTGCTATGCGCTATAGTCCTACCATCGTAGGCGTGCGTTTAGCTCTAGTCGGGGACACAATTTCGTCCCACAGCCATTGTTTTTGACCCCCTCAACTATGTGCCAGGCATTGTAATAAACAACCCAAATTTCCTTAATCGGGAGAATGAATAAGCAAGCTACGGTGCCCCCATATATTGAAGTATCACTCAGCCAAAAAAGGAATCCACGATTGATACACACAAAGACGTGAATCAATCTCAAAGGCATTATCACTGAATGAGAGAAGCCAGGCCCCAAAGATTGAATACTGTAGATTCTATTTTTTGACATTCTCAGGAAGACAAAAGTGTAGTGATGGAGAACAGACCAGTGGTTACCAGGGGTGAGGAGTGGGGGAGGGTGCAAAGATACTGATGAAAGTGATCTACGTTTCTATCATAGCTGAGGTTATACAAATCAATACATGTCTTAAAACTCACAGGACCATACACCCTGAAAAGGTCAATCTTACTATGTGTTAATTTTTAAAATACTTTTAAATTGCTCAACATAAAAATATTAAAAATACACTCACTCACACATACATAAACTATCTCTCTGTTACAATTCTATCTGAGGTTTCCTCAACCCCTAGGGTTCCTCAGAGAAGCCCTGACATTACAAGTATGTAGGAGACCAAGCAGACTGGCTTCCCATCCCCCTTCAGCTGGAATGTTCCACTCTGACTTTTTTGTGTGTGTTTATTTTTTAAGGAACACTTCATTTGGAGAAGAAAGTAAAAGCTTGAATCACTGGTGTAATAACACCTAGTGATTGTTTACCATTTAAGAGCTAACTATGGTGCCAAGCACTGTGCAAAATGCTTTTTTATATTCATCATCTCTTGTATTCTTCTGTATAAGCCCAAGAGATACAAATTATCTTATTTTAGAGAAGACAAAAGATGAGACTTCAAGAGGTTGCTTAACTTGTCCACCGTCACCCAGATAGTGAATGGCGCAGGACAGGTTTAGACTATGACAGTGCCTCTTAGGTCCCATACTACTGGGAGTGGGGTAGACCAGCAACCCCAGTGCTGCACTCTAGAATTCATCTCTGCCTTCACACAGGGCAAAGCATGCCACAGGCTGTTTTTAGTTGATGAGTGAGCATGGCCGGGGTTCTAAAGGCAGGCCTATTCCTGGGAAATGTGCACTCCTCTCCTGGATGACTTTGACTCAAGATTCTTCATCCACCTGGCTTTGAGAACTGTACTGCAGTCTTCTCTCTCCTTCCCTCCCTCCTTCCCTTTCTTCCCTCTCCCCTTCATTTGGGGCCAGACCTGTACCAGTCATATGGCTCTCCCAGCCTTCTCTGTCTCCCTTTCCATTCTTCTTCATTCTTCTTCTTCTTCTTCCATTCTTCATTCTTCTTCTTCACCACTGTTTCCCCCAATGAATCTCTTACAAGTCTAACTCACTTGGTGTCTGCTTCTTGAAGGACCCAAGGTAACACATCTTACTTTGGAAGCAAAGCTCTTCCAAGCTTTACAACAAGAGAGCAAGCTGAGTCTTAGAGACCATAATACCCAAGCTATAGGGTTGTTGTTAGGATTGAGCTCCCTGACACAGATGAAACACCACTAGATGTCCCTCACCTGGCTCATAGGGAATATTCAGTAGTTACTGGATGAATGAAATGAAAGAAAGTTTGTCTGACCATTAGCTAGGAAGGACTTGATGAAGACAGATTTCCTTCTGGCAGGTAAGAAAGCAGAGGAGGGAACGGAGAGCAGATTTCCTCCAGGCCCCTGGCAGCCCCATCTAAGTGTCCATAGGACCACCCCACTATCCACCTCTGCCTCTCTCCAAACCCAGCCAGACACGGACAGGCTTGGCTGATCCTTCCCAACTCCCATCAGCTTTTTATACCAAGAAGAGTTTTCACGCTGACATCCCAGCTGGCCCCATATCTCATGAATGTCACTTCCATGGGCTGAAAAATCTCTCCAAAAGAATTACTCTCATAAAGGGCCGCACATGGGATGCTGACCTGGAGCCAACCAGAGGAATTTTTCAATACCGGCTTTTCTATATAAAATTTGTAACCTTTCCCTTCTCATTGAAACTAGGTGGTACTGATTGAGCAGAAAATTCAAGAGCGTGAGTTTGGGGCTTGATAGCGGTGAACCCATGGTAATTGTGGCTACCCACAGTTCATTTAAGATTCCTCACCAAAAGGAGAAAATAAAATCAGAATCAATACTTCCTCAGGCACGTGGTTTAAATTTTTGCAGTGAGTTGAGAAGAGCCCGCTTTAGCCACAGGCAGCTCTGATTCCTGCCACGGGCCTGTTTCTCCATCAGTTGTCAGTCAGAGGACAAAGAAGGAAGAACCAAAGGGGGAAGAGAAGGAAGGCAATTCCAACAGAGAGATAAGAAATTCATCCCAACAACAGCAAGAAAAGAGCCGAACTAAGAGCCCACCAGAGAGCCAAAGAAATGCTTCCCAGAGAATAGCAGGGCACCAAGGCTTCCCCGTCAATAGTGGGCAAGGATCCTTGTCTCCAACACTTGTGGAAAAAAATAGAAAACATCAACCCTGGAAGTGTTCACGAGAATCTTGGTCCACAAATAAAACCGAAGCTTAGAGAGACAAAGCAACCGATCTAATATCTTGAAGAAGGGGATGAAGAAGGGACTAGAATCTAGTCAATCATTTGGCATCACTTCTTTCTCAGGCAAAACCACCTCACTTCTTGTAAGTTCTCCTCTTATCTGGAGGACTCTACTATTTTCAACTTTCCTTAGTCTTCCAAGGTCCAGGTACCCAGCTTTTACTCCCGCTATGCTGTGGGGCTCGTGGACCAGTGCATAAAACCTCACATTGCTCAGAAAATCCTGTCAGCAATGCCTGACAGACAGAAGTCGAGTCATGGTGCCCAGTGGGAGGATGTGGATCAGACTTGGTGTTGAGGTGCCCACGATGTAGTCATTGTACCCTCTCCCACAAACACATGACTGAAAATCCTAAAGAACTGAGATCCTCTCCCATCTGTCCTGATTATGCTCTGTCTTGTGCAGAGGCTGGACAAGATGACCTTTTGCTGACCCAAAGAAGCCATCTTTTCAGAATAACACTATCTTCTCCAGCTCATGAGCCCTTTTGCCTCAGTCCCATTTCTGGACCGTGTGAGGCATCTAACACATCTAACAGTTCTCGCAAAGCTTATCACTTGGTAGAGACACTCAGGAACTGGCCTGAATGAGTGCATGGAGGGGTAAATGAGCCGACAAAAAAATACAGTGTTGCTCAAACAGTGACTTCGAAGATAAGAGCTCCCCATGATAAAATGATGGAGGGTCTTGGAATTCCCATGGCTGCTTTTTAAAAGCAATCACATTTATAAATACAAAGAGAAAGACAGAAAGAGCATGGACTTTAGGGCTAGATAAACCTCACTCTGAGAAATCCAATTTCTCAACAATGAGCCATGTGGCCTCCGTTAAATTATTTACCTCTCCGAGCTCCAAGATATCATCTACAAGATGAGCCTAGTGGTACATATTTCACGCAGTCGTTGTGTGCTAAATGTGATAACATGTGTAATTAAATGGCGGAGAACAACAAGTTTAAAACCACTTAAATAAATGGAGTCTTACCTGGAGAAAAGAATCCACACGCCTGCAGGAGACTAAGAGCAGGGCGACCTGGCTTGGCCGGCAACCTCACAGGGGTGGGCAACAGAGACAGAAAAACAGAGAAATTTAATAGTTATTCGAAATGACTCACATTGATATGATAGAACCCCTTCCTCTCTCCTTGACCTTCTCTTTCTGCCCTTGTTGCCCCAGAAAGACCCTTCCTCGATGGAGCGTGGGGAGAACATCTCACCTCTAGTCTGGGAGGGTGCAAAACGGGGACCAAGACGCTCCAAACAACACGATTATTTTCAGCAGGAAAGCGAGCTCAAAGCCAAGACTACGAGAGGTTAAGCCCCCAGGAAATAAGTCTGGGGGAGGACTTTGGATGTTCCATGCTTCGTGGAATAGCATCCTGAATCAATCGTAACTGGATCTTAAAAGAGCTAGAAGAGTCAGCTGACTGATTACATGTAAAATGCCTGACATGATAGACCTATAATAAAATATTGGTTTCTTTCCCTTTTTTTAAAGACACTATTGATAGATTATGCCTCCTGAACAGCTTGTTCCCCTGTAACCGCTGGCAACTTAGAACAAACGGAAAACAAGGGAATAAGCGAACAACGGCCACGGAGAAAAGCACTCTTTGCTCCACTTGGCTGCACGTGGCCAGCAAATGAAAGCACACGATAGTTTGCCAGTCAGTTCCCAGTAACCCAACGGTTTTTAACAGGCTCTTTGAAACCCAGATGGCTCTCAAATAGCTGAGCTCAAGCCTTCTATGAGTCCTTTTGCCATAACGGCTTGGAAACCAAGCGCCTAACTCACGAAAGGCAGCAAAGACAAAAAATAAAAATACGCATTTCTTTGAGGACTAGTTCATGCAACCCTCTGGAAACCCTAAAGCTACTCTCGTGGAAGCCCGCAATGACCCGCAGCCCGCTGGTGCACTGCGTGGGGACCTGTTGGTCTCTTGCGGTCATGTCTAGCGTGAGGAGGTCCCCGCACAACCTTCTATGCCCTGAGGTGTCGCCAGGGACTGCTGGCTGCATTCTCAATAGTCCGCTTCCTCTTCTTCTTGTGCCACCACCAGTGACACCAACTGCAACCTTGAGCTTCCACCTGATGGGGAAAAGTTCAAAAGAAGAGAGATTTTCCTTCTCTATCCACAGGAGCTGGATCATATGATTTTCCTCTGAAGACAGTTTCCGGGCCAACTTCTCCCTTCTCATAGCCCCAACCTCTTAACGTTCCACTCTACAAACTGTACTGCTCGAGCACCTTCTACGTGCCAGGAACTGTATACTAGGATAATAAAGATCGAGGGCTATCAAAAAAGAAGACACTCTTCCCTCTCGTCGTGGAACTTAACAGGGAGAAAATGAAAGACTTCTTGATGTGGGAGGGCCCCACTGAGCTGTGAATTGGGATTCATTTTACTTGCTGTATCATTACTGGTAAAACACATCAACCTTAAAATAGCCAGTTATCTTACTGGCAAAATGAGTTGATTCAGGAATAGAAGAGGTATTGCAATTCGGGACAAGCAGACTATGGAGAACCATAGGCACATCTGAAGATACAAAACAGGAAGTCAGCTTTTATGAGGTTTTAGGAGGAAATTGGGGAGGATGGTTCTGAACAAAAGTTCATTGGAGAAGGACAGCAGCTTGAGGTTGCGGTGGTTTCCTGATTGGCCACCAGTGGTGGTCAGTGCTGTGTCGCTGGGGCAGGGAGAGATCTTCCTCCTTTTACTTAAAAGCAGGAGATGAGATTCCTACGTGTAAAATGTCCTCTCTTGTCAAAATAATTCTTATCTTCCTACTGGTCATGCAGGTCGCCATGAGCGGGACATACATGAGAGCTCCCCCTTTAGGGCTCCCCAGCTCTGTTTTAAATGAGATTTTTCTCTATTTATTTTTACAAACACATCCCCTGGTCTGCACATAGGACTTTTCCCAGAGGACCACTACCTTGCAGAACCTTAGTGGAAAGGTTTTATTCCCAGTCCCCTGGAAGGCAGCACAGAGGTAACAGCCTCTCCCTTCATGGAGGTCATGCTCCCACACGCAAGCAATGCCAACATTTTGCGGTTCTCACTGGGCGTATCTATGAGGTGTGGTTGTCCTTTCCCAATGCCTACTGTGTAGCAGGCACAGAAATGGGTGCACACACATATATCCTTTTTTTTTAATTGTATTTATTTATTTGAGAGAGAGAGCATGAGAGTGGAGAAGGTCAGAGGGAGAAGCAGACTCCCCGCGGAGCTGGGAGCCCGATGTGGGACTTGATCCCGGGACTCCGGGATCATGACCCAAGCGGAAGGCAGTTGCTTAACCAACTGAGCCACCCAGGCGCCCTACATATATCCTTAATGAGTCCTCACAACAGCACTGTGAGGTCGGTACTATTGCCACATTTTAAAAATGAGGAAATTTCAAAAAAATTTAAAAATGAAATAAAAATGAGGAAATTCGAAGCATAAACACGGGAGCAAACTTGTTAAAGATCACACAGAAAACAATTAGTAAAGATGGCTGAAAGAGAAATTTAAAAAATAATCCCACTTACAATTGCATCAAAAAGAATAAAATACTTAAGGATAAATTTGACCGTGAGGGACTATGGACTCTAGGAAACAAAGGGAGAGTTTTAGAGGGGTGAGGGGTGGAGGGATGGGTTGACGGGGTGATGGGTTTTAAATTGCATGGAGCACTGGGTGTTATACACAAACAATGAATCATGAAACACTACATCAAAAACTAATGATGTACTATATGGTGGCTAACATGGCACAATAAAAAAATAATAAATAAAATAAAAATATTGAAAAAAAAGAATAAATTTAACCAAGGAAGTGAAAGATCCACCCACAGAAAACTATAAGACAGTGATGAAAGAAATTGAAGAAGACACAAATAAATAGAAAGATAATCTGTGTTCGTCAAATAGAAGAATTGATATTGTTAAAATCAGCTTGAAGCCAAGCAATCCATGACTTCAGTGGAATCTCTATCAAAATTCCAATAGCACTTTTCACAGAAATAGAAGAAATAATCCTAAAATTTGAATGGACCCACAGAAGATCCCAAATAAAATCTTGAGAAAGAACAAAACTGGAGACATCATGTTTCCTGATTTCAAGCCATACCGCAAAGCTATAGTAATCAAAACACTATGGTATTGGCATAAAAAACAGATACACCAACCAATAGAACAGGCCAGAGAGCCCAGAAATAAACCCACGTAAATGTGGTCAATTAATCTACAACAAAGAAACCAAGAATACATAATAGAGAAAGGGCAGTCCCTTCAATAAGTGATACTGGGAAAACTAGATAGCCACATGCAAAAAAAATGAAACTGGACCATCATCTTATACCACTGCTGTCCATTGCAGTATTATTTGTAATAGCTAAGGCATGAAAGCGACTTAAGGATCTGTTGATGGGACAAATAAAGAAATGTGGTGTGCGTGTGTGTGTACACACAATAGGATATTAATTCATCATGTAAAAAAAAAAAAGGAAATCCTACCATTTGCAACAACATGGATGGACCTTGAGGGCAGTAAGCTAAGTGAGTAAGTCAGAAAGAGAAAGACGAATACTGTATGATCTCACTTATATGAGGAATATTTAAAAAAAGAGAGAGAGAGAGCAAGAAAGAGTAAAAGAGACAATGGTGGGAGAAAGAAGACAAAGAGCGGTTACTAGGCTGTGGGCCAATGACAATAATCTTGGTCCAAACTACTACAAAATTGCCATAGCTGTGTGTGAAGATTTCCAATACTCCTCTTTCGGGAAGGGGCTTGGCAGGATGGGGAGCAGGGAGAAAGGACCCCAGGCGAGAGGAAAAGCTACTGCACGTATTCCCTACGTTGATGTTTACTGAGAGGCACCAATGGGGTGAAAAGAGATCTCCCCAGCCCAAGGTGAAGCTAGCTCAGTACCGCTCTCCCTCATTGAGCCTCCACTATGTGCTTCCTCATGGTGTGACCCTTAATTGTCACAATATCTGTGAGGGTGAGGTGACATCTCTAGTATTTTATTTTATTTTATTTTTTTATTTTTTCAGTGTTCCAAGATTCATTTTTCACGCACCACACCCAATGCTCCATGCAATACATGCCTTCCTCAATACCCACCATCTCTGGTTTTAAATAAACTTTTACTTTTATAAAAGTTTTAGATTTACAGAGAAGTTGCAAAGACAGTACAGACGTTTCCAGTACACTCCTCACGGATTTTCCCCCGACCTCAATCTCTTCACCTCACCAGGGTACATTTCTCAAACCCAAGCAATGGACATTGTTAGGTTCCTGTTAACCAATTCCAGACTTTATTTAGATTTCACCAACTGTCCCATTAAGGTCCATATCTTCGTCCATTCGGGCTGCTATAATAAAAATACCATAGGCACGGTGGCTTAAATAATACAAATTTATGTCTCACAGTTCTGGAAGTTGGAAAGTTCTAGACCAAAGGGTGGGCAGATTCCATGTCTGGCAAGAGTCCACTGTGGTTCATAGATAGCTGTCTTCTCCCTGTGTCCTCACCACGTCAGAAAGGGCAAGGTCGCTCTCTGGAGTCTCTTTTATAAGGGCACACACAAAAATTGTGAAATTGTGAGAAGATGGCGGTGTCAACCAGTTTTATTGTGGTAATCATTTTGATAAAAAGACATAATTTTGACATGCATATCATTTTGATATATACCTATATCATCACCACGTACACTGAAACTTTCACATCAATAAGATCTTAACAAAGCAGGAAAAAAATACATAAAATTTCTTCCTGATTAATGGGCTATTCAGGGTTTCTGCTTCTTGTTGAGCAAATTAGTGTCATTTATATTATCTCAGAAATACATGCATTTCTTGGAATCTCAAATTTGTTTCTATGTAGTAGATCTAAATATCCCAGTTTAGTAGCAGTTGCTGTATTTTCTTTCCTCGTTTTGTATGCTTACGTTCTCTCTTAATTCCTGATTTGAGTGGCTAGCTACTTGTCTACTATAGTACAAACTTTTTAAGTCTGCCACAATTTTGAGGTGCTTTAGCTAAGTCTATTTTGTTTTCCAATTATTGAATTAAATCCTGCATGCAGTTATTCCTTTATTTCAGGCTACGTGTTTCCTCTGAGAACAATTTTAGTCATCCTGTAAGTTTTCATATCCAGTGGCCTTAATGTCATCATTGTCTAATTAATTGCACTTGTCATACCCCCTTGGCCTTGGCATTGTTTACGTGAATGTCTTGCATTGCTTATGTTCTGTTTTTAATTTTCAAGGGGTTGAGGTTTTGGTGCAACTCCTATTTATTAATACTATTGGGATTAGAAAACATAACCTGTGCAATCTCCCAGCGTTAGAACGTAAGACAGTTTTATGGCCCAGTTTTTAGCCAGTCTTTGAAGCCTGATGAAGGAGAAGAGAAGAGATTTACTGCAGAATTCCAGAGAGCCTGCAGACCGAGGGGAGGAGCTGAAGCTGTCAAATACCACAGCAGAAGTTTTGTCCCTGTGTTACAATCCTCTCCACCAGGCTGGAGTGGCTGCCAAGAGTTGTTGGGGAGCGCCCCGTGTTCTGCCTGACAGGGGCATCCGTGCCAAGTTCCAAGGGGGTACCGTGGGCAAAGAGCCCTTAATGAGCTTCTTCTTGAAGAGCAGGACCCCAAGAGGATTCCAACTGCCTGCAGCCCACCCTTGCCTCCGGTTGGCCTCTCTCAGGATGAAAGGACATTGCTCAGTTCTGAAGAAGAAGTCTGTCCTACTAACCTCCTAGGCAAACTGATTTTAAGCGTAAAAGAAGTCATGAACCCACTCAGTTCTTTTGGTCCATTCTTAGCAGCAAGTCTGTGGTGTCTCACAGTTGCGTGGCTAGAAGCATGTCTAGTGCCCAATGCAGGGTTTTCCTTCCTTTTATACCCTTGGCTGTTTCCATGAGATTCTCCAAATGTAGGAAAAAGAGCAAGATGTTAAGGTCACTAACTTGCTTCGAAGTACCCTTTGCTTTTTTTTCCTTCCTTCCTTCCTTCCTTCCTTCCTTCCTTCCTTCCTTCCTTCCTTCCTTCCTCCCTTCTGAAGCTGAGGACATTAGTCTATTGCCAAAGTACTCGTAGAGGTATAGGTTAATGTTTTCTCTTCGGACATACACTCACAATCCAAGGATATGAAATTGAGGTGTTGAAAGCACCGCCATTACAGAATGTGCCCTCCCTAAGAGCTTGGTTTTAGTTGATCCCCAAGATTACACTCCACCCCTCCCAGAACAGCAGATGTCCCTTAGTCACCAGAGCTCGCTGTCAGTAATATCTTACATCTGAAAATAAATCCAGCTTTAGGCAGCTTGACCACATATGTGCCTCTGAAACTATGGCAACAGAAAGTCCTTTTACCTCTGAGTCCCAATTAAAAGTGTTCTGTTGGCTATCATTGGAGTGTTTGGTCTCCAAAACTAATAGATCAAAGCAATCGTGTAAGCCTCAAATGTCACCATCACACAAATTGATATTTCCCATGCAAGCAGCTAATGAGTGGTCAGACCAAAGAGCGTGTGTGATTGAGGTTACGGAGAACAACTGGATTAATCCACTTTGGGATCCTTTCCTCCATGCCCCACCCCGCCCACCCGAGGTTTGGCAACTGATTGAAATGTTAGGGTAGGGAGGGAAAAGATGATGGAGATTCAAGTCTGGGCATCTAGGAGGGTAGAGGGGCTTTTAATAGAAAGGGGGGGGAATATCTAAAGAATAAGTTTCATGTGAAGAATGCAGGTGGTGAGAAATGTGTTCAATTTCACTCTGTTGGGAAGCCAGTTGCCTGGGGTTGAAGTAGGACACCTCATGTTTGAGTTTCCTGCCTGGTTAAAAAAAGAGAAAAAGGATTTGGGGTGCAGAGAGGAGGAAGGAGAGCAGGAGGAGGAGAATAAATAACTCGTAAAATGAGTGTCTTTTTTGAGCATTATACTTTCAGATTTGTGTTATCTTTGTTTCTGATTGATTCCTAATCAGCAATAGCATGGAACATCTCAGCTTTTAGTTTCTCCTCTGTTAAGGATGAAATGATCTATAAACAAACACTTGGAAAGATGCAGTTGAAACGGATCCGGTGATCCTTTTGTAATATGAAAAATCTTCTGGTAATATAAATAATTTCACCCTCTAATAATCTGTTTGCTAACACATTCGGTGGTGTTTAAGAACGTTATTAGTCTATTTTCTGCGAATTAGGGCATAGACAAAGAAAGAGAGAAGTTTCTTTTTGGGTGATATCACAGGAATATGCAAATAACAGAAAGATCTACTTTTGGTGGCTTAATCAACTCAGAAAGTAGACATTACATGTCTGCAATGAATCACATGCTCATCCCATCTGCAAAGAAACCTGGAAAATGTGCTTTTTTAGTGGACATGCCACTAACCTTTAGCTGGGCTTCTGTTAATAATGAAGAAGGGAGAAGAGATACCAGGTAAGCAACTATCGTATCCCCTCCCCATCTAACACATCTAGAAGTTTCTGACACTTTTTATAGCAATAATCAGGCAGCTTTCAATCTAGGATTTCAAGTCATGCATAATCTATCACAAGACTAAATGAACTCAAGTCAAAAGACTTGGGATCAAGTTCTGGTTCTGCCACTAACTCTGTGAGCTTGGACTAAGTGATTTACTTTTGCTTCTTATCAGCAAAATGCGATCACTTAAATCAATCATTACGAAGACCCTGAAATTCTATGCTTCCAGGCGATAGCCTTAGCCGGAATACATCCAGGTTACAGGTTACTGCTCTCCTGGACCCCGTCCCCCACCCTGTGTCCCCAGCAAACAGGGGAGCATGGCTTTGGTGGTCTTCCACCAAGGACCAGTGAGCCGAGTCATTTCCGGAATCATCACGCTTTGGAAAAATGAAAATAGCTCCTTCTTTCTCCTATAAAGAGATTAGAAGGGGTGCCTCGCTGGCTCAGTCAGTTAAGCGTCTGACTCTTGATTTCAGCTCAGGTAAGGATCTCAGGGTTGTGAGAGCCAGGGGGAGGGGCCCCACGCTCAGCAGGGAATCTGCCAGAGATTCTCTCCCTCCCTCTCCCTCTCTAAAAAGGAGAGAGAGAGAAGATTGGAAGGATGTGGACGTTCTAAGGGGACATATTCGATCCACTTCAGCAAGACCCCCAGGCTCCGTGTGACCAGCGCTCCTGTGTCAAAGGTGAGAGGTCCCCCAAGGGAGTTAGAGGCGAGCTGACCTCCAACGGGCGTGAGGAAGACCCCATCACTTCTGCCACCCCCACTGCACGCAGACTGCCAGGGAAGCTGCTGGAAGGGAAGCAGAAGAAAGGGAGGAAACGGGGAGAAGAGAATGAGAAAAGCGCATAGGGTCCCATGTGAGGTCTTGCTCGGATACACAACACCCGGGGTCCGCGGTGTTTTCTTTCCTCCCACTGGCTCCATCCAGGAACCTCATCCTCACATAGCTAATCACCCCCTTTCTAGTGAGCTGGAAAAAGGAGGACTGTTGTGTTTGTCACAGGCAACAGGGACTGATTACACGCTGCATCAGGAACCCGCTTTACTACTTAAGCCATTGGGGGCGAACCCTGTTCTTCCACGAGCTTCGCCCTCCACCTCCTTCAGCTCTGCCTGCCCACCTCTCACGGCATCTCACTCATCATTTACTGCTGAGCAGAGACTTGCGGTAGCTGCCTCTGGTTAGCTGATAAATTGGGCTTTGAAATGCATCTATGACTTTATATCACCCACTAAACTTTTTAGAGATTTAATAATAGAGAAACCTGGTCTCTGTTGGAAAGAATTCTCAAAGGAGCACAGCAAATAGAATAAAAAAAAATTCCCCTTTCCCATGTAAACTGCATAGGCTAGAACCCAATCTACTGAAGTATCAGAGGGATCTCTGAAGTTTCTGAAAGGAAAGAGATTGCTCAGACCTCTAAGGACTCTTGAGGGAAATGAGAAATCACAGAAACTTCATCTAGATACAAAGAACTTCTTCACTCTTTTTTGGACTCATATTTCACATCTCACACCAAAGTGAAACCAGAAAAGTTTTGTGAGAATCCGTGCCAGGGGTGCCTGGGTGGCTCAGTCAGTTGAGCGTTCAACTTTTGATTTCGGCTCAGATCAAGGTCGCAGACTCAGTGGGGAATCTGCTTGAGATTCTCTCTCTCCCTCTCCCTCTGCACTTCCTCCCCTTTCACACACATGCACATTCTTTCTCTCTAAATAAATAAAATCTCAAAAAAAAAAAAAAAAAAAAAGAATCCATATGAGAAAATTTAAATGGCACGAAGCCTGGAAGTAAAAATGTTTCTAAATCTTTGAAACAGTAGCCAAGGTA
This sequence comes from Nasua narica, assembly GCA_028533885.1. NCBI lineage: Eukaryota > Metazoa > Chordata > Mammalia > Carnivora > Procyonidae > Nasua > Nasua narica. The sequence continues at coordinate 22,620,055 of CM052804.1, read as the reverse complement.
AAAGACAAATTAAAACCAGAGAAAAGGGGCGCCTGGGTGGCTCAGTTGGTTGAGCAACTGCCTTCAGCTCAGGTCATGATCCTTGAGTTCCGGGACTGAGTCCCACATCAGTCTCCCAGCTCCACGGGGAGTCTGCTTCTTCCTCTAACCTTCTCTCCTCTCATGCTCTCCCTCACTTTCTCTGTCTCTCAAATAAATAAATAAAATCTTTTAAAAAATGGAGAAAAATTTATAAAATTTATAAATAGTATTGCAAATAGACGTAATTCCTTTCATATATAAAGAGCACCTGCAAAATCAATAAGAAGAACACCAACAACCCAACAGAAAGAAGAAAACTGCCACAGAATAAGAACATTACTACTCATGGAGTATGTAATGCAAACAGAAAACATTAAAATGCTCAACTATGAGAACTCAGTTGTGCTGGGGAGGAACAGAGACACAGACACTTGCCCTCTGTAAGCCCAACTTTGCCTTTCAAAAGTCAATTTTGATATACACAGTCACTTTGCAGAAGCTTATTGCCCCACACTATCCTACTCCCAAATCACATGTGAAATACATGAGCTACAAATTGAACAAGGAAGATAATTGCCTATTTGGTGTGATTTCAGGGTTGTTAAGAAGACTCCACAAAACGCTTCCCATGTTGCCCAACAATGTCTGAACTCCCACCGTAGGAGATCTGTTCATTTATTTTATAGACTGCCGTGTTGAAAGAAATGGTCACAAGAGAAATAGCCCCTGAGCCTTCTAATTAGTTCTTGATATGAGCAGCAATAATAGCAATTTTGTAACATTGCATTATGCTTTACCACTTACAATATACTATCACAACAGGATCCCTCTGATCTTGTCAATCACTCTGTAGAATAAGAAAAGGGAATATGATTCCAATTTTATAGATACCTTTTCAGGGATGGGCCCACTTCTTAAGCCCAAGTTTTCTGATTCTTAGTCCTGAACATTTTCCAGCACCCTCTGCTGTACATAGAGCTATAAGGTGCTTTCCTGGGATGGTATTCTGGCAGGGGAAGTGGAGTGAAAGCATAAGGCCATGAATGCCTGGGGTTGCTAAGAATGAAGGGAGATGAAAGAGAAAGAGCCACCGCAGGGAAAATGGTACCACAGTAGTGGTCAGCCACACTAAAGACACATTCAGCTCACAACTTCATCTGCAGTTCTGAAAATGACAGACATGGACATTTCTAACCCCTCCTCATCTCCCAAGTTTACCATGAAGAGAAAGTAAACACCTCAATGTTTCCCAAAGAGGGATCACTGGGAATTTCTGAGTACGCACTGACTGGAAGCATTTGAGTTTACCCATATTCTTCCCATCCTAGCCAATCCACTCTTCATCCTGCCTACTTAGTTTTAATCTCAATGACAGCATTTCTCATTTCTACAAGTTCTCTTTGGCCTATCCTGCTTCATCCTTTTCCCAGCGTCTCACCTCTTCCTATTATAACTTTGACGATTTTTGAGTATACTCATTTCATGGTCTCCATCGAATAACTCTGTGACCAGAAGCTTCTGAAAAAAAAAGAAGCTTCTGGACTCTAATACTACTGTATGTTCTGCCTGATAACTCTTAGATATGGCAGGGGGTTTCCTCATGCATTTTGTAATTTGGTTTTTGAGCTAAATTCTAATGGGGCTTTATCTGTTGAAATACCAAGTGGGCAGAGTTAAAAATCTACCCAGGCTTCTAAGGTAGTTTTATATCTGCACCTGTAATCATTCCAAGGGTATGACCTGCTTGGAATAAGTGGTATGTTAATTTTTTGGGTTAGGGGCTTCCAAGACCATGCAGGCAGTATACATTAGAACCCCAAACTTGTGCAAGGAGTCTTTTATAAAGGTCTACTATTATGAATTCTTAAGAGGAAATTGATCCCTATTCAGAATCCAGGAAGAGACAGATAAATTCCATCTCAATATCTCTGAAATGGGCTATAATATCTAACCATTTCTTCAAGTATATAGTCTTTCACATGCCCCAAATGTTTTCAGTGGTCTTAGTTCTAATTCCCTGCCACACAAGAGCCCAAGACCTCATCTCCCATCTCTATGTGAGCTTTAGAATCTAAAACCTTTGTTTACCAGAAACCGTAAATTCTTATCTCCCAAGACTGCTAGACCATCAGCACTTGTCTTTAGTCCTCTCTGTTTTCAGCTCCTGGGAATCCCTCTCACTTTTTAGGCATTTCAAAGGATGTTTGTTAGTGTCTATTCAGCATTTCTAGGCATTTTCTAGTAGAAAGGTTTTCAGACTACTTAGATTATTTTATGATTGGAAATGGAACCACAAGTCCCTTTAGATACATTATTCAATTTAATCCTCATCCCATTCCTGCAAGATAATCATAGTCCCATTTCACAAATGAGGAAATTGAGACTCATAGAAGTTAAATAATTTTCTCAAGGTCTCACAACTAATCCTGACCTTGAAGACCATGTTCTTTTCCCCTATTATGTCTCTGAAGAGCTAGCCTATTTCCTCTATTGTGTCTGAGAGAAGGAGGCCAGAAATTTTGAAGAGTTTCAACTGAAGAGTCCTTTGAAAATTCTCCTTGAAGAACATTATTTCTTTTTAAGTTTCTGGCAGAGTTCCATTATTAATTATAAGGGTGAATGGTAAGCCAAAGAATTATGAAGCCTAAATGTGGCTTGATAACACCTTTGGGGAAAACATCAAGAATCACTGAATAGGCTTGTGTCTCAACATGCTGAGAATGTGAGAGAGGCAGACCTTCCCTCCCCATGCGGCCGGCCTCATTATATCCAAGGGTGGGTCAGCAGAAGGTCTGGAGGACTGGCTCTGCCTGAAGTATGGAGGAGAAAGTAGATCCGGAGAGGTTAATGTCCATGCTGTGGAATCATGAAACCAATGAAAACCTGGATCATTGGGTTAGAAACTGGCCCAAGGCCAAACACAAAATATAGTCATAATTGGAGCCTTCCCAAGTAGAAAAAGGTTATTAGTGGAATCACATTAATCACAATGATTAATGCTGAAACCTGAGCTTTTTATTATGAAAAAGGCTAGGAAGAGTATATTGACATGGGGGGGCGGATAAAAGGGTTCCAGTTTTGTAGAAAATAGTGAACAAAAGAGGGACAGTAAACATTCAGGATATTTGAAATCAGAAACCTGGATGAGTCACACAAATCATGCTTAAAAGCCGCTTATGCAAAGAAATTTGCCAGAAAGCAAATGTGCCTACAGATGGCCCATCAGGAGGCAGTTAGGTAGTCCCTGAGTGCCGCAAGGGCAGCCAGACCAAAGGACAGGGTGCAGGGGAGGGGGTGAAACATGAGCCCAGAACAAGGATCTTGCCATCCACCAGACCTCGTCAGTGCACAGCCTGCCAAATGTTGTGCCCAGGACAGGTCTTCCTGGAACACTAGAGCCTTCACACTTTTTTATCCCAGATAAGCAGGAGCAAAGGCACAGGGCTAACTGGGTGCAAGTAGTGAGTCTAAGAAGAAACTGCAAGAAAGAGTGATTAATCAAAGTGGAAGTATGTAGACAGAAGCCTCACCCTTGAATCCAAAACAAGCTAGGTGAGAAGTTGGTCAGTGATTAAGGAGATGCAGAAAAAACAAGGCCATTTGAAAAGGAAGAAGGTGACCCTGGAAAAAGTGACTGGAATTAGGTGCTCAGAAGGCTTCAGATGATCTGACAATTACCACCAAAGGACCCAAACTGATAGGCTTCCCAAACTGAGAACAAACCAGGAAACAATTTTTCCCCGTCCTATATTTTATAGGAGGGAGGGGGAATTCTGGAAGAAGAGAGGCAGATCGTGTGTCTTTTAAAATTAATTTATAACATGCCTGTTTCTAAAAGGATCCGAAGTGAGTCATAATATTAAAGCGCATGCACAAGGTAGTTAAGTAAAGATGCCTGGCAAAGTCTGGCTTGCTCCTTATCGAACTTATTTTCTCTTCTTACTGGATATAAACTAGACCACATTTCCCAACCTCTTTTGCAATTACATAGAACCTCCTGTGCAAATAGGAATGACTGAGTTCTAGCCAATAAAACGTGAGCAGAAATCCGTGTCCTGGTTCCAGGGCTAGTCCATAGACACCTCTCAGGCATGACCATCCAAATTCTTTCTCCATTGTTTTCATGTGTATGTTAGCCATTTGTATGTCTTCTTTGGGGAAATTGTCTGTTCATGTCTTCTGCCCAATTCTTGATGGGATTTTTTTTTTTTTTGCATGTTGAGTTTGATGAGTTCTTTATAGACTTTGGATACTAATCTGTTATCTGATTGGTCATTTATAATATCTTCTTCCATTCTGTAGGTGGCCTTTTTGAGCAAGACTCTGCCCTGAGATAAAGGTTAAATAAAGGCGAGGCACCGCCAAAGCATATTTTTGCAAATGTCATCCAATTGAGACAAGGATGCAAAGAAATAAGCCAGATCGGAGAATTGTGGCTAGAAGGGATTTGGAGAATGGTTGCCAGTACTTGGGACCCCCTGGAAGCAAAGAGACAAGAAGAGAATTGAGTTTTTGAGATTCTTTTTCCCCAAAGAAGCCTGTGACTGCCCAGATTCATGTGATTGGGTACCAGGCCAGGAAACTCCACAGCCCCCAAGAAGGGGTATCCTCCCAAAGCCCACTCAGAGGGCTGTAGAGGAAAAGGACCTGGTAGACCCTCACAGAGGGTCAAATGGGGGCCATACAGCACAATAAACAAGGACATTCTTCACTCAAATCAAAATCAGGTCAACTCAAGAAACTTCCCACTGCAAGACAGGGGCCTTGCCTCACCTCCCTGACAAAATCTCCTCCTTGCTCTGGACCAGCCACATGTAGTTACCACCTTTCCCTTTTATGAAAGGGAGTTTTTGGGTGAGTTATCCAGTCCCTGCTGTGCATGACATGTTGGAAGTTGGGAGGGGACATGACATCATCTTTTCAATTTATCTTTGCAGGTCCCTAGGAGCCACCTGCCAACCAAATGGAGACAAGTGCATATCACCAGCCAGAGATGCTGCACTTGGAGTCTGACGACATGACTGGATGAGCCTTTGGATGGCTTTTCCTGGAGAGAGTATCTTCCACGTGTGGGAAGGACAAAATAGGTACCTGGTAACCAGAGGAGAGATATGACAACAGTCTTCGTCAGCTCAGGATGTTATAACAAAATGCCATTAAATGGGTGGCTTACACAACAGAAAATCAAACATATTTCTCCCAGTTCTGGATCAGCCAGTAAGTCAAAGATCAAGGCGCTGACTGATTTGGTTCCAGTCCCTGGTGAAAGCTCTCTCCCTGGCATGCAGGCCACCATCTTTTTGCTGTATCTTCACATGGTGGGGAAGAGAGAGGATGCGCTTTCTTAGAAGGACACTAATGCCATCGTAAGGACCCCAGCCTCATGACCTCATCTGAACCTAATTAACTCCCAAAGTCCCCACCTCCCAGGACCCTCACATTGGTAGCTAGGGCTTCAACACATTAATTTTGTAGGGACACAAACATTCAGTCCATAATAACAGAGGTTGACTGACTATTCATCAAATAAGTTTCCTTTTATTTCCAGCACACAAGTTGTCTACCTTTCCCAGCTTCCCTGGTTGTTAGGTGGTGGTGACTGAACTCTAGTCATTGGGAAATGAGCAGAAGTTACATGCACCATTTCCTCATATGGCTCATACACAATCTTCCATCCCTTCCTCATCTGCCACTAGCATCCAGAGCACTCCATAGCCCTACATGAGGGTGAAGCGTCAAGAAGGAAGGATCCTGGGTTCCTAAAATCACCACTTAGATGGACTTCGGAATAGTAATACGTAGAATCAGGAATACTGTTTGTAAGAAAAACAGAAATATCCATTGTGTTTGATCCCCTGATATTTAGGGTTAATAACTAGCATTATCCCTCACAGAGACATAAAAGAAAAATTGGAGAGCACTTGGAATTAGAAAACATATAAATGTACAAGCAAGAGAAATAAGGCATCTAGCAATTCAATCTTTGGCTGTGAGCTTCATGGAAACCAAAAAACACAAACAAACCAAAAATCAGTAGCTGATACAGTTCATGGTGCCTGAGTTAGAAAACACATAAATGTCAAGAGATGAATGTGGCACTTAGGGTAGGGAACATTCATCACATGGAGCCACATCTTTGGGAAACCACAAAATGAACTTCTTCTACTACATTTTGGTGAATCATCCAAAATGAGTCTTATTGAAAAATTCCAATAAAAGTCAAGAACATAAAATCAGATTGCCTGAGTGAGGGGAACCAAATGATTTAATGACCATATATCTTTTTTTTTTTTTTGAAGATTTTTATTTATTTATTCAACAGAGAGAGAGGGAGAGAGATCACAAGTAGGGAGAGTGGCAGGCAGAGAGAGAGGGGGAAGCAGGCTCCGCGCTGAGCAGAGAGCCCGATGCGGGGCTCGATCCCAGGATCTTGAGATCGTGACCTGAGCCGAAGGCAGAGGCTTTAACCCACTGAGCCACCCAGGTGCCCCTAACAACCATATATATTTACATCGTTATTTTGTGGTCTTTTCTTACCTGATCCCATGCAAGTTTTCAGTGTCTCTCCAGTGCCTTCCATCTAAAGTTCAAGGCACTAAACAATTGTCTCTTACCATCCTTCCCAATCTCATTTCTCTCTCTTCCCCCTCAGGTACATTATGGTGTCATCAAACTTCCTGCATCCTCTTATTCACATTCCCAACTCTGATCCTTTACCCACATTTCTCCCTTACCTGGAATTCATTCTCTTCACCTCCCAACTTCGCCAACCTCTACCTTTCCTTCAAAACACAGCTAAATTCCCGCCTCTTCCGTAAAGCAATCAGTCAGACAGGTGCCTCCTACTTCACAGTCATGTGTGTGGCCTTGGGGGAGAACATCTGCGAAGATAGAACAATGTCTTCCCACAAGGACACCCATGTTCAAGTCCCAGAACTCGCCATGATGTTAGGTTCCATGACAAAGGGAAGTAAATGTTGCAGCGAGAATTAAGGTTGCTAATCAGCTGAGCTTGAGAGAGATTATCCTGGATTAGCTAGTAGGCCCAGTATAATCACGAGGGTAAGGGTAAGAGGGAGGCCGAAGAGAGACCAGAGAGATGGCAGCATGAGAAATATTTGGCCCTATGTTCCGGGCTTTAAAGATGGAGGCAGGGGCCACAGGCCAAAAATGCATGGTCACTAGAAGCTGGAAACTGCAAGATATGGGATTCTCCCCCTAGAAATTCCAGAAGGAATGCAGCCCTGCTGACATATTGATTTTAACCCAGTGAGATCCATTTTGAACCTCTGACCTCCAGACCTGTAAGACAAGACACTAAGTTGGTGGTAATTTGGTACAGCAGTAATAGGAAACTAAAAAAGGGGTGCCCGGGTGGCTCAGTCGGTTGAATGTCCAACTCCTGATTTCAGTTCATGTCTTGGTCTCAGAGTTGTGGGTTCAGGCCCCACATTGGGCTCTATACTGTGTGTGGCACTTACTTTAAAAAAAAATAGGAAACACAAAAACATCCAACTGTGGGAGCAGAGGGGGTGCTTTTGGTCAGGATCCCATAGACCCACATTCACCCCCAAACCAGCTCTATTCTGAGGCTGTCTACTTCTCCTATCCAATACTTCATTTCATATGACTTCTGTGTTCTTCAACCCGCCTCTGTACTCTAGGCCACTCCGTGCTCTAGGCCACCATCTAATGGATCTATCATACTATCTATCAGCTCATGGTTTGTGTCCTATCTCCAATTTGACTATTGATCTAGCCATGAATGTGATGAATCAGATACTCTTAGGAATGGCTGACCTAGTCTGGCCACTGAGTATTATGCTGCCTTCTACCACCATGTGACTAATTCTGCCCAGTTCGTTTTGGGCATGCCAAAGGCATCCCTAGCTGAGACTAGGGCCTCACTGTCCCAGTATCAGGCCTCCTCAGCCCATCAGTTTACTAGCACTTGCGTGATCCTGCCCCCCCCACCCCCGCCCACTGACACTGAAGCCCTCAGGAACCTCTAATTCCCTAGACAGTACATGTGGACCCTGGAGCACTGGAAACTGTCTCAGGCCTAGCTATATGGACACTTTCTCAGCCATTTCTAATCTACATTCTTCCCCCAGCCCGCACCATGTTATCAGTCACTGCAGTGAAAGTGGAACATCTTTAAGGGTCTTATAATTATCTCAGGCTATTTGAGAATGTAGAATAAGGGAGATGTTCCTTGCACTAGGTTTTTCTCAAACCCTTCCGTGTGCTTCTCTCTACCCCCAAATTCTGTCCTCCTACACCAGAAGGGAGTCTTTCTTCCTCCTCTGTCTATATGAAAGGAACAATCTCTAAGGAAAGTCTCTTTAAAAATATTGACCCTCTATATCTATACCCAGTTAGACTATAACATTCCTAATAGCAAGAATTCACCTTTATGGGCTTAGTCCCCACCTACTGTCTGACATTCAGGAGGCACTGATGTATGTTGAAATGCATCTGAATTAAATAAACTAAATTATATTGAATTGAGGAATGGTGATATGGGCTTGGGAGCTACACATAAAAGAGGAGCTTCACGTGCTTCGTGTGCGTGCGCGCACATGTGCACACGCATGAGCCAGGGTAGTGAGGTCGTCACTTAGATGAGCTGCCTGGTATAAACTTCCCAAGAGGATCTGTGAATTCGACTGGTTGCCATCCCTTTTTTTCCCACAGATCCCAAGGCAGCAGTACAAGCATGACACTCACAGAGGTCCAGGCTTAAAACCCTAAGCTGTATTCATTATGATTCAAACACCTCTGGGTATGAGAGGAAGGTTGGTGGGGCAAACCTTCCAAGGGTCAGTTCGCAAGAAGCACTAAAGAGTCTCCTGAGACATAATCCATTCCAAGGGAAGAAGGAGTTGAAGGGAACGAGTCTGGGTTAAAGAGAATAATGAGTCAGAAAAGGAGGGGCAATTTTGAGCACGGCACAATGGCTGTCCCTCAGCTCATTGTCTAGTCCAGTCCCGCGGATTCATGCCAGAAGCCAAGATGAAGGACACTGAACCCTACATTAAAGAATAAATTTTAAAAGGAGATGCTTTACTTTTAAAAAATTTATATTTTTAAAATTTCTATATATGTGTATATAACATATACACACACATATATAGATCTACACACACATGCTTATGTGTGTATTTATTTAGATAAATATATTTAGGATAAAGTTGGTACTCTAGAGATTAAAGAAAAGTTTGAGTTCTACATAGGGAGACCGTATATCCCAGTTTTCTCAGCAGTCCAAGTTTACACCTATTGTCTCAGCATGGAAATTTCTTCCCTCTGCCAGATGAATTTTAAAGTGTCCCCGTTCAGATAACAAATTATACGGTCATCCTAGTTCTAAGGGCTTTGTCGGGATACATTGAAGTAACTCACACGCTCATTTCCTAACACATCATGTCCTTATGTTCATAAAGGGAGCCTCTTATTGGAAAACACTGTAAAACAAGGAGAACAAAAAAAAAAAAGGAACATGAACAAGACCCATTTGATGAGACTAGAAGATGTCCGTAAAGCAGAATCACAACAGATGAATCCAGAAAGCAGAGAGGAGCACTCTTAGCAGGGCAGAGTAAAGTAAAACCCAAGTCTTCAAAGGGAGAAACCAATGAGAATAGAACTAACTTACCTAAAGAGCCAAAGAAAGACTAAGAAACTAGAGTCACCAAGTGCCAAGCAGGCAAGAGTAAAATCCTCACTGTGTGCTTCAGAGCAATGAGCCTCCCCCGTCCCATTGGGAGATAGATGTAGATTCTCTGGATGGAGTGACTCAAACTGGCTCCATCTCAGGAACACCAGGCACAGAGGAAGGTGTGCATGAGATGCTAAATTCAAATCAGGAAGAATTAACTGAACACTCTATTCTGAAGGTGAGACCTGCAACCTACTCCCTTATTCCAACTTTAGAAGACTATTATCTAATTTTATATCCCTCAAGAAGATTTAAAAAATAAACACCCTCAGCAGAGAAAAAAAAAAGACCTAAAAATAATGACATTTGGGGACAATCTAGCTGGCCAACAAATTTTCCTACATGAAAGCCAGAGAAGTCAACAATACCAGACCAAGCCTGATTACCTTTTTAGTGTCTCATTCTTAAATATAAATGGACAGCAGGCATTTGGAGGCAGCTGGAAACTTAAAAGACAGAGGCAAAAGCAAACAGGAAGAAAGAAGTTAGAAAAAAATAATAAACAAAACAACAAAAAAATTCAAGAAAGTTATAATTAATGACATCAGAGAATGAAGAAAGATAGCCTGCTATCTTCTTAAAGAAAATAGTCAGAGGGGGCGCCTGGGTGGCTCAGTGGGTTAAAGCATCTGTCTTCGGCTTGGGTCCTGATCTCAGGGTCCTGGGATCGAGCCCCACATGGGGCTCTCTGCTCGGCAGGGAGCCTGCTTTCCCCTCTCTCTCTGCCTGCCTCTCTGCCTACTTGTGATCTCTCTCTGTCAAATAAATAAATAAAATATTAAAGAAAATAGAGACCAATAATCTCTTAAAAATTAAATATTACGTCCAGTTTCCTTAAAATATTCAACAAAAAGTATGAAGAGATAGACCCTAGTTAAAGAAAGATAATAAAAGAAGAGGATCAGTCCAAGAGGCCTAATATCTGCTTAATAGGAATTCCAGAAAGAACAGAAAAAATAGTGGGGGAAATTATTTCAAAGAAATACTACAAGTAAATATTCCAGGACTGAAGGACACAAGTGTTTTTGGAAAAAAAGAGCCCAGCAGGGCACCTGGGTGGCTCAGTTGGTTAAGCATCTACCTTTGGCTCAGGTCATGATCCCAGGATCCTGGAATTGAGTCCCACATCAGACTCCTTGCTCAGGAGAGAGCCTGCTTCTCCCTCTGCCTGCCACTCCCTCTGCTTGTGCTCTCTCTCTCTCTCTTTCTCTCTGACAAATAAATACAATAAAATCTTTTTTACAAAAATAAATTATAAAAGAGCCCACCAAGTATACAACACTTAATGAATAAAAGGTATAATAAAATAAAATAAAAATAAAAGCTAATCATTTAGCTTAAATAAAATAAAAAAATAAATAAAAGCTCATCATTTGCGAAATTTCAGACACTATGGATAAAGAGAGGATCTTGAAAGATGTTAAAAGCTTCCAGAGAGGGGGGGGAAAAAAGTCACACACAAAAAATTAAGAATGAGAATGGCATCAGAGTTTTAAACAGTAATACTAGAAGCCAGAAGAAAGTAGAATACTTTAGGAGTAAAATGGTTTCCAACATAATATTCTATACTCATTTAAACTATCAATCCATTTTGAAAGAGTAAGGTAAGCAGAGCTTCTTACAATTTATCTCTCATACTTACTTTTATCAGAATACTACAAGAGAATATACCTCACCAAAATAAGAGTTAAAAAAAAAAATAGAGCACACAGGATCCAGGAAAAAGGAGATTCAACATAGAAGAAAGGCAGAGGGAATATCCAGGAAGGGAAACCATCCAGGGAACAGATAGTTATGATTGAAATAAGGGAAGAAGACCCCAGGAGAGCAGACTCCAAGAAAAGTTAAATTTTTAACTGATAGATTATCTGATAGATGCATGCATAAAAAACTGAATTGCGTGGAGCACTGGGTGGGGTGCATGAACATTTAATCTTGTAACATTGAAAAAATAAACATATTTGAGAAAAAAAAGAAAAAAAAACTGAATTGAGTTGAATTTCATAGATCTATGGGAAGATGTGAGAAGATTTAGCCAGAGATCCCAGAAAGTCAAGGGAGCAAAAATTAATGAGCTAACTATTCATTCTAGGGAAAAATAACTTGTCCAAGTAGAAAATACAATAGTGTACTCTTAATCCAGAAGTGGGCCATCTTAAAGTTATACTAGTAATAGTGAATATGGATTTCACTATAGTTATAATGCATAGTGCCCTCATTATATTGGTAGTGTGAAGAGAGAAAGAATAAAATTCTCATTTCCCCATAATAGGAAGGCAATAAATAATGTCTAATGGTGATTAATCAAGAGAGAGCAGTGTATCCATATTTAGAAATATGGAGGCAAATACAGGAAGAAAAGATTAAGAGTTCAAAGACATTGCTTCTGGAGAGGTGAAAGATAGCTGTTAAGCAAAGGACAGCCAAGGATTTTTTAGGTAAGTCTTTAAGCACCGCCTGACTTTTTAAAATTATGGGTACGTGATTTTTTAACAAAAATAAAAATACTCTCTTATAAAATTAGGACTTCTTTGTAGTTTCTTTTTCTTCTATCTAGTAGTTTTTTAAATTATGGCAATCAATCTAGGTAAGATGATAAGAGCCTAAGGCAGTAATGAGGGGTGAAAGGCATCATCTCCATTTCAAAGTCATTGTTGAAGCACAGAATCGACCCAACGCCCTGAACAGTGAGTACCGAGGATATGTTTCATAATTTCTGGCACCCAGTACTGTTTGAATAGCCTTCCTGAGTTTAGAATAAAGTTTCCACCTTAGGACTACTGCCTCCCCAAGGGAGAAGTCAGAACCTTGCTTCCCCTCTTTTTGCAGCCAGGCCACGGGTATGATAATTCAGTAGGAAAGAAGGTAATCTGAAATCTCAGGTTTAGGAAAGAACACACACACACACACACACACACACACACACCCAAACCATAGGTAGTCAATCTCCCAGGATTTGAAGAGTGGACTTCATACCCAGCCTTAACTACAGCTAAATATCCAAACATGTGCATGAAATGAGAACGGACCTCCTCCCTAGTACAGAATTCCATTCACTTTCACACTTGCCGCTGAGTTCCGATCTGGAAATGGAAGTGAATGAAGTCCTGCCAGAGGTCTGGTCGGGACTCGTGAGGAGAATTCAGATGACCAGCTGCTCACCCACCTCCCTCAGCCTCCTGCTCATGAGCGGTCTTGGGCCCACCTGGGAAAGAGCCAACGTAACCGGAACCCACGAGCATCCGGAGGGTCACTTCGGGTGTCTAAGCCCCCTCCCAGACCAGTGGGCCCCTCACCCAGGCTGCGATTGCAGGAGCATGTGATGCGTGGGAGGGCAAGGCCGGTGCACGCGGCATATGAGAAAACGTGCCAAGGACAAAGAGCTCTAGGGGGCGGGGAGCCTTCTAGATCTTCCGTTCTAAGGGAGCGGGCAGAGAGGACAGCACCGAATCGAGGCCAGAGGTCTCCACCGGGACGCAGGCCTGACACAGCAGGCAGGCTCAGGAGTCTGCCAAGAGCAGTTACCGGGGCCCCAGGGCCCCGAGGGGTGCACAGAGGGGGCACAGAAGGGGTACCTTCAGGGAACCCCTGAGGCCCTGCTCTTGGACAGAAAGAGGGTCACTGAGGGTACTGGGTCACACTGAACTGGGAGGGAACAGTCACCAAAGAGGCAGCTGACATCATTCTCATCAAGAGCTGAAGCCCACGTGGGCCAAAATGACATAGACTGAGAGCACCAGGCTGATCCAGGGCAAGAGAAGGGCGCTGAATAAACATCCCCGACCGAAAGGCGAGTTTTAGCACACAAACGGGGTTCACAAATTGATTTTTGGTAAGCCAAAGCTTTGTAAAAGTATACTGAGCCATGGTTTGTTTTTTTTTTTTAATGGAGCAACGATTTCTAAAGGAACCTCTTTGTGATATAATCTTTGAACTGCGTAACTTGATAAAGTTGTATACTGTATAACTTTAAACCTCTGGATATTTGAATTTCTGGAAGCAAGTCAAACAAGTACACAAATAGAAATAGCCACTTCTAGAAAAACCTCACTGAAGCAGAACTCTGCCGGGCGGGAGGAGGGGGAGGGGTCCCCTTCTTGGGTCCTTGTGAGGATCAGAATCTTGACTCTAATAATCACTTCAGACTCACCCAGCTTGGTTATCTGCATCCAATACCTGAAGACATCTTTTAACTTGAAATTTTTTGAGGGTGACAAAATCATTCTTCCGAGAATGTCCCTTCTCTGCAGTGAGGACACCATGCAGTTTACTCAGCGAGTGACAGGATATGCCGTGGGTTCTCGTCCCGATTCCCATCCCCTACACACAGCAAAGCTGGTAGTAATTATCAAGCAGCAGACTCAAGGGTGTTCATATTCGCCTCGAATCCTTTTGTTTCGATCTCAGATGCGCTTCTTACTTATCTTCTGCCTCAGAGCCATTCCATACACAATTTCGAAGTACAGAAGACTTCTGTCGCCGACAAGCCTTTTGGATTTAGCATTCACAGTGTTGACCATCTCCTGAATGGCCCCAGAGGTCCACGGCACGAAGTATTTTGTAGCATCTCTAAGACACAAATTTGCAGTCCCATATTCTGTGGGATCAGTGGTCTGAACCAAGGCATCCACACAGCTAGTGAATAACCCTAACCGAATCCCTGATTCTGCATCTCAACACAATTCGGTCATTCTCTCCTTTCGTTGTCCTATATGCCATAACCTTTATGAAGTGACTCAAGTTTTGTTTCTGGGTGAAAAGTAGCTCCCAAAAGAAAGTCAGCCAGCTGCTGGTGCTGATGATAAAAATGAAGACGGCTGAGAAAGTACTGCTTCTTATCAAAGATCGAAATGCTGGACACGTTTAGGGTCTAGGTCTAGATAGACCCTAAAGGATTCTATTCTGCCTTCTATATAAAAACAAAAAAGGCAATTTGTAAAACTGCTTTAGGACCTCTTACAGCCAGGATAAGAATTGTTCAATGAGTGAGCCATGAATCATTTTTGTAAGAGTCACTGAAATTTTTCAGTTATCCTTATGGAGAACAGTATGTTATAATGACGGAGGTTTGTTGCTCTTGAGACATACCTTGAATTAGCAAAAACATATCTCAAACATCAGCTCTATAGGGTTTTTATTAACTGGCAGCTGAGAAGGATTTTTCTTTTCCCCAGCTCACGCTGCCGTCTGATAGCCAAGCCTGCTTTTGGCAGGGGCTCCAACCCAAGGACTCTGTGCTGATGTAGGTCTTGCCCTTTATCACCCTCATTTACTCAGGGGCTGGGGAGGGTCGTAGATGGAAATTTCTTTCTCACGATTCTTGGGGCCAAAAGTCCAAGTGCAGGGTGGCAGCATGGTTGGGCAGAGCCTCTTCTGGTCTTGTAGGCGGCTGCCTTCTTGATGCGTCCTCACGTGAAGGAGAGGTCACCTCTCTCATGCCTCTTCTTCTAAGCGCACTAATTCCATTCATGAGCGCTCCACACTCGTGATCTAATTACCTCTCCAAGAACCTCCCTCCAAATACCATCACATCAGAGATTAAGGGTTCCACATATGACTCTTGGGAAAACATAAGCATTTGGTCCATAATTGGGAGGATGTTCCCTAGGTGGGGCCATCTCTTCCGGCCTGGAGTTCACGCTGAAAATAGCTCCCTCCCGGGGCAGAAAGATCCATGTCCTGACCCTTGCTGGGTAACAATCCAGAAGAGTCCCCAGAATTAACCTTGACTATTAATCACTTCGTTCATCCGCTGACCAATTTTTCCTTTTGCGTTAGATCCTTAAAAAAAACAGGGCGCCTGGTTGGCTCAGTTGGTTGGGCGGCTGCCTTCAGTTCAGGCATGATCCTGGGGTCCCGGGATCGAGTCCCACATTGGGCTCCCAGCTGCATGGGGGGGTCTGCTTCTCTCCCTCTGACCTTCTCCCTTCTCGTGCTCTCTCTCACGCTCTCTCTCTCAAATAAGTAAATAAAATCTTAAAAAAATAATAATAATAAATAAACAGCATTAGGGCTCCTGGGTGGCTCAGTCAGTTAAGTGTCTGACTCTTGATTTCGGCTCAGGTCATGGTCTCAGGGTCCCAAGATGGAGCCCCCAGTCAAGGTCCGCACTCAGTGGGGAGTTTGCTTGAGGATTCTCTCTCTCCCTCCCCCTCTGCCCCTCCACTTGCCCCATGCCCTATGCACTTGCTCTCTCTCTCTCAAAATAAATAAATAACATAACATAACATAACATAAACGACATAGGTCTTCATTGTCTTGAAAAGCAAACCTCTTTAAAAGTCAGCCCTAGGCTATTTGTGTACACATACCTGTGTTTTTACCTGGGGACCTAAAATCTACAAATTTGGTGGGCTGGGGCACACCTGGGGCACACCCAACCACATAAATTTTCATCTCTCTTCAGAAGAAACTTTTTCCTCCTTGTCACCATTTTCACACACCCCGGGCCAAGGTTCACTAGTTCCATTGCCCCCAGCATATTGGGAAAAAAAGACCTGCATAGGATTTGGTCCTCAAGTCAGAGAGTCCGTGCACAATAATCCTTCTGGGGTACATAGGGTACATAGCCTCTTGGTTCATTGCTTCAGCTGCCCTCTGTCTGAGCTTTAATTTTGTGTGTTTTACACAACTTCTGATACCTCTATTTAATATGTAATGCTATTCCTAGACATTAAAATTAGTCTCTTGCCAATTCACTTACTCAACAGATATGTATTGAGTCCGTACTCAAACATAGGGAATATAAGTGCAAACCAAACCCAGCTCTTGCCTTCAAGGAGCTTAGTCTACTAAGATCCAGACAGTAGTTAATGACAACATAGGGGACCTTCAGGAAGCTTTGGCTCTTCGCCACAAGACAGTATTTCTTCCCTCTGTTAACTGGGTAAATATTCATCAGAAGATCAAAAGACTAATTTATATAAATTACAACAGGGAAGTGAATGGATGCCTGTGAGTTCTGTAGTTTTTCTTTTGTGAACTTGTTAATTTTTCATAAAATCTCTGATAGAGAATTTAGAAATATCAACTCTCGATACTCAAAGGAAAAGGAAAACCTATAATTGGATGACATCATTGCCAATCACCCAGGCTATAAAATAGGTAGGTCACATGAAGAAGCAGCAATGATTTAGTTGTGTCTATAGAACTGTCCTCCTTCTATGTTACCTTCATAAAATGAACTAAGAGTAGGATGTTCTCCAATTCTATTCAGATACTACAAACAGTTCGAGGCGAGAGATTATACCTACAAAGAACTGAGAATGCACTGTTGCCAAATCCTGATCATTTAACATTATCTTAAGCAGAAAATGAAGAAAGTATTTCAAAACACTTATGAGGAACAGCTCTATCTTAGAGTTCTGAACCATTCACTCACTGCCTTATTTCATGAATCTATACTTAATTTGAGGCCTGTAAAGAAAAAGAGAATGCCCACCAGTTTTTGACAAAATTTTTTCCCAGCACAGATGGGTAGGATGTAAAAAACCATTGCTTTTATCATAATAATAGGAAAACACTCTTTAAAACCACCAAAAAGCTGTGAATGCAAAAAGCACACATGAATTAAATTCCAGAGAAGGGCAAGCCCTTACTAGATGAGTAAAAACTGATAATCACTTTTGTCTTTAAAGGCACTGACCAAGTCAGGGCAGGGCAGGAGAGGATCAGATTTGCCAGAGATTGAGGGACTTTGCTATTATTATTAATAATAATAATAAGCAATCAAATGTCACCTGTGAGCTAATAGAGCCTATTGGAATATGCAGAAATTCCAAATGCTAAGCTAGTTCTTTATGCCGGCCAATTCCCTCCATGGGAATTTTGCCAAGCAAGTGTTGGTGCAGGAACAAGGGCTAGACTGGAAAGCAGGGAAAGATATCTCATGAACTTATAGTATTTATATCCCAAAACTCTGCTGAAAGGAGGGATTGATCCCATTGTTAAGTCATCTGAAACTAGAGAAGACCTGAAGCCAATTAAGCAACAAATGAACCCCAACCCAGCTCATCTCCTGAGTAAATAAAAGAAATCAGTCCTTTATCTAGCTGTCTGATGGAGGAAAAAGCAATCCTCTTCTGGAGGAAAATATTATCAGATTCCACTATCTTCTTTTATATAATGTGTCCCATCATCAGGAGAAAAGCAACCATCACAAGCAAATCCACAGATGACTGAGATATTAGAATAAGGAGAAAATTTTCTTTAAAAAAAACTATAAAACAGGGGCACCTGGGTGGCTCAGTTGGTTAAGCTGCTGCCTTCGCTCAGGTCATGATCTCAGAGTCCTGGGATCGAGCCCCGCATCAGGCTCTCTGCTCAGTGGGGAGCCTGCTTCTTCCTCTCTCTCTGCCTGCCTCTCTGCCTACTTATGATCTCTTTCTCTGTATCAAATAAATAAATAAAATCTTTAAAAAAAACTATAAAACATATGGCAAATAAATTAGAAGAAAAACCAACAAATTGGATAAAAATACGGATGATTTCCATAGATGAATAAAACCCAAAAATAAACTGAAAAATAAAATATACAAGTTAAAGAACTTATTGGATGAGCTTCATAACAGATTGTTCAAGGCAGAAGACAGGATTAGTGAACCTAAAGACAGGTCAGTAGAAATCATTCAAGCTGAAGCATAGAGAGGAAAAAATAATAGGGGAGTGGGAGGGAGAAAAAAAGCATCAGAGACCTCTAAGACAATATCCTATGTAATCAGAGCCTCAGAAAGAAAGAAGAGAGAGCATTGGAATGTCCAAAATGTTTGAAGAGATAATAGCCAAGAATTTTCCAAAATTGATTAAAGTTATCAACCTGCAGATTCAAGAGGCTGAATGGGTCCCAAACAGGCTAAAACACAAGAAATCCACTGTAAGGAATATCGTGATTAAATTTCTGAAAACTAAAGACAAAAGTTCTTAGGGCACCTGGGTGGCTCAGTGGGTTAAAGCCTCTGCCTTCGGCTCAGGTCATGATCTCGGGGTCCTAGGTTAGAGCCCCACATTGGGCTCTGTGCTCAGTGGGGAGCCTGCTTGCCCCTCTCTCTCTGCCTGCCTTTTTGCCTACCTGTGATCTCTCTCTCTGTCAAATAAATAAATAAAATCCTTAAAAAATACTCAGTTTAAAAAAAAAATTAAAAATAAAGACAAAAATCCTTGAGCAGCCAGAGAAAACAACTTACCTATAGGGAAAAACCAATTCAAATGACAACAGGTTTTCATTAGAAGAATGGTTACTTCTGGATATATATCAACTGGAAAGGAACACAAGGGAAATTTCTGAGGTGTTGGAAATGTTCTATACCTTGATCTGAGTGGTGGTCACATTGTAAAAATTCATTCAGCTGTGCAATCAAAATGTGTGTGGCAAATAGTCTTTCTTTTGCTGTCCTACCTGCTGCACCCTTGCAGTATATTCAAGAAACTTATATCTCTTTTAAAAAATAGTAACAAAAAAATAAACAAAATGTGTGCATCAATGGTATGTAAATTTTTTCTCAATAAAGCACCATTAAAAAAAAGATGATTAAATGTTGATTTGGAAAAAAAGGAGAAATGTGGAAATAAATTAGCTATATTACAGTAGATTTCTCTATTTCATGGCCTAATAGGGTTATACCACAATCTCTTCACCACTCAGCCACTGTGGGAGAACAAGACAAAGCTGTCTGTTCTAGTAATTTTGCCTGTTTTAAATGGGTCCGTTGCCATATTAAGATGGTCAAACTATAGGGGTCAATGCCCCTTTAACACATTCTTTTTGTCATATAATTAACTCAGCCCTTGTCAAAACTAACCACTGTTTTTATATCTTTTAAAGATTTTTGTTTATTTATTTATTTGACAGAGAGAGACACAGTGAGAGAGGGAACACAAGCAGGGGAGTAGGGACAGAGAAGCAGGCTTTCCACCAAGCAGGGAGCCCAACGTGGGGCTCAATCCCAGGACCTGGGATCATGACCTGAGCCAAAGGCAGATGCTTAATGACTGAGCCATCCAGGCACCCCAACCACTGTTTTTAGAGCCTAGTAACTAACCCAGAGATTCTCAACAGGATTTTGAACCCTAGTACACATTAGAGTTATCTAGGAAGCTTTAAAAATAAACACCAATGGTCAGCCCCATCACAGATGAATTATATCAGAACCTGTGGGATGGGTCCAGGTGTTGGCTTTTTTGTTTATTTGTTGGTCTTAAATGTCAAAGTGCAGAAAAAAATTCATTTTAAACCTTTTTTTAAGGGGCATCTTGATGCCTCAGTCAGTTAAGCATCCAGCTCTTGATTTTGGCTCAGGTCATGATCTCAGAGTCATGAGATCAAGCCCTGAGTTGGGCTCCACACGGAGCATGGAGCCTACTTAAGATTCTCCCTCTCCCTCTCTCTCTGCCTCTCCCCTGCCATTCACACGTGAGCTCTTTCTCTAAAATAAATAGATAAATAAATAAATCCTTTTTATAAAATAAACTGTTTCATGCAAAGCTTATAAAACTGAACATTAATTGATGCAAATGTACAGGCATCCATTCTAATAGCTTTATTTTCAATTAACTTAACAAATCTTTGTCTCCTTACTTTCTTTTCAGAAAAGCTATTTTTTCAATGCCTGTGTTAATTTGCTTATTATAATTTTTTTAAGATTTTTATTTTTAAGTAATCTCTATACCCAACACGGGGCTCAGACTTACAACCCCAAGATCAAGAACCACACTCTTTACCAACTGAGCCAGCCAGGTGCGCCTAATTTGCTTATTATATTAATTAGTTATATTAACATTTATATTCATTTGATACTTCCTTGTTAAGGATCTTCTGGACTTCCTACTCACTACACAATGAAAGGGAAACCCCAATAGAAAGGAAGGGATGTGAAAATAAAGCAATGGGAAGGGAAGAGAAAAAATGCTCATTGACAATACTTAGGAAATAAAATTTTTTGTATTATTACTTGTTAAAAATTAATTCTCTGGGGGATTCCATAATCAAATTATAGAAGTTGAAGGGTTGATAACAAGAGATCACTTCAACCATAAAATTGTTTTGCTCTTTTGTTTTTAAGATTTATTTATTCATTTGAGAGAGAGCAGGGGGAAGAGGCAGAAGGAGAGGAAGAGAAAGTCTTAAACAGACTCCATGCTGAGCGCAGAGCCTGACTCAGGGCTTGAACTCACCACCCTGAGATCACGACCTGAGCCAAAACCTAGAGTCCATGCTTAACCAACCAGCACCCAGGCGCTCCCCATAAAATTGTTTTTTAAAGCTCTTCGTGCAATTGTGAAATGCAGCCCGGACTGAGACTCACGGCTCCAAGGACAGGCGGGACTGAAACCTGAGCCCCAAATGTAAGCAGATCTGACTTTGCAAACAGACCCCAAAGAGGCAGCACCAAATTGGGTCCAAAGAAGGAAGAGTCCTTTCCCAAAGTGGGCCACGGTGGGGGACAGTGGCAATGATTACAAAAGAGCATGTCAAGCTGCTTATGTTTTCCGGACAGCGCCATCTTCAACTGGAGACCTTCCGTTGAGCTCGGTCCCCAGAGCACATCTAGGGACATCGGGGGAGAGAAAATCACGACCCAGACTTTCTACTGGACTCAATTTCCTACCCAAATCAATCAAAGCATTGTTCCGACACGATGTATAAGACCTCATGTCCTCAGATGCAGCATCTCCAGAATAGCCTGGGGAAGACCCCCCTACGCCCAACGCTGAGCACTTCCGTTCAGTGCCTTGGGAGAGCTGGCTACACTGTAGGAAATGTTTGCAAGTCTGGCGGATCCTTGGTTTAATGTGCACACACTCCCGGGACACGAAGGCTATGAAATCCTTGCCAAGGATGGTGACAGCAACCCCAGGTTTCTTAGACCCTCTCTGTAGCGTTTAACGTCAAGTTTAGCATCTCTGTCCTGGCCCGGGGGTTGAGTATGCTGGGGGTAAGTCCCTGCATTCACACAAGACTGCAGTTTTTCCTTTCTAGTTCCCTGTCTCGACTCTAGCCCACCCTCTGTGGCTGGGACTCTGACATCTGTCTTGTATTTGCAAGCTCTTTTCCCTCCGCCAGCTAAACCCTCTTCTCTGTGTCCCTGCTTGCTGGCTGAAAACCCTGAAGGAAGGTGAAAATGGGCACCTTACCCTTTTGAATATCCTTGGCCTTCTTCTGCTCACAGGCCCACGAGGCTGAGGTTTACCACCGGCTCTATCAGGCTCAAATGTTTCACAGCCATTTCAACATGGGGGTTGGATCTCTAAGTCACCCTTATTGAATCTATTCACTGTAGTTGCATCAGTGTCTTTGGCCTCTGGCTTCCCCCCATCTTTTTTTTCCAGCTTTATTGACATATAATATTATGTACGTTTAAGGTATACAACATGATGATTTGATGTATGTGTATATTTCAAAATGATGACCACAATAAGGTTAATTAACACATCCATCATCTTGCATAGTTTCCCTTTTTTGCCTATGGTAAGAACCCTTAGATCTAATCCCTTAGCTACTTTCAAATATACAATACGATATTGCTGTACATTACATCCCCAGAACTTATTTTATAACTGGAAGTTTGTACCCTTGGACCACCTCCATCCATTTCCTCTACCCACCCCGCCCCTACCTAGCCCCTGGCAAACATCCATCCATCCTCTGTTCCTCTGAGTTGTTTCAGGTTCTCTGTATAACTGAAATCATACAGTATTTGTCTTTCTGTCCTATTTACTTCATTTAGCATGCATGCCCACAAGAAGGATCTCCTTCTTTTTTATGGCTAAATACATCCCACTGTGTATGTCAGTCTTTGTGTGTGTGTATGTGACCTTTCCTTTTTCCATATATTCATCACGGACACTTGGGTTGTTTCCATGTCTTGGCCATTATAAACAACACCTCAATGAACACAGAAGTGCAGATATGTCTTCAAGATGGAAATTACATTTCCTTTGGATATATCCACAGAATTGCTGAATCATAGGGTAGTTCCAGTTTTAATTTTTTGAGGAAACTCATACCATTCTCCATAGTGTTCACATCAATTTACGTTCCCAATAGTGCAGGAGGGTTCCCTTTTCTCCACATCCTCACCAACACTTGTTATTTCTTGTCTTTTTGATCTCGGCCATCTTAACAAGGGTGAGGTGATAGCTCATTGTGCTCTTGATTTGCATTTCTCTGATAATTAGTAATGTTCAGTACCTTTTCATGTGCCTATAGACCATTTGTACATCTTCTTTTGGAAAAATACCTCTTCACGTTCTTTACCCATTTTTTAATTGGTTGTATGCGTTCCATATATATTTTGGATATTAACCCTTTATCAGATAGGTGGTTTGCAAATATTTTCTTTTATTCCATAGGTTGCCTTTTTATTTTGTTGGTTGTTTCTTTTGCTGTGCAGCAGTTTACATATAAACTTCCTTTATATATATATATATATATACACATATTTATATTTATATATATCTTATATATATATTTATATATAAACATATAAACTTTATATATAAACTTCATTTATATATATTTATATATAAACTATATATACATAAACTTTGTATGTATATTTACATATATATATAAACTTTTTTATATATAACATTTTTTCCCTTATTTGTTTTTGTTGCTTGTGCCTTTGCTGTCACAGCCCAAAATTATCAAGATCAATGTCAAGTTTTTTCCCTGTGTTGTCTTGAAGGAGTTTCACAGTTTCTATTCCTATGTTTAAGTGGTTTTGTTTGTTTTTTTTAAAGAGGGAGAGAGAGAGAGAGAGAGACCAGGGGAGGGGCATAGGGAAGGAGAGGGAAAGAGGGAAAATCTTAAGCAATCTCCACACCCAGTGCGGAGCCCAACGCGGGGCTCAATCTCACAACCTTGAGATCATAACCTGAGCTGAAATCAAGAGTCAGACACTTAACCAACTGAGCCACCCAGGTGCCCCTTATGTTTAAGTCTTTAATCCATTTCAAGTTAATTTTTGCATATAAGACACAGGTCCAATTTCATTCTTTTACATGGCAATATCCAGTTTTCCCAACATCATTTACTGAAAAGAAGATAGCTTCACATTGACTATTCTTGGCTCCTTTGTCAAATATTAGTTAAGCAAATAACCATAACCTTTGTCGGGAGGAGAGGCAAGAAGGCAGAGAAGTGGGAGACCCTGTTTCAACCGGTCCCCTAAAGTGAGCTAAATATCTATCAGAACACTCTGAACACCCATGCAATCAGCCTGAAATGTAAGATTATACACTTCTGGGTCTCTACAGGGGCAGAAGACAGCAGTGGAGAGGTAAGGTGGAGTGGGAACACTCAGACCGATATTGGAGGATAAACAGAAGGGGGAGGAAAGTAATATCACAATGCGAAAGTGCCCTGTGATTGGGGACCAGCATTAACTTGGAGTCTGATTAAAAACCTTTGTCAAATATTAGTTAATGCATGCATGCGTTAATTTCTGAGTCCCCGGTTCTGGAGTTTTGTTAGTTTCCTTTGATGGTGTCATATTTGCCTGACTCTTCATGATCAATGTAGTCTTGTAGTCTTGCGTTGGTGTCTGTGAATTTGAAAGAACAAACACGTCTCAGTCTTTACAGAGTAATCTTGGCAGGTAAAGACCTTCTGTCAGCTCCCCAGGCTGATGAGATTACCTCTGGAATCACAGTCATGCTGGGCTAGGGCTGACTTAATCTGCAGTGGGCTCTGCAGTGGGCAGTCTTGTTACTAGAGGCTCAAGATGGAGCGAGTCCCGTTTGGTCCCTGGGTGGATGGCACTGCCTCCAGCATCTTGTTGATTGAGGTGGTGCAGGGACAAGGGTCCACAGCTGGGTCATTGGACAGCTCACCTATTACCGGCGGCGTAGATGGGTATGGTTCCTGCCACATGCCTGGGTGATCCTGCCAAGTCACTGGGTAGATACCCGGGTGGGCAGAACTAGCCATGGACCATGGTTGAGAGGGGCTAGAACTGAGTCCCAGGGCTATTTTAGGATCCATACCCATGATTGAGGTCTACAGACCTGGCTTTGGAGGCACAGGTGGGCGTGTCTCTCTCCACATTCCTGGGCAGCCTGGACTGCTCTCTGATAGTGACTGGAGATGTAGAACTGATTACAGGGCCATTTCAGAATTTCCCGAGGCTCAGACAAGGAGTGTCTCCCACTGGGCACCCGCACCAGCAGGACTGCTCACAGAGACTGGAAGGCTTAGAACCTAGCCTAGGCCCCTTTCAGAATCTCCGGGTCGGCAGTGGGACAGACTGTCCACTTCTGTCTTATTCAGTCCTGACTTCCAGCACCTCCCCAGGATCCAAGTTCCTGAGGTTCCAAGTACATCCCATGAAGATCCCATCAGAATTGTGGCTCTTGGAAATTCAAAGTTCTTCAGATGGGAGGAAATGGCATTTTCTGTTAGTTTTTCTTTTTAAAAAAAACGCAAAAACCAAAAAACAATGGGCATTGATTATACATCATGCACAACTACAGAATTCTGGACAGGAAACAATTGCTTTGAGCTAGAGGGCAGATGGTTTTCATCTCTAGTAACCCTAATCAATGAGCAATGTCTGCCATGGAAAAGTGGAAGGAGTAGCAAGATGTAGGGCAAATATGCAGAGATACTGGGTGTAACCCAAGCTAGCAGCACAGTCAGGCCTGAAACCTAGGTTCCCTGACACCCCGTTGTTGACGCGTTCCATTCGAGAAGATTCAACCAACAGACATCTGAGTTTACCAGATAGAAATTGGGTATGATCTGTTGCCTTTCAGAACAGTTTTTTGCCTTGAACGGTTTTACACGGAGAATATCAAGTGTTTAGTAAATGAAAGGGCAACAGCTCATTAACTACTTGACCATGAGACCTGGGAGCACATCGTTAGGGGCGCTCACTGAATAACCGTCAGAGAGAAATTGCGCTAAAATCTAAGCTCAGAGATGATCATGTAAACTCATAGCAAAAAACACTTAGTTCATAAGAATCCCATTTACCCAGAGCATTTTCAGAATCATGGCCCCTGAGGGGATAAATATCTACTTGAATAGCAAAGAAAAAAAAAAGCATGATATTTTATTTTTAGGTCTTCTTAAGGCATGAAAACGATTCTTCTTGAGATAATGATTTAAGTTAAATGTTCATTTAAAAAAGGAAAGAAAGCGGCGCCTGGGTGGCTCAGTGGGTTAAAGCCTCTGCCTTTGGCTCAGGTCGTGGGATTGAGCCCCACATCAGGCTCTCTGCTCAGTGGGGAGCCTGCTTCCCCCTCTCTCTCTCTGCCTGCCTCTCTGCCTACTTGTGATCTCTCTCTCTCTGTCAAATAAATAAACAAAAGCCTTAAAAATTTTTTAAAAATTAAAAAGGAAAGAAAGAGAAGATCTTTAAAGTATTAATACCCTTTGAGCCAGCAATTTTCTCAATTTGATGAAATAGCCAGAAGTCACAAGAAAAGACTTAATACCCATCTCCTGGAAGAAGAAACCTCCAAGTGACTTTTCTAATTGTAGCCGAGCTGTAATGAGACATAATGGAATAAATGGTAAATTTATTTACCATTTATTTATTAAGGAAATTTATTTACCATTTATTTATTAAGGAAATTTATTTACCATTTATTTATTAAGGAAATTTATTTACCATTTATTTATTAAGGAAAGATATCCAGGGACTGGGACTTGTTAGACTGAGTTTCTGGGAAAGAGTCAGAGGAAAGGAGGAAGGCGGGAACTCCGGCTCTGAAGACTCAGTAAAGCAGACTCCCCACTGGCCATGGACCCCCGGCTGGTGACACAGGGGTTTCAGGGGGAATAAAGTGATGAGGAAAGATAGTCAGCTGCCTGTGGGATCGCTGGTCAAGTGTCTTTCTGGCTAATTCAATGGCATGCCGGTGATCTGGGACCGTGCAGCGCTAAGCTACGGGACTCAAACTCACAAGCTGGGATTTAGGGACAGAGTCCCACACTTGCCTCCAGGGAGGACTCAGAACCAGCAGCCTGCTTCTGGTCAAGGACATAGCTCACCATCGCCTTTTGAGTCTATAACACAATCTATGTCCACAGTATCTCGAAAGAATAAAGATCCCCAATAATAAATGAAGCGAGGGTTCAACTTCCATTGCAGCAAGAGCAGCAAATGAAACTTTTTTTTTTTTTTAAGATTTTACTTATTTAAGTAAAATAAGGCTCCTGCCCGGCAAGGACCCCAATGTGGGGCTCGATCCCAGGACCCCAGGATCATGACCTAAGCGGAAGGCAGCCACTTAACCAACTGAGTCACTGAGTCACCCCATAGATTACCCTTTTTTTAAGACCCAAGATACTACTCCTGAAACCAATACTGCCCTATATATTAACTAACTAGAATTTAAATTAAAAATTTTTTAGAAGACCCAAGATACTACCTATGTTAAGCTATAAAGTCCAGGCATTGAAACTGCATTGGGATTTCCGCATACAGTGGTCCTCCCCTTATCCGTGGCTTCAGGTGCCTGTAGGAGACTCTGGTCCAGAAGCAGATGACCGTCCTTCTGACTTAGCATCAGGTCAGTGTAGCCTGTGGCCACGTCACCTGCCTACATCCCTCACCTCACTCCGTCTCACCACGTGGACATATTATCATCTCGTGTCCTCACAAGAAGAAGGGTGAGGACAGGACAGGAAGAAATTTTGAGAGAGCGATCACATTCGTGGAGCTTTTATTAAGGTATAGTGTTATAATTGTTCTATTTTATTCTGGGTTTTTGTGGTGAAGCTCTTACTGCACCTCAGTGATAAACTTTATTCTCGGTCTGTGTAGGAAAAAGCATAGTCTGTATCCCCGAGTTCAGGCATCCGCGAGGGGGCTTGGAACATATCCCCTGAAGATAAGGGGCGGCCTACGGTACCCAGACAGAGCTTGCTGATTTTTTAATCCACTTTTTTTTTAATAAAGGGAGGCAAAAGAAAATTACGTCAATGACTCTTGTGGCCTGGAGCTGTGTATCTATGTCAAGTGACTGCCTTTGGCGATTCTCTTTCATTTTTTTAACTGCATAAGCACAAAGCTGCAAGGTGTGTGGCTTATAATGAAGTCGCTAGTGCCCCCTGAACTGGCTCTGCGCTAACGGGTCTCTCTCGTTTTTGCAAATTATAACTTGCAAAATGATGACAGGCCTGGGAAGCAGCAATCGCAACTTCCGAGGCTGAGCACCAAGAGTCAGAAAACGCCCATGAGAAGCCATCATGGGCAGATTTGTGATGACATCAGACAGGACGCAGACGGCATTAATTAGACCCCCCGAGCTCTGCTAGATTGCAGCCCAGACAGTGTGTCAGGCGGCGACGCTCCAGCCTCGGCGTCTCTCACTCTCACTTACCGGTGACACCTCGACATCTTTGTCAGATGCAGCCTAAGAATGGGGAGCCTCCAGGCCCGGGCCCAGAGAACGAAGCCTCTAAAACGTCCCATCCTGCCTCCGTCTGGTAGGCAGCCAGGGGAAGCTAAGCTACTGAAGAGAAAGCAGGGCCTCTCCCCCAAAGAGGCATCTCAAGATGGAAGGGGGAACGAACAGAATGACTGAGAAGTTGGAAATAGGTCTAGAGGAGAAGGAAGAAGGAATCTGGGATTTTGTAGGGAAGGCAAGACAGGGCTAGAAATGGGGGCAAGCAAAGAGGTGTCTTTCTATCTTTAGATCTTTGACTTATTAATCCACATGACTAGAAGGGACCTAAAATTTCCAGCCAATCCTTTATCCTTAAACCCTGGTAGAACATCCCACCAAAAGCCACCCAAACCTACCTGCCCAGCCCCAACCACAAAAACTCACTACTCCCAAGGCAGCCATTTTGCCTTTGGAAGATGGTGGTGATTAGCTCCTCCAGGAGTCCATCGTCCTGTGGACCCATAACCTGTCTCCCTGTAACTGACAGCCGCCAGAGGAAACATGGAACAGCTCTGCCCCTCTTGCACGTGGCACCCCCGCCAGTATTTTATAAAAGCTGTTGTGTCCCACAGACTACCCTCCCTCAATCTGGCGGAGACCGGTCTGTCTCTGACCCCCTGGGACATGATCTACCACAGCACAAGAGAGACACATGTTAAATAGAGCAGGGAGAAGTCATTGATGATGAGGAGGTGGTAAAGGATCATTTCCTCCCCCTGCCCTCCCAAAAAGGAAAATCAGGACTCTCCTACAGACATTAAATAAATATATGTGAACTCATTTTATTGAACTCATTACCAAATGAGGAAACCAGTAAGAGGTGGCACCTGGTTCCAGAAAACAAATCAAAGAACAGACACACTTAAAGATGAAGAATATTGAAATGAGCGGGCAAGTAGGAACAAAACCGGCTTCTCTCACAGCAGGGGAGGAAAACCAATTCGCCCTCTTTGTGGCACGGGCAACATTTGAAAGTATATAGACAAGAGTTATGTCGGGGCACTCAGGTGGCTCAGGCGGTTAAGCCTTTGCCTTCAGCTCAGGTCATGATCCCAGGGTCTTGGGATCGAGCCCCGCTTCAGGCTCCCTGCTCCACGGAGAGTCTGCTTCTCCCTGGGCCTGCCGCTCTGCCTACTTGTGTGCTCTCTCTTGCTCTCTTTCGCTCTCAAATCTGTTATATAACAATAATCATTCATATAGTGCTTTTTAGTATAATTCCCATGACCCTTTGAGGTAAGGGGAGAGGGGCAGAGGGAGAGGGAGAAAGAGAATCTTAAGCAGGCTCCACGCCCAGCACAGATAGAGCCTCATGCAGGGCTCGATCTCACGACCCTGAGATCATGACCTGAGCTGAAATCAAGAGTCAGACGCTTAACCGACTGAGCCACCCAGACATCCCCCACCCTGCCACTTTTTTAAAGAGAGCTGAAGGATGTAAATGAGCTCCCTAGAGCCAGAAAGCTGTACACAGGCTCTGTGGCCAGCGTCCTCACTCAGCTTTATCTTATTGTCCTGCCTTCTTTCCCCTTTGTCCAAATGTCCTTATCCATTATTTAAACTGCTGATCAGTATTTGTTTCTCATGCCACATCCAAATGCTTTCTAGAAATGCAGCAAGGAATACGTAAGTTAGAAACGGTACAACCAGGACTTGCATGCGGTTCTTCTGCCTACGTCAGCACAGATACTGAGACAATGAGCTTTGCCCCTCAAACATCGCCCCTACCCCCACCCCAGGCTCCTTTCTCAGGGGGTTTGCTGATCAGCGCTGGTGGTCAGAGCCCTGGCCGGGGGGGAAATGACAAGTGCTCCAGATTCTACGTTATCACGCAGAGAGTCAGGCTTTAGTCAAAAAACATGAAAAAAAGAAATTATAGCCCCTTGTAGCATCCTCCTATCAACAAATTCAACACAAATGAGAAGTGTGGGATCTCAGGACTGTAAGTACCCGGATATGCTGTGTGGAGGGGCTGGATGAATATTAGCAGGTACTCGATAAATATTAATCTGGTTAATTTCCTCCTTACCACCTCTTGGGTAAATCCAGACCCACCTAGCTTGCGTGCTTAATTCATCCCCTTTAGAATGTATTTTTCATGCATTTTCCACTGAAAGAGAAGGAATATATACAGTATCCTTTTTACAAGCTGAAAAAGTTCTGGAGCTCTGTTACATAGTAATGTAAATATACTTAACTGACCTGTACCCTTAAAAACAGGTGAGATGGGTCACCTGGGTGGCATAGTCAGGTAAGCATCAGACCCTTGGCTTTAGCTCGAAGCATGATCTCAGCGGGATGTCTGCTTGAGATTCTCTCTCCCTCTCCCCCTCCTGCTCAGGCTCTCTCTCTCTCTAAATTAAGTAAACAAATCTTTGTTAAAAAAAAAAAATACCTAGTGTTGGTGATACCTGAGTATCACCAGGTAAAGTGGTGATGCCACACTTTCTTAGTTTGTGCATGTTAACTGCAAAAAAAAAAAAAAAAAAAGGAAGAAAAAAGTAAAAAAGACATTTGAAATGGGATGGGGCTTAATCTAGGTATCTTCGGGTAGCAGGCTGCTTTTCAAGGGATTCTCATGATAGCCACTCCCTTTCTCAGATTGATGGTAATCTGGATGAACTTTGCCCCCCTAAATCTCTGCACCCACCCCAAACATACCTACTCCTTCCAAACCTCCTCTGTGAGTGAAAAGCAACAGCAAGCAGTGAAACCTATTACTCAAGCATAAACCGCATTGGTGATGGCAGAGGAAACAGCTACCTTCTCTACCCAGGCCGAGAGAGGGGAATCCTCAAAGAAACTCCAAATGGATCTTTCATTTATCAACTATTTATTGAGCACCTACTACATGCCAGCCACTGTGGTAGTTTCTGCAGACGGTAATTCTAGGATGTGGCGTGCATTTCTCTGCAGCATTACCACTATTGCATAAGGGATGGGCAAATTCTGACTCCTGCGAGCAAATCATTAGCTAATCCCTTGTGCAGATGGAGACGTGAACCAACGTTGCAGTAGAGTGCAAATCCCTCTCTCCCCGGCTTAGCCGAGTCCTTATATTTCCTACAGCTGCCAACTACATGCTTTTTCTTGCAACGAATTCATGTGAATTGAAGGCTTTGCCGTGCTTCAGAGACCTGTTACAAATAGAATTAATCCAGCAGGAAGGAGGCACGCCCTGCCTGGGTGACCCACACAGTGAGAGAAGAGTGGAGGGCCAAAGCCTTTCATTCCAGCCTCCTCTTGAACCTGAGAAACACTGAGGACAAGAGCTGGAGAGAATCTCAGGAACGGGCCAGCCCCTACGTCTTCCAGTTACAGTGGGGGAACTCTGACACCCAGAGAAGTTAAGCAACCTGCCCCCAGTCTACACAGCCGGAGCTAGGACACAGATCTCCTGACTCCAGTCCCGGGACTTGCCCAACACACCTTAAAGGATTCAGTTTGATTTCAAACACCCTTTCTCCTCCTACTGATTTTTCATACCTGTCACACTGTTATGTGTTCGCTTACTGTAAGCTTTATATTACTGCGGCTTTTCGTGGTAAATAAGGGAGAATCTTGATTTGAGGGCTTCTTTTAAAAATTCAGGCTAGGGGTGCCTAGGTGGCTCAGTTGGTTAAGCGTCTGCCTTGGGCTCCAATCATGATCCCAGAGCCCTGGCATCAAGTCCCACGTTGGAAATCTCTGCTCAGTGGGGGGCCTGCTTCTCCCCCTCCCTCTGCCTCTGTCTCTGCTTGTGCTCTCTCTCTCTCTCTCTGGCAAATGAATAGTAAAATCTTATTTAAAAAAATAAAATAAAATTTCAGGCTAGCTCTTAAGATCATGGAGAATCACAGGTAGCCGTTTTTAACCACATGAATAAATGGCAAAGCACCTCCCCAGACCTACTAACTCTGAACCTTCAAGAAGATGTTCGGCACCTGTATTTTTAAGCCCCCTGGGTGACTCCAGAGTTTGGAAATCATGGCTCCAAGTTGTTTCAAAGCCAGTTCTGAGAACGGTCCTTTCATGGGGCACATTTGTCCAGCACAATCGTTTGACGAAGAAACGAATGCTTGTAAGTGTTAAGAAAATCAGAGGCGGGGCACCTGGGTCACTCAGTGGGTTAAGCCTCTTGCCTTCGGCTGGGTTCATGATCTCAAGGCCCTGGGATGGAGCCCCGAATGGAGGGAGCCTGCTTCCTTCTCTCTCTCTCTCTCTCTCTGCCTGCCTTTCTGTGATCTCTCCACTGTGATCTCTCTCTCTCTCTGTCAAATAAATAAATAAAATCTTTTTTTTAAAGAAGAAAAGAAAGTCAGAGGCAAGAACACATATGCAGACAACCCCTTCCACTATAAAAACATTGAAATGTTAGGTATAATATTTTAAATCTATAAAAATACATGGTTACAGGATAAAAAAAATCAACTGTCCTACATTCATACAATGGAATGGTATTCAGTAACACAAAATAGTAAATTACTGGTACAAGTATCTATATGGGTGAATCTCAAAGCCACTGTGATGAACAACAGAAGCCACATACAAGAAAACACATTATAGGAGTGGGTCTAGACCAAGTTCAAGCACAGAAAACACTCACGGGGATAAGAATCAGGTTAACTCTTGGGGGAAACGGTATTGCCTGGAAGAGATTTTTCGAGGGTAGGAGGAATGTTCTCTCTTGATCGCAGGATTGCTCCATATGCACACTTAAGTTTTTGTCTTTTCCTGCATATAAATCATACCTCCACAAAGCACTGTTAACATGAGAAAGCAAAAGGACAAAATACAAAGCGGTGCTCAAAAACAGGAGAAGAGAAAAAAGGACTGGAAGAATATCAAATTCAAAATTTTAAAAATTCAGTAATTGTTGGGGCGCCTGGGTGGCTGTTGGTTAAGCAGCTGCCTTCGGCTCAGGTCATGATCCTAGAGTCCTGGGATCGAGTCCCGCATCGGGCTCCCAGCTCCACGGGGAGTCTGCTTCTCCCTCTGACCTTCTCCCCTCTCATGCTCTCTCTCTCACTCTCTCTCTATCTCAAATAAATAAATAAATAAATCTTTAAAAAAAATTCAGTAATTGTTTATCAGGAGAGAAGGAATGGAATTGTGTGTGGTGCTGAAAGGAAGCTCACCTTTCTCTGCGGTGTTTCCTACCTTCAATGACAAGCAAATAAAATTAAATCATTTTTAATCCTGGAGTATTAGACGACCGGTATTTGTTAAATTATCCTCTCCACTTTTCTGTTGTTTTGTTGTGGTTGGGTTGTGATTTGTTTGTTTAAGATTTTATTCATTTATTTGTCAGAGAGAGAGAGAGAGAGCACAAGCAGGGGGAGTGGCAGGCAGAGGGAGAAGCAGGTTCCCCATTGAGCAGAGAGCCCAGTGTGGGACTTGATCCCAGGACCCTGGGATTATGACCTGAGCTGAAGGCAGACGCTCAACTGACCGAGCTGACACCCAGGTGTCCCTTTTTGGCTTTGGTTTTTTGTTTGTTTGTTTGCTTGTTTTTAAGGAAAAGGAGAGATAATAGTGAAAGAGAACCCAAGGTCACAGAGTGATGAGAAGAAACCATGTCTTCTGTCCCTGAGTTCAGCCATCTTCCCACTCTCCGAAGCTGGCCGCCGGGGGCATTCTCTCTCAACGGTGGGCATTCGAGCAGCTCGCTAGGGAAAGGGCCTCGTGTGTTAATGGCTGTTACGTCCTGTAGTATTTACATTTTATATTCAGTTTAGGTTGTTAATGGCCTCCCTTTATTCACTCAGATGGAAAGATGAGCCATAGCTACTCCTCTGAAATGTGATATATCTTCGTTTCCTCACCTATAAAATGAATGGATTGAACCAACTGATCTGTAAGTTCCTTCATTTGTTCAGGCAGCTGGTCAGCTACTTGTTTTGAGTTCTCATTGTTTGCCAGTCTCTGACCCTATGTCCCTCTTGGATCTAATGGTCCAGGGACAAATCGATCCAATTGTTTGTTTATTCAATTTTGAGGAGACACAATTCAGTCCATAATATGGAGCTTTGAAAAACAGCAATGCTGGGGTGGGGGTGCCTGGGTGGCTCAGTTGGTTAAGCTTCCAACTCTTGGTTGGAAGGTCATAATCTCAGGGTCATGAGATTGAGCCTCTTCAGGCTTTAAGCTAGGCATGGAGTCTGCTTAAGAGTCTTTCTCTCCCTCTCCTCCCTCTCAAAAAGGAAAGGAAAGGAAAGGGAAGGGGAAGGGGAAGAGGAAGGGGAAGGGAAGGGAAGGGGAAGGAAGGGAAGGGAAGGGAAGGGAAGGGAAGGGAAGGGAAGGGAAGGGAAGGGAAGGGAAGGGAAGGAAAGAAACCAGCAACTCCGGGTCCCCACCAAAACCTGATTTAGTGGGACACTGGTACTTCTTTTCATATTCCCAGGGGATTCCAATGTGTATCCAGCATTAAGAACCACAGGGGAGGCCCTCAGTGGAGAGTATAGTCCCAGTTCAAGATAAAATAATCTGAACCATAGTTTTCCCAACTACAAAATGAACCCGCTGGACAAAATAATTTTAAAGTCTCTTTTCGGCATTGAAATTTCATGGCCCAGAGAAAAGAAAATAGTCTACAACCTGATTCTTCTTTTCATCCCAGACACCTAGACCTTTCACAGCATCCTCCTAAGAAGTGGCCCACCTGGGGTTGAAGAGTAAGTGTCGAGAATCTCAGAAAGTTGCAGGAGGACCAACTTCTAGCCAATGAAGTGTTCCCCAGGAATACAGTCGGTCAGGAGGCTCGTGGCAGGCTGCCCAAATGCTTTTGCAGCTAAAAGCTATCGGGAAAACATCAAGGGGCCCTGTCATTACTGTCTCCGCACGGTTGCAATGGGACTCCTCCGAGAGCAAATTTGCACAAAGAGTGTGGTATGCTAATTAAAATGGAATTCTGTGTGGATGTTTCATTTGTGGCTTAGTTAAATGCAATTAGCATTTGGGGCAAAAGTGCTGTGGAAAAGAGGCTGAGCTGGGGACTTTGTCGGATGGAATGGAAGGACTGAGCTTTGGCTAGGGCGCTTAGGGGAGCTGACTCTGCACTCTCACTGGGGGCTCAGCCACACTGCAGAGAAGTCCACAGAAACAGGATGGCAGAACCCCAAGGCCAGGCCATCTGACAGATCTGCTGCCCACTGGGGCCTACACTGTCTTTCTTTCTACTCCTGTCTTGCTCACCCCCATTGGAAGCATCATACGATAAAAGCAGAGTGCTTCCTGGCATATTCTTCTGTGGCCAACTGGTAAACTAAGACATCACATGGCCTGTTTCTAGAAAACCCCTACAAAGAATCTTTTTTAAAAAGGGGGTGGGGGAAGGCCCCAAGGTGCTAGCTAGACACAGTAGGCAGGGGGCCATGTGAGACAATAGGTGAAGAGCGTGTGTGAATTGGGAGAATTGATTTTTCTTCCCTCTGCCCAAAAGCAAGATAGAGAGGCCTAGAAATAAGAGACAAGTTTAACAAAAGATGAAACAAGTTAGAGAGAGTGGAGTGGCTGAGATCCTCCAGTTAATGGGAGGGAAGCAGGGGAAAGGGAAGAAAACTATGAGAGAATGCCCAGGAGGTTGAGTATATGGGTGGGCTAAAGTGCTCTTTTTTTTTTTAAGGTTTTTATTTATTTATTTGAGAGAGAGAGCAGGAGAGAGCGACAGAGGGAGAGGGAGCAGAAGGCTCCCCTGGGATCACGACCCTGGGATCATGACCTGCGCCAAAGGCAGAGACTTAACCCACGGAACCACCCAGGGTGCCCCTAAGGTGCTCTTTCTTGGCATTAGAAACGGAGAGTCTCACTGTTGCCACACCCAGCACAAGACATGGATAGGACAGCAAAGAGATGGTACCCCGTGTGCATGCGTTCCAGACAAGAAATGGTAAAGAATGTCCCCTGGTTCCATGCCGATTGCACCTGACATGGAGGAGACCCAGAAAATCCCTCGTGCCCAGTGGAGGAGAAGGGAGAGGGTCACAGAAGCCGGGCATCATGGTTGGCACCCTGGACCAGGGATTTTCATGGCAAGGGACAAGATGACGCTGGAGGGAAAGGTTTGAAGGGCAGTCTGCCCCAGCCCCAGAATCCCCAATTCCAGCCAGAACCAATCATCCCGAAGTTCTCCTGATGGAGGCTGCTCGTGTATCGCGCACAGTCTAGTCAGGAGACATAAACCGCACCAATTGTTTGTACAAAAGGGCACTTACTATAAAGAACCATTAACTAAGAACAAAGAACCTAATTAACATTAGGTAACTGAAAATGACAAAAGGGGATCGCAAGGTATCCTAGAAGTAGCAATGGCAAGACGAGCTCCAACCCCTTACAGCTGATGCAATAGGAGAGAGATTGAGGGAACAAGCGTGGATTGTAACCACAACGTCCCGATGAACAAATCTCTCCACTTGTGCCCTGGATGCCATCTTCTCAGACCCATCGACTATTCTCACTCTCTTGGGACCTACAATTAATCTCTCATGTGCCCTCTCTCTCTCTCTCTGCCTGCATCCCTCTCCTATCCCCTTCATATTCACACCTTCTCCCAGTATGCTGCTCCAAAGACTCTCTTGTCTCTCTCTTCTGGTCTTCTCCTTCATACCTCTTAAAAGAATTGTTTACCGGCTCTTACCCCCAATAAATCCTCAATACACTCCATATTCCCACCATTCACTTGACATGGTTCTTACAAAATCTCTTCTCAGAGGAGACGCCCCTCCTCTCAACAATCATCGCATCTTGTAGCCCTCACAGAGCTCCAAGTATGGCCTCCTTTCCTCCATGGGACCAGAAGCCTCCTGAAGGCAGGGGCTTCCCATCCTGATCAGCTCGGAATCTCTAGCACCTAGCACAGTGGGTGACCCGTAATGGACACTCAGCGAGTGCCTGCTGAAAAAATGTTTAAAAAGATTTTTTTAAATCACGAATCACCTGATGGTGAAAGGTCATCAGAATTTACATTAATCCCTTGAAGTTTTATCCTCATTTATATTTTCATCGTTGTGTGTATCTGATTAATTTTAACACAATGACGTTTTTGCCATTTTTCAATCAGCCTAGTGTTGAATGCTTATATCTTAGCCTCAAATGATTTCACTAAGTTTAATAAAAAAAAAAAAAAAAAACAGTTCTGCAAATTGGGAAGGGCTGCTTCTGCGAGATTGTATATTTAGCCGCTAATGGTGTCTTAAATTGATATCGTGATTGCATTCAAATAAAGAGTTCTCAACTCCCTGACTTTTCGAGAACTTCAATTAAACCTGTTTACCAGCTGATTCCCTTGAGAAGCCTTGGGGACGGAGCAGAGAGAGGGGTCAAGGCGATCAACACACAGGAGTCATTCTCAGTCAAGACCAGAGGCCAAGGACCAGATCTTAAGAGGTACCGAGCGAACCTGGTTCCCTCCCTCTGAACCCATCTTGTCGACCGTGTCCCCCAAAGGGTTCAGCTTCTCTCCTCCTGCCCCCTGGGCTTCATGCGCACATAAATGGGCAGTGGAGAAATTCATGAAGCAGCTCGTGATTTCTGTCATCAATCCCAGGCATGAGCATCTACCTTTGCTCTGGCACTTCTAAAGTTTATTATGTTCTGACTCGTGCAGTCGAGAATGACATCAACACCATCTTAATTTTGATCCATAAGGGGATGACAACTTTGACTAATGACCACTTTTACCTTCCCACTTGCAAAAGCTTCAACGTGCCCTTTCTCCTTCCAGAGACAGTAAATTCACATTGGCTCAGAAGACACCTTCCCAAGACTTAGGTGTCCAGTTTTACCTCAGAGTTGTTCTCCGCAGGACAGCTGACTGGGTGGGCTGCTCTGCCGGTGCAGAATTCTTCCGTGTCACTGAGGCTACAATTCCGTGTTACTTCTGGCTCTTGATCCAGGGGAACTTAAAAGTAGACAGAGAGCAACTGGGCTGCCATCCACCAGGGAGGTTTCATGCAACCAAAGGGTCTGAAAGAAAAGTTAAAGCAGTCCCCAAGCCTCTCTCAGGAACGTCCTTGTGTTGGCCAACACTATAGCTGTGTAAGGCCGGCATTGGCCGCCATCGATTCTCTCCTCCTTGCACACACACGCTGCCCTCCTGTCAAGACATGGAGCCTCTTTCTGGGTGCAGGACTGAACAGGATATGTCACCCTGGGCATTAGCGAAGAGGCAAAGCTTTCCTTAAGCCCTCCAGGCTGACGTGAGCTTCCTCCTTCTGTGGTGCTTGGCACTTTCTTCCATGGTGGTAACTATTCCAATACCCATCCGGTTACAAGGCCCTTGAGAGCCCTGAGCCCAAGGCCTGGGGGGCAGTGCTATCGGGCGGGGGTGGGGGGGAGAGCATAGCACAGCGATTAACTCCAAGGGTTTTGAAGACATTCAATAGAATAGATTTAATTCCTGCTTCCTCCGCTCAGATGAGTGACTTTTGGCAGTTCCCGCATTCCTCTGATTCTTACTTTCTTACCTGTTAAAGAGGGTAAAGCTATCTATCTCACGGTATTGTGAGCCTCACAGTGAGATGACGTGTGTAAAGTACTCACACAAGGCCTGACGGAGCCAAGCCTTCCACATATGGTAGCTATTATTATTATTATTACTATTATTAGGTAGTTGGCAAATGTTATAAAACAAATGAAAATACTTCTACACGCTCACCTGCTCTGCTCTCTATCTTATCCCTCTCCTGTCAGCGCCGTCAATCAAAAGCTCTCTCCCTTCGCTGCCCAGTACAATTATTGGGGAGCATTCCAATGTCTGATGCCCTGGCTGCCTTCCAGGTAGCCAGGAA
The DNA here is from genome assembly GCA_028533885.1 of Nasua narica. Taxonomy (NCBI): domain Eukaryota; kingdom Metazoa; phylum Chordata; class Mammalia; order Carnivora; family Procyonidae; genus Nasua; species Nasua narica. The sequence goes on along the minus strand of CM052804.1, from coordinate 22,581,154 downwards.
GATTTGGGGGTGGACCAGGCACCACCAGCTTTTCCAGTCTCCAGGTGATTCCCACATGGGGCCACGGTTGAGAACCACTCCCCTAAACAGAAGAGCTTCTCAAAGACCAGACCTTTGTCCCCCACTTCTCCCGCTCTGCGTCTTGTCCCTGTGGGACCTCATGCCCTCTCGCTGCTTCACAGCCGTGCCCTGGGCTGGTGACTCCAGGACTCTCCTTCAGGACCGGTCGTCTGTCCCTAGCTCCAAACGTGCATGTCCTTCTGCTGCTTGGCCCTTTCCCTGGAACAGCTCACAGAGCTCGGTACCAACAAATCCGAAACAGGAGTCTCTGTTCTCTCGCCCCCCACGCTCCATCTACCCTCGTCCTGGGTTTCCCATCTCAGCTAAGGGCAGGAGCAGCTTCCCAAATGCTCGTGCCGCAAATCTCAACATCATGTTTTCTCCTCACTCGCTTGCCCTCCAGCTTCACAGAAGTCAGTCACGTAAGCTTCTTGGTTTCAGCTTCCTGCGGCCTTTGGATCACCCCATCTTTATGCTCGCATTGCCTCTGCCCGAAATCGAACCCCAGAGGCGTCTAGCTCAGACCCTTCCTTGCGGTGATCTCCCATCCCAGTCTCATAAATCTTTCCGTACTTTCTGCAGGATATTCCTGAAGCGGCTCAGGGCACGCCACTTCTCTGCTCTGAGGTGGAACGGCTTTCCACTGTCCTCAGTTCAAGCTCTTGCCTGGGCTCCGAGCTCTCCAGGATTTGAAGCCAACTACCCTTCCTTACTCCCCCCTGACCTATCTGCTGCTTGCTCTCCAGCCATACGGTTGGCCATTCCTTCCCAGGACAACTGGCCTTCGCACCTCGCCCTCTAGCCTTCAGACCTTCATCCAAGCTGGAGTTCCCGTCTCATCCTGTCTCTCTGCTTGTCTGCCTATTCGTCTGTCTCTCTTCTCTTCATTCTCTAGCTTTCCTCCTTCTTCACAATCAATGCACTGCTCAAATGTCCAAAAAGAGTTCCATCTTCCTGGTCAGCCTTAGGCTCTAGGTAGTTTACCCATCCCTGGGGTTCCTCCAATGCTATGGAGTAATGGAAGTAATGGAAGATTCCAGGGAAAACTCCATGATCCTTGCTCCTCCGTTCCATCCTCAACTGCCCAGACGTGGGGCAGTGGAGCGCCTTGAGGCCCCCTTTCAGCCCCGGCCCCAAAGGGAGGGTCTTAGCAAGCTGGAAGCCCATCCCCCTATTAGCCTCCATGACTGAATCTAGGGTTTCCAAAGCACTGGTTTATCATCTGAGAAGTTTATTATCTGTTGTGCCCAGGATTAAGAAACAGATTCTGGGACCAGGATGCTTTGTAGGTTCGACGCCTGGGGCTGCCATATACCGCCAGCGAGACCTTAAGCAAGCTACTTAACGTCTTTGCTTTGACTTTTTCCACTTATAAAATAGAAATACTACTACTGATTCACAGGGTTGTCGTGAGGATTAAATGACTTAATATTTTAAGGTCCTCAGAAAACTATCCGGCTCATGGTAAGGATGGTGTACTTGTCAAATTCACAGGGAATCTTAGCATGTGCTAACAAGCCACCAAATAGAAAGGAAATTCCCTCGGGGCAAAAGTAATGTTTATTTGTCTGGAATGTTATTTCTGAGTTCGAGCTAAAAAAATATGTGAGAGCTGAGAGCTGGTAGAAGTGGAAAGTGGTACATTTCTGGGTAATTATTGGATGATACATATCAAAATTTTTAACATGACTGCTCTTTGATCCAGTAATTCTACCTCTCAGAATGTTTTCTGGGACATAACTAGAAAATGTGAAAAGACGCATCCATGAAGATATTCACCGTGTAGAGTAGGGAAAAATGGAAACAACCTTACTGTCCTTAATGTTAGTTACATCAGGCATGGGACACATACATGATGGAATATCACGCATCTATTAAAAGATGATGGTGTGTAATTGCATTCTGAGGACACGGAAAGATGCCTAAGGTACATTATTAGGTTTCAAAAGTGGGCTACAAGACAGGGCTGGGATGACCTCGTTTTTCACACATGCGGGTACATGTTGTACATATGGCCAGAAACACATTGGGAAGAATCCACATCAAATGTTAAAAGTTATCACATCCAGGCAGTAGACTATGAATGATTTGCACCTTTTTTTCACTTTTAAATTATAAAATGGTACATTTTTAATTTACCTGTCTTTAAGTGAAATAATACTGAAATATACGTGGTGGGAACAGAGAAGTTTCCCTCACCTTCCCGGGCACTCACGTAAAGTCACACCCCCCAGAGGCAACTCAACAGTGTTCTCCCTGAACATTTTCTTCCCAACCTTTGTCTATGCACCTCCACATGAAATGAAGTATCACAGGAGGTTTTTCTAAGCTTTAGGATTTAAATAAAATTGGCACTAGTGCCCACACCCACATCCTGCAGGAGATCCAATGCCTCTCTCAAGATTTCCGTGAGTCCCCAAAGACACATTGTCATGACCTCTGCTGGTCTCCATCCCTGTTCCTACCACATTCTCTGCCTTGTTTATGAATTCCCTCCCCCACCTCTTCCTTCCTCTACTCTCACCAATCCTAATGTGCAGCAAGCTTCCTTTTTCCTAACTTTGCCCCAAACTGCACCCCAATCCATATGTCAAGAAGAATTCGATGAGGATGTGGTTGCAGTCTTTCTATTTCACAGAAAGAGAGCTTGCAATTTCGTATCAAAAATCCCCATTCTCAGAACCCTCCTATACTATTGATGGGAATGCAAGCCTGTGCGATCACTCTGGAAAACAGTATGGAGTTTCCTCAAAAAGTTGAAAATAGAGCTACCCTATGACCCAGCAATGGCATTACTGGGTATTTACCTTAAATACAAATGTAGTGATCCAAAGGGGCACATGCACCCGAATGTTTATAGCAGCAATGCCCACAATAGCCAAACTATGGAAAGAACCTAGATGTCCATCAACAGATGAATGGATAAATATGATGTAGTATATATATACAATGGAACACTATGCAGCCATCAAAAAATTGAAATCTTGCCATTTGCAACAACATGGATGGAACTAGAGGGTATTATGCTAAGTGAAATAAGTCAATCAGAGAAAGACAATTATCATATGCTCTCTCTGATATCAGGGATTTGAGAGGCAGGGCGGGGGGATCCTGGGGGGTAGGGAGGGAAAAAATGAAACAAGATGGGACTGGGGAGGGAGACGAACCGTAAGAGACTCTTAATCTCAGGAAACAAGCTGAGGGTTGCTGGGGGATAGGGAGGGAGGGATAGGATGGCTGGGTGGTGGACATTGGGAGGGTATGTGCTATGCTGTGCTACTGCAAATTGTGTAAGACTGATGATTCACAGACCTGTATGCCTGAAGAAAACAATACATTATATGTTAATAATAATAATAAAGTCACCTCCAAAAAAATCCCCCTTCTTGGGGTGCCTAGGTGGCTCAGTCAGTTAAGAATCCAACTATTGATCTCAGCTCAGGTCTTTTTTTTTTTTAATTTTTTTATTAACATATAATGTATTATTTACCCCAGGGTAATGTGTGAATCATCAGTCTGTGAATCATCAGGCTTACACATTTCACAGCATTTGCCATAGCACATACCCTCCCCAATGTCCATATCCCTACCCCCCCCACCTCCCAGCAACCCTTAGTTTGTTTCGTGAGTTTAGGAGTCTCTTATGGTTTGTCTCCTTCCCCATCCCATCTTGTTTCATTTCTCTTCCCCACCCCGCCCCATAACCCCCTGCCCTGCCTCTCAAATTCTTCATATCAGTCAGCTCAGGTCTTGATCTCAGGGTGGTGAGTTCAAGTCCCACACTGGGCTCCACACTGGACATGGATCCACACTGGACATGGAGCCTACTTAAAAAAAAAAAATCCCCATTCTCGAAAATTCTCTCGTCTCCCCCTCCCACTCCCTCACAAGCAATAGGAATTATTCTTCATCCCTCTCTCAGCAGACTCAGGGCTCCAGCCGGGTCTCTGAAACTTTCCCCATCTCCCAAGACCCTCCTCATATTTATTTTGTGTATTTGAGAACTTCTGAACTCTGCTCAAAAAAAGTCACATTCTTTGAGTCCCATCTTTATGGTGACACATTGGGGGCCCCAAAACATATTGTACAGCTGAAGCAGCCCGAGTCTTCTCCAGGCGGCACCTCAAGATGGGCGTGGGGGTCACCGCATTCCACGAACACTGGTCTATGTGGGTGATGTCTTCATTTCACCCTTCAGGAGTTCTAAAAATGATTCAAGATAAAGGATGAATTTCTAACTCTCCCTAAAGAAACATCACTCCTGCTTCATTGCCCTCTAGAGGGATTTCTTCTTACCACTGACATTAATGTCACTTCATCTGCACAGAAGCCTTGGTTCAATCAACTGATCTGAGGGGCCCCAGGCTTAGCTTCAGACCACTGGGTGATCGACAGGGGCGATTCTATCTTCAAGAACATCCTCTGTCGGGGCACCTGGGTGGCTCAGTGGGTTAAAGCCTCTGCCTTCGGCTCAGGTCATGATCTCAGGGTCCTGGGATAGAGCCCCACATTGGGCTCTCTGCTCAGCAGGGAGCCTGCTTCCCCCTCTCTCTCTGCCTGCCTCTCTGCCTACTTGTCATCTCTCTCTCTATCAAATAAATAAATAGAATATTTAAACAAAAAAAAAAAGAACATCAACTGTCCCACTTTCATCCTCACTGTCCACACCCCACCTCCCTTCCTTTTTTTCCTACCACTTTTGAAAGTCCCCTTAGGAATATCTCCCAAAAGTCAGAAGGAAGCTGTGAAACCCCTTTGAGGTCAACCTTACAATGTGGGGGTGGGTGCGGGGAACCTCTCCAAGAACCAGGCAAGCATAGACTGAGGTCCAGAAATTTCCCTCTGGTAAAGGCAGGCAAAGGAGGTCCCTGGAAGTGGGCCCAGGATTCCTTTAAGGGTTGAAGTCTTTTCCTGGACTAATCAAAAATCCCTACCAGCTCTACCTGCCAAGGCACACGTCTGCAGAGACTGGCTGATGTGCAGAAAGAAATCAGGGGCTCCACGGACTCGTCAGTCGTAGACGCATGCTACGGGCACAGGGGAAATGCTAACAAAAGGCAAGGCAGGGTCTGGAGAGGATCATTCCAGAGTGTGGTTAGACTCGCTCTGTGGATGTTGTTACAACATTGGAGGCGTGGCGCTGACAGTGAGTCTCCGAGTCCCCGGCTTCAAAGTCAATGGCAGCCTCAGCTTCAGTGCCTCAGCGCTCACGGCTGACTGCCTAACAACACTCAAGCAAGTGGTTGGAAACACAGAGGGAGGGGGCATCTAGATGCCAGCATTTTGACCATGCACCACCAGAGTCGGGGCAGGAGTAGCTCTTCAGATGTGTGTGCAGAGAACAATTGCTGGGGACAGCGTGGGAATTCTGAGCTGGCTCCGGAGATCAGCCCGTCCCAGGGTGCGTCAAGGTGGTGTGACCAGACGTCTAGACACTCACGGCTCCGGAGAGGGGGAGAGGTCCCCACCTCTGTCGCAGGGCCCCCAGCACAGCCTCAGCCAGGATCAGCAATGCTGCCCACTATTTGGATACCAGTGGAGATGGCTGCAGACCAAGAGGCCAGCTGTCTCCTGGTGCTTCGCAAAGGAAGTGTGGCCGACCCAGGAAAGGGCAGAGAATGTTCGCAGCGGAGGCCTTGGGGATGCAGCGCTCTGAACTCTCCCCGAGCCGGCTGCAGGCGCCCCTGGGACAGAAGCCAGGAGCCCCGGAGCTCAGCACTGCGGATCCCTTCCTGGATGAGAGGTGGGCTTCAGAGGCTCGGGCAGGGGGCAGGCCAGCCAGTACGCGGCAAGCTCGCGGATCTAAGATTCGCTGGCGCCATGTCTTCCAGACCATCCCTACCGTGCCTCAGCAGCAAGTCTTTAATGTTGCCGGTGGGGCATTAAAGATACTTCTTAGCATGCCGACAACTCGCCTCGCCTCCAACTCTAAAGCGCTCTAAGTCGGATAACCAGTGAAATCCCTACTCTCACACGCTGGTGCCAGAACCCTTCAAGTCAGCCCACGGTTCCTGGGATCTAAGAGGCGCTGGCCCGCGTGCCAACTACATCCTCGCTCCTAGAGCAGCTGTCTTTGTGACATCTTCCCACGTGCCACAACCGGGACGGTGCTGAACGCTTTACACGGGTAACCTCCACAGGAGGCCGGTGAGGTAGCCATCGCTTTGATCCCCGTTTACTGGGAGAGGAATCTGAAGCTCAGAGAGATTAATTTCTTTTCCCAAAGTCACACAGCAAATACGTTACAGGACCGAGACTCCAAAAGCCAGGCTCTACATTGCCCCCTGGGAGGGAACCGCAAGGAAGAAGCATTTATTAGGCTACTACAGTGTGCCCAGCACTCTGCTAAGGGCTAGAGAGACAAAGGAAATGCCCTCTGTCCTAAGGAGTGACATGGTGCCAATTATAAAGCAATAATCTGAGGTCAGTGGTTTTCCACTACTGCCTGAGTTGGGTGCCGGGCTCCACTCCCGTGGCTCCCTCAGCTGACTCCCCAGTTGCTGCGTCCCTGTCCCTGTCTCTGTCTCGCCTGCGCTCTGAGCCTGTAAGGGACAGACCTACGGGTCGGTCAAAGCCGTGTCCCGGCTGTGCAGCACCCGGCCTCATAAACGCCAGTGTCTCAACTGGGAGATTCCCTATTAAAATGGAAAAAAACTAAATACTGAATGTTTTCGTTAATTGGAGTGTGAAAGTTGAGATAGTCACATGGTGCAGAAACAGAGGACGCTCGGGATATAGAGAAGCAGAACCGAGGCAAGAGCTAGCACAGTGCTCCACGACGGCGCCCCCTGCTGACGGAAGCCAAGTGGCGAAATAGTGGAAGGAGCGGCGGGCGTGAGTCAGAAGGGTTCCTGGTGGAAGGGTTAACTCCGGAGCCCCACTCCCATCGCCCCCAAAATGGGAAGAATCATGCGGGTTCTGCCTACCGCACTCGGTCAACGAGACCTGATGTTAAAAAGGACTTTTTTTTTTTTTAAGATTTTATTTATTTGAGAGAAAGAGAGCAACAGGCAGAGGCAGAGAGAGAAGCAGGGAGCCCGATGAGCAGGGAGCCCGATGCGGGGATTGATTCCGTCTATAGGGATCATGACCTGAGGCAAAGTCAGCTTAACCCACTGAGCCATGGAGGCGCCCCCAAAAAGAGCTTTCTAACTATCAATAGGGGTTGGAACTGCAGTGGCACCCATTTTCCCCCCAGACGGCCTTGAATGTCACCACAGGCCAGCATAGGAAGTGCCATCTCTGGGCCGGGTGAGAAAACCTGCCTAGAACCTCCCAATCAGCCTCTCTCAGAAGCCCCCACTTGCACTGGCTCCAGGCCTTCCCACAGCCCCCTTCCCTCCCATGGGCCCTGGGCCCAGGGGGACAAATCAGCAGACCAGAAGCACCTCTCCCCCAAGAAGACACCTGGGTGGGCGCTACCCAGCCTGGCGGTCTGAACTGAGTCCCACTGGACCCCTCGCTCCCATCACAGGCCCCTTCCTGCTTTCCTTGCCCGAGGCCACTGGGCACTGTGCGACCATCACCCACCTGGGCTTCAGGAAAGCAAGCTGTAGTCTCATCTCTGCCTCGAGGGAGCCCCGTTACCTGGGGGAGGGCACCTCACGTCTCGGAAGCTGTTTACACACCCGTAGATACCAAGACCCGGGCTTTCTCGGTTTTAGGTCAGGGGCTTCTGCGATGCGGAGGCCTATCCTGTGCCCTGCGGGATTGCAGCAGCATCCGTGGGCATCTACCCACGGAAGGCGGCTCGTACCCCTCCGCCCCCAGCACGGCCAGCAGAAACATTTCCAGACTTTGCCAAAATCACCACCATTTGAGACCCATGGCCCCAAATGACTTCGAAGGGCCTCCAACCTCGTGCGGCTTCTCCAGCCCAGGCACCAAGCTTTCGGTCCAGGCTGCCCGGGCTTGAGACAGACACCCCCTCACGTCAGTGGTCACCTTCTCTTCAACCACCACCCCCAACACCATCACTCCCCTCTCTCCGTGGGTCTCAGCCATCATCTGCATTCTGGTATTTCATTCAAGGGATGGTCAAAGATGGATGGTCGAAGATCTTAGCAGAAAGGACCCAGCTGTCCCATCGCAGGGCCCAAAGGAAAGGCAGATTTCAGGAATGGCCCTGGAGTCCAGCATATCTGAACTTGAACCCCGATTCTGCTCCCTGTCCTTCCCAGATACATGTCATCTCCCCAAACTTTGGTTTCCCGTCTATAGGGTAAGAAAATAAAATAAGATTGGGGGTTGACCCGCAGATCAAATGAAACAAGGATTGAAGGGGACGGTGGCTGTGTCTCCCCTGTCCCCGCAGGTGCTGGATGTGTGGATGCCCCTTCCCGCGATCTCAGTACCCTCCTCCCACCGGCTGCTTGACCAGACAACTTGTTCGAGCCAATGTGTACGCCCCGCGGCTCTGCGCCAGCTCCCTCGGCTGTGCCGGCGCATGGCCGGAGCCCTGGCCAGTCCTCCCGCTGTCCTCGGCAGCAGATGTCTGGTCCCGGGGCCAGCTCCCCAAGAGGAGAGCCGATCTTTATCCTCAGAGCTGCAACCAGGGCAGAGCGAGGAAGCCCATCTTCACATCCTGTCAATACATCCGGACTAAGTGGGAACAGCTGCCCGGGAAATTCATTACTTGCTGCAGACAGAGTCCTCCTTTAACCCCCTCTCACCTCACTTCCTGCTCGCCCTCCCCGATCCTTGAAGTTTGGTGACTTAATGAGAAGGAAGTCGAGCCAACACGAAACAGGAGCTGCCTGACCGTTTGCAATAAACACAATGGAAATTCACTTCAAGAACAAAATGCGGCAGCGCAGCCTATGAGTCCTGCCTACTGATGAGGCCACTAGATGTCACAGCCAATTTGGCTTCTGTCTGGTTCATTCCAGAGCCTGAATATCACTGGGTGGCATGACCGGCACTTTCCAGAACTCTGGGAATACCTGAAATGCAAAGATTCCTGCTACAAGTTCTCATTTCCGAAGTGAAGTGGAACATTGTTTACTATTTACGGATCTGTGGTTGCAAACAATAGAAACTGATTTTGCCTAACGTATGCAAAAAGGAGTAAGGCCAAAGGAGATGGGGGTGGGGGTGGGGGGAGTCTCAGAGTCAGCTGGAAGGCTGGGACACTAAGAGGGCACAGAAAGCTCCCGCAAGCAGGAAGGAGAGGAATGGCCAGATGGAGAAGATGCCACCAGTGTGGAGTGGGAGACACCAGACATTTGTAGCCTTTTCCTGTTTGCTCAAGATTCAAATTCCTGAAAAGGATCATCTGATTGGCCTGGTTTGGGAACATGTCCCTCTGTTTATGGAAGGACAGGAGGCCACTAGAAGGCACTGGGGAAGAGGTAATAGTCCAAAGAGATTTCGGGGTGCTGTTAGGAATGGAAAGTGGATGCTGGATGGCCGAAAGCCTCCGCTACCATGTTGCTTCCCGAAGTTTTCACATCATGCACTCAGAGAAAGGGAGTCCCCTCATGAGGGGCGAGCCGAGCTACCTTGGGGGTGGACAGAGCTAAATGAGAATCACAGTTTGCTAGACTTTGAAGGAAACTTGACATCATCTAATGCACTCCCCCTTTCTTTTTTGCAAACAAGGAAACTAAGAATAGCTTCTAGCCTCGGATCTCACCAATGGTGAGTGGCAGAGCCAGCACCAGCCACGGCTTCTTCCTCAGTGTGAAACCTAGCCCACCGTCCAGAAACACCACCACCCATTCCAAACCCCAAGTCCGCCATGCAGTTCCAGAGAACCTTCTGGAAAATCAGACCAATCATCGTACTCTGGACTTTGTAGAGCCTCTTTCTCCTGAGGAGCCAGCCATTCACATAGTAGGGGAGGCAGAGAAGTGGCACCCCGGCCAGCCACAGCACAGCCATGGGCATTTCCAAAGGGAAGAGAAATTGCTCCCTGTTCTGGCTCCTTCTCCCTACCAGGTTCATGTCGTGCTTCTCTGCTGTATCTTTCCATCCTTTCCCCTTTTGGGGGGCCTTGATAGTCACGGTAACCACATTTCCCAGGATCCCAACATGGGGAGGTCTCAGGTGCCCTCCATGAGACAGCTCCATGTGCCATCCTCAGATGAAGTTTTGAAGCCTTTTTGGTTCTTGGTCTCTTGGATTATGACGTCTGGGCTGCCATCGCTTGTCATCCTGATTTAGACTCTGCATTCCCATAGAGGCAGAGACAGAGGGAAATATGTATCCCCGGCTGCCGGGGGTGTGGTCCCAGCAAAGAAGCACATCTTTGCAAATCTTAGCCCAGCTAGGCAGCCTGTGGGGACGGTGGGCACGACCATCGATAACGTCAAACAGGGACATCATTAACCTGTCAACTCCGTGCACTCTCTGTTCGTATACTAAGCGGGGGCATGAGGATAAAGAATTAACTACCACCCAGCCAGACTTCTGGAAAGGGAAGGAAATTCATTGCCCCAACTGCCTTTTATGTAATCTTCTGAGAATGTCGATGCTGCTATCAGGAAAGCGGCTTATGCGAGAGGAGATTTCTGCTCTGAGAAGGTGGAAAAGAATGAATTAACTATTCTTCCTCCCTTCCAAATGCAGGAGAGCTTGTGTTCCCCTAAATTAAAATGAGGTGATCTCTAAAACCTTCAAGATCATGAAAAGCAATAACAGACTGAGAAAATATCAGGGAAGCGGGGAGGCTTCAGGTCCATGATAACTAAACGCAATGTGGGACCATGAGCTGGATCTTGAGATAGGAAAGGACATTAGCTGGGATGCCTGGGTGGCTCAGTGGGTTAAGGCCTCTGCCTTCAGCTCAGGTCATGATCTCAGGGTCCCGGGATCGAGCCCTGCGTGGGGCTCTCTGCTCAGCGGGGAGCCTGCTTCTCCCTCTGCCACTGCCTGCAGCTCCCTCTGCTGTGCTCTCTCTCTCTCTCTCAAATAAATAAAATCTTAAAAAAAAGAGCCAAGAGATCTGGCAAACAAATGGTGGGGACGGGAGAAAGATGATCACGGAGGCCCCGCAGGTCAGGGGGGAGCAGAAATCAACCTGAGCATGCAAACTCACCAGAAACGAAGCAGCCCCTTGTCACCCTTCAGATATCCCTTTCCCTCACGGCAGACCTCTATCATCCTAACAAGTGGCTCCTGTGCCCACATCAACAGGCTCTGTCCATCACTCCGTCCCCATCCTGCGCTACATGCCTGACCCTAAATACAGACAGAGCCGGATCTATGTCTACTTCTCCAGACAGATAGATCCAGATCCACCAGATCCAGAGCCTAGTAGAGACCCATCGAGATACTTCTCTAGCTCTAGCTTTGGATACACAGCCCCTCTCTCCTGCCAGAACCCAAGCTCCATGTGTCTGATTTGCTGTTGCCGCACCAAGGGACAGAGCAGTCGGTAAAGTGATGTCCTCTGGGTGAATGGCTGTGACAGCAGCCTCGAAGCTAGCCGCAGTGATCCCTCCTCCTGGCTCGTGGGTCCCCGTGTCATCGCCCCACCTGGAGTGCGGGCTCGGTTCTAACAAACAGGATGTAGCAGAAGCGACAGGAGGTGACCTCCAAGATCAGGTCACCAAAAGACTGTGTTCGGGGTGGACTTTCTAACCCTCGACGATCCCCAGCTGCTGTGCGGTGAGGACACTGAGGGAGATGGTGGAGACGCCCATGTTGTAAGGAAGTGTGATGGCCCGAATTATGTCCCCTGCTGCCAAATTCAAGGCTTGAAGCCCTAACTTAACCCCCTAGCCCCCAGGATGACTATATTTGGAGATAGTCTTCAAAGAGGTCGTTAAGGTTAAACAGTAATGATAAGGGAGGAAGCCCGAATCCAATACAACTGCTGTCCTTGTAAAAGAAAGGGATGCCGGGAGCACGTGCACAGAGAGAAAGATGCGTGAGGAGAGGAATCCAAAGACAAGCGTGGCCTCCTCACAAGTTTTGCCTTGGGCTAAGGATACAGAGAACATTCCTGAAGTCCCCCCGAGGGTCACCTTAATGGTCTCCTTGGAGTCTTTGCTGCCAAACTGAGTTAAAAGAGAACAGGTATTTTAACAAGGACCACCTTGGTGACCTTGCCCTGTGGAGTAATGAGGTCCCTTGGACATGGTCTAGGACAATCGCCTCCCTTACACCGAACAGTGTGCATTTGAGGGTCATGTTCAAGAGGATTCTAATGCATAGGGCTCTATGAGAAATTTTAATAGCAAAATGAGCTATATTCTAGGCGGTGTTCTAAGCATTTTATTATCTTCATTGAATTCTCTGAAACCATTCTACTATTATCCCATTTCATAAACAAGGAAACTGAGGCACCAAAGAGCTAAGCAATTTGCCCAAGGTTGCACACAGCTAGCAAGCCACCGAACCAAGATTTAAACTCAGGCATTTTAGCTCCAGAGTGAATGCTGTGACATATTTTTCTCTAGCTCTTCACATTTTTTAATATCCACAGTGGAATAGCAATTCGTTGGCAAGACTTCTTATCCCATAGTTTCTCTGGTTTGAAAATATCATAGTGAAAAATAATCACAGCACGTGAAGGATACCTTGCTACACCCCCAGGGAAAGCTTTCAGGGGTTCCCTGATGCCCTTGGTGTGACTTCTGAAGCCTTCCGGACTCTAACTCCTGCCTTCGCCCCCAGCCGGAGCCCACAACTCCCTCCTCTCCACTCATCCAGCTGCATTTGCTCTGCTGAAACCCACACAGCCAGCGCCCCCATCTCCCTGCCTTCCCACGGGGCACACCGTCCCTCCTCTCCCCTCCTGCTACACAAGCCTCATCCTTCACGCTTCTGGGGAGGCTCGAGGCCACCTTCCCGTCAGCCAGGCGCCTTAGCCCAGCCCCCCCACCCCCAACCCGTGAATCCCCCCGACCCAGCCCCTGGGTCTTACCCTCCTGTCTCCCTCGCCCGCTGGACTATGATTCCTGCAAGAGCAGAAACGGGTGATTTGTCTTCATATTCCCAGCAATTAGCACAGCACCTGGCACCTACTAAACTGAATGAACACAGGCCCCCCAAAGAATCCAGCAACGTTTTTAGTTATGCACCGCAACTGTCTCCACTAGACGGTCCCAGAGCACAGAGCCAGACAAAAGTCACACTGGAAGGGGCCCAGGAGAGATGCTGCTCTAGTCCAATACCTTCAATAAAGAGGCTTAAAAAATGACTTCGGAGAAAAGAATCAACTTGTCCCAACTAGGCAAGGACAGGTGTGGGAGCGCAGCGGGGTCATGTTTCCAGGTGTCTGAGCCCACCCCCCAGACTCTCAAAGGCATCTTATTAGTTTCCTATTGCTGCTGTGACAAATTATCATAAGTTTAGCTTAAAAGCAGCATAAATTTATTATCTGACTGTTCCAGAGATGGGAAGTCCAGAATGGCTCTCACCAGGCTAAAGTCATTAACAGAGCTGGATTCCTTCTGGAGGCTGTAGGGGAGAACTTGTTCCCCTTTCCAGCTTCTAGAGACTTCTGCATCCCTTGACTTGTGACCCCTTCCTTCTTCAGAATCAGCAGGGTCACCTCTTCTGTCCGCGCCCCCTCCTGCCTCCCTCTTTCCCTCCCTTAGAAGGACCTTGATGACAACGCAAGATAATCTCAAGATCCTTCACTGAATCACATCTGGGAAATTCCTTTCATCATGGAAGGAAACCTACTCGCAGATTGTGGGGATTAGGATGTGGGCATCTTTGGGGACCATTCTTCTGTCTACTGTAGCATCGCAATGCTTCTGATACAAGCAGATTCATGATCTGATAGCATCTTCTAAGGGCACAATGATAAACAAAAACAAACAAACAAACAAACAAAAATACCTTTCCCAATGTTCAAACATATTCTGCTCTCTCCCTCCATTTCCAAAGGTCCATTTTGAAGAACTGGTGGGAAAAGTGGGTCTTAATATATTGATATAAAATATAGTATTGTGTATGAGTAACTGCAGGGTACTCCTCTCTAGTGTTGACATCTTAGGCATGTATTTCCAATATTTTAATCCTTCTGATTGATTCCCTGCAGAGTCAGGAATATCTGATTTGCAAAGAGAGGGAGGAGCGGGAAGGAAGGCTTGGTGAGTACCACCTTGTGGCAGGCAGTCTGGGTCTCACTGAATTTAAACCTCACCAGAGCCTTCCTAGCCCAGCTCTACCATGTCCTGTTTCATAGACAAAGAAACTCAGAGAGATGAGGCAGCTTGTCTAACTCATAGAACCAGTAAGTAGCACAATGGTTGGAAATCAATAGTTAATTGGTTCCAGAAATCATGCTCTTTCCACTAGCCCTTGTTGCTTCCCCCGAAGTTCAACTTTCTTTTAGCTGCCAGGTGGCTTGATTGATGAAGAGAAACAGAGAAAGGGGGATGGGGTAGGAGAGAGAAAGGGATGGAGAGAGCCAGAAAGAGACTGTCAGGATGGATCGATTTGGTTGAAATCTTCCAGGAGCCAGCAACTTTGGGGGAACCCTTCTGGAGGGTACAGATGCCCCTCCACCAAAATCTGCAGGGGGGTCCAGGAGGCTCCAGTTGCTAGGCAATCCCTCGCCAACCATACTTCATACCAATCTAATTAGCGGATTTCACCTGAACTCCGATAGTTGCTGGGTAACCTTCTGGGGGGCTTTTCCCGTCCCTTTCAGGCCAATACAGATGGAGTGTTTGCACAAAATCTCCCAAAGAGATATCTATATGTAAGTTTCCCCTTGTAGCCTCACTGTACCCACAAAGAGTAAGCAAATCCAGGAAATATTCAGTGGGGCTGGCCTTGTAACAAAAAAAAAAAGGGCCCCATGAGCCAGTGAATTGAGTCTTCAGAGGCAAGAGACTTAGGGGCCCAGATGAAGCCAGAAACCAGGCAGAACCATCTTTGGGAACCACTTAGAACAAGAACTGTCATTGGGGACTCTGAAGTGACTGATCCTTTGAGTCACCTGAGAGGGGTTGTGTGTTATTAGGTGGCCGTCAGTAAGATGCTCTCACAAACATCTCCTTTCATCTTCGCAAAATTCCAGTGAGATGGGCAGGTGTCACCATCCGCATTGAGTGACAAGAAATTGCAATTCAGAAATAGTAAGTAACTTGATCAGACCTGTCCGCCAAAGGAGCGGCAAGCTAAAGACAAGATGGCCCGCCCAAATTCCATGCATGATCTTTCCACTAGTCCCCGCATGGAACTCTCTCCACAGGATGGCCAGAATTACCATTCATTCGGTATAACCTCAGCATTAAAATAAACCGCCGGCAACAAAAAAGCAAACTGGAAAACCATGAATTCCCCTCCCCAGTTCATTGCTGGGGAATCAACACAAACTGAAGGCAACGATTCTTAAACTCTTTGGTCCCAGAACCCCTTTACACTGTTATAAATTATTGAGGACTCCAAAGAGCTTTTGTTTACGTGGGTTATATCTATTAACACCATATTAGAAACTAAAACTGAGAATTTTAAAAAATATTTGTATATCAATTAATCTCAGAAATAACAAGGAACCCATTGCATGGTTAACATAAACGATTTCTTTTTGTGTAAAGTAACTAATTTCACCAACAAGACAGAAGAGAATGCAAAGAGCGGCCCTGTTTTGCATTTTTGCAGGCCTCTTTGATGTCTGGCTTCAGGGGAGAACAGGGTTCTCATCCCTGCTTTTAGATTCAATATGTAGCATTTGCACAGGCTCGAAATCCCTAGAACATTTCCCTCTCCTTCCCCACCGTACATTCGTGAGGGAATGGGATTGAAATAAGCAAATAACATCCGATATTATTATAAAAATACTTTTGACCTTGAGGACTCTCTGAAAGGGTCTCAGAGTCCCCCAGGGATCCCCAGACCACACTTGGAGAAACACTGCCTTAGGGCATGCCCATGTGAATGCCCAAAATGCATTCAGGGTTTGACTGTGTTCCTTTGCATTTCTAGCCCACGGTTTCAGACTATCCCATGTCTTTCTTGCCTGTAGCATTTCATGGCCCCTTAAAACCCCAGACTACCCCCTCCCGTATGCCATCTTTGCAATGCTATCTGCAAAAAATCAAGGTACAGATCCCGGCTCCGATGGGCACCAATGGTTCGAAATATCAGGAAACCTTGCTGATGTCTTCCCAGCTCCCTTTCGCTCACGGCTCCTGGTAACTGGCGAAGAAAGAAGGACGAGATCTCCTGGCCTCTGGGATTGGTCGGATGGACAGGGACCGGAGCCAGCCAGGCCAATCAGAACCCTTCCTTGATTTTTTTTCACTTGGCCTTGCAATTCCTTTTTCTCCTGAAGTGATTAGCATATTATCCCAGATCATCAACCGAATGCCAGTGCTTTATTCATTCATCTTGCCCTCCATGCCAGCCCCACGCTTACGGTTTCACACGTTGGGGATTCTAGCAGATGATTTCTATGGGCTCTTTTGACACCCTGGTGGGTGCGCCTTGTGTCCTTGGCTAATCTACTCGTTCTGCCCTAGGACTCAGTGTGATGCACTTGAGCAGGCATTTGCCGAGCACCCATTTTGTGCCAGACACTTCGCTGAGAATACGGTCGGAGGACGAAACATACGTGGAGCCATGGGGAGTACCAAACCCTACAAACATTATGTTTTTTCTGATACATACATACCGATAATGAAGTCTAATTAATAAATGAGGCCCAGTAAGAGACTAATAAGAATAATAACGAAATAGAATTATTATAACGATCTACTTATAACGTCGTAATAAAAGCAACGTGAGTGTTCTCTCACTCTCAAAATATCTTAGTATGTCACACTCACCCTTCTTCCTGTGATGATGTGAGATGATAAAATGCCTACTGGACGAGACAAGGTGAGCTGCACGACCGGGCAACCTGACACAGCTTTAGGCTACTTCTGCCCTTCTGATTGTAAGTCAGAAGGAGGGCCGTGTGTTTCTGGACCACGGCTGACCTCAGATAACTGAAACCACAGAAAGCAAAGCCGTGGGTCAGGGGGACGACTGTAACCACTAACTACAATAGCTAGCTAGTCAGCTTCACGTGCCACCTGGGACTCTGGCCATACGGATGATAGGACCGCCCCGCAAACCTGGCTTTAGCCAAAAGGAGGATTATTGCCTGTCCTAAGGAATAGAACGTCAAAAGCAGCTTCATGCTGGTTTTGTCCATTTCACCTCCCCCTCCCCAGTTCCATTTTCTGCCCTTCTATGCCTTGTTCTGCAGGAAGGAGGCTCACCTGGGCTTGATCTCTGTCTCTGATGGGGCCCAGCCAATGCAAGTACCGGCAGAAGACTGGTAGGCTTGAGGGAGGCGAGGCCGGAGTATTTACTTCCTCCCCGCCTTGTCAGTCTGGCAGTGGCTGCCTTCCTCTGCCCTGGCCCCAGCCCTTGTCAGGTTCTGGTAACACTGTCCCCTCAGCGCACCCTGTCAGGACTCAGGGTACCAATAGCCCCCCCATTGTTGCCAACCCCTGGGTGCTTTGCAGTGCTTCTTGGTCTCCTTCATCCTCCCCCACACCTCTATAAATAGCCCTGACATTAGCCTCTTTTCACTGAAGCCCTTTTGAATATTCCTGCTCTCCCCACAGAGCAAGATGGCTACTGACCTCTACAGCCCCCCATCCCCACACCATCAAGGCCCAACGCCACAGAGCGTCCCTCTCCTCCCCGAGGTGCCCACTGAATCCTGGTCATGGGCCCATCCCTGAAGCAATCACTGCATATGGTCACATGATCCCCCTCCGAAGCCCGCGATGGAGTCTTCATCATCCAAAGTCAGGGCCTGAGAGTGAGGGGGGAGGGGTCGCCCAAAGGGGATTCTGGGTGCTGTTACCTGAAGAAGGAGGAATGCACTGGGGTAGCCCCAAAAGAAGGAATTGCCATTCCAATATGCCGAGAGAGAGAGAGAGAGAGAGAGAGAGAACCAGCTGAAAGGCTGGTGGAGTTACAGATGAAAGAGGTCACCAGTGAGAGGTATTGTCCCTCTGCTGATTCCCTGTACCAGGAAGTCCTTGTCCCCCTTTTACATCAAAGGTAATTCTCGGCTCTATCCTGCTCACTATCTCTCCCCAGGAGGGAGCCAGCCCTGGTGTGTTCCTCTATGATGTTCTGGACTGTAGACTTGCTCCAGTGCAGTCACAGGGACATGCTTGCTGCCATCTTGTTTCAAAATAATAAGCTAGGGGTGCCTGGGTGGCTCAGTCGGCTAAGCGTCTGCCTTCGGCTCAGGTCATGATCCCAGGGTCCTGGGATCGAGCCCTGCATCGGGCTCCCTGCTCAGCAGGGGAGTCTGCTTCTCCCTCTCCCTCTGTCCGCTGCTCCCCTTGCTTGTGCTCTCTCTCTCTCTCTCTCTCTGACAAATAAATAAATAAAATCTTAAATAATAACAACGACAACAACAATAATAAGCTACGCCACATGTTGAAGTTGAGGTGCCAAACCTCATCAGAGTCACTGACTTCTTCTGAAAGTATCGTAATGGGCACGGACCCATATCAACTTCTGAAGTAACAGAGATCCCACGTCATTCAGTTTCTTGCAGCAAATATATCGCATGGAATCATTTTGGGAATGTCAACACACCATACAAATAGCAGGCATGGTTAGTGCTGTGCTCAAGGCATTGTCCTGGGCCCCGTTCACCTGCTGGGCCCTTTAAGGGAGCACTCCTCTCCCCTGTGAGAGCACCCTGACACCAAAGGCAGACCCTTCACATCCGCTGTCCGTTCATAACCTCGGAACTGCCCGCTCCACCCACCCCACCTCCGACCTGATCCACGTCCCAAGCCCTCCTGACCACCTGGCGCTTTCGCTCCTCCCTCCTCTGACTTGCGACCTTCCTGGTCTGGACGTTGCCTCCATCCTGCACGGTGAAGACTACTCTTGCCTGCCCTCAGGGATTTCAGTCCACATGCAGCTGGGCCTGCCTCCGATCCAAATGCTCACACACTCCTTTCAAGAGGCCATAGTGCTCCTCCTGCCCTCCTGATCCCTAAAAAAGAAAGGGGACGACTCAAGACTCCTAAGCCCGGGCCTCTAAGGAAAACACACCTTCCAGGGTGCTCATGATGTCGAGTGATGAAATCCTGCAAGCCCCTAGAAAGAGCCCCTGGCCTGTGAGAGTCAGACACCCATCAGGTGTCCGCAGAGGACATGGAAACATCTACAGTGATGGCTGATAATCCCGCGGTCGGTTAAATCTGACCCTCCCCATAGTGAGTTTGTGGTCCTTCTGCGCTTTCTCCTCCCTCCCTTTAGATTTCTATGTCCACGGCTAGGTAACACAGACATTAAAAGCAGAAGTTATGGAATCACAAGACCTATTTTCAGATGTGGGCACCGTCCCTTACCAGCTAGCTGTGTGACCTCAGACAATCCACTTAACCTTTCTGAGCTGCAATAGTAAAGTGGGAAAAATTGACTCTGCTCTGCCCACTTCATAGATGCCTCAGGATTAAGCAAGACATGAAAGAACCCAGTTAGTACTTAAAAAAAAAAAACTATTATTACTTTATTATTAAAATTATTATTGATGAAACTCAAGGGGACATAAATTCTGATTTCCTCCCCTTTGTGTCACCACGCAGCACCTCTCAAGTCACCCGCAGCCGCCCAAGCCCAAGTTCCTCCCAGACCGCCATGGAACTATTTTCCTCCTATAGCGCTCTTTAAAAGACTCACCTCTCAGAGCTCATCTCTCCATAGAAACCCAGAGAATAAATAGAAGCAGCAGGTTTTCAGCGGTTTCCACTCTGACTGGCTCAATTAAATTAAATCCCACAAAACTCTTCCATTAGCATGTGGGTGGAGAAGCCAAAGATGTCTCGATGACCCGCGTTCCACGGTTCATGTAGACCTTCCAATTATTTTCAGCTACTACCTCACCTCCTTACCTCGAATTGTTACAAGGAACCCACAGCATATGTCTGTGTGGGGCAAATCTTCTGTAACCTTAACATCACTTTCAAGGGCTGAAATTACAAATATGTTTTTCCAAATCATGAAATCCTTTATCACGTACTTGTGTTTTTCTTCCTTGTGGGCTCTCTCTTTCCAATAAATAGCTCTCCTCTGTTCACAGATTCTTGAACTTACGGAACAGTAAGTGATAAAAGAATAGAAATGGGATTCTACGTCTCAGTTCAGATGGATTGGGCCAGATACACTGTGTCTATTAAAAGCCCACGAGTCAATGTACCATGGATAGGATTCCCAAATCTTTCCCCATGAGGGCTTTCTTCAAGAACAGGAATGCAGACAGCAAACTGTCTTGTTCCCACTCGGATATAGCCGGGTGGCATCTCAAAGGGATGGCTTGGCTGGGTGCCAGGAAGAGAGATTTAACTGCCGTGAGATGAAGACCGCAAGGAACAAGAAGGGAAACCCTAATGTTGACATCTGGGGGAGCTATGGTGAGGAAAGGAGGCAAGGGAAGTAGCTCTGCATTTGATCAACCTTGAGTATGAAAGACAAAAGTGTATCTGTATCAAGGAAGATGCAGCATTTTTAAAAGAATGAATCAGGTCTACATAAACCAACATGGACAATTAGTCTTGTAACATTGAAAAAATAAAATAAAGGTATTTGGGGGGAAAAAAAAACAACATGGAAACATCTCCAAAATACATCGTTACAAGAAAAAAGCCAGTCACGGTATATCTGCTTATCCACAGCATTCCATGCCTGCAAAAAACACACATTAATTTGATTCCAAAAGCAAAGGCAACGAATGCAAATATAAACAAGAGGAATTATGTCAGACTAAAAAGTTTCTACACAGCAAAGGAAACCATCAACAAAATGAAAAGGCAACCTATGGAATAAAAGAAAATATTTGCAAATCATATATCTGATAAGAGGTTAAAATCCAAAATGTACAAAGAACCCATACCACCCAAGAGAAAAAAAAAAATCCAATTTAAAAATAGAGGAACTGGGTGGCATCTTTCCAAAGAAGACATACAAATGGCCAACAGGTACAGGAAAAGGTGTTCAACATCACTCATCACCAGGGAAATGCAAGTCAAAACCACGAGATACCACTTCATACCCATTAGAGTGACTGTCAGTGTTGGGGAGGATGTGGACAGAAGGGAATCCTTGTGCGCTGTTGGTGGGAATGGAAATTGTGCGGCCACTGTGGGAAAAAAGTATGGCGCTTCCTCAAAAAATTAAAAATAGAACTACTGTATGTGCTAGCAATTCCACTTCTGAATGTATATCCAAAGGAAGCAAAATCTCTATCTCAAAGGGATATCTGTATCCCCACATTCATTGCAGCATTATTTACGAGAGCCAAGACATGGAAACAACCTAAGCGTCCATCAAGAGATGAATGGTTAAAAGAAGAATACTCTGCCATTTGTGATGAAATGAACAGATCTCGAAGGCACTATGCAAAGTGAAATACATCGGACAGAGAAAAACAAATAATGTTATGATCTCACCTATGCGAGGAATCTAAAAACAACCAAGCTCATAGAAACAGAGAACAGACGGATAGTTGCCAGAGGTAGGAGGTGGAGGATGGAGGAAATAGGTGGAGTCGATCAAAAGATACAAATTTCCAGATAAATAAGTCCTGGGGAAGTAAGGTACAGCATAATGACTATAGTTAACAATACTGTTATAGTTAACAATACTGCAAGGCATAATTGAAAGTTGCTAAGAAAGTAATCTTCAGAGTTCTTACCATAAGAAGAAAATCATAATTGTGAGGTGATAAATTTAACTAAGCTTATTGCGGTGACCATTTTACAATATAAACATATTCCAAATCATTATGTTGTACACTTTATGCTCATACAATGTCATATGTCAATTGTATCTCATTAAGACAGGGGGGATTTTTTAATAAAGAAAGAAAATCTCTTAAATTGACCATAAAAAACACATGCACATGCAAAATAAAACTATGTATTTCCATAAAAATATATTAAATGTACATGCATGCGTAGAAGAAGGTCTGAAAGGTTAGACACCAAACCATTAATCAGAGATGCATCTGGAGAGGAGACTGGACTTGAGGGAAGGGGGGGAACAGAACTCAGATCCCACCACTTGGAAACTTCTGCATTTGGCTCATTCTGATTTGCCCCATTCTGCACATGGGAAGTCTCCAACCTTTTCCATAAACATTGAACATCTCTTTTATACCTGAAGACGATGTCTTCTGCCCCTTCACGCACGCGTGTGTACATGTGCATAATACTAGTCGGTGATTCTCAGATGCCAGCATCATCATTCTGTTTTATTTAACGTAGACACTGAGCTTTAGTCAGACTTTTGAGTTCTACCAACATAGAATCATTTTACTGCCTACATCTTCCAAAGACCATTACTCCCTACCCTACTCATTGTCCCCTCACCCCCATCAGCCAAGGGAGTCCATGCCAGATGTCTTTTTCCAAACCAGAACTAGTCAGGGGGGCCCCAGATGAGTGCTCAGTGCTCACCTGTATGCCTGCCTCCGTGGTCATCAGCGTGTCTCTGCATCCTGGCTGACTCTACGGTGGTCAGGTCATCCTCAACTTCCGCTAGGATTATCTCAAGAGACTCGTGACTCATCTCCCTGCTCTTATCTAATCTACCCTACACTCAACTCTAGGACTCCAGGGCGAGTGATCTAAACCCACCGATGCAGCAATGTTCACCACTTGAAACTCTTCGGTTGCTCGTGTCTCCTGAAGTGGCAGGAGTCTTCTCCTTGAGAAGACTTGTGTCTTCTCAAGGTCGGTGTGCATCAGAATCACCTGGGAGCTTCTCCAAAAGGCAGATTTCTGGGTGCCTCCTCCAAAGGCTCTGCTCCAGTAGATCCTGGTTTTTTAACCAGAACCTAAGACCTATATTTTGATGCTGAGAGTATGGGGATCAAACTTTGAAAAAAAAAAAAAACACTCACCATAGGCTAAGGGCAGCCCTAGTTCCTTAGAAGGGTAATCAGATCCCTTGTAACCTGATTCTTACCTCTCCCACCTCACACGTTTCCTGCTGCCAACATAGACACGCTTCTTGCCTCCCACTCACTGTTTTGCCCCTTGGGGATGTTGTTCTCAACTGTGCCCATGATGCCCTTTAACCTCACCCGCCAACATGCTTCGTCTAGCTGACGCTCACACATCCTTCAAAGCCCCGTTAAGGCATCACCTCCCCCAGGAACCCTTCCTCAAGACTCCCACGTTCTGTGACAAGCCCCCATCTTGTCCTCCAAATGCTCGAGCTTTGTCAGACAAGCTGTGACTCCATTTCCTAGATTTTCTAGATGTCCTGGATTCTGAGGTCTTTGCAGGACGGCCATGTCTTATGCATCCTCCCAAATCTCCCCAGAAACGACACAAAACCTGGCACACTGTAGGCAGTTCCTCTGGTTCACTGGAGACGCTTCCATTGCTACCCTGGAGTCATTACACAGGGCTCTCAAGGTATTTTCACTGGGGCGCTGGAGGTTGTTTGCCAATGGCTGGAAAAGCCACATCAAGACTTTAGTTGATGCCTCTCTGAATTCACCAGAGCAAGTTGGTCAAGCAGTAACACACATGCCCCGGCTCTTGCTTCAACCAGGGGATGGCGCTGCTCAGCCTCAGATCTGATGTGTTTTACAACCCCATGGAAACAAACGAAGACTGTGACTCGATACTTTCTGGCAGCAGTTTGGCTCCAAAATTTCAACATCCAAGATGGCATCCAGTAAGCTCATGCCACCTGCTCTACAACTGAGAAAGAGGATTGTGTTCCGTCCCCTCAGCAGAGCGGACAGCTTCATACTACGTGCGGTCCTTATTCATCCCACAGCCTCCCTGGGCCACCCTGCCACCCCTTCATCATATCCTCACTACCAAACAATGTTTGAGTTCTGGTAAGTTCTCATAAAGCCCCTACTCACTCCGGGCCAAACGTAAAAAACAAACCCTTCCCTTCCTCCATGCTTACCTACGACATGAGTATAGAGGTCTTCGAAAAGTGACTTCAAGATACTCATCTCATTCCTGGAGGATTTGTGCTAACCAGTCATAAACCTGTTCAGCTCCAGGTCGCAATTCTTTAATTTGCTGCTATACACTGGGCATCTCTATTTTTCAGAATGAGGCTACACAATCTTTCAACTTTTCCAAAAAAGCAAATTTACTTATTAAAATTAAAATTCTGATGGGTTCCCATCACCTCCAGCAGGATTTTCCAAAGTAACAGATCATATGTGAAGAAACAGAGATGTTAACTGGTCTTGATGCAAAAAAAGAGAAGTTGATGATCAAGCAAATTTTGGAAATATTTGATTAAACAAAGTTAAACAGATCTCTTTGCTGCAGAACTTCTTGGGGCCTTTAAATTATGAATGTTCACGATGAATTTTCAACTGAGGACTAGAGCATGTGATGATACCCAAAGTCATTTGATCTCTGGACCGTTTGCAGGACACGTCAAGGGACAGAACACTTGTTTGGAATCTCTGTCCTACAGGAAAAGGCAACGAAACCTAGGAAGGTTTGCGTAGTCTGGCTTGGCCCACCTTTCAGACTCCTTTCTTTCATTCCGTCTTCCTGATCTGCGTCAGTTTCCTACAGTGACTGTAATAGACAATCACAACCTTCGTGGCCTCAACAATGCAAATTTATTATTTTTCAGTTCTAGAAGTGACTAGTTTGACACAGGTGTCATGGGAGGAAAAGCAAGGTGTGAGCAGGGCTGTGTTTGTTTCTGGAGACTTTAGGGGAGAATCAGTTTCCTTCTCTTTTACAGCTTCTAGAGACAACCCACATTCCTTGGCTCGTGGCTGCTTTCTCCATCTTCCTCATGCGACATCATTTTGACTCCCTCTCCTGCCTCTGCTTTTAAGGACACTTATGATTACACCAAGACCACCCAAGGGAAACCGGGATCATCTCTTCAATTTAAGGCCAGCTGATTAGCATCCTTAATTCCACTGACAACTTTAACTCCCTGTCGCCATGTAAGGAAACACACTCACTGGTACCAGACATTAGGATGTGAGCATTGGGCAGCACGGAAGCCATATTTTGCCTACCACACCATACTTCCAATTTCCCCTCCTGTTCTCCCATAGTGTCTGCTACACTTTTTGCCAAAACTACCTGTTGTCCTCAGACAAAAAGAAAATTTATTTTGTACCCCTCGTTTCCTCGGCCCCCGATGCCCATCCCCACCCTCACCATTGTCTTCTCTAAAAAGCATTCCTCCTCATCCACTGAGCCATATTCCAATCTCACTTCTTCTGTGAATGCCTCCCAGATTCCCCCAGAGACAACGGGATAGCCTGCTCCCAAAGTACTTCATACGTGTCACTAAGATAACACTCACCACATAGTCATAACGATATAACGGCTAATACTAACAGAGCTTCCCAATGTGGCCGGTACCGGGCTATGGGCTCCCCCTACCGTACTGTGTCTCATTCACGCCTCACAGCAAACCTCTCCGGTAAGGCGCTACTGACCATCCATCTCCTCCTTCAGTCCTGGGCTGTGGGCGCTCACAATTATTAAACCATATATGCCTTACTCATCTTCACATCATCCATCCCTCCCTCAAGGGTTAGCACTTAATTCAGGCTCGGTTCATTTGGATTGATTTAACTGCACTGCTAGTTCATTGAGCCAAAAAGAGCTGTTGGCTACCCTATTAAGTGATGGAATCCAAGCTTTTCCAGAGGTCAAATTGAAGGCGTGCGACACCTGATTTGTCTCAAGTCTCGGGGTCAGGAGCAAATGCATCTAAGCTTGGCACATGACGGATCACAATGGAGCCCAGCTGTTTGAAGATGGCCACGCAAAGCCCGCAATGACCAGAGGGGGACAGCTTGCAAAGCAAGTGCCGTGTCAGGAACAGACTTAGGCTGCAGCATCGGCAAACACCACTGGAATGTCCCGCTGGTCATAGGCTCCTTCTAAAAGAATAAGCCATCCATCACTGATCGATGATGACTCAGTTCTTCCACCAACCAGGAACACACATTTGTTAAGCAAACCCCATTTTGGGTCCATATGAAATAAATTCACCAGTGTATATTAATGTATTGAATGGTAACATTTCTTCGTACAATAAATAGTCACTGAGGACACACCATGATGAGGCATATAAGATAAAAAAAAAACAGGTTCCTGCCTGTTCGTGGCCCCAGAGGAGTGAGAAATGGGAAAACGAATCAGTAAAGTGCACTGTGATGCCATAATAAAGTCCTTGGACATTTGCCTTTTCCTATAAGGCTCAGTTTCCTCATCTTTGAATTGGGGAGAATAATAGTACTTACTTCATAGAGTTTGTGTAGCAGTCACAAGGGTTATAGCATGTAAAGAGCTCAGAACAGGGCCTGGCACATAGAAAAATCTGGTCAAGTGTTAAAAATAGACAAAGTACTGTGGAAGCAGAGAAAGTGTGGCGTCATGAGAGTCTTCTCAAGAGAGGTGAAGTGAGGCTAGGCCTGGATGGGTAAGGAGATGCCGACATGCCCAGAATAGCAGGGGAAAGGACAAAGATACACAGATTTAAACTATAGAAATAATGCTATTTAATTATCAAATCCCCATTTCTTCACCCTCTTGGGCACACAGCTAAACTACATTTCCCAGTGTCCCCTCCAGGTAACTGGGGTCACATGATTGAGTTCTAACCAATGAAAGTGGGGCAAGATCTGGCTCCTAACACTTCCTGAGTAACCTTTCATCCTCTCCTCTGCTGCTGGTTGGATGACTCAGGATGAGCTTGCAGACACTTTGAGAGATGGAAGGAGCCTGGATCCCTGAGTCATTGCTTGGAGGACAGCTGCCCAGGAACATCACATTAGACTTTATATAGGTGATATATAAAATTTTACTGCATTAAGGCACTGAGATTTCAGGATTTATTTGTTACCTCTGCAGAGCCTAGCATTACTTACCCTGACTAATACAGTATGAAATCTCATGTTGGGCTTGAACTATAATTAGAAATTGTTCACTGAAATTTAGATTTATGGGGGAAAAAGACTGGAAAGATAAATAGGGATCAATTGGCAAAGGAACCTAAATGCCTCACTAAGGACTGAGGAATTACAGGCAAATTACCAGGAAATTATTAGAAGGTTTGAACTAGATGAAGAGCAGAATCAAATGTGTGCTTCCAAAAGAGCACCCTGAAAACAACAAGGAAGAAGAGCCTGGGTGGAGCTAAGGCTAGAAGTGGAAATTCAGTCATTAAAGACCATTTGCTATGAGGCCTTGAAGAGAGCGACTATATGGTGCTCGGCATTCTATCCCAGGGCTTAGCTCAGTACATGGCACACAGCAGGCACTCAGTACAACTGGATGGATGGATGGGTGGATGGACAGACGGACAGACGGGCAGGCAGATGTTGTTACAATAATCCTTATGAGAGATGATGAGGCCCTAGGTTTGTGGCAGTGGAGATGGAAAGGAAGGGACAGACTGAAGATGTATTTAAGGAGTCAGAGTAGACAGGGCTTGGGGACCAATTGGCTATAAAGGATGATGGATTTCCAAGAAACATCAAATTCGGGGTCCTAAAGCCAGAGCCCAGAGGCAGGGAAGACAAATAGTAGAAGCGAGCCCTGTCGCCAGCCGGGCTTACAGAAGGACCATCTCGAGACCTGGCCTTTTGCCAGACATTCAACACATATTTTCTCATAATCTCTGCAAACAGCTTCGCATCCCCTGCAGAGACAAAGGAATTAAAGGGAGCAGATTTATCGATTTCCTAATATTTTCTGGCTCATCTTTTGGGGCTATTGCCAGGTCTGCTGAAGGTCTATATCCTCCCTTCACTCCCCTCCCTCCTTTCCCTGGAAGCCAGTGTTTTCTCCCAAATGCTTCTCTTCTGCAACCTTTTGAGGGTTTCCTCACTTTCCTGATTCTCTGATTTCCCACTCTGAAATTACTCCCATCTAAGCGGACAATGACCTTCTGTACTACAAATCAGCAAACCTTCTCTACAGAGGGCCAGAGAATAGAAATTATATGTTTTATGGGCCATTCAAGCTCAGCTCTGCTGTTTAGACATAGGCAATATGGAAATGAATGAACATGGCTGTTTTCCAGTAAACTTTACTTACAAAAATAAGCAATGGGCCCAATTTGGCCCTGGGGCCATAGGTTTGCCAACACCTGCACTAGACTGATCCAAGGCCCTGTTGGAGTGGAAACCACAGCAGGCAACAAGGAGACCTGAGCTGTGCTCCGGTTTTACTGTGTCAGCGTGAGCAGAGAATGGACAGTCTCGGGATCCAAGATCAGGGAGAACAGAGATAGTATTCTCTCTTATTCTTGCCCTCCCTGACAATGCAGATAAACAAGGAAAAGGGAATTAACCAACCACTATAATGTGCCAACCAGGGACCACAAATCTTACATTCCGTATTTGATTTAATCCCCAGAGGAACTCCAAATGTATTCTTATGCCCACTTTTCAGATGAGAAAGGCAAGTCTTAGAGGCATTAAGTAAGCAGCTCAACACACAATGTTAAGAAATGACAGAGCTAGGTTTCTACTACGGGCCCATCACTTCCAAGTTCAAGCTCTTTCCAGCATACCACACTCTCGCCCAAGGAGAGATGTGGTCAAGGAAAGGGCAGCTGACCAGCTCTGGCCAGAATGGTCCTCGGTCTCATGGCCCCACCCCTGGGTCCGGCTGAGGAGCATGCAGGACAAGAGTTAATTAACTAGCCATGGGACAGACTCCCAGTAACCAAGCTCACAAGGAATCAGAAGGTCCAGATGCCTATTCCTCATGGGGGACATCATTCCTCTTTTTGTAACCAGAATGTTCTAGTCCCTTAACCAGCACACACCCTTCCCTGATACTGGAGCACATGAAGTTCAAATTAGAAATGCCTGTGGCTAAGGGAGCGGTGCCAA
>CM052804.1:22530289-22552196 GCA_028533885.1 Nasua narica | reverse complement strand
AGAGGATGTGGAGAAAGGGGAACCCTCCTCCACTGTTGGTGGGGATGCAAGTTGATGCAGCCACTTTGGAAAACAGTGTGGAGATTCCTCAAGGAATTAAAAATAGAGCTACCCTATGACCCTGCAATTGCACTACTGGGTATTTACCCCAAAGATGCAGATGAAGTACAAAGAAGGGACACATGTACCCCAATGTTCATAGCAGCAATGTCCACAATCGCCAAACTGTAGAAAGAACCAAGATGCCCTTCAACAGATGAATGGACAAAGAAGATATGGCCCATATATACAATGGAATATTATGCCTCCATCAGAAATGATGAATACCCAACTTTTTATCAACATGGATGGGACTGGAAGAGATTATGTGGAGTGAAATAAGTCAAGCAGAGAGAGTCAATTATCTTATGGTCTCATGTGTGGAGCATAAGGAAAAACATGGAGGACATTGTGAGAAGGAAAGGAAGGGTGAATTGGGGGAAATCAGAGGGAGAGATGAACCATGAGAGACTGTGGGACTCTGAGCAACAAACTGAGGGTTTTGGAGGGGAGGGGATAGGGGGTTGGGTGAACCTAGTGGTGGGTATTGAGGAAGACACGTATTGCATGGCGCACTGGGTGTGGTGCATGAACAATGAATCTTGGAACACTAAAAAAATGAAATAAAAGTATTTGGGGGAAAATAAATAAAAGAAAGAAAGAAAGAAGGAAGGAAAGAAGGGAGGGAGGGAGGGAGGAAGGGAGGGAAGGAGGGAGGGAAGGAGGGAGGAAGGAAGGAAGAGAGAGAAAGAAAAGGAAGGAAGGAAGGAAGGAAGGAAGGAAGGAAGGAAGGAAAGGAAGGAGAGAGAGAGAGAAAGAAAGAGAGAAAGAAAGAAAAGAAAGAAAGAAAGAAAGAAAAAAAGAAAGAAAGAAAGAAAGAAAGAAAGGGCTTATTCTCCCTTCGGTCACCTTTGTTTATCTCCACAGAGGCTATTAGTCTGGGGAGCAAATACAGCACTCAGAATAACACCCATAAAAATTCTTTAAAATTAAGGGTGCCTGAGTCAGTCAGCTAAGCATCTGACTGTTGATCTCAGGATCGTGAATTCAAGCCCCATGTTGGACTCTATGTTGCACATGAAGCCTACTTAAAAAAAATTCTAAAATAATAAAAATAATAAGAATAGGGGCGCCTGGGTGGCTCAGTCGATTAAGCATCTGCCTTCGGCTCTGGTCACGATCCCAGGGTCCTGGGATCGAGCCCTGCTCAGGGGGAGTCTGCATCTCCCTCTGCCTCACCCCCCCCAATCATGTGCTTTATCTCTCTCTCTCTCACTCGCTCTATCTGAAATAAATAAATAAAACCTTTAAAAATATTAATAACAATAAATAACAAAATTAAAAATATCGGATTCAAACTGGATTTGAATTCCCAGCTCAAATCCTACCAACTCTGTGAGCGTAGGGGCATCGCTTAACCTCACTGCTCCTCACCTGTACATTAGTGACTGGATGATGTCAACCTTAAAGACGGTTGAAGGAGCATAAAATAATGTATACATGTTAACATATGTGCCAGGCACATGGTAATGGCTTGGTAGGCGTGAGCTATTTTATTATTATAATTATTATCACCATCATCATCGCCATCATTATTACTTCCTCTACGGGATTCTTATTTATTATTCTTACCGTTATTGTCATGAACAGAGGTGAAGGGACACCTCAGAGCCAGCTACACCGGGAAGAACCTGGGTCTTGATAAATTTCAGCTCACCAGGGCCCGTAACAACTCCATTATCATAGCCATAAACCACTGGGGGCACCTTCAGCACGCTGGCTGATATAATGCCATACCCTGGGTGACAGAGGCCAGCCCATAAATAAATCAGACCAAGCTTCAGAGCCAGGGTATTCAGACGCCTAAAATTTAGTGGTATGCTTCATCTCACAGCTAACACCATGCTCCCATCAGGGGGACCCAAGTTTCCCGTCACCGCTCGCTGGTCTGACGGAGAAGGGATGGGGGGAGGATAGTGGGAGAAATAAGGGAGGCCATGAGCACAGGGGAGGAGGCGCCATGGCGGTGGTGCTGGTGCTAGATGGGTCTAGGGATGGACATACCAGCAGACAACCACCACTGAGCCTTTCAAGGGTTCAGACCTACTGCTGTTCATCTCCTTGGCCACCAGAAATTAATGGAAACTGACCAGGACGCAGAGGGCTGACCTAGAGCGTAACTTTGTAGCCAGAATGAGGGATCAAACAGGAGGCTAAGGAGTCCACCTTACTTTGGCATACCCTCCCCCAGGGTATCATGAAAAAGAAAAAAACAGATCTGTTCTCGTTGGTCCAGGCCAGCCATCCCCGGGAGAGGGGGAAAAGAGGCTGCATCGGGGAAGAGAGGCCAGGAACAAAATGTCAGACACGCAACCTGTACCCGCCCATCACATTCCCACTTTGCTCAGAGATCAATTACATAACAAGTTTATATGCTCTAAAGTCAATCATGACATCAATCCCCAAATGAGATTTATTTCCTCTCCTGAGTCGAAAGTTGCATATTGACGCACGTCTGCTACTTGGCGCCCTTTTGTAAATTAATGCCTCTTTCCATCAGGGCCTGCATGGTGATGAGAGCAGGTGGTTGTTAGTAGCAGAGTCAGGCTCCAGCTGCCTGCTTTGAAATTCAACTCCAGGGTGCAGCTTGATCCCAAGCGATTCATCCTCTCCAGGCTGAAGAGCGCACCCCCAGGTCCAACCCCGGGGAAAGACGCTCTCCCCATGCTCTGCGAGATGGGGAGGGGTTGCCTTCCCTGCTCCCTCAAGCTCTTCTGCCCATGCTCACCCCTTCCTGAGTGCAGGTCCTTGGTAAGGCAGAAAAAGAGGCACTTTGCTAGGATAATGATGCCCCTGGTTCGCCCCTAAGAGGCTATCTCTGACGGCCAAATACATTTCCGGTCTCACCGAGGCTCACTCTGATGACAGCAGAACCTGGAGGACCGGGTCTGGGACTATAATGAGGATGAAGTATGAGAGGATGGAGGCAGGCCTCTGTGGGTAGAATCGAGAGCCTGAAAAGACCAGGAGGATCCCAGAAAGGAAGCGTTCTCTGACTGTCCCCCCTGAAGGGGGACAGCCAGAGAGAGAAGAGCCTTCCAGGGAGTTGGCAACTGAGAAGCCAAAGCAGCAGCAAAGAAACAGCTTTTACCCTCAGTGTGTTCTTCGTGGTCGGCTGTGGGTAAGAATTTCCTTCTGGCAATAGTCCGTGTCACACACCCTTGCAGATGTCATGGATATTAGCAAGGGCTCCCTCCTGGGCTGACGTTCTGCCTGCCTTTCTCTGACAGTCCATTGAGAGCCCAAGAAGGACATCATTACAATAATAGCAATCGGGATTATAATAACAGCAAACAGGGACTTAACACCTACCGTGTGTTGGGTGCTAGTCTTAGCACTTTACATATATTAGCTCTTTGACTCCTCTCAACTGCCCCCTGAGGGGCACAGCTATTATCCTCATTTTACTAATGAGGAAACTAGAGACCAGAGAGGTTAAGAAATTTACCCAAAGCCACACGGCTGGACAGGAGGTCAGGCTTAAATTCAAACCTAAGCACTCTGGCTCCAAGGAAAGACCATGGGCCAGGATAAAGCTGAGGACCAGAGCTTGTGGCCATGTCAAGGGGTTTGGCACCAGGAGAAAAAACGAAAGGAAGAGGTCAGTGGCAAAAGTGAGTAGTGAGGAAAGACTGGAGTGATTGCCTAGAACGTTCTCTGGCATTCAGGACTGGTTTGGAGTAAAGGCGTATGGGGCTCCATCCAAACATATGGATGATTCCACCGGACTGGGTAGGCTGGGAGTCATAGACACACTGAGTGAGCGGCACCCATTACATCAGGGAAGGGGTTCCCGACAAGTCCCCACCTGTCCGTCCACTGTGCCTGTGTGTGGCCTTCTCCCCTTCTCCGACCCTTTCGCCATATTGAATGGGAGAAGCTCTTCGGTTAGGCAACAAGTATGACTTGAGAGCCTCCCATAAGCTAGACACTGTCCTAGGTGCCCAGGGCACACGGCAGGGAACGATGAGACAGAGCCCTGCCCTGAATGTACTTGCTTTCAAATGCGCCCAGGGAAAAATTTTGAGCCAGAAATAGAGTGAGTGAATGGATGAGCACATCCAAAAGGTTGCTTTGAACACAGCAGTCCAAATATACTCTGGGAACAAAGAATATGTTTTTCCAGCCCTTCTATGCCAGTCTATAGGGAATGTTGGTGCTAAGGAAACCAATGCTATAAATTTTCATCAAAAATCGGGGCATTTTCTTGCATGTGATATCCTAAGTCTTTTAAGGTTTAGCTGAATACCAAAAAGTTCTGCCAATAAACTCGTCATGATGAGTCATTTCTATCACCTTTTCTGAGTTCTAGACATTTTTTAATCTTAAGTAGGCTCCACGCCTAGTATGGAACCCTACATGGGGCCTGAACTCATGACCCCGAGGTCAAGACCCGAGCTGAGATCAAGAGGTGGATGGATGCTTAACTGACAGAGCCACGCAGGCACTCCAAGTGCCATATATTTTTTTAAGATTTTATTTACTAGAGAGAGAGAGAGAGAGAAGGAGCTCAAGCATGGGAAGGGGCAGAGGGAGAGGGAGAAGCAGGCTCCCTGCTGATCAAGGAGCCAGATGCAGGGCTCGATCCCCAGACCCTGGGATCATGACCTGAGCTAGAGGCAGATGCTTAACCGACTGAGCCACCCAGGCACCCCCCAAGTGCCGTACATTTTTAAAGTGATAACATTTTAATGTACTTTGCAAATTATGGTGTCTTCACCAAATGATATCTAGAGTTCACGGGACAGCATTTGTGCGAGTGTGTGTGTGTGTCATCTGTTCCTTTATATAGTCAACAAGCAATTCCCGAGCACCAGCTCCATGCTGGGCACTTGCCGCACAAAGGTGGAAAAGACAAAGGCTTTGCCCTCCAGGGTCTGGGGTCCAGTGGGGACCCAGATAACAAGAAGACAGTTGCAATCCAGCATAAAACAGCACCGAGTGGACGAGCACCCAGGACCAGGGGGGACCTGGACTCGAGGGCTCAGACTGCAGGAAGGACTGACCTCCGGGACCTGCCGGATTGCAGAGCGGCACACATTAAAATACCCAAATAAAAAACATGCCGTCATTTCTGGAAAGAATACTCAAGTTCCAGGAAAACCTAGTTTTGAATCCTAGCTGACCTCTTTGTTGGGCGTTGTTGGGCAGATTCCTTCATTTATCCGAGCCTTGGCTTTCCAGTTTATGGCATGAGCATAGTAATTCTTACTTTGCAGGCTCACATTAAGGATCACTTGTAAATTGCCTAGCACCGTGCCTCGCACATACTAAGTGCTTTATAAATGCAAACCGTCGTTCTTACGTTAGTGAGAAGTCAGTAAACGTTCATCCCTTTCAGGGGAGCAGAGGTAACCCTGAGCTGAGAGGCATGGGGGGGTGGCTGGGAATATAACGTAATATTATTGCCATATTTCCTCATTAAAATCTGGCTTCGCTTTGGAAATGGAGAGATTTTTCCTTCCTCCTCTCCCATACGTGGTGATTAACTAACCTACTCTGAAGTGGGAGAAATGCCACTTTCCCCTCCAATAAATAATAAGGTGAAATTTTCCTACATGCTCCAGGCCACCCGGGTCTCATCTTTGTGAGCCAGCAGGAAACCTCTCCTGAGTGCCAAGGGTGACTGTAATTGAATCATTTGGCATGAAATTGGGGAAGACACCATAATAAATCAGACCTACTCCTGCCTCCTCAAAGAAGCAGGCACCAAAGAGACCCAGACGCCAGAGCTGGCTGGGAGGGCCCGGCCACTGGGGCCCCAGGGAGGTCATGTGCACTTCTGTACCAGGTGGCAAATATCCACTTCCTGGCAATGTTGGAAAGAAGGATGCTGGGAGGTCATCCCACCCATTTTCTGGCTCCAGGTAGCCTGCATTCACCCACTGCACACAGATGGACAATGATGTGCTTAGGAAAGAAGATTCCTCGGGCAGCAAAATCAGAGAGTGGGAAACTTCCCACAGTAGTTCTGAGTCTGATAGGCTTGGAACCAAAGCTCTATTCCATCTCTTATGAGCTGTGTGTCCTTGAGAAAGTTACTCAACCACGCTGAGCCTCCTTGTTTGTAAAAATGGGGAATACAAGAATACGACCAAATACGACCACATTAGTGTCTATTGCTGCTACAACAAACTGCCACAAATTTAGTGGCTTCAGAAAACATAGATTTATTCTCTCAAAGTTCTGAAGCTCAGAGATCTGAACTCTGGTTCGCTAAGCTAAAATCAAGGGGGTCAAGGTGGAATAAATCCAAGGTGAATTAAAGACCTAAATGTGAGACCAGAAACCATAAAAATCCTAGAAGGCGGCACAGGTAGTAACTTCTCTGACATCAGCTGTAGCAACATTTTTCTAGAAATGTCTTCTGAGGCAAGGGAAATAAAAACAAAAATAAACTATTGAGACTACATCAAAATAAAAAGCTTCTGCACAACAAAGGAAACAACCAATAAAACTAAAAGACAACCCACTGAATGGGAAACAATATTTGCAAATGACATATCCAATAGAGGATTAGTGTCCAAACTATATAAAGAACCTATCAAACTCAACACCCAAAAAGCAAATAATTCAATTTAAAAATGAGCAGAAGACATGAACAGTTATTTCTCCAAAGAAGACATCCAGATGGCCAAGAGACACATCACTCATCATCAGGGAAATAACAAATCAAAACTACAATGAGACATCACCTCATACCTTCAGAATAGCTAAAATCGATAACACAAGAAACAAGGGTTGGTGAGGAAGTGGAGAAAAAGGAACCCCTGTGCACTGTTGGTGGGAATGCGAGCTGGTGGAGCCACTGTCGAAAACAGCATGGAGGTTCCTCGAAAAGCTAAAAATGGAACTAAGCTACCATCCAGTAATTGCACTACTGGGTATTTACCCAAAAAAGTACAAAAACACTAAGTCAAAGGGATACATGTGCCCCTCTGATTATTGCAGCATTATTTACAATAGCCAAATTGTGGAAGCAGCCCAAGTGTCCACTAATAGATGAATGAAGATGTGATACACACACACACACACACAATAGAATATCATTTCACCATAAAAAGAATGAAATCTTGCCATTTACAACAACATGGATGGAGCTAGGGAGTGTGATGCTAAGTGAAAAAGTCAGCCAGAGAAAGACAAATACCTTGTGATTTCATTCATAGGTGGACTTTAAGAAACAAAACAAATGAGCAAAGTTAAAGAGAGAGAAAGAGAGAAGCCAAGAAATAGACTCTTAACTGCAGAGAACCAACTGATCTATCAGAGGGGAGGTGGGCGGGGGGATGGGGGAACTCAGGGATGGGGATTAAGGAGCGCAATTACCCCGACGAGCACTGAGTCACATATGGAAGTGTTGAACCACTATATTGTACACCGGAAACTAATATAACACTGTAAGTTAATGCCACTAGAATTAAAATAAAAAACTAAATAAAAAATAAATAAAAGTCAAGGTGGTCAGCAGGACTGGTTCCTTCTGGAGGTTCTGAGGGGGGATCCATTTCCTTGCTTTTTTCAGCTTTTTGTGGCAATCTGCATTTCTTGGCTCATGGCCCCTTCCTCCACGGCAAAAGCATATCACTCCAACCTCTGCTTCATCCCATGCCTTCCCCTCTGCCTCCAACCTGCCCGCGTCCCTCCTACCAGGACCCTTGGGATTGCACTGGGCACACCTGACACTGTCTATCTCAAGACTCTTCACTGAATCACATCAGCAAAGTCCCTTTTAGCATATAAAATTACACATCTTCTGGGGATTAGGATGTGGACATAGATGGCGGACCATTATTCAACCCACTATAACCATAAAAGGACAAAAGAAGACATACAGGTGAAGCACCTAACACAGTTCCTGGCACCCAAAATGCCCAAGGACACTTCCCATCCTTCCCTCTTCCCCACTCCCCATAGGACACCCGTGCTCAGAGCGACAATGCCCGGCATGACCTGTCCCAGTCGCATGGCATAAACGGGGCACACCAGCACCAAGACAGACTTTCCTGGCCCACCGGAAGCTGCGTGTCCTCTCGCTGAGTTGGACTCGTCCCCTCTGGCCACCAAAGGCCATTCTTCTGGTGAGGCGCTGTCCGATTGCAAGGAAGAGAAACCCACTTGAACTAGATGGAGTCATTCATTGCGGGAAACAGCAGCAGGTGAGCGTCCAGGGACAGGACCCTGGGCCGCAGGGGGCTAAGGGCAGTCCTCACAACTCTCCCTCTGGACCATGTGCTCTTGCAGCTCGCCTTCTCTTGGCCCGTGCCTCCGCCCCGCCCCCCCGAAAGACCGGCTCTGGAGTCTCTCCCCACACCTGCAGCTGGCCCATGGGTCTGGATGGTCGCAGCACCAGCTCTGGCCCCAACAACTTTGTGACTCTTCCTTGCCCAATAGCATCTCATCCAGCCAGTCTCCATAGCCTTTTGTTCAACTGAGCAATAGACAGAATCGGTTGACTCGATGCGTCCAAGATGCCTGTCTTAGTTTGGGCGGCTATAGAAGAGCACCACAGACAGGGTAGCTTGGAACAATCGGGATGTCCTTCTTACAGTTCTGGAGGTTGGAAGTCCAAGATCGGGGTGCGGGCATGGTCAGGCAGTGCTGAGAACCCTCCTCCGGGTTGCAGACAGCCAACTACTCATTGTATTCTCACAGGGCAGAGAGAAAGGAAGCAAACTCTCTTGTAACTCTTCTATGGGCATGGATCCCATTCATGAGAGCTTCACCCCCAAAGCCTCATCCAACCCAATTACCTCCCAAAGGACCTACCTCCTAGTACCATCACACTGGGGGATAGGCTTTGCACATATGAATTTGGGTAGGGATACACTCGGTCCCTAATAACCTCCCTGGGTTAGGAGTCCACCCACAATTCCATCAGCCATATGTAGTTAAGGGGCCAAGACCACAGGGCACAAATCTAGGCTCTTAGAAGGAGAGAGAGAGCACTTTCCAAAAAGACAGTCTGGGCTGGACATTCGCTCTAAACCATCCATACTTGACAACCATCCCTCTCTAAAAGGGACACACAACTCTGCTCATATTCAAAAGTAATCATTAGTTTTATTAGTGCTCAGAATAGCTAGGAATCATTAATAATAAACTGCCTGATCATTAAGAATGAGAACTCCATGAATTGTTAATCACAAATCCCCACTTCCTCACCCCATAGCTGACAGCCCAGTAGAGTGAAAGACACCAACAGGGCCAAGAATCTACTGCTGTCAGCTTCAGTGTCCCTAAAAGCAATGCTGTCCATTCCCGCCAAGGATCCATGAAGCTCGACATGTGGATGGGAGTGCCTGATCTCAGGACTCTAGGAATGTCCTTCTATCACCTTAGACCTAAGACAGTCACTGGCCAGCAAGACAAGTAACCTAAACCCTGATGCCTGAGCTTTCAATGATTAATGCAAAATTTGCCCATTTAAGGAAATACAGAGTTGAGTCTTGACCTCAAAAAGCCAACAGTTAAATGGCAGGCAAGGAAAGAGAAAGAATCTGATCAGTGAAAGACTTCAGCCACACCCCCGAAATCATGAGGGATAGAGTCACCATGCCAATGGTGTCACTTATCACTAAGGTCTTGGGAGTCTCACGACCACATGGCTATTCTCCCAAAGGGGAGGTGGGATATCCTCATGTGAGTAAGCCTCCCCTGCTTCCCCCAGCCCACAGAAACATAGTGGAACAAATGTGAGCTTGCTCCCACCCAGGCCCCTCCAGACTTCATCTGTTTCAAACACACTGGAGACACAGAAGTAGTCTAGGAGACTCGAATGGAACAACCAGGCTCTTGCCATCAGGGAGGACAGGGGGGACCCTTCTCAGCCCGAGTCGACAGGGTTCTGCCTCTGCTGAGTGCAGTGTAATGGAACACAGAGGGAATGAGAGTGGGATGCGTGCTGCGTATGTTTATCAGCCCGTTTCCAATTTTGTGTCTGAAATCAAACAGCCAAGGATCTGTATGCTTTGAATTTTAATCTGTCCCTTTAGGGCAGTCACAGGTTATGAATACAGACAATAAGTTCTGGGTATGGTGAACCAGCTAGGTACATACATTTGTCCCTTGTGTGTCCCTTTACCAAGTCCTCAGCATAGAGGACTTCCCAGCCTTATTTT
This sequence comes from Nasua narica, assembly GCA_028533885.1. Taxonomy (NCBI): domain Eukaryota; kingdom Metazoa; phylum Chordata; class Mammalia; order Carnivora; family Procyonidae; genus Nasua; species Nasua narica. The sequence goes on along the minus strand of CM052804.1, from coordinate 22,541,976 downwards.
AGCCAAAATTCTCGTTCCAAAAAAAAAAAAGGAAGAAAGAAAAAAAAAGACACATTTTTATTTCCATCCAATAAAGACCATCTGACCATGTCTGAAGGCGCACAGAGGGCTGATGAAATCTCATTTCCTCTCTCAAAGAGTTATCTACTCTGACATCTCAGTCCCCAGGTGACCATGTTAGGAAAGGACTTTGCTTATCACTGAAGGTTGGCCAGCACAGAAGCGAATTCTTCATTTCCAAAGCATCCTATCCATGGTGGCAAAGAAAAAAAAAAAACCTTAAGTACTCATTCTGCAGGGTCTCAAAACCAAAATAGAAGTGAAAATAATTATCCAAATATTGAATATTAGACCTTGGTGAGTAGCCATTGATTTTAGATATCTTGAATTTATGTATTCCTTTCAGGTTGCCTCATGGTATGCATTCCAATATCTTTAGTCATGTCCTGAAATCTCATGTTATATGCTGTCTATAGATGCAAGAGATGGAGTTCTAAATTCACAAGGGTGGGGGGGGGGAACACATTTCCTGAGTAGGACAAGAGGATGCCATAAGCGGCTCCTGAAGTTCCGTAAATCAAAGCACCTGACACTCAACTTGGCCATGAGGAGATCTGACACTCGGCCAGGTCGAAGTCGACATATTTGGCAAGTATATAATGAATGGCTGATTGGGATTTAATCCTATTTAACTTGCAAATATGAAAAGAGAAAGAAAATGAGATAAGTTTTTTCAAGGCAAATTGGTTTTATTTTTGCAGAATCAAAGGGCAGTTCTGCTTTCTTTTCCCATTTTAGACTCTATTCAAGATGTCCATTTAAATCTAATCAAAGGCTTCTTCTCTTGCATACTGCATCGGTGTTCATGAAATGATGGGTGATCAACCACCATACAACTCAGAAAATATCAAGCCAGTGTTGTTATTTTTTTTTAATTTAAGATCTGCTTTTATAAATGGGTTAAACTACTGAGTGAGCCTACAAATTTCATGTCAATTACACTTCTTCTGGGATTGATTTAAAAAAAAAAAAAAAAAGATTCGAACTTTTCCAGAGGGAAATCTTTGGCTATGAACCATCTATGCAAACACAATTATGAAAAAGAACCCCATTTTGCACAAAGCCCTGTATTCTTGTGCCTTTCCCACTTTAAATTGGTCTCAATGTTAAATGGACCCCTGCAGTTCATTGATTTCTTTCTCTGCTGCCTGCAAGGACAAAATTTCCTAGAAGAGGGTTACTAGGAGACTCAACTCTGCAAAGTAAATTGAGAAAGCTTCAACTGGAAGATATTCCCCCCAGGGAATGGACAATGGGGGCATTTTTCTGGTGTCAGGAGGGTAATCTCATTGTAAACTACGGGAAACAGAGATGTTCCCAATAGCCTAAAATTCTAATGATATACTGACCAGCTCCTTGCTCTGTCTTTATGGCCCCTCTTAACCACTCCCCCATCTTCTTCAGCTAGAATAACTGCCCATCTTTTGAGGCCTGGCCCACTGACAATTCCTCTCTCAAGTTTTATTGGCCTTTTGGCCAGATGGAGATAACTTTGGAGGAGAAAGGTGTTTTTCTATGAGGATGAATGGGAAATGGTCTGAAAATGGCAATAGGGACCCAGAGAAAGACCAATAATCACTCCACACCCCACTGAACAGGATCACTAGACTTCATCTGCCCTCTGATTTGACCACATGTTCCCAAGGGTCAGACCATATTCCCAGAACCTTCCACAGAGCCGAAGATACAATCTGCTCTCAGAAAATTGTTGAATGGAGAGGCACCTGGGTGGCGCAGTCAGTTGAGCATCCAACCCTTGATTTTGGCTCAGGTCATGATCTTAAAGTCATGATCTCAGAGTCATGAGATCGAGGCCCACATTGGGTTCCACCCTCAGTGGGGAGTCTGCTCCAGATTTTTCTCTCTCCCTCTGCCTCTCCTCCCACTCACTCTCTTTCTCTCTTAAATAAATTAATCTTAAAAAAAAAAAAAAGAACACTGTTGAATGGATGGATGATGAAGCCATCTATGCTTGGACACAAAGAAAGACGGGCATTGCTGCTCTCCAACTTAGGAGCATGACAGGATCCTGGGGGATTCTGAAGGCAGGAACCCCAGAAGTGGAAGGAAGGAAGAAGGAAAAAATAAGGAAGTGTGGAAGGGCTGATTGACGCCACTGCTCGGCCGCAAATCCTTTGTCAAGAGCCACCCTTCGGCATCTAAAGTTTTTTTTTGGCCTGCTACCCAGAGATGTATTGCCTTTATATTCTCTCTTACCAAGGCTCACCCTCCTGCCTAACCTACCAAATCTTAGCATTAGCAAAAGACTCAGACAGGAACATGCCTCTGATGTGCAAACTAACCTATCCAAAGCCATACCTCCTCTAATCTACACCCCAAGAGGCAATATTCTATTTTAATCATCCCCAGGGCCAGGTACCACACAACTAGGGACCAGCTCTGTAGCCTGGAGCCCATCAAAGCGGTTAAACTCGCCGATCCTTCACTGCTTACCTTGCCCTGCCTTGCCTTTCCCTTGGAAACTCCAATAAAGGCCATGACCTTGGCTTTCCCCTTGCTCCTGTCCTTCTACCTCCTAACAAACACCAGTGCTTCCCCATTTGGCCCTGTGTGGCATGCCTCCTACTTCTGTGACCTGGGACTATAATAAATGTTATTTTCCCGAGCCTCTCCTGTGTCTCCTCTCGTGGCTACTCCTGACTGACCATCACCTAAACAAACACACAGAGAAAGTCCTGACTCACACGACATCCACGCTGGAAGAGACATCTGTTCTCCAGCAGTTCTGCAGGCCCCGGATCTCTGTGTCCTTCCTTCAATGTCACTGCAATGTCACTTTCTACCTTCATTTCCCCCAAACTCCTTCCTTCCCCTGTTTCTCAATGGTATCCGGCCTTCAGTCAATAAAAGAACCAAATATCCCTCCACAGTGTAACCCAAGCCGGGGCCATGAGAATCTTCTTATTTTGGCTCTGACAAGGAATATTCTCTTGTTTGGGGGTCATGGAGAAAGGAAAGGGGAGTAAAACTGAAGGAAGACAAGCAGAGAGAGGCAGAGATCAGAGAGATACCAAGAGGCCTAGAGAGACAGAGAAATGGGGCCTTGGTTCCCAGAGTCCCACCTTCCATTCTATGTGCCACCCATATTCTTTTTTTTTTTTTTTTAAGATTTTATTTATTTATTTGACAGAGAGAGAGAGACAGTGAAAGAGGGAATGCAAGCAGGAGTGGGAGAGGCAGAAGCAGGCTTCCCACTGAGCAGGGAGCCCAATGTGGGGCTCGATCCCAGGACCCTGAGATCATGACTCGAGCCGAAGGCAGACGCTTAACGACTGAGCCACTCAGGTGCCCCCATATTCTTAAAAAATAAATTAAAAATTTTTTAAATGTTAAAAAGTTGCTGTTTCTAGCCAGCTCTGTCCCTTCCCCTAGACACCCACAATCTTATGCTCCTGATTTTCCTCACAAGATCAATCACAGCAAACCTTGGACATTGGTACAGGGTCCTGAATCTTCTCACCTGTGGCCTGCTTGTTGTGTTTCCTGAGAGCATCATTTCCTGAAGAATGTCCCTCAACCACAAAGTCCTCAATAGTGCGAAGGATTCCACCACCCACTAAGATGGGGAAACACTGACGGTTGTGGGATGAACTGTATCTCCTCCAAATTCATATTTTGCAGCCCTAACCTTCAAGACCTCAGAATGTGTCTGCTGTTGGTGGCAGGCAGTCCTAAGAGGTGATGAAGTTAAAAATGAGGCCTTTACAAACTATGGAAAGAACCCAGGTGTCCAAAAAAAAAAAAAAAAAGAACCCAGGTGTCCAACAACAGATGAATGGATAAAAAAAGAAAAAGATGAATGGATAAAGAAGATGTGGTATGTATATATATATACATATATATGTATATATATATACAGTGAAACACTATGCAGCCATCAAAAAATTGAAATCTTGCCATTTGCAACGACATGGATGGAACTAGAGTGTATCATGCTGAGCAAAATAACTCAATCAGAGAAAGACAATTATCATATGATCTCTCTGATATGAGGGATTTGAGAGGCAGGGCAGGGGGGTCATGGGGGTAGGGAGGGAAAAAATGAAACGAGATGGGACCGGGGAGGGAGACAAACCATAAGAGACCCTTAATCTCAGGAGACAAAATGAGGGATACTGGGGGGAGGGGAAGAGGGATGGGGTGGCTGGGTGATGTACATTGGGGAGGGTATGTGCTATGGTGAGCGCTGTGAATTATGTAAGACTGAGGATTCACAGGCCTGTACCCCTGAAGCAAATAATATATTATGTGTTAATAAATAAATAAAATGAGGCCTTTAGAATGGGCCTTAATCCAATCTGGCTGGTGTCCTTATAAGAAGAGGAAATTTGGAGACACAGAGAGATACCACCAAGTCATGCACACAAGGGAAAGACAGCAAGAAAGCAGCCATCTCAAAGCCAAGGAGACGGGCCTCGGAAGAAACCAAGCCTGATGGCAACTTGATCTTGGTCTTCTGGCCTACAGACTGTGGGAAAATAAATCTCTGTTGGTGTAGCCGCCCAGTCTGTGGTATTTTACGATGGTGACCTGAGCAGACCAATCTACTGACCCTATGTCTCTTGGAGACCTACTGTGTATGTTGACAAGGTAGAGGTTCGGGGAAGTCTTACCATAAGGACAACTGTTTGCCTTCAAACTGCATTTCCCAAACTTCTGTATTTATTCCCTCCACAGAACTACCATTATCAAGACTGATGGCAGAGAAAAGGCCATCTGGCTATCGGCAAAAATTATGTTCTTGCTCTTCAGAAATAAAGAGGTGGGGAGAGAATTGTCAAAACCATTCCCAAATGATAGAGAAAGGAGGTATGTCACAAAAATGTCAAAGTCTTCTTGGCACAATGATAAAAGCACCAAAGTGAAAGCCAAAGTTCAGATCCCATCTCTCCTCTTAACTGACTCTTGACCTTGGTCCAGTTCCTTCCCTGACCTCAGTTTCCCCATTTGCAAAGTGAGTGGACTGACGAGATGATCGCATTAGCCAGATTTTGCCTGAGTCATCAAATGCTAGTTTGTTAACTTGGTAGGCTCTCCTCTTCATTTCTAACATTCAAATTGGAGTTCTCCTAAGGATTCCATTTTAAATTTGAAAGCATATCTCATGACTAAGTGCCCAGCTTCTCTCTGGAGTTTCCAGAGTTCCTGATCTTTAATTTTTCTCATCTTTACCTGTTATAACAGAGTAACACGTTTTGATGAATGACCAGGTTGCCCCAGCTCCATACGTTTCTTTTGCCCTTTGTCCTTCTCTCTCCACAAATCTGAGCATTCATTTTATGCTAACCATCTCCGGGAAGGGATCACACAGCCAAATACAGAAACAAATGAGTTCATTTTTGGCTTTTGAACTGAAAATTCATAAATCCTAGGTAGATTTGAGGCATAGAAGATACATGAAGAAGAGCAAAACGAGCCCGACTAGCTAGGGGGTTCCTGCAAAGACTTCTGATTCCAAAATAGTAGGGCAAAAATCTTTCTACCCCCTGCCTTCTCTTCCCAAAACTCATCCCAAGATAATAAGGAGAGCAAGATACAGAAACAGAAAGTTTGTATTAATGAGGCTACAAGTTATCTGTAAAGTCAGACCATGACATATAGAAATAGCGAAGAATAAAGGAATGAAAAATGACACGGCAGAGAAAGGTCATAGCTGAGAGCCAGAGAAAGAGATCATTGGAAGCAAACCGGTTCATCACCTCAGAGTCATAGAAAGGCAAAAAGGATTGAAGGCAAAAGATAGCTGGGATGTGGGGCACCGTAGATGGTAGATTTCTTGAAAATCCATATAAAGAACACATAGACCAAGATACCATGATAGCCAAGATTCAAGATGGCCCCCAATGTTCCCCATTTCCTGCTACCCATGCATTTGTGTTGTGTCCTCCCACGCTGGACCAAGGTCAATCTATGTGGCCAACAGAACATGGCAGAAGCAACAGTAAGTTATCTCTAGGATTAGGTTATAAAAGACACATTGCAGCTTCCATGTGGGCCTCTCTCTCTCTCTCTCTCTCTCTCTCTCTCCCTCTCTGTCTCCCACCACTACCTCCACGGGCTGGTTTGGCTGGTTTCTCAACAGCAACGTCAGAAGCCAGAAAACAATGAGGCAGCACCTTAACATTCTGACTAAAAATTATTTTCAACATAAAATCCTTGACTTGCTGAAACTATCCACCAAGGGTGAAGCTAGGATAAAGATATTTTCAGACATTCATAGACTCAAAAAGTTTATCTCAAGAGCTGCCGGCAGCTGTGCTGGGCCAACATGAAGGACTAAATCATGACAAACAGAGCCATGGGGTTGAGGAAACAGAGTTCCCCACACAGGTGAGAAGTAACGGGAACCCCAGGAGAACGGCCATTTGATGGGCCAGGACTAGGGGGTCCGGGAGCACAGAGGGCTCCAAGAGCCCTTTTCTTCTGGGGAGGGGAGAGGGCAGATAAAAGGTCTATATCCAAATTCACACTAAAAACTGTCCTAGCAAATTATTAGAGGGACGTGAGGAAGTTTTGCCAGGAATGCAAAGAAAACAAGACCAAAAAATAAAATCTCAGTTATTAATTTTTCTTTATTCATTTATTTCAGGCACTGATGGAAGGGCAGAGGAAGAGAAAGAATCTCTAGCAAACTCCCCACAGACTCCCCACTGAGCGTGGAGCCTGATGCGGGGCTCAATCTCACAACCCTGAGATCAGGACCTGAGCTGAAATCAAGAGTCAGACGTTTAAAGGTTTGAGCCACCCAGGGACCCCACAATTATTAACTTTTTAAAAGACCTGTTAATAACCACAGAGGATCATAGTGCATTCAATAGTGAACAATAACAATATCGTTCCAGTAACACCTTGTGCTGTCAAAAAATTCCAAGAAAACTGAAAGGAGGAGAGCATTGAAGAGGATGAACAAAAGCAAACAATTCTCATCTACCATAATAGGAATTAAGCAGGAAATGTCTAAAGTGGACAAATCAAGAGAGAGCCATAAACACAGACTATTTACGATCCTGGAGAAACTGCTTTTTTTTTTTTTTAATGAAAAAGGGTGCCCGTGGGGGATGAGAAGAAGCCGAGGATGGGGAGAGGGAGCCTGGCATTGCTCTTTTTCATTACAAGACTTCCAGCACTGGGCACCTGGGTGGCTCAGTGGGTTAAAGCCTCTGCCTTCAGCTCAGGTCATGATCTCAGGGTCCTGGGATCAAGTCCCGCATCAGGCTCTTTGCTCAGCAGAGAGCCTGCTTCCCCCTCTCTCTCTACCTGCCTCTCTGCCTGCTTGTGATCTGTCTCTCTCTGTCAAATAAATAAATAAAATCTTTAAAAGAAAAAAAAAGTCTTCCAGCACTATTTGCTCTCCGTGGGCTGGCGTCTAAAGGAGGGAGAGGCCTCCTCTGAAGTGACCCTGCGGACGGCACCAAGGGCCCACCTGAAACTCTGGCATTACCTCCTAGCATTTGTCCCACCGCAGGCAGAGGGCAGAGGAACCCCAGACAGAACAGAAAGCGCCCCTCACTCAGCAGAAGAGGGGCTTGAGCTAGAAATTAAATTTCTTAGCGAGCTGCATGAATGGACCAAGAGGCCAATTGGTACACTGCACGGCCCAGTAGAACTTTCTGCAGTGGTGGAAACGTTCCGAGCTACCCAGCGCCGTGGCCATGAGCCACAGGCCACTGACGAGCGCTTGAAATGTGGTCAGTGTGTCTGAGGAACTGAATCTTTCTATTTTATTTAACTTTCCTCATTTAAATGTAAATATCTACCCCGTGGCTAGTGGCTGCCCTCGAGTCGGCAGAGTCGAGTGTCGTTCCTTCAGTCAGTCTGTCATTCAGTAAATACCGGAGTCTCCTGGGTGCCGGGCTCTGCTCTTGGATGTTGAGCAAAACATTCCTCGTCTGTTTAGTCCTACAGAGGTAGGAGAGACAGACCGTCATCACTCTGAGGAGTATGTTATTGCAAATTACCGTAAGTGCAATTAAGGAAAAAGATGGGGGGGGGGCACAAGAAAGTAGAAGCAAGACTTCTCGTTTAGACTGAGAAGGCTCCCGGGAAAGACAAGAGAAGCCAGGAATGACAATGTGTCTGAAGTTCTGGGGAGAGGTGACAGGGACAGGGACACGGGACAAGCCAGAGACAGCTAGATAGAGCTGACCAGTTTCCAGAAGTTTCCGGGGAAGAATCCAGGGATGGATTGGATGGTGGAGAGGGCAAGGAGGCTCCCTACTTCCAGTATAATAAGCAAATGGGGGCGCGCCGGAGCTGAGAGGGGACCAGGGAAGGAAGGAGTCAAATCTTAGAAAGTCAAAGCTTGTTCCCCTGGGCCCCCTCAACCCATAGCTCTTCCCTCCCTAGGTCAGGCTCATAGCCCATTCCTTGTTCACTATAGCGTACAAAGCACCAGCAACAGTGCCTGGCACAGAACCAGAATGTTGTGGCAGCAATGTAGGCATGCTCCCCATTTCGACCCCCTGTCAGTAAGGGAGCACCTCACCATCACTGCCCTCCAGTGCCAGAGACCTCCCCAAGGAGCTGGTAAGAAGCCAGGAGAGGCCACACTTCCCTCAAAGCAGAGAAACGCCACCCCCGTGTACCTACCGCCTGCAAATGGGCCGAGCTAGGAAACACCTAGTGTGCACACCTGCCCATCCGAAGCAAAGAAGACCAAGGTCGGGGCCGCGTCTCTGCCGTTGGATATTTCAAATGTTCGCACGAAGGAGTTGCGAGTGGGTGTATGTTAATTAAAGTAAAAGTCCTACCAGAAGCAAATCTCCTTGGTTTTACAGAACCTATCAGATATTCAGTGTCTTTTCCCCAGACTTAAATCACTTCCTCAGTCACAGAGACCATCAGTTTAGAATCTGATGTACAGCTATCAGGGAGAATAAAAGACACTTGCTGCTCCAACCTTGACTCTAAAATAAGATAATAATTCTTTTGACACCTCAGAGAATATACCCTCCGTTGGTCAAAAATGGATGAAGTCATCTAACCATATTTCCAGGACCCAGCGGGGGTTGATTTAAGCACATTGGTGTTAAAGAATTGAGGGCAGTGGGGGAGAGGAGATTGCTGATTCTTTTCTGGAAAAGTCATGGATTTACTACTTGACCGCAGGCTAAAACCATATTAATTTTATCTCTAATGTATGTACCCACGCTAAGAGAGGTTGTCGAGAAAGGTTTAAATCTTAAATCAAATGTTCTTTCCAATAAGGTCATTAGTGACAGGCTGAAATGTTGCAAAGGATGTATTACATGATGGATGTTTGTCATTTAGTCAAAGAAAAATGCTACAGCGAGCCTAAAGGGTCATTTCCCAAACCACAAGGTATTCTCAGGAGGCAAAGCTGCCAAATGGTGAAGCCCCAATTGCTCGGCTCCCTCCTCTTGCCACGTTCATGACTCCTGCACTCAGCAAGGACGAGCATCCTGCCAGCCCTCGGCTATGTCCCCACGAGCTGAATGGTTGGCGCGTGTCCTCTTGGGGAGCTCACCAGAACCCAGGAAGGGGAGAAGGAGAGGAGCTCTATGCAGTCAGAGAGGCCTGGAGGCTCTCCCTGAGCGTGATGTTCATGGACCCTTCGGGATGTTCATATTTCGGGATCACCGAGGACACAGCGGTGCACGTGGATTAAGATCCCACCAGCTGGGACAAGAACCGTCACTGGGACGTTAAGTAATAACACCACTGCTATGTCCCCAGCTTCTACAGCAGTGATGCTCGGATATTTGCAGAATCCCTGAAGCCTCTACAACAATCTAAGGTTCCACAGAGCAGAGCTCAAAGACCACTGGGGAATTTGAGTTGGCGTGGGTGGAGGCAAGGTCAAAGGCTGACGCCATCCCTTTCCCATTGGGTGGCCAGGTAGCAATGATGTGACGAAGTAACAGCCTGCCCCCAGTACCCCAAGGCTTCCCAGAATCCCATCTTTCGTTTCAAAGACTGATGGTATCCTCACTAATGAGTAACGATAATAACCCACTAGTAACAGTGATTGCAAAGAACAGAGTACCTCATAGCATAGAGATAGAGAGCTGTACACCCCGCAAAGCATTTTCAACATACGGTATCTCCTGCCCCGCTCCCGACCCCCTTCCACGGCAGGGAGGGAGCACAAGGCTCTCTCCCTATGTTACGGACCAAGAAGCTGAGGCTCAGAGAGATGAAACAACTAGCCCCAAACCACACAGCGAAGGAGATGTGCCCGAATTAAGACAGAGCTTCTGTCTCCAGCTCCAGGGCTCCCTCCCCCACACAGGGTGGTCTCCTCACCCAGCGCTGGGAAGTTCTGCTGGGACAGCAAACCCATGGGTACATGGCCATGCACAGTCTACTCCACGAGGCTTGAGGTCAGCCTGGGGTCCCAGGAGAAATGCCTGACCCCGTCACATGACCACCATGAACTCAGCCTCATGGGGGATGGAGCAAATAAATTGACTCCTGCATAACACCCCAGCCCATTTCTTGAGTACTACAAACAAAGTTTCGTAGCTGTCCAAGGAAAAGATCGCATGAAGGTGACCCAGCTCTGCTATTCGGGGCTCTCTGCTCAACGATCTTCCATAGGATTGCATTTTCCATTTTGAAACTGCACGGAAAAGTCATTTTCAAAGGATGACGCCCCATACTCACTATAACTGCCGGTACCAACAAGTCGTCTTTGATAGCATATGCAAGGGGCCTTTGGTTCTGGAAAACTCCTTGTAATTCACAAGGCTTCTGGACTATCAACTTCAAGCTCTATAAGCAAAGCACCAAATCTGGGAAGTCAAATGGCAGATGAGCCTCTTTCCTTCACACACACACAGGAAACACCCACTCTGCGCTCGGGTCTTTCCAGACCACAGGGCCCAGAGAGAGGCACGCTCGGTCTCTAGCCGTCTGGTAAGTGGTCAGCCTTTGAGGCGTGGGCTCTGGGGAACTCGTGCTCTTTCCCAGAGGACCACACCTGGGCTTCCCTGCCAGGAGGAACCTAGAAGATAATCTTCTCCCACAACCTCATTTTACAGATGAGAAACAGGCCGAAAGCATGGAAGCCCCTCGCCCAGAGACCACCAGCAGCTTCGGGTATGAGCTAGGACCCAGCAGGGAGACACAGGAGAAGCGCCAGCAGCAGGTGTGGTTCCTACGCCTCTACAGTGATGGGCTCAACACTTTGGGTTTCTTTGGGATAAGCATAAGCCCTTTGTACCACCAAGCTGAGCTCTGTGCCTCCTCTGATCCTTACAGCAAGAGAACGAAAGACAGACATGATTAGCCTCGTTTTATAGATGCGGAAGCTGAGGCCCAGTTGTCCCCATCACGCGACAAGGAAGCAGCGGGACCCGAGTCCACAGCTCCACCTGGCTCCAACGTGCATGCTCATTCTCCCTCCTCGACCTGGGGAGTCTAGAGAGGCACTCAGCTGGACTGGGCGGGGGGGGGGGGGGGGCCACAAGTCATCCAGATCTTGGAAGTACCGGTCCAGGTAAGCTGCTGAGCACCCAGGCCTTGCTCTTGGAGCAAGAACGCTTCCCACTTAGCTGCCGGTAATGGCCACCTGAAGATCCTGAGGCTCTTCTCCTGACCGCTGCCCTGAAGCTGCCTTTTATGAACGCAGTAGCTGGGAGTCC
>CM052804.1:22494014-22529789 GCA_028533885.1 Nasua narica | reverse complement strand
AACATTGTTAATGTATCAGATACCACTGAACTGTGTATCTTTAGATGGTTAGCTTTTACGTTATATAAATTTCATCTCAATTTTAAAAAAAAGAAACAGTGTGCTACACCTATGAATAATAGGAGGTCCCATTAGAGATGGAGAATTTACCACCTAACCGGCTGAAGTAGCTCATTCATTCGTTCATTTATTCATTAATTCAACAGATACAGATGAAGCATTGAGGGGGCTCTGGTGAGGGCTTGGGGCGGACAGTTAAGCTGTAATATTGAAGTATGGCAAGAGGACCCTGTGCTTTGTCCTCTGGTATCCTTTCCTCCCTTTCTTCCAGCAACAGAACTCCCCTTTCCAACAGAGAAGGCATTCTCTGTGGCACAGAAAGGAGGCTGATTCTGCCCACTCCCTCCAAGAGGTCCGTCAGGAGACCGCCATCCTCTTGACCACAATCATTGGTTCAGGAATGGACACGTGACCAAAGATGAGCCAATCAGGATCCCCCTGGAACTTTTCCACCATTGCTATCCTCAAAGACCCTGTCTTTGCACAGGTGTTGCTAAGCTTTGGAAGCGGGTGATCTGCCCATCCGTGGAGATAACTGGGCCAAGAAACAGAGAGAGAACCAGAGCCCCAAAATGAGCTGCCCCGCTGATGTTTCCAGGGATTGAGCCAAGAAATGCTCTTCTTTTTAGCTTAAGCTAGTTTGAGTTGTGTTCCATCAACTTTCTTGAAGATTCTTTTCCTCCAAGGAGGACAAGCCCTGCAGCAAGGCAAGTAGGGAGTCTGACCTAGAAGCTCCTAGCAGGAGCATCTCCTGGAAGATCACAGGCTGTATGAGGTACCTCGTCCTATAATTTACATGCATAGTCAAGATTTCAGTATCGACTATCGAGCATTTATGCTCAAACTGTTATTGCTGCAAATCACTACCTGATGATTTCTAAAATGTCGATGGTCGATGATGCTTGAGAAACACTACACCACAGTGTATCGTAAGCCATTGGAGAAGAGTCTACAATGCAGATACTCCCAGGGCTTCTGTGTTTCCAGAAACCTGAGAGAATAGCAGGCTGGAGCCACACCATGGGTCCTGGCCATGCAGGGGAACCTTCAGTCGATGCTGGCAGCTCAGAAGGGACTGGAATGATCATGAACATTTGGTGCCCCATATCGTGTCCTTCATCCCAGCAGGGCTGAGCCTGGTTCCCTAGCAACTCTGCTCCCTCCCTGTCCACCCACCATTGCCATTGCAGTCCACTCTTCCTCCCTAGGCTACTGGGATCACTCCCTGCTGGTCTGATTCTCCAAGCCCACAGAAACCACCTCTTCCTTCTCTTAACTCCCCTCCAGGGATGGAATTCTCACTGTCCATGGGACATGACATTCACCTGGAGCTTTCAGTTTATAGCATGCTTCCATTTACCTTTCTTCATCACATGTTCACTGCCACTCCGTGAGGTAAGAATTATTCCCTCCCTTTTACAGAGGAGAAAACTGAGTCTCAGAGGGGCTGAGTAACTGGCCTCAGGTCACACAGCTTGCAAATGAAGGAGCTATGGTAGGACAGTTAAAGATGAAACTACCCCATTCCAACAGACTGCTTTCCTCATAAATACTCAGAGACCAAACAGTCTCCTATCCAGGTTTCTGGACTTTTCGAGATCATTCTATCATCAGTCTCATTGAAACTTTGTGCTTCCTGCTGTTTTAACTGGCATGGACCCTGAGCCTGCTTTACCAGCCTGGATGGGGTTGCCCCATCCTGCACACATTCTCGGAGATATCTAGGCTTACTGCTTTCCTTCTCACCCACAGATACCTCAAGAGGTCATGGCTTTGCAGCAAAGAGAACTTGACCCCAACGTTTCCTCCAGAAGAAGGCACTGAGTAAACAGAGGAGATTGTGCAAACTTGTTTGATTCAATTTACAGTTCTGAGAAAAACGCCAGGAGATGCCTGTCACCACGCCGGCTGGGGCAGTTCTCCGGGGCAGGGCTGGTCATTCTGAGCCCCTTCGCCGACCCCCCATAACAGAAGTCTGTCTGTGCACAACAGTCCGTGTTTGTGCGTGTCTGAGTATCTTGTGGACGGATATAGTGTTCTAATTATGGCATCTAAAGTCCAAACCAGAGAACTAACGGCAATTTCACTTGGTTTGACCTAATGTTTTGAAAAATGGAAAATTCCATATTCGTGGATCATTTATTCACCATCCTCCTCTGAAGATTTGCTTTTGCTTTTTAAAACCAACCAGCAACCCGAAAGAACTGTTTGTTTTTTATTTGACAGTTGTCAGCAACGGGCCTGGGAGAGGCAGGCCCTGCTCCCAATTACACCCAGGACGTGATGGCTCCCCCAGCGGGGGGCTCACAGCTGGCCTTTCCAGACCCTTTTCCAAACCCCTGTTGCTGTGCTGGCAAAATTGTCATGTCTCCTCACCACGGCCGTGGATCCTGGTGCAGGCCTCTCGCTGGGCCAGGCTTCTCAGCTGGGGAGTGTCTGTGCCCTGCTTCCCTCCCTTTCCCCCTCCCTCACTCCCAGGCCATGCCCCACTTGGCACCCGGCACACCACGGGAACGGCCGGCGCAAGGGGTTACATGAAGGGTGCAATCTTTGGGCCATATTTATACAAAAACACGGTTCGTTGTTTGTCGGAAATTGAAACTTAACTGGGCATCCTGCTTTTTATCTAGCAACCCTAAGAGGGCGGGGAAGCTCCCAGAAGGGATACAGAACCCAGTGCCCAGCTGACATCCCCTCTACCCGACACCTGTCGCCAGAGACCCAACCCACACAACTCTCAGTGCAGACGAGGGACATACTCACACTTCAGAGGGAATGTCAAGGTCTCAAGAAGATGAATATCCAAGAGAGAAGGGTGTAGGGGCGCCTGGGTGGCTCAGTGGGTTAAAGCCTCTGCCTTCGGCTCAGGTCATGATCTCAGGGTCCTGGGATCGAGCCCCGAATCTGGCTCTCTGCTCAGCAGGGAGCCTGCTTCCCCCTCTCTCTCTGCCTGCCTCTCTGCCTACTTGTGATCTCTCTCTGTCAAATAAATAAATAAAATATTAAAAAAAAGAAGAAGAAGAAGGGTGGGGTCCCCACCATATTCTCCGCCTCCATGTTCCCCAACAACTCCCAGCCAGGATGGGCTCTCCAGTGCCTAGACCAAGGAGCTAAGCATAAATGACTTAACTAGCCCCCCACACCTCACCCATCATTACCAGAAGGTACCATGCCTCTTGCCCTGTGACATCTTCTCCAAGGCACAGCCTCGGAGCAGCATTTCTGGTCCTTACAGCAGTCTTTCCTAAGAATAACTGCTTCTGTTCATTTTGACTATGCAAATGATAGACGTGAATGATTATGCAAATGATCCACTGTAAAAAAATAGAAAATACAAAAAATTCTAAATAAGAGAATATGACACAGTGCAAGGAGGCTGATATGTTCTCTTGCCGTCTTTTTAGACACATCTCTGAACTTCTTACATAACTGGCCTCAGGCTGAATGGGGGGTTTTTTCTTATTATTTCTCCGCTTGAATCGTGTTTTTTTCATTGGACGTCATTGCATCCAAATCAACTTTAGTCAATAAATATTTGCCACATGCCTACGAGCAGCCCTGCTCTGTGCCGTGGGGGTCGGGGGGGCGGTGGCGGCAGCCCCGGGTCGGGGTGGGGTTCAGACAGAGAACCCAGGCGATCAGAAGAGAAATAGCCTCCAACCAAGTCTCCCATATAATTCAATTGTACATTTTGCTTTTGAGGAAATCTGTTCCTAAAAATGCAGAGAGGAGGGGTGCCTCGGTGGTTCAGCCCTTAAGCGGCTGCCTTCGGCTTGGGTCGTGATCCTGGGTTCCTGGGATCGAGCCCCGCAACGGGCTCCTTGCTCAGCGGGGAGCCTGCTTCTCCCTCTCTCTCTGCTTGCCTCTTTGCCTACTTGTGATCTCTCTGTTTCAAGTAAATAAATAAAATATTTTTTTTAAAGATTTTATTTATTTATTTGTCAGAGAGAGAGAGGGAGAGAGAGCACAAGCAGGCAAAGTGGCAGGCAGAGGCAGAGGAGAAGCAGGCTACCTGCCGAGCAAGAAGCCCGATGTGGGACTCGATCCCAGGACCCTGGGATCATGACCTGAGCCAAAGGCAGCAGCTCAATCAACTGAGCCACTCAGGCGTCCCATAAATAAAATATTTTTTAAAAAATGCAGAGAGGATATCTTAAAGAGTTACACTGAAAGTAAATATTTTGTATTTGACTCTAAGTGGTAGAACGTTTCAATGGAAATAGATAATGCCTGATTGCATTTTATCCTTGATTCCCAGGAGTCCTGGCTTCCTAGAATTACTACTTAATAAGGCACTTGAGGACCATGGACCCATCCCTAGGGGCAGCATAGAATTTCTTTGTGTGAACAGACCGTAAGGTCTTTTATCCCTTACTGTTAAATCCTGAAGTTGATTCCAAAGCTTCACTTTTATAATAACAGAGCGATGAACATCTTCGTGCATGAGTATCTGTGTGTGCAAACCTGACTATAAGTCTATAGTCTGATTATTTCAATAATGAGTCTTGGCAGAGATTGGCTAGTTATACACAAAACCTGTTTTGTCATCCTGGGCACACACTAAACTACATTTCTCAGCCCCTCTGTAGCTAGGTGTGGGCACAAGACTCATTTCTGGCTGTCTTAATAATGTCTCGGGCTGGGCCCGGCCCAGGAACCCTCCCGTACATGTTCTCCCATGTTCTTTCTTTCCCTTTCTCTCTCTCTCTCTCTTTTGATTTTTAAGAGTTATTTTCTTTATTTGAGAGAGAGTGTGTGCAGAGGGCTAGGGAGCTGAGGGAGAGAGAGAGAATCTCAAGCAGACTCCAGGCTAAGCATGGAGCCCAATACAGGGCTCGATCCCACAACCCTGAGGTCACAACCTGAGCTGCAACCAAGAGGCAGACACTCAGCTGACTGTGCCCCCCCCAGGTGCCCCGCCTTCCCCTTCTTCTTGGAGTCCTTGGAAGCCACATGTTGAAAAGGGCAGGACCACAAGTTAGAAGGAGCCTGGATCCCTGAATCACCACTTAGAGAAGAGCCACTTCCTTGCTGGTCAGAATCACGCATTTTGAACATCTCACGAAGAGGACATGAACTTGTCTTGCCGCGAGCCGCTGAGATTGGAAGCTACATCTGTTACAGCAGCTAGTGTGGACTGATACCGGAATCCCGCCCTCACTGCCCACGCTGAATCTAGTCCTTCCTGGCATCTCAGGTGCTAGAGATGAAGCCTCCCCCCCCCCCGCCCCCCCGCCCAACTCCAGGCTTCCATCCCCGGTCACATGTGCCTTTCCCCTATTTCACCACAGAGCCTAGGACCTAAGCCTGTTCCTGGCAGTCTTCCTCCCTGGGGACTGGCCAAAAAGCTGAGCCCCAGCTGAAGCTGCTTCAGCCAGCTTCTCACCTGGGGAAGACTCTGGGGAGGGCTACCAGCTTCCTGTCTTGGGACTTGCCCGGTAGCCTCTGCACCTGGGCCGCCAGCACCGATTTCTTTCCATGGAGCAAAAAGAATCTACGCAAGTCACAAGATTATAAATAACCCATTCTGCAGGCTTGCCGGCACTCCTTCCGTGGCCGGAAACCTCTTTGTTACTTTGTCCCTGCGTCTCTTTCATCAGCAAGCAAAATGGATAATGCAGCCTTGTTCTGGGGAGAGCCGTGGTTGCGGCGAATGCGGGCATCCAAACACATCTGCCCGGCTGCCCAGGGTTTGGGTCAGCGGGGTACCTTGGCTTCGTGGTCCCTCTCTAAAAGCCCCTTCCTCCACTGTGGGCTGGGGAGGCTCAGGGGTCCCTTCAAGAGACCGCAGGCCAGCTCCATCATTGTGCCGTGATTGCCATCTTGTGGTAGAGAGGGCGCGAGGCAGCAGAGCGTCCCGGGTACGCATCAGGAGGACCCAACCAACAAAGAGCACCAGAAGAGGACTGTCAAGATCAACGTTGCTTCCTCGCACTGCCTCTCAAAGCCCTTTCCTTTGCCTGCCAAAAAAACCCAAACAACAACAACAACAACAACAAAAAACACACCAAAAAAAACAAAACAACAGCAAAAAAAAACACACCAAAAAACACACACACGCACACAAAGAAACCACAAAAAAACAATAAACACAAATCCCCGCTTCTTGTCTAGCCTCCCGCAAATCAGACGCTTTGCGGATTCTCTGCAACTCTCTCTTTTAGTTTTTTTCATTATTATAAAACTGATAGATGCACATTACTGAAAAGTTAAAACACGTCTGAAGACTTTGAAGAAGACAGTCGCCCATCGCCTCAAATCCACTGCTCGGGAATCGCCTGCGTGAGTACCTGGGTTAAGTCTCTGCGGGGATCTCTCCTTGCCATCTGCGAACAGGGGCTCAGTGTGCCTTCCAGCAGCTTGGGCTACAGGGGCTCCTGGCTGGCTGTGCCACCTCCTCTGTATATCTCGTTTCCTCATCTTAAGCCCAGATAAAAGTGGCAGCTCCCTCACAGTATTGCTGTGAGGACTCGCTCCTGAAATACAGAGCACGGGGAACAGCCCTGGAAAACCTCCACACGTTAGCCATCATAATGGTAGGTGGGTGAGGAGGCAGAGAGCAAGGTAGACTTTGAGGAGAAGGATATTTAACTACACATGTTCCTTTTCACATTAAAAAAATAAATAAATAGAACTACCAAGGCGCCTGGGTGGCTCAGTCGATTAAGCATCCGACTCTTGAGTTCAGCCCAGGTCATGATCTCAGGGTCATGAGATTGAGCCCCACATCAGGCTCCAAGTTCAGCAGGGAGTCTGCTTGAGATTCTCCCTCTCCTGCTCCCTCTGCCCCTTCCTACCCGCTCCTTGCTCTCTTAAAAAAAAAAAAAAGTAGAACTACCACATGATTCAGCATTTTCACATCCGAGCATTAGTCTGAAGAAAATGAAAAGACATATGCACCTTCATGTTCACTGCAGCATTATTCACAATAGCTAAGATATGGAAACAACCTAAGTGTCCATCACGAGATAAATGGATAAAGAAAATGTAGTGTGTGGGTGTGTGTCTGTGTGTGTGTGTGTGTGCACACAATGTAATTTTATTTAACCATTTAAAAACGGAGGAAAAAAAAAATAAAAATAAAAATAAAAATAAAAACGGAGGAAATCTCTATTTGCAACAACACAGATGGACCTTGAGGGCATTATGCTAAGTGAAATAAGCCAGACAGAGAAAGAAAAAAATACCATACAATCTCTCTTCTGTGTGTAATGTAAAACAACAAACAAACAAAAAAAACTGAGCTCTGATAGAACAGACTGGTGGCTGCCAAAGGGGTCCAGGATGGGTAAAATGGGTGAAGGGGTCAAAAAAAATACAAAAGTTATAAAATAAGTTAGAAGTTATTAAATAAGTAAGTCGTGGAAAGGTGGGGTACAGCATGGTGTCTCTACCTAATAATAGTGTATTGCATATTTGAAAGCTACTTGGAGTAGATCTTAAAAGTTCTCATCACACACAGGGGTGCCTGGGTGGCTCAAGTCATGGTCCCAGGGTCCTGGGGTCAAGCTGCGTGTGTCCAGCACCTTGCTCAGTGGGGAGTCTGCTTCTCCCTCTCCCTCTGGCCCTCCCCTTACTCATGGTCTCTCTCTCTCTCAAATAAATAAAATAAAATCTTCTCTAAAAGTTCCCATCACACACACACAAGTGTGCAACTATGTGTGGGAAGTCGACTAGACTTATTGTGGTGATCATTTCACGATACGTATAAATATCTAATCGTTATGTTGTGTATCTGAAACTAACAGACCGTTATCTGCAATAATACTTCAAGGAAAACAGAAGTACGGACCACGGAAAGGGGAGGGAGGGAGAACCCGCAATTGGAGAGCTGAAGAACTGAGTAGCTGAATCCCCCTGGGTCCCCAGGTGACCAGCCGTGTGTCTCTTGGCTGCTTCTTGGTCCCCAGCCACCAGCACAGCCCCGGGGAGGCTGCCCCTAGCGGGACTAGTACCCATTGAAGCAGTTCCTGCTCAGCAGGAACTAAAAACCTAAACCAGGAAGAAACAGAATTAGGAGAGAAAACCCATCATGCGGCTGGCACAAATCTGTGAGGTCCCCGAGCGCGGATGCTGGCTCTCATACACCTTGTCCCGGCTCCTCTCTCTTCAGCTGGTTTCTCATGGATGCTCAGCCACGTATACTGAAGGAACCGGTGGCTGGTAGGTGGGCATGGAAGGCCAGGCCTAGAGAGTCCCTCCAGGGGATGTCCCCCACTGAGAAGTCCCTCCGCCAGGATTCCTGCTTTCTATCAACACAGCGGATCCATAATAGAGAGCTTGCACCCGATGCCAGCAGAAAGTACTCATCCTCTGAGTTACTGCCTCCATTTTGCAGTTAGGTAAACGGAGGGTCAGAAAGGGAGAAACGTACCTAGGGGCACACAGCTAGTAAGTAGCAGAGCCAGGGATTCAAATTCAGGATCCATGCTGTCTAACTTCCAAGCTCTTCCAACTGATCCCGTTCTTACAGCAAAGGGAAAGTAATCAATAAGTAAATTCTGGGATCTGACGCGTACGAATGAGGCATGAAAGATTATGTCTAATTCCCCTTGCAGTCCCCTAGCCCTAGGAGAAAAGGAGACTAGCAGGCAAATGGGCTCCCAACAAGGGCCAGCCGTTGGTCAGAGCCCCCTGGGGCCGAGGGCATGGGCACTCCCTCTTGCCCAGGACAGGAGCAAAATACACTCTGGGGCCGATATCGCCCCTTCATCTTTGCTTCCCTCCCTCCAATGAGTGGAAGACCATGTCCGTATAATGAGCCACTGGGAAGGGGAAGAACAGCATTCCCAGAAATCCCACTAGCCCATAGATTTATCACATTCAGGTAGCCCTAAGGGGGCCCCAAGGTCTCTGTGTACTAATTTGGCTTTGTAAACAGACACTGGATTCGGAGTCTGAAAACTTGGGTTCAAGTCTCAATCTAGCCATTAACTCGCCACGTGACCTTATGCAAGTCCCTCCCCATCCCTGGACCTCAGTTTGCTCGGGAGCACAGAGGATGAATGAAGAGCTACGTCCATAGCCTGTTTCCAAATCAGACTCTACCATCCTCTGCAGTGACCCGAGTGGGGTAAAGGAGAGGGGGAGTTCTGAGGCTCCCGCTCAGCTGAGCTCATCCCCAGATGTACCCAATGAATGACTGACTGGTTATATTTGCATTCATCCTGTCTACCAAAAATGTGCCTGCATTTTGATTGAAAAAGACATTCCTGATCTTTGCGTTGATTTCATGTAAGAAAGACAAGCAGGGTAGGGGAATGGGGTCACTGGGGGGTGGGCATTGAGGAGGGCGCTTGATGGAATGAGCCCTGGGTGTTATATGCAACTGATGAATCTCTCCATTCTACCTCTGAAACTAATAATACGGTGTATGTCCACTAAATTGAATTAAAATTAAATTAAAAAAAAAAAGAAACACATAAGCAAAATGGCCCATAGAAGGTCAGGGGAGACTTGCTGGCCATCTGGACAACGCCCACATTTTACAGGCAAAGGAGGTAAAGCCCTCAGAAGAAGAGGCAGGGCTTGGAGTGAAGCCTAGGACTCTGGGTGTACATCCAGGAGTGGCTTGAGGCTTTCCAGGTTATCCTCGCTTCTGAATCAGACTTCCCAGGACCAGTGGGGTCAAAAGAGCGCTAACGGCACTAGTGCAACATGCACCGAGTATGAACATGGAAATCATTAATTCGAGGAATCCAGATGTAGTAGAGCCCAATTATTTGCATGATCTCAGCAATGGTAATTTCATATATCTGGAGTTAACTAAATAGATTTTCTATCTTATAAGAAAGTCAACATAATGCAGTGGTTCACCTGTAGGTCTAAAGAAAGCAATGGGTCCCGCCCCCAAACACAAACACCCAATTTTGAAGCTATTTCCAAAGAATCCCCAAACCCAGGGAAACCTACAAATAATCCACTAGATGTTCTTAAAAAAAAAAAAAAAAAAAAAAAAAAACCTCTGGAGAAAAAAAAAAAGACCTTGGGCTTTTAAGTTAAAAGTCCAAGGTTCAAATCTCAATGATACCACTTACTACGTATATGAACTTGGGCCAGTTTCCAAATGGCCAGTCCTCTGTCTCCCCATCTGCAAAATGAAATAATACCTCCTAGCTCACAGGCAGTTGTGGGATCGAAGGAGATGCAAAGCCTCCTACTATAGGCTGCCAGGGACGTGGCAGTCGACGATAAGAGCCAACAGAGACTGGGTGCCCTATGACACCTTGACCTCTGTTGGTCCAAACCACCCAGTTCATGGTGCTCTGATAGCAGCTCCAAGAAAGCAATACAAGTGGGGTTCAAGAAATAGGGCTCCGGGGCGCTTTGGTGATTCTGTCAGTTAAGCACCCCACTCTTGATCTCAGCTCAGGTCTTGATCTCAGCGTTGTGAGTTCAAGTCCCGTGCTGGGCTCTATGCTGGGCATGGAATCTACTTAAAAAAAAAAAAAAAAGGAATTTGGGAGGGAGCTAATATGAGGGTTCCAACAAATAGGAGGTATCAATGAAAAAAGGTTTCCATGTCCTGTACCCCAATTTCCGACCTTCCAGTCTTCTGGCGACATGCAGACGTGAATGATAGCCACGCAGCGGCTCATTCCCTCAGAGCTTAGGGTCCCGTGCGAAGAGGCAGGGGCGATTCTTTGCAGGGGAACACACAAAGAAACACGAAGTCCTTGCCCCAGGAGCAGACAGACAACAACTCTCAAACCAGGGTGACATGATCAAAACCGAACATGGCCCGGGACGGTGGTGGCCGTGAGACCCTACCGTGGCCACAGCGACTGTCAGCGGCGCCAAAGGAAACCCTGGCCCTAACTATCTCCTCCCATCTGCCCCGCCAGCGTAAAGCACAAAGGCTGCATCAAAGAGCTAGTCAGACTTGGAAAATAATTTCTGAAAAGTCGTCAGATTTTAGAAGGTATCTTGAGTGATGCCAACTGGATGGGGTAAAAGAGAAAAGAGATGCAGGGAGAAGGCGATTTGAATACGAAAAGCAAAGAACTAGCTCTCAGAGTGAAGAATCGTTAACCCATGCGTGGTAAACGGGGACACAAAAACCCCCTCCCTGTCCACAGCAGCCACATTTGCAATAGGCAAGATGTGGAAACAACCCAAATGTCCATCCATGAGTGAATGAATGGATAGAGAAGGTGTGGTATCTATAATCCATACAACAGAACCTTAGTCCACCATGAGAAAGGATAGCTTGCCATCTACGACAACACGGATGGACCTTAAGGGCATTACGCGAAGTCAAATAAGCCAGAGAAAAACAAATAGTGCATGATCTCTCTTATACTTATTATCTAAAAGAGCCGAACTCATAGAAACAGAGACTAGAATGGTGGTTATTGGGGTTTGGGGGTAAATAGGGAGATTTGGGTCAAAGGGTCTAAACTTCCAGTTACGAGATGAATAAGTTTGGGGGATCTAATAATGCTGTGTTAGATACTTCGCAATTATCAAGAGAGTAGATCTTAAGTGTTCTCACCATAAAAAAGAAACTGTAGTTCTGTGATATGAAGGAGGTCTTAGCTAACACTATGGTGGTAATCATATCGCAGTATTTAAGTGTACACAGTACACTTATATTTATATTATACACTTATATTTAAGTGTGTACAGTATTTAAGTGCAATATTAAGTGTAAGTGAAACTTACACAATATCATGTGTCAATTACAGCAGACCCCCCTTTTCCATGGGGGATATATTCCAACAGCCCCTTGGATGCCTGAAACCATAGATAGTGCCGAACCCTATATGTACTATGATTTTTCCTACCCATACATACCTATGATAAAGTTTAATCTATAAATGAGGCACAATAAGAGATTCACCACAATAACTAATCGTAAATAGAACAATTATAATAATACAAATACAATACAATAATAAAAGTTATGTGAATGTGCTCTCTCTCTCTCTCAAAATATCGTATTGTGCCACAGTCACCCTTCTTCTTGTGGGGCTGTGCTATGATGAAATGCCCACGTGATGAGAGGAGGTGAGTGAATGACGTAGGTGTGGTAAAGCAGTGTTAGGTTACTACTGACCTTCTGATGATCCGTCAGAAGGATCCTCTATTTCCAGACCGAATTTGACCACAGGTAACAAACTTCAGATAAAGGGAGATGACCGTATATCTCAATAAACCATTTTCCACGCCCCCTGCTGAGAGGGCAGTGAGCTCTCCGAAATCATTTTACAAAGAGGGAGAGTGAGGCCCAAAGCCAGGAAGACTGTCCAAGTCCAAGGTTGTGTAAGCAAATATGTAAGAGAGCTAGGCCCCAAGACTTCTGAGCCCAGCCTGCTATAGGACTCCTGGGAGAACCCTTCCTTCGCTTGCCTCTGTAAGATCGTCACGTCCCAGCGGGGCTGACTGGGACTGGTTCTCAGAAACCATCAAGCTATGAGCATGACAAAGAAACCCCGACCCTTCGGATGCTAGAACGGCTCGGCCAGAAGGGGCCTTTGAGGTCTTCTCCTCAAACCCCCTCATTTCACTCAAACACCAAGCCCAGAGAGGGGAGGAGCTATCCCAAGACCATCACTGACTCAAGGAAGGGATCACCTTGAACTCAGGTCTCCTGGCTTTAATTCTACTTTCCCACAATGCTACAATTCTTCAGTTGTGAGTGTTATGGACGTGTGCCCCTGCCACAATTCACAGGTTGAAGCCCTAACCCCCAATGGGACTATACGGGGAGTAGGGCTTTAAGGAGGTAATTACAGTTAAATGAGCCCGTCAGGGTGGGGTCCTAATGCAATAGACCTTGTAAGGTCCATGACACGAAAAGGGAGAGAGAGCAGAAGAGAGCACGCACGGAGGAAGGGCCATGTGAAAATAGAGCGAGAAAGTGGAGACAGGCCAAGGGAAGAGACTCAGGAGAAACCAGCCCTGTCTTCACCTTGATCTAGACCTCCAACCTCAGAACCGTGATAAAATAAATGTCTATAAATGTCTGTTGTTTAAGCCACCCTGTGGGTAGCATTTTGCTACCGCAGCCCTAGCGGACTAACACAGTAAGGGCCTCCCTCGGGCCCCCTCATGTATCGGGCACTGCGACGGTCTGAGACGTGCTACCCCGGGCGCCCTCCACTGTGGGCCTGAGTGCCTCTCACACACGTTGTGTCCAACCACGGATCATATCGAAGGCCTATGCGCTAATTAGAGGCCTTTCAGAGGACTGGGGGGAGAGGAATTGACAATAACGAAGAATCGAGACCCTCGAACATCCTGAAAGCAATTGTTTTATTATTTCCAGCATCTTAATTCATGTGTAATTTCTTATTCCTAAAGTCTGGTTGTCATTTCCAATTACTAGGGACAGTCACTACTGTCACAGAGCTTCAGAACAGCAGAGACTCTCCAAACACTCACTTGCGGATGAGGAATCAAAAGCCCAGAAAGGTTGGGGGACTTTCCTAAGGTCCCACAGCAAACAGGTGGCAAGGCAAGGACTTGAAATGATGCGAGTCCTGACTGCCCCACACAGGGACACGTGACCAGGACAGTGGCAGCCCCACATGTCCTCTCTCTAGAGCTGGCCACGAGGCCTCTCCGTGCCACCTCTCGGCTCATCTGTGGCAAAGCCAAACCACTGGCCTCAGCAAGAGCTTCCTTGATGGGTTTCCTTCATTCTGACAAAAGCATCCTTGGAATGAGGAAGTTCTTCTGGGCACCCGCCCACCACGCTTACCCCTTCCTCACACCGGGCCGGACAGTCGAGTCATCGAGACTGCCCACCCCCCACCACATCCCTCTTGGGGGAGGAAGGAGAAATGTGCCCCAAGAAATGGACTCTGTCCGGACATCCCGGACAAGCCAGCTACGGTGGGACAGGAGCCGTGCAAGAGTGAGCGGTTGGGGAGGCACAGATTTCCCAGGAGTGTAGACGGCTCGCCCCAGCTGCCCCACGAAGCAGAGCCAGCCCACTTCACGTCTTACCTCCCCTTTCGGGCACTTAGAAGGATTCTCAAGCCTGGACCTCCGCACCAACAATAGCCCTGATTGCTCAAGCATAGTTTCTCGCATTCCCTTTTCCTCTCCTGCTGTACGGGGCCCCCTGGATGGCCTCAGGAAGACATTATAAGTTATCATCATGCTCGTTGTATAGGATACTGAGGGTCCAAGAAGGAAGGCAACCAATCTGAGAACAGTTGGTATCATGGCAGAGCCAGGTGACAGACCTGGGGGACCTGAATCCAGCCCCATGCCTCTCTGCCACACCAGCTCTGCCTGGAATCTCTCTATTACGCAAACCCTGCTATGTCCCTGCCTTGCTTAAAACCCTTATGTGGCTCCCCGTCCCCCCAGGCCCGAATCCCATCTCCTGAGCCTGGCCTCTTCCCACTTCTGCCACTGTCCCTCCCACTCTGTGCCCTAAAACTTGCCTCTGTGCCTTTGCCAATGCTGTTCCTTCTGCCAGACATGCCCTTCCCCTCCTTCTCCACTTGGCACATGACCATGCTCCTAAAGGCTCTAGCTTTATTCGGCCAGAAAAGAGTGAGTCAATCCTCCCGACCTCTGTCTTTCCCTGTGTATCTGGGGTTATAGATGCCACAGCTGCCCTCTCATTGTCGGTTGCCCTTTTGGACCAGGCTGTGAAGGCTTGAAAGGCAGGAACTGGCTCTTGGCCACCTCTGACTCCCCAGCCCCCAGCAGAGCAGGTGCAAAAGGCTGGCTGCAGGGACTGGAGTGAATTCTAGCTGCTGCCCACCAAGCTGCATGGAACGGAGGGAGCCAACCCCCGGAAACCCGAGACTCTGGGAGCAAGCATGCAAGAATGCAAATATGCAGACAGACACTTGGCAAACCTGCTCCTCTCCCCGCACTAGGAACCCACGAAAGGCTCCAGCAATGATCACGCCTTCAACCATAAGAGCAGGATGCCGACGTGTTCTTGAGGGGTGGGGAGTTGTCTTTCCCGAGGATTTCACTCCTGCCCGTCCCAACAAGTCAAAATGAGCCAAGTTCTTGGGCAGGTGTCAGAAAGACTGCCCCAGTGAGGCCCCAGAGCAGACCCTGGAAATGGAGAGGACGGGGACCTCCCGTAAACTCACAGGGTCATCGGGTCTTCACCGCGTACCTTGTGACGCCTGCCCCGCAAGGGCGGGAAAGGCCATAAAAGAAGAACAAAATCAAACTGGTTAAGGTCACTGCTTCCCAGCAGGTGACGGAAACCAGAGCTACGGCCTCTAATAGGATTAACTTACCTACAGCTAAGCATGTGATTATTAAGGCCGGTGGTGGGAGGCAAGGGATCAAAGGGGCTTTAAAATATACAGAGCTAGACGGTACACCTCCGACGAGTTAAATCGTGACTTCTGAATCTAAGTCCCGGGCAGCAGAATTTTGCAAAGATGGCAGATGATTCTAATGCCCAGGCACAGTTGAAACCTGCCGGCCTGGATGCAGGGCTGGGAACAGTGGCAGGCAAGGTCATTCATCCAACCTACTTCCTTCCCTGAGATGGACTCCTGCCGGTCATGGGCCAAGTGCAGGTGGGGATAGAAGGAATGGGCTCTGTTTTCCTTGGCATCCCAAAGCCCACTGCTGCCAGAGCCACAAGGCCCAGCCTCTGAGAACGAGGCTATGATGGCAGGCAGCTGGGGGTGGCATCCAGGACACGGATGCCCGGGCTTGAGGTCCCCACAGTCATGGAAAAAATAAAAGGTAAGGGAACTCAGGATAAAAGAACTCTTATTAATCATGAAGATCAGCTCATAAAAGTGAATCTCGTTTTAAGTCCTCTGGGCTGTAAGATCTTTCAGATGACAAAGACTGTCATTTTTTTTTTAAGATTTTATTTACTTATTTATTTGAGATGGAGCACGCAGGAGTGAGGGGGCGAACAGAGGGAGAGGGACCAGCAGACTCCCTGCTGCGGGGCTCGGATCCACGACCCTGAGATCACGACCAGAGCTGAAGTTGCTCAACCAACTGAGCTACCCAGGTGCCCCGGTCTGTCATTCTCAGCTGCACCCCCAGGGCCAGGAAGGGCAGGCATTCGGGACGTCCCTGAATGCTCCCAACAACCACGGAGGGCCCTGGGATCAGCCCAGAGCAGTACAAGAGACTGTAACAACTCTGGATCTTTGAAGCAAGGAGGGATTTCGTAAAGGAAATTGGGTGCTGCAAAGTCACTGGAAGGTCAGGATAAGTAGGCTGTCCCCTAGGGGCTCAAGGCTGATTTCTCGAATAAGAACTGGTGGACTCTGGGAGAGGCTCCCTCCCCCGAGGCCGAAACTAGAATCTCTGGGTCCACAGCGCGGCCCCATCACCGTGAGTTGGAATCCAGGACTGCATGAGCACCGCTGGCCCCAGGAGGCTGGCAACGGGACACTAGGACATTGCCCCAAAGCCTCAAGTTCCCATGTCCTCACTTGCCAACAGAAGGGTCAGGAAGAAGGTCTTAGCCATCCAAATCTCGGGGAGGTGTCTCCAATCAGCAAAGCCTACATTGCGACTGAACTCTCACTGCAACGGCATCTGGCAAATGCAGATTTTTAGCTTCCCCAGCTCTGCGGGACAGGAAGGCAGCCTGGACGGAGGGGGGAGCAGAGGCTGAGGAAGCCAACCCACAGCATCGCTGGCCAATCCATGGCAGCTATGAGGACTACTTCTACGCCTTGCAGATAAGGACACTGAGGCGTGGGTTAAGTCATTCTCCCAGGGTAACACGGCAAATTAATGGTGGAGTGAAGATTTGAAATGGAAGGATCTGACTTCAAAGTCCCCATTATTAAAATGAGCCCTTTCAAGAAGTGACTGTTTGCAACCTTAACATATTTTAAAAGAGACATGCTTTTTAAAAAATATTTTGTTCATTTATATGCCAGAGAGAGAGAGAATACAAGCAGGAGGAGCAGCAGGCAGAGGGAGAAGCAGGCTCCCAGCTGAGCAAGGAGCCCAACATGGGGCTCTATCCCAGGACCCTGGGATTATGACCTGAGCCGAAGGCAGATGCTTAATTAACCGACTGAGCCACCCAGGCATCCTGAGACATACTTTTTTACTGCAGAAAATTACAACATAAAACTTTATTTCTTGTTATTATTATACTATCAAAAACCCCAACAATATGAGGCTTTAAATTCAGCAAAACTGCCTGAAATAGAGTTCACATACCTAAGATTTTTTTTTTAATAGCCATTGTATAAGATCCAGTTTCACTTGTTGATAGAAATAGAAGGATAAAGTAACACAATTTCATTCGACTCAATGTGTTCCAGGAGAACAGAGAGAAGTCCAGGAAACTCAGCCCCAAGGGCTGACCTGCCTTCTTGCGGGGCCGTGAAGAGCGGTGCCTGGAGAGGGTTCCACGAGCTTCCCAGTCCAAAGCTACTTATCACAGTCAGAGATGCATATCAAGGAGGTATACTGAAAACCAGGGACAAGTTTGAGCAATGGTTCCCAAACCCTGAGCTCGGGCGCCAGCCCCAGAGGCCTGGCAGGTGGGGAGTTGGGAGAAACCATTGAGCCCGGTCATCATAGCAACTCTTGCCCCTGATTATCTTACCTCAAGGTCCTTGGGTGGCTCCCCTCCTTTCTTCAGTTTTAAAAATCTGCCCTTTACAAGTGGGGTCTAAAACCCCCATCAACAAAGGAGGCTGGGAAAACAGCACAGTAAGAGGACCTTAAGCTCGCCTCGTCCCATAGATACAACTAAAACCCCAGGCAACATAAGTCCGACTTCCTTCTTCCCTGTCTCTAACACAGACAAGAAGAGAACATGTTAAGGGAAGAAAGAGAGGCTATAAATTCAGATGAAGATTAAGACCAACGGAATTTTCTTTATTCTTTTCATTCTCTTTGCTTTCTATGACCACGAGAAAGCACGAATGATTTACAAGGGTTATCCCTTAACCGAGCGTCGTAATTTTCGCTAATTCAGAACCACGGCATGCACAGAGGACTAGGGGGCTAGTTAGCTAGATGAATGGCCAAATCAATGCATGGATAAATTGGTAGCTAGATAATACCAGAAGGAGAGAGGAACAGAGACAGGGAGAATAAATGTTTAACAGTCGACCAGCAAGGTCAGGGCTGTAACAAACACTGTCTCCCCAGAAATGTCAGGAAGAACAGTGTGGTTTCAAGGAACCTACTGGGGCATACATCAAAAAATATTCAAATTGCCAAAAGTAATGGCAGCAATAAAAAAATAACAGTCCCCAAACTACAAAACGGCAAACAGGGTAATTATGAACCTTAGGAATTAGAAACAGAAGAGAAAAGCCAAATGGAGAGACCTATGGAAAACCTTCATACCTCTATCTACTGCCAGGTTCAAATCAAATTCAAGCCAATCTGGGGAAACTCCTGAGAGGAGGCTGCGGCTCCAAGAAATCCTACCAAGATCACGAGTGGGTGCCCTGCCTCACAGCAGAGCTGCTCCTAACTGACCTCCCCCACAGCAGAGGCTCACCCCTGCTCGGTCCCAGGGGCTCATCCCCAAGCCTTGAAGAAACCCTCCAAAATTAAAGGATCGCTTTGGCAGGGTCCTGCTCTCGCCCAGTCATGCACTACCAAAAGGGAGGGTAAGCAGCAACGGTGAAGTCCAGAGGCCCTACAAGAGGCTAGGAGGTCCACGTGCCTCCCTGCCGCCCCAGAGCCAAGGCAGCTTCCGGCTGGAAGAGCAAGCTCACCACCAAGGCTCATCACCTTCCTCGCTGCCCTCCCACCCCCGAGAGGAGGTCCCAGCACTCGGGGTAGGCCTTGGCGCTGTCGTCGGCCTGAAAGAACTTGCTCTCATCAATGGCTCCCCAGTCCTACTGAATGTTTACTGAGCACCTGCCTTAGCCCTCCTCCCCCACACAGCCTATCCTGCCTGGCGCCCGCCTTGCTCTTGCTGTCCCTCTCCCAGAAACGTTTGGTGGCAGGTGTCCTGTTATCCAGAGAGAGACCCCATGCCTGCAGAATCCTAAGGATCTCCCTCGTCAGGGCTCCTGCAGCTGGATTCTCCCTGTGACAACCCTGTTCGCTGAATTCCAGCCCCATCCCTGCTTCGGGCCGCCTGCCGGAGCTCACCGGATGCCGCCCACCTTCCCAGCGCATCTTTCTCCCTCCACAGAGTGTTGCTTAGGGGCACAGACACGGACTCTACAACCAGGCTGCCCTGCCCATCTACTGTGTGACCTGGGGCAAGTTCCTTCGCCTCTCTGGGCCTCGCCTACAGAATGAGGGCAACAGCCCCACGGGGCCATGAGAAAATTCAAGGGACGGCGTGCGTCCTAGCGGAGCGCCGTGGCGGGCACGTAGGGCGTGTTCCCCAAAGGCCCACTCCCTTTCTCTCGCTTCCTCTCGCCTCAGATGACCTGCAACTGGTCCTTCCTCTCCCAGTCCAGAGATACGACAGTGGTCATTAAAACAAATTTGTCACTTGATTCTATAGCCAGGTGGCACATGACAGCCATTAATTTTTCACATGACAAATGACTCCGCTAATTGAAAAACATCAAAAAGATTGAGGTTTACACAAATGTTCAGCTCCGTTTATTTTTTTTCTAATTTACTTTTCAGCAGTCAGTGAGAACTTAATGAGCTCGTTTACAGCTTCCTCCCTATTTATAGATATCAGCGCCTGTGGTGTTCCAGACGTCTATACAGAGAGCGTCCGGCCTCCGCGACACAGCCAGCAGGGAGCAGTTACAATACGCAGAAGAATCCCAGGTGGGAATCCCAGGCCCTCGACCACCTCGCTGATCTACTCACCGCTCATCAGGAAAACACCTCGGCTATTCGTCTACACTGGCCAGATTCTGTTTTCCTTTCTTGGCCTAGATTTCTCTGTCTTGCGAGTCTTCTTACTGTTTTATTTGGTAGGAAAGTCGGTAACATTGCCAGAGCAGGGGGTCTGTGCCAGGCTGCGCCCCTGGCAAGGATCGCCTCAGCTGAAGCTCATCTCGTCACACCCTGAGGAAGGGGCCGCGAGGAGGCCTATTTCCAGAGGAGGGAACTGAGAGGAGACGGGAAGTTCAGACCCCAGGTCTCTGTGGATCCGGAGCCCTTTTTTTTTTTTTTTCTTAAGATTTTATTCATTTATTTGACAGAGAGATCACAAGTAGGCAGAGAGGCAGGCAGAGGGAGAGGGGGAAGCAGGCTCCCTGCTGAGCAGAGAGCCCGATGCGGGGCTTGATCCCGGGACCCCGAGATCATGACCCGAGCCGAAGGCAGAGGCCTCAACCCACTGAGCCACCCAGGTGCCCCCCAGGGCCCATTTTTTTATTATCACGTCTAGACAGCTTCACTCTCTTTTCAGCAAGGAGAGCATCACTAGTGAACTCTGTTCCTTTAAGGAGGGAGATGGGGAGGAAAGAGCACAGGCCAAGAGTCAGAAGACCACAGTTCAAATCCCCCATCTGCCGAGAGTCCCCAGGACCTTGAGCGAGGCCCTCTCCCTCTCTGCCTCTACGTTTAGCCATCTGGGGTGGGGGGTGGGGTCGGAGGTAGGCCGCAGATGCCTGCCCTTCTTCCCCTCTGGCTGACCAGCCACCAAAGACCCACGAGGAATTCAAGTCTGGATTACTAATGGCCAGCTTCGTACCCGACAACAGCCAAAAGGACGAGCCTTCTGATGAAGCTGGAAGGGCAAACCCAATTGGACAGAGGCCGGAGTGGAAGCCTCCCATCCGTCCCAAATTTAGAGCTTAGAACCCACGAGACAGGAGGATGTCTCCCCTGATAGGCACGGGTTGAGAACAGAGTCCCTTGATTCCGGGGGGCGAACAGGTCCAAAACAGAGTGGAGACCCCAGGAGCCCTGCCCGCCAGGAAAACATGGCCAAACCAATCCTGGGTGAAGAAAAAGCAGTAAGAGGGCAGGGAGAGGATGCCGCCGGGGCCACCCGTCCCTGACCGGAGAGCCCTGAGGGCAGGCGTTCCCTCCTCTCCGGCCACGCTGGGCGCCTGGGCAGAGGAGGGGAAAGAGGCCCTCAGTTTCTTCCCCTGTAAAGGAAGGGGCCGGGCCGCTGAGGCAAGCGGCCAAGCGGAAGGCCTAGAAAGCCCAGGAGCGGAGATGGAAAGGGAAAGGATCGAGAGGTTGGCTGGTATCTGGCCGCAGATCAGAGCTGCCGTTGGAGAGAGAGCGGAGGTTCTGGTTTCCAGAGATGGGGGTGACACCCCTGGAGGTAAGGACCCCTTCCTCTTCGCGTCTGAGTCCCCTGCACTCAGCACGGAGCCTGACTCAGGCTCAAACCCAATCCAGTATCCGTTGAGCGAGTAAGAGAATGACTAGAGGAGCAGTGATTCCAGCTGTGTGCTCAGACAGCGGGCCCACGGGGCTGCCGAGATTTGCTTCGGGGAGGCTGGCTCGTGCTGTCCCCGTTCCCTTTGACCCTCGGTCACGTCATGGACAGCCGAGGCGGTGCCAGCGTCTGTAACAGTTTCTGTGCGGAGATCACAGAAACAGGAATAGTTCACTCAGGAGATCAAGGTCTTACTCCTCTCGCGTAATCACAGACCTCGGGCCTTGAGAAGATATTCAAAACTTAGCCTGGAGCCCTGGACTCCTGACTCCCCTTCCAGTGCTCTTCCCCTGCACCGCTGGGCAGGGGCAGAGCCTGCTGTGGGGACAGAGCCACCCACAGCACGGGACTCTGCGATGACCGGGCTTTGTCAACCACTCTCAGCCTCACCGGCATCCTACAAATACCGAATAATCACCATCCTCGTCTTGGACCTCAAATAAATGCCAGGGCAGAAGGGTGGAGTTCGGGGAGGAAGAAGAGATGAGATCTCATCTTTCCCCTTTCCAATACTCCAAAATTCTGTTCTGCAGATCACTAATCATAAGAGAGGCTCTGTATCGATAAGAGTTCTAAGCCCAAATAAATTTGGGGAACCCCCACATGCTATATCTCCTCTCGACACTTCACACAGCTTATTAACAATGTAAAAGACACTGAGAAGTCCTGCGGTAAGGAACAAACTCATTGGACAACTTCTTTCGCTCCATACTATTTAACATTCCACAGAACCCAAATTAATTTCAACAGCCAACAGTGGAAAGTGCCGGCTCTGACCTCAGCCGCAAGGACTGAAAGCTACTTAATAGAACAGTCTATCGCTACATGTTTCCTATGCAGTCCCGCGAGCGTCGCACACGCCCCGGTCAAGCCCCCAGCTTAAGGCACCCATCCCCGAGACCATGGGCATGCCGAATGAAGCCCGTGCTCCTCATTTGATCCCTGGACAGGAGGAGGAGGAGGCATGACTCGGGCTGGCTTAACAGAGATTTACTTCCCCGGCATCCTTTGGAATGGATATCCCGCATGATTGAGCCGGGCTTTGTTCAATTCTCAAAGCAATTTGCCAGGAGTGAGAAAGGAACGCTTAGTAAAGCAAGTTGGTCAGTCCTGGATGATTACTTCTTATTCCAAAACAATTACTATAAAGGTAAAATGGGTTATGTTGCTGTAAAAAATATGACTCTCTCCAAACAGTAACACATGAATTCCCAACCAGAGCCTCAAGGCCACGGCCAAAAGCAGGCCAGGCGTAGGAAGTACGAGGAAGACATTTTTGCCCTGTCAAACAGCGCTGGTTTCCAACAGAATTAAAACAGACAAGGGAGGGCTCGATAAGCGGAAGGGCTGGGGTGCACTGGGGTGCCCTGGAGACAAGTACCTACTTAGCCGCCTGAGCCCATCCCCACAGGCTATCCTGCCGTCTTCCACCCGAACCCCTGGTTTCACTGAACCTTCTAAAAGAATAGGGCGACACAGGGCTTCTCAACGTTGGCACTACCAACATGGGGGTGAGGTCACTCTTTGTTGGGGTGGGGCCGTCCTGTGCGCTATGGAGTATTCGGCAACATCCCTGATGTTAGCCACTAGATAACACCCCAGATCCCCCACCCAAGTCCTCTCCAGACACAGCTGAACGTCCCCCGGGGGGTAGGGAGGCAGAGTCACTGTTGGTTGAGAACCACGGCACTAAATCAACATGGGCCTGGAGGAGGCGTCCCCACCAGCCCCCTGATTCCAGCGTCATCTCCAGGAGAAAACCGTGCTCCTGCCTGGCCTCTCCGGACAGCAGAGGGGAACGTCTCCAGAGGCTGTCACTTTTCTGGGCACTGGGGGGAACAGGAGTAGCCTGCCTGAGTCCCTGGACATGCTGCCCAGCGGCTGGCATCCCAGCGAGGGACGTGCTCTGTAGCGGACAGCCAGCGTGAGGGACAGAAGCCCACAGACGTCAGACAGCCCTCCTGACAGCCACGGAAACCACCCCGGGGGGCTCTCCCCTTGCCCTGCCGGCCATGCCTATGCTGCTGAAGGAAGGCGGCTTAAAACAGAAAGGTGTCCAGGGGCGCCAGCCTGGTTCAATCGCTGGAGCATGTGACTCTTGATCTTAGGGTCATGAGTTCGAGCCTCACGTAGGGTGTAGAATTTACTTTAAAAAAAGGAAGAAAAAAAAAAAGGAAGTGTGTCCGGAAGACCGAGGGAGGCCCAGCAGACACAGTGCCAGAATACTCCCTCAACACTGACTGTTCCTCCAGCGGCAACCAGCAAGTGACCCTGCTGTCTAAAGACCTGAGTCCCTTTCCCACAAGTGATGAATAACCTCCCAGTAACAGCCTATGGATAACAGGCTGGCAGAGCGAGAGAGGCGCGCCTCGGCTGGACGTGGACGATGTGATACAGGGTCGGGGGCTGACTTTGGCTCTAGGTCATTGATTTCAGCCGTCCGGGGTTTCCCTCCCCCGCTAAAACAAAGACGAGAGCCAACCCCACCCGATCCGGTCATCTCGAAGTTCAGCTGGGCTACTGGGCACAGAGGTACTTTGCAAATATAGAGCCCCGGCAGTCGTCAGTTCTCCCTGTGAGCTCCGGGGCTGTCGTGAAAGTTGCGGAGTGAATCCATTTTCATTCACTTAAAAGTAGATGCTGTGCAGACAGGTACCGAGGAGAAGCCTGGGAAGGAATGCCTGCTTTGCATATAGTGATTAAGAGCAGCTAAGATGGAAGAAAGATCATAGGCCAGTGTCTCTAAGATTTTAAATGTGAAGATGAAAACATCTCAGACTCTTAGGTCCATTGAGAAAAAAAACAGCACTGCTCTTCAAAGTGGTCCTGCCCGTCTCTTTTTTTCCACTTCTTTAGACCTTTATTCTCTTTCTTCTCATTCACCTCATTTCCATCGCGGCTCAGGCACCTCAAACGCACATACCTGTCATTGCCAGCCTCACCCCGAGCCCGGGCGAGATACGTGACTCCATGTGGCCCCATCCCAGCCGCTGTACCCAGAAAGTGACTAATAGGGGAGGAGACAGCTGGGGGGGCGGGACAGGAAGGGGGAGGAGCTGAACGGAGAAAGAGACGGACCTGACCTCTCTGGGCACTAAGTCCCGGACCGGACAGACAAACCTGGGAGTGGAATAGGGCGTTAGCGTCGACGGGGGACCTGGGGCGCACCAGGGACGGTGCCAGGAGCGCCACATAGCTTGCTGCCTCCGATCTTGGCAGCATCCTGAGGATGAGGAGGGCAGCCATCCCCGGGGCTTCCTCCATGCAGGGGGGGAGGGGCCAGGGGAGAGGGAGAGAGAGTCTCAAGCAGACTCCATGCTGAACACAGAGCACGACCCAGGGCTCGACCCCACGACCCTGAGATCACGACCTGGCCTGAAACCGAGATTCAGACACTTAGCCGACTGAGCCAGCCAGGCGCCCCTCAAGTTATTCCTTCTAACCAAGGGAACATGGCAAACGCACAGGCTGTCACTTCCTCGCTGGGGCTACGTAAGATGGCGACGTCCGCCTGCCGGCAGACTGCTCCCCTGGGGAAACAGTTTGTCATGCCGGGGAGTGGGCCTCCCCAGCAAGAAACTGAGGGCAACCTCCAGTCAGCAGCGCACAGGGGACTCCCCTCTGCCAACGACCACATGGGCTTGGAATCCCATCCTTGCCCCGCAGAGACTTCAGCCGAGACCCCAACCCCGGCCAACACCTTGACTGCAGCCTTGTGGAAGCTGCAGAAGCAACGACCCAGCGGAGCACTGGTCCCAGGTTCCTGACCCACGGATACCGCAAGATGATAAATCTGTGTGATTTTCAGGTGTGTGGGAATGCGTCCCACAGCAGTCCGTGACTAACACCACCGGTAAGTGACCAAGGTGGGGCTAATCCTCGGGCCATCTGGCTCCCAGGTCTGTGTCCTTCCCCCATGACACTATGCTATGTCCCCTGTCGTGTCTAAGGGGATATCGGGGTGGCAAGGACACCTGAGAATGTTTAGAATATCCCAGCCCCTCTTGAAGATTCAAATTGCCTGAAGTCTGAGAGTAAAGAAGAATCTTTATCTTCCCCACACATACCTGGGGGCTCAGCATTATGACACCTCATTAGTTTGCCTTTTTTTTAGTTTTATTTATTTGTTTGTCAGAGAGAGAGAGCAAGGGCAGCACACAAGCAGGGAGAGTGGCAGGCAGAGGGAGAAGCAGGTTCTTCGCCGAGCGGGGAGCCCAACGTGGGACTCGATCCCAGGACCCTGGGATCATGACCTGCGCCGAAGGCAGATGCTTAACCGACTGAGCCACCCAGGCACTCCATAGTTCACCCTTCAACAGACCCTAAAGAAATGAGAGGAAGGATGGAGGAACATTGCCAAGTGGTGACGCCGTTCTACACTCTCTTCTCATCCCCATTCTACAGATGTGGACACTGAGGTTCACAAAGTTTAAGGCACCTGCTCAAGGTAAGGAGCTGGCAGAGGGAGGCTCTAAATGCAGGTGGGTCTGAGGCCGAAGCCCAGGATTCATGAAAACACAGGCAGGCAGAAGTTCAGCAGACAGCCCAGCCCCGCTCTCTGCCTCTCACATGAAGGCAATGAGAAGTGGTTGCTTTGGGAGCTTCCAGAGAATGCACTAGAGGAAGGCACTTGCCTCTTTAGCACGTGGGACACTCAGTCCTTCCCCTGTTTCCAGAAAACCTTGGCACTAAGGACACCTCTAGAAAGGGAACACTTTATCTCATCAGTGGACAAAAATGTAGAAAAATGCCCTCAGGGCTCACTCAGGCTGTGCGAGGCTCAGGCTGCCCTTTTCATGGCAACTTTTACAAATGAAATGAAAGGAGCTATGCTTCATGGAGAAACAGAGAGTGAGTTTTGCCATCAGGACGTCTTGGAAACCACGTGGTTCCAACAGAGTCACGTTCATCCTCGGCAGGAGTTCCGCCTTGCACAGAGGTGTGAGGTGGGAACCCGGCTGGCACACCAGTGCAGGGGGGGGGGGCCACAAACAGCCCTCGGCGCAGACAGGCTGTGGGAGCCGACATCTCGGTTCATCTGCTGTGGGGCTGCTCTGGGGTTCACATTTCCTGCTGAAAATGCATGTGTGTGGTGTGTGTGTGTGTGTGTGTTGTAAAACTCAATCACCCCTGGATGGGCAAATAGCCATGATTCGCTCCATCAACCCACAAAGGACTGTGGAAGGGGAAATTTGCATGGAATGAATTCACCCCCAATTCTGCCCCAGGCATACTGGGGCATATATTATAATATTATATACTGCGCATATATTATTATGCGCATATACTACACTTAAGTTGTGTAAGGCTCAACCTGCAAGAGGGGGCCCCCCCACCTGCTACCCCCAGCTTACAAATGAGGAAAGGGAGGATCTGAGAGGTTAAGCCACCCGCCTAGGACCACACCCGCACAGCCCATGGTCAAGGCGGGATCCCCCCGGGGTCTGTCTGGCTTTGAAACTCACACCCCCACCCCGGACCGGGCTCCTTCCTAAAGGAGAGATGACAGAAACGGGACAGAGCACACACAAGCGGGTCCCCACCAGAAGCGCAGTGCCTGCCGGGCCACTTTGCACACTCAGTGCTTACAGGGAGCCTGCAAGGCACATCTTATTATCCTCCTTCCACAGATGAGAAGGCAGGAGCTTTCAGAAAGGCTCTGTAAATCGCCACGAGAGACACCGTGAAATGGACCTAGGTCTAGCTGACTCCAAGCCCTGGGATCTTTCCACCACACCAATACTCATTGGCACACTGTGCCCCTCTCCCCCACCCCTCCACCTCCACCGCCCGACCCCTTCCCACCCTGCTCACGAAGCACTGACTCAAGGGGGCTTAGAAACAGGGCTGGGAATGGACCAGTCCTTCGGGTCCCAACACACAGAGGGGGGCTGGGCGTAAGTGCCTCTCTCCACCAGCTATGGTGAGAAATGATGGATTCCAGGCCACGGCTAAGAATGGTTTGCATTTATGGAGGGGCGTGTATGCCCTGGATGAAGGAGGGTTTGGACGAAGGAAAAAACCTGTATTTGTTGCCTCTGGCCTAGTTACTGTGCTCATTCAGCTACAGTGCTCCCATCTGTAAAGAGTGGTCAACTCACCCATCCCTGAAGGCAATGAACCCTGCAGGTGCACAGGCGGGGGCGTGGAGGGGGGGGCGGCGTGGTTTCTGGAGAGGAGCAGACCGGGAGGCAAGAGCCTCTGGTCCAAAGCCAAAAGCATTCGAGCACCAAGCGGCTGAAGAAAGTTCACATGAGACAGTATAAGCTCATCTTACACGCTCGCCTTCCTTAGCCTGCTCTCCCCCTCTCTCCATCCTAAAAGATCCCTGCATGGTACGTTTTAGTTTCTGGTCTCTTTGTCTCTGCCTAGATAGGAACCAGTTTGCTTCATTTTTTGTTTGTTTGTTTTTGTTGTTGGATTCACTATGTGATTCCCAGTTTTGGTTCGCCACATCCATTCAGGAAAGCATTTCCTAATAATGAAACATGTTTTTAAGGAAGTGTTTCAAAGATGAGTCTCCCTCTTCTTGCAGAAGGCCAGAGGTCTCCGCCCGGTGTTCTGCCTTGGTCAGTTTTGCCCTTGATCCCTGCCCAGCAAGCTGCCTTGAGTCGTGACTCCCGATGGCATTATCCACTCAGGTATCGGTTAATTCCCTCGTTCGCCGAAATGCATTTATCTATTTATTTAACAATCACCAAGTCATCGAGTGTGTTGGTTGCTTGGGAAACATGGTCATAGATGAACAAAAAATAGATGCTGTCCTTCTCCTTGTGGAATTTAAATTCTAGTGGAGGAGAAAGAAATTAATCACATACAAATATATATATAGAGAGAGAGAGAGAGAGAAATCCTATAAGGGTTTTGAAGGAACAATCATGATGCTTTAAGAGCAGATAACAGAAGGACCTGACCCAGTCGGGGCCTTTAGCTGTTGTGACCTTGCTGTCAGCGTCCATTCTGTACCGGTTTCCAGTAGCTTCTCACACATTGTTCATATCCCCATCTCAGCCACTCATCTAGGGCCTGCATCTGATGACGACGTTTGGCCTTTCAGGTGTCCATCCTTGCACGCCACGAGGTCAGACTCTGTTCTTCCTCTGGCTCCTCCCATTACTCCTGCAGGGCAGACTTCTCTCATTAAAATGACAGAATGTAAGAGAGTAATTAAAATCCCTGTGACAGAGAACATGGGGGCATCCGCTTTTGGTTTTGTTTTGGGGGGGAGAACAGTAAATGTGTGAGAATGCGACAATTTAATCTACATTACTCCACATTACCGGTTAGCAAGAAGGGCAAGTGTTTAGATTCCTCTGCGACGTCATGATTGTGAAGATAGGTAGATTTTTCTCGTTCGAGGTTCTAGAACAAGATTCTAGATGAAGACCAAGGCTGAGTCCCCACTCAAGCTGTTTATTTAAGTTAACAGGATCAGGGAATTTAGATAATCTTTCTGAACTTGGTTTCTTTCCCCTGTAAAACAGAAAACAGTATCAACCGCCCAGGGTCCTCATGAGGTCCGAATGGGGTTGTGGCAACCACAGTCACTGCATACAAGTGGGTCTTGCTACTGCCATCAGGTCTGTGGGCTCATTTTAAAGCCTCTGTCCTCGTGTTCACCGTCTTCAAACATATTTCCTCTGCCCCCTGTTCAGAGGGGCCCTGTGGTCAACAGAAGACCTTTTCAGAGGCCTGATGCATACTGTCTCTTCTCTGTCACCAGGGGAGAAGGGAGTGATGCATTCCAATCCCAGAATTTCATCCCAGTGGGCTCTCTCCCTGGCAAGGCCCCCTGACCCCATCCATTCATAAGGTCAGTGAATATTTAGTGTGGATCAATTTTGTGGTGGCCACCATTTGGGTGTGAGGGGTACAGACTTTTTTTAAAAACAGCACGCTTGAAGAAGCTCACGGTCAGGGGGGAAGTAGCTCGGTCATCGGACAAGTATCGTGATAAGACATGTACCTTAAGATAAGGCAGGTGGGTGTTCAAGATAAAATGGCAACCATGAGGAGGAGAATTTATCCAGAATCCAAGAACGAGAGAGGAGGGAGAAGATGTGGGACAGATGCAGTCAACCTGTGATCTCCATGGGGCTCGGGAGTGGGACAGAGATGTTGATGACAGGAGAGCTTTCTTGAAATCAAAACCCCATTGGAAAATAGAGAGAGAAAGAATCTTCCCTTAAGCTCCTCTCTGGGTGTTCGCTTGTCAGGTCAGGGTAATTTTCAGCACAGACGAATCAAACTTTCCTGGATTGGAAAGGGAGACACTTCGCTCACACACGTTCTTTCAAAAAGTATCTTGTGATCAAACCCAGGAACTGGTAAGAGCCTCCAATGAGTTGTCTTCTTTTCTTTATTCCTTTGCTTCCCCACTTACCTGCAACGGCCAAACACGAAATATCCCTCCTGCACTGACATATTAGACAGCCACAAACCGTGAGCTGAACAACTTTGGGGAAA
Organism: Nasua narica; assembly: GCA_028533885.1. Taxonomy (NCBI): domain Eukaryota; kingdom Metazoa; phylum Chordata; class Mammalia; order Carnivora; family Procyonidae; genus Nasua; species Nasua narica. The sequence continues at coordinate 22,500,010 of CM052804.1, read as the reverse complement.
ACAACTACTTTGGGCAGTAATCACACACGCACGATAATCAAGAGACAAAGAACTTCGCAAACCCTTCAAGTTGCATTCAAAACCCCATCCCTGTCATTCACTTGAAAATAGTAAGTACCTTCAAGGCAAATCACTGAAGTGGCTGAACAATCTCAACTGCACTATTTAATGAGGCTTATAAATCCTAAAATCCTTACGGGGCCATTGCTGGCTGGCGACGGAACCACGTTCGGTGCTTTCTGAAAATGCGGGTGCTTAATTAGGTCTAACGAAGTCGGTTATCAATAAAGTGTGCATCCATGTCTGAACTCAATTTGTCTCTGCCTGTCAATCAAGGGGGTGTCCGGGAATCTGTCTGAACAGGGATGGCAAACTTTTTTCTGTCAAAGTCCAGATGTTTATGTTTTTTATAGTTTATGTTTGGCTAGCCACCATGTCTTGCTTATGGCAACTCAGCACTGTCATGCTAGGGCAAAAGCAGCCATAGGTAATCTATAAACAAATGATCAGGGGCGCCTGGTCGGCTCAGTCAGTATAGCATGTGATTCTTGATCGCAGGGTCATGAATTCAAGCCCCACACCGGGCGTAAAGATTCCTTTAAAAATAAAATCTTTAAGGGGCACCTGGGTGGCTCAGTCAGTTAAGCATCTGAATTCAGCTCGGGTCATGATCTCAGGGTCTTGGGATCAAGCTCCATGAAGGGCTCCTGGCTCAGTGCAGGGTCTGCTTCTCTCTCTCCCTCTTCCATACCTCCCTACCCCCCCCCACTCATGCTCTTTCTTTTTCTCTCTCTCTGTCTCAAATAAATAAATAAAATCTTTAAAAAATGTTTTTAAAAGTAAAATCTTTTAAACAAAACAAAAAAACAAAACAAAAAAATGAGGAGGTCTATATTCCAACAAAACTTCAGGGCACCAAAATTCCAATTTCATATAATTTTCATGTGTCATGAAATATGATTCTGCTTTTGATTCTCTTTACATCACTAAAAAAATGTAAAAACTATTCTTAGACCATAGCAGTCCAGAAACAGGGAGCTGGGTAGATTTAGCCTACCAGCGGCAGTTTGCCCACCTCTGACTTTGAATGATGGGTTGTAATATGTTTTTTTTTTAAAGATTTTATTTATTGATTTGACACAGAGAGAGAGAGAGAGATCACAAGCAGGCAGAGAGGCAGGCAGAAAGAGAGGGGGAAGCAGACTCCCTGCTGAGCAGAGAGCCCGATGCGGGGCTCGATCCCAGGACCCTGAGATCATGACCTGAGCCGAAGGCCGAGGCTTTAACCCACTGAGCCACCCAGGCGCCCCTGGGTTGTAATATGTTGGAATGGTTCAAAGAACACAAACTCTGGGGCGCCTGGGTGGCTCAGTTTGTTAAGCATCCAACTCTTAGTTTTGTCTCAGATAATGATCTTAGGGTCAGGCAATCGAGCCCCATGCTCACATGCTCCATATTCAGCGGGGAGTCTGATTGAGATTCTCTCTCCCTCTGGCCTTCACCCTACCCCACTCACTCTCTCTCTCTCAAATATATAAATAAAAACAAATAGAAAGAAAGAAAGGAAGAAAGAAAAAAAAAAAGGAAGGAAGGAGAGAGAGGAAGGAAGGAAAGAAGGAAGGCAGGAAGGAAGGAAGGAAACTCTGCCTACACCACAGTCCTACACCCTTCCTGGGTCTCCATTTCTTCTCTCTAAAACAAAGATAACCACAGGAACTTTGTGAGAATTAAGTGAGGTGATGTTGGTAACAGAAGTTCCAGAAGATTCCAGAGAGGTGAGCTGCAGAGAAAATTGAGTGCTTCACATGTCAGCTCTTCTTTCCTTTCCTAACTATCTTTCTACCTGTGTCTTTCATTTCTTTCTCTTCCTTTGTACTTAATCTTCCCTTGTAGCAACAGATTCGATGATGAAGCATGAAGTGGATTTGCTCCCAACATAAGCAAAACCAGCCCCTTCCCATGTTGACTCGAAGGTTCCCAGCCTGGCCCTTTTCCTCTTGGTGTCGGTGCCTGAGCTGGCCCCTGGAGGGCTGGGTATCAGCTACCAGTAAATATCAGGAAGAGACTAATGAAGCCACAATTGATTCATCAAGCTGGGTCCCATCTCTCTATGAAAGCATCCCATTAGGGATGCAGGGTCTCTTTGAGAGTATTTACAGTAGCAGCAAATGTCAGTGGCAATTATGTGTGTCTCATCTTTCTTAACAGAGCTGCCATCCACTCCCCCCACCCCCGACCTCCCTCCAGCTCCCTAAGGTTTGTGATGATCACAGCTACCAATCCCAAAATTACAGGTCAGAGCATTCTCTCCCAAGATAGTTAGTCCCACAGGCTGGATGGAGGTGGAGAGGCATCCCTCCCCATCATGGTTGGAAAACTGAATAATGAGACCCACGAAGAAACGAGGTGTGAAGGTGGCCTGAGATTCCTGAGAGCTGGAGACTGGAATCCAAGTGGGGTCTTCAGAACCACCAAAACTTGATCCTTTCCAACTGTGAAGTTATTTTACAAAGGCATGCTCTGATCTACTGCTTCTCGAGGAATGGGATCAGAAATCGTCCCATAGCAAATGCTTTCTGGCACATCTTGAGGACACCCAAGGAAGTCGACTCCCACTGGCCAGGGCTCCACAGTTGAACAGATGTTATCAGGAGAATTAGATGAGTTTAGGCAGGGACAATGATGCTTTAGAATTAGGAGTCCATGTCCAAATCTCTGATGCTTACTGGCTTGTGACCCTGAACTTACTCAAACAAGATAACCAATGAGACAGCACCTTTGGGTACTGAGCTATTGGGTTTTCCTCTTAGTATTTCTTCCAGAAAGATCCTTCTGATCATAAATTCCTCTCCAAAGGTTTAATGCCTTCAGCGAGATGCTTAATGGCAGGGAGTACCTCATATCCCTCACTATCCCCAGCAACCAGTCAGGTGCCCGGACGCAGCAAGTGCACAAAAGTCTACCTATTGACTTAGGAGTTTTGGAAAAGAGGAACTGAGAAACTAGAGGGAATAAAACTATGAATGAAATAGTTCAAGATAATTCCCATAATTGATGTTTCCAGATGGAAAGTTCCACTGAGTACCCAGAACAAGGAATGCAGAAAGCCACATACCAGACATTTCATTACAAAGCCCTGTGTTACCAAAAATAGAGATTCCAAAAGTTCCCAAAGGCAAGATCTTTTTCTAAATTACCTTGAAATAAAGAGAATTTTAATATTATTTCTCAGTAACAATACTGTACATCAGAAGAACGATGCCCCAAAATTCTAAGGGAGTTAATTTTTGACTTAGGTAGATATTTTCAAACATCCACGTTCTTAAAAAAATTCTCTAATACACCTTACTTTAGGAAGTTGTTTGAGAATGTGCTACAGCAAAACAAGGAGCCAAGCCAAGAAATGGAAGATGTGGGACCAGGAAACACAGGTATAACAACCAAGAGAACAGAAGGAGAATCCCAGATTCCAGATGGGGGCAGAAGGAAGGAAGCAGACACCTGATCTAATGGTACAGCTTGGGGTGAGGGTGGGGTGGGATGAATACAAAGAAAGGCAATGCAAGAAATTAAATGCAATCAAAATACACTACTTTCATTTGCAGTAAATAATATTTATAGTCATAATAATGGAAATACCATTTAATGGCATTTAACTGAAAATAACAAAATTGCCATGTTGAAAGGATTGAATAGGGAAAGGGAGACTGGTGCAAAAGACATACATCATTTATTACAACAGGAAGAAAATAGAAAATGGCTAAAGATGATAGATCATGAAATTATAACATGAGAATACTACTTAGAGATACAGAAGCAACTACCAGAAGGAAGGACTAAGGGAATTCAAAATGGCAGCCTCCAAGAAGTAGGACTGAGGGTAAGCAGAGGTAAGGCAGGGAGTGTCCTTTCACTGTAAACCTTTTGGTTATCACTTGATTTCTTTTATTTTTAAAGATTTATTTATTTATTTGAGAGAAAGAGAGAGAGAGAAAATGTGAGTGGAGGGAGGGGCAGAGGAAGAGAATCTCAAGCCAACTCCACACCGAGCATAGAGCCCGACCCAAGGCTCCATCTCACAACCTGAGATCATGACCTGAGCCAAAATCAAAAGTCAGTCAACCAACCAACAGAGACACCCAGGTGCCCCGGTATCACTTGATTTCTTAATCATACATATTATTGCTTTCACAAAAATTTTTAAATCTGAGTGAAGTATGATATGAAACAAAAAATCTGATGGATAAAGACTAGAGGAAGAACACAAATCAACTTATGTACTGGGGCCTTTTGGTAATTGTTTTCTTTCCCTTTGTCACATTTTGTTGTAGGGGTAAAATTGTATATATATAAATAGATACACATACATGATTCTATATTATATACCTTATATATTAGATAATTATTGTTACATATATCTATCTTATGTCTATTTATTTATAGGTTAGGCCTAATTTCAGTACTTGCTATAACACAAAAATGCTTAAATTGTTATAAAAAGGATTCTGGGGACGCCTGGGTGGCTCAGTTGGTTGAGCAACTGCCTTTGGCTCAGGTCATGATCACGGCGTCTTGGGATCGAGTCCCGCATCGGGCTCCTTGCTCCGCGGGGAACCTGCTCCTCTCTCTGCCTCTGCCTGCCTCTCTGCCTGCTTGTGTTCTCTCTCTCTGTTAAATGAATAAATAAAAACCTTTAAAAAAAAAAAAAAAGGATTCTGGAAAGATGGTGGCAGTGGGATCATAATTTCTCAATGATCTCCAAATTAAAAAAAAAAGAAAAGAAGCAACTAGATAACAAAACCAAAAATGACCAATATTTACATCCAAATGTGACAAGGTATACTTGTGAACCCCAAAATACAAATGAGTGGGGGCAAACCACAATGGCCACAAGCCCATCCCTGTCGGCACTGTGAGTACCGGTCAGGAGGAAGTGGAGGGAAGCAGTGAGCGCCCTGATAGAGGCCACAGATTTTCACTAGGAGAGACTGAGGGCCAACGTCAGAGCAGCAGCTGCCATGGGGAAGAGTCTGGCCATCTCCAAGCCTGGGCGAGCGCAAGGGGTCTGCCATGAAGGTCAAGGGCTTACTTCTTGAGAACCATGGGGGACCCCACACGGAGGACACACGGCACACATGAAAGTCATGTCCATTTCACAAAACGAAACGATGACTGGTTTCAATCAAGCTCAAACACATTTTTCAAATAACAAGACATCAAAGAACATTATAGGTCAGAATTAGAAAGACTCCGAAGTGAGGTGAGAGACCCAGAAAAGAACAGGAAAGGGTAGGAAAGCACTGTTGCAGTAATGAAGACTAGACCAGAGGGAACACAAATCAGATAGACATATGTTTCTTAAGAGAAATAGAAGGTGAAAATGGCGGCCCGGGGTGGGGGCGGCGGGCGGGGAGGCATTGAAATAAAAAAATAAAGAAGAGATAAAAAAGCAAAACTGACAAATACTGAGGACAAGCAAGACTATCAGACAGAGAGTAGAGCTCCTGAAGAAAACCCACACGAGGGAACAGAACTGATACCGTGAAGGAGAATTCAAGAACACTTTCCTCAGTCACTGTATAGTACACCTGGCACTAATAGAATTCTGTATGTCAAATGGCCAACAGACACATGAAAAAATGTTCATCATCTTTAGCCATCAGGGAGATCCAAATCAAAACCACACTGAGATACCACCTTACACCAGTTAGAATGGCCAAAATCAACAAGACAGTAAACAACAAATGCTGGAGAGGATGTGGAGAAAGGGGAACCCTCCTCCACTGTTGGTGGGAATGCAAGTTGGTGCAGCCACTTTGGAAAACAGATTCCTCAAGAAATTAAAAATACAGCTACCCTATGACCCTGCAATTGCACTACTGGGTATTTACCCCAAAGAAGCAGATGCAGTACAAAAAAGGGCCACATGTACTCCAATGTTCATAGCAGCAATGGCCACAATTGCCAAACTGTGGAAAGAACCAAAATGCCCTTCA
>CM052804.1:22465121-22493514 GCA_028533885.1 Nasua narica | reverse complement strand
AACGTCTACCTTTGGCTCAGGTCATGATCCCAGTGTCCTGAGATCGAGCCCCGTGTTGGGCTCCCTTCCCAGCAGGGAGTCTGCTCCTCTCTCTCCCTCTGTCCCCCCCACCCCCTGTTTATGTTCTCTCTCAAACAAGTAAAATTCTTAAAAATAAATAAAGAAAATAAAATGGTCTATGAATGCAACATTCTAAAATGGGTAATAAAATTATATTTCATCAAGGATGGCAAACTGGTAACCAAGAAGGTTAAAATCAAATAATGTAAAAAAAGGTTAAAGGATAAGGGATGTTAAACTTGTTAAAAAACAAACCTGGAAAGACATTTCTTCAACAACAGAGTTTTACATAAAACAAGAAGTAAAATACAGCACCTGGATGGCTCAGTTGGTTAAGCGACAACCTTCAGCTCAGGTCACGATCCCAGAGTCCCAGGATCGAGTCCCGTATCAGCCTCCCAGCTCCGTGGGAAGTCTGGTTCTCCCTCTGACCTTCTCCCCTCTTATGCTCTCTCTCTCTCAAGTAAATAAAATCTTAAAAAATAAAATAAAATAAACTATATACTTTTTAAAAAAATTTTTAACTGTATTCTTTTAAAAGGTAGGACTCCAGAGTACAGGGAGGTAAATTTTGAAATTGAAAAAAAATTCTAACAATTAGTTTTTAAGGAAAATAGAAGAGGGAAAAACAGTCCAGTGAAGAGTATAGCATTAAGTGACATGTTTAAACAGACGCTAAATTACCATCTAAGAGATGTTGTAGAAAAAAATTCTTGCAGTGGATAAATTCAAGCTGTATCACTAAGATTCCTTCCACCTCTAAAAGTATCTGGCTGGAAACCAGAAGGTAAATTTTGACTTAGTAACAGATTGGGTTTTCTAACAGAATTACAGAAAACAACTGGTTCTTTAAATGGGCTCCTTGTACTCAAATACCTTGAGGCTTGGACTAAAAGGGGTGGGGAGAAGGGAGGGAGAAGTGGTAGCGGTAATCCAATAGAAGCTCATGGAAAATCAAGGATGCTAAGGAGAGAGCTCCTGCATTATGTGGGAGGATATATTACAGACTCTTTAAAGGCCTTCAAAAGTCAATTCCAAGTCTAAAATGTGTAACTCCACACAAATCAGATCTTGGTAAGCTAGCCACATTTATAATATCTAAACTCAAGGATCTAAAAAGGAGAAAACAGTTATGGTACAAGCCAAACTTAAAACCTGGAGTTGAAAAATGGGTTTCTACAAAGTGACTGATCATCTGGGTCTGACCTGACATGTGCTCACTAGACAGCCCATTTCCTAGGAGGCAGCCATGTTAGTTCCCAACGACTTCAGAAGGAGCTCTGAACGAAGAACAGTTATTTCTCTTTAATCCTATGCCATAATGCCACATAGCTCTGTTGCATATCAAACACCATAAAATTCATCGTCACTGACCATACAACAGAGAACATGCTATTAAATAAATCTTACACTATTATAAAAGAGCTTCCCTCAAAGAACTGGTAGACTTCAAAACCCAACATTTAAAGGAGGAAAAAAAATAGACACATTTGAAACACCAGGTTTTTAACGAGCCTGGTGAGAGAGAAAACAGAATGGGAATGGAGACTTATTTATTGCCTTAAACAGAGATATCAATACTCACCATCTGAAGACATTTTCCGCTTACTAGTCTCTGCCCAGGCAGGCACTCCCCCCATGGCATGCTGGAATCTAAGCAAAAATACAAAATGAAATTTTGCATTAACTAATAAATGTTCACCAAGCTTGAGAGATTTAAAAGATATAAATTAGCTCACCCTTGAGAGTATGTATGCAATCTCTGCCAAAGAAATGATCACCTTTAGGGACAGAAGGGCTACTCACACAGAATAGTCCCAACTTGCCTATATGGGAAACTTTTGTGAACTTCTAACCATATAAACTAGTCTTGGATATAGGACACCTGGATACATATTTGTTAACTATTTTTGCCTAGTTACATGTCTGCTTATTTGCTCATATCAACACATCTCAGATCTCGGGACTAAGTAAAGAACTCTGTATGTGGTTATAAACCAATGCTACAGTAGTAGAATACATAGTAAAACACATCTGAAAGAAAATGACCAGATTGGTAAGATATACAAAACACAATCACGTAACCTTTGAATAAAATTGGAGCATTTCACTCTGGAAAAAGCTAGCTTTACGAGAAGCATGAGAAGCATATTCTGAAAGGCTGGTTTCTAGAAGAGTGCAGAGAGTCATTCTGCTCGTTTATTACAGAAGTACAGACAAAGCCACCAAACTCAGCCCACTGGCCATAAACAACTAGAAAATTAGACAAAATATATGAAACTGTTTTCAAAAATTGGAAAACAAACAACACAAGATTGTGATCCCTGAGAAAAAGGAAATAACAGGGTGAGTGCTGCCGTCCCAGGATTTCCCCTGAATGCAATTTTTTGAGACCCTGGCACACACCCAATGAGAAGAAGTTAGACTTGAAAGAGGCCGAAACAACTGGAATTTGAGGGGCAGTGAGTGAACAATGGAAGACGGAAAAGAAACAGCTCCAGGTGCCTAGGTGGCTCAGCTGATTGGGTGACTTCTTGATTTCAGCTCAGGTCTTGATCTCACAGTTGTGAGTTCAAGCTCCACATTGGGAATTCATTCTGGGTGTAGAGCCTACTTAAAAATAAAAAAATTTTAAAATTTTTAAAAAAGGATTCGCCTTATTAAAATATAACTGAACAAAAAAATAATTATAAAACGTTTTTAAAAAGCAGGCACCTGGGAGGCTTAGTTAAGCATGCAAATCTTGATCTCAGCTCAGCTCTTGGATCTCAGGGTCGTGAGTTCAAGCCCCACATTGGGCTCCATGCTGGGTATGGAGCCTACTTAAAACAAAAAGCTCCAAAAATCTGCATTGGGGTCCACAGACATTTTTGCTGAATACTAAGCTGCACGGCCACAGGATGAAACTCCATGAGGTCAGGCATAGAACTACAAGGGAGCTGTAAGTTGCACAACACCTGAGTTCAGACACTTGAGTTCCAACCAGTCATGGGAAGGTCCTTACTGAAAACTCAGGGCATTCAGAAGAGCTGGCAAAAGGGCATATCTTAGAGATGGGCTAAAACAGCCTAGAGCAAACACTATTCTACAACAAAACTAAAAACAAATCCTGAAAGGATCAAACTAATCTCCAAGCTAATCAATTGCCTACCAAGACAAACTCATTAAAAGTACTCACTCATTCATTATTCACTCATTCAACACTCATTAAAAGCCAAAATCAAAATCCAGACATTGATTAACTTAACATTTACACTGCCCAAAATCCAATCACAATTTCTAGACATGCAGGGAAGCAGAAAAATATGAACCATAACCAGAACAAAAATCAGTCAATAAAAGACACGAAATGACAGACAGAAAGAATTAGCATAGCGACTTTGAACTGGCCAATACAAATGAAAAAATGCTCAACATCACTCATTATCAGGAAAATACAAGTAAAAACCGTCATGAGATACCATCTCACACCTGTCAGAATGGCTAAAATTAACAACACAGGAAACAAGAGATGATGACAAGGATGCGGAGAAAGGGGAACCCTCTTGCACTGTTGGTGGGGAATGCAAACTAGTGCAGCCACTCTGGAAAACAGTATGGAGGTTCCTCAAAAAGTTAAAAATACAACTACCCTATGATCCCGCAATTGCACGACTAGGTATTACCCAAAGAATACAAAAATACAGATTTGAAGGGGTACATGCGCTCTGATGTTTACAGCAACATTATCAACAATAGCCAAACTATGGAAAGAGCCCACGTGTTCACCGACTGATCAATAAAGGTGTGCTGTATATATATGCATATACGTGAAATATTACTCAGACATCAAAGAATGAAACCTTACCGTGTACAACAACATGGATGGAGCTAGAACGTATTATGTTAAGTGAAATCAGTCAGAGAAAAACAAATACCATATAATTTCACTCATACACGGAATTTAGGAAACAAGAGAGATGAACTTATGGGATGGGGAAAAAAAGAGAGGAAACAAGCCATAAGAGACTCTAAACCATAAGAAACAAACAGGGTTGATGGAGGAAGATGGGTGGGGGATTGGCTACATGGGTGATGGGCATTAAGCAGGGCACTTGTTATGATGAGCACTGCATGTTATACGTAAGTGATGAATCACTAAATTCTGCTCCTGAAACTAATATCACACTATATGTTAAATAACTAGAATTTAAATAAAGATTTAGAGGAAAAATAAATGAAGTTAAAGTACCAAGCTTTCAAATACTCTATATTCAAATACTTAAATGTTTTTGAAAATTAAAACTGGTGACTTAATCACTACAATGTAGAGTTAAATTTTAAAAATTTGTATTTTTGATGGAACTAAAATGTATGATACTAAGCAAAATAAGTGAGTCAGAGAAAGACAAATACCGTATGATTTCACTCATGTGGAATTTAAGAAGTAAAACAAATGAACATTGGGGAAGGGAAGAAAAATAAAATATGATAAAAACAGAAAGGGAGGGGCACCTGGGTGGCTCAGTCAGTTAAGTGACTGACTCTTGGTTTTGGCTTAGGTCATGATCTCGAGGTCCTGGGATGGAGCCTCTCGTCAGGCTCTACGCTCAGCACAGACTCTGCTTGGGATTCTCTCTCCCTCTCCCCCTCCCCTCCCCTGCTTAAGCTCTTAACTAACTAACTAAATAAATAAATACAAAGAGTAAGGCAAACCATAAGAGATTTTTAAGTATAGAAAACAAACAGGAGGGGCGCCTGGGTGGCTCAGTGGGTTAAAGCCTCTGCCTTACGCTTGGGTCATGGTCTCAGGGTCCTGGGATCGAGACCCACATCAGGCTCTTTGCTCAGCAGGGAGCCTGCTTCCCTCTCTCTCTCTGCCTGCCTCTCTGCCTACTTGTGATCTCTCCCTCTCTCTGTCAAATAAATAAATAAAATCTTAAAAAAAAAAAAAAAGAAAACAAACAGGATTGCTGGAGGGGAGGTGGGTGGGGGAATGGGGTAAATGGGTGACATGCATTAAGGAGGGCACTTGCAATGAGCGCTGGGTGTTTTGTGCAAATGATGAACCACTAAATTCTACCCCTAAAACTAATGCTACAGTCCATGCTTACTACCTTGAATTTAAATAAAATATTGAAAGAAAAAATATTTTTTGAAGATCTGTAAGTTTGAATTGGAAGAATTGGGATGAAATCATTTTATTTATTTTAATCTTTTTTTAAAGACAGAAAGGCTTTAAGATTTTATTCATTTGTTAATTTGAAAGAGAGAAAGAGAGCAAAGGGGAAGGGGTGGACAGACAGGAAGAAGCAGACTCCTTGCTTAGCGTGGTGCCAAATGCAGGGCTTGGATCCCAAGAACCCTGAAGATCTCAGGACCCTGAGATGACCTGAGCCAAAGTCAGAAGCTTAACCAACTGAGCCACCAGGCACCCCGTGAAGTCATTATTTTAAAATATACATACAATTCCCAGCTCTGTTTTACTAAAAAAATCTAGAAGTTATGGAAAAGAGATGGTTTATCATACACAAATAAACAAAAAAGTAAGCAATATCTTCACTGATTATATGTGGGTGGTGGATTACAAGATTTACCCTCAAAAAAATTTTTTTAAAGATTTTATTTATTTATGTGACAGAGAGAGACACAGCAAGAGAGGGAACACAAGCAGGGGTTGAGGGAGAGGGAGAAGCAGGCTTCCCGATGAGCAGGGAGCCTGATGCGGAGCTTGATCCCAGGATCCTGGGATCATGACCTGAGCCAAAGGCAGACGCTTAAGGACTGAGCAACCCAGGCGCCCCCCCAAAACTATTTTGTATTTGTATTCCCTCTCCCTTCAAAATACTAAAACTTAAACCATTTCTTCCAGTAGCATGCTCTTACTACTTCAAATGGAAATCTCACTACCCAAGAAATTGTTATAGCTGAAGACTCAGTGAATCCAAATAAACCACTCATTATAAGTTAAAGCCTGGTAAATCACATGGAAAAGGACACTTACTCTTCCTTAAGTCTCTTTTGAAGCTTGTCTTTTGAAAGTTTACTTTCACTGGCATTTTTCATCATATCTTTCCGAAACCGATTGCTCATCATGTCAACCCTATTAAAAACAGAACAACAGTATGCTTTAAATGACCTTAAAAGATTTGTCATAACTAGCTGTTCCCTTTAAAAATTTGAGAACACATTTAATCAGATATAGGTCAAGATTTGTAAGGTACGCAATATCAAATACACATTAATTTTCAAAAAAAGATAAACATGTAATAGAGGATGCTCTGAAAAAATACCAACTAATGACAAAAATTACACAAATAAAGTTATTTCCTGTCCATTAAACTGACGAAGTTTGAAAAAAGATAAGCATTGTTTTTAAGATGGAATGAAATGGACACCTTTCTATGGGAAGTTAAACTGGGAAAACCTCCTGGTCAGTCTGGCAGTTTTTATCAAGCACATTACACATGTCCATGCCCTTTAATTAATTCTACCTCAGAAAAATCTTTCTAAAAGAAGTAATTAGAAAGAAGAAAAAGGTTTATGCAAAAAAACATTTGTCTCAATATCAACTTATCAAAGGGAAAAATAGGAAAAACTATCTGATAATACCTACATACATTATAGTTAATTCATATAGTAAGACTATATATCCTTCTAAAAACGTTTGTTTTTATTAAGTGGAGAAAAATGCAAGATAATACATTCTCATCTCTTAAAAGTATAATAACTTTTTTTTTCTAGCCTTTTCTCAGTTTCAGACATTGTGCTAAGAGCTCCATATACATTATTTCACTTAATCTCAAGAGCCTTCTGATAGTACTGTTATCTCCATTCGAAAGAGAAAAGGCAGGTTTCAAACTTGCCCTTGATCACTTAGGAACTGGCCAAATTAAAAGGCAAACTCAAATGTGACACCAAACACTATGATTTCTTTGCCATTCAATACAGCACACAAGAGAAGAGGGCAGGAGAGAAGAATGCCAACACGTTAACAGCAGTTCTCCCTCAGTGATGGGTTTATAAATAACCTTTTCTTTTCTCTGCTTTACAGTATTTTTCAAATCTTCACATAATCACGTATTTGTAAAGAGAACGTCTTTAAAACTTACAAAATAATTTTAAGTATCCAGAGGGATTCTGTAAGAAAAATTAGGCAACCTACATTTCATCATCTTCATCTTCTTCATCCACCCAAACTGGCTTCTTTTGGAATAGAAAATTATCTTTTGCTTCATTCTCCACTTCCGAGTCACCTGAGTCTTCCTGCACTTGAACCTAGAGAAGCATAAATGCCCTCAAGCACTGAGTTTTTCAGCAGACACACACACACCTTACAGTTAGAGGTCTTGTAGAATGCTTTGTAGGTCCTCTGATGGAATAATGGGACAGAATGCTACCACGGCAAGTGCTGGAGGCAGAACAGAAATGTAGAGATGAGAGAATTGGCACCGTATGCTGGATAGGCAGGTAGGACGAACAGTCAAAGAGCGAAAGCTGACATGGTGAAAGGAAAGGATCAAGTAAGATGAGAACAATAAATTGACAGATGAGGAAAGGAGCTGGAAAAATCCCGGAACTACAGAAATCACAGGACCAGAGGCAGCCTAACATCAAAAATAACCTAACTGAATACCATAACTAATTGGCATTTCACCTTCTTATACATACCTCTTTTCATTATTCATAACCATTCTTGACCCCCTACCTTAAGAAAATTTACACTAAACTATCAAATCTAAATCTACACAATACTCCCAGAAGTTGAGCTTGAGCCTTCCCAAAAACCACTAATAAACATGTCCAAATATTTTCTCGCTCATGCGATACCAGCCTATGATCCTTCAAAGCCTGATAAATCCCACCTCACACAGACTGTTCCTTTTTCTTGACGATAAAGCTGTCCCAAAGGCCAGCAGTTTTCCAGTAACAGTTCTCTATCTGCCAACGAGATATCTGCAGCTTCCCTCATAAGTACCCATAGGAGATGCTGACAATCAATTAACACCGGCCACTGGTGAGGTGGGCATTCACTTACCAAACAGTATTCTCGGGGAGGCTTTGTTTGGCCATGCTACCTAAAATCTCACCAGCTTCTACACACACTCATCTTCTGTTCCCTTATGCTTTCATTTTTTTTCTCTTTAGCACACATCACTGACATATTTGCATTTTACTTTATCTTCTTTTTCTGCCACTAGTACCCACGCTCCAAGAGAGCAAGGGACTTTTGTCTGTTTTTGTCCATTGCTGTGCCTCCTCCATTGCCTAGAACAATGACAAGAACTCCCTGTCTTGGAAGAAATATCAGGAGTAGAATAAAAGGGATGATTAAAAGTGTCCAAAAAAAAGTGACATAAAATGTGCATAGGGGTAAAAAGGGATGATAAAGAGCAAACGGGGTTTCCACTGCCAGAAAAAATACGTGGCCCCCAACAGACTAACAAGGATCCGGTGAACAGACAAAAAATACACGATCATTCTCAAAAGCTGGCGAGTCAATCACTTGGGAAGCTGTTAAAACGCACATTCTGACTCCGTAACTCCTGAATCATGGCAAGGTACTGAGGCAGGGGATCGAACGGCCACGAGGAAAGAAACACAGGATTTGGAGAGCTCCGTGGGGCTGAACCGCGAAAAAGGCTCACGACTGCCCTTCGCTACACGTACTTGTAAAGCGCCTGCTGGATACCAGGCGCAGGGACTCCCCCCTCCACACCAGGGGCGGGGAAAGGCGAGATCTCCGCCCAGCGGAGACTTCCAGTCTGGCACCCGTCGGCGCCCGCGTTCTCCGACGCCCGCCGACCTGAGCGCTCCCGGCGCCGCAGGTCGCCTAGGCTCCGCCCCCGGAGGCTCACCGCCCACCGTGCGCCCCGCCTGAGCGCGCCCAGCCCGCGCGCCACGGCCTCCCTCACCATCGAGCCCTGCAAACGTCGCAGCAGCGCGTCCTCGTTGTCCTCGACGTCGCCGAACACCAGCTCCTCCAGGCACCGCTCCACGGCCGGTTTGTCCTCTTCCAGTGTCAGGCGGTTCCGCTGCCGGAGCCGTCTCTCCTCCGCCGCCGCGACTGCGATCGCAGCAGTTGCTGCGCTCGGCCGGGCTGGCGGTTTCCGCTGGGATGAAGGAGCAGCCTTTCGGGGCGGCCCGCCCGGCCCTTTTCCGGCTCTCCGGTTCGGCTTCATTCGGCCCTTCTGGTTCAGCCTCACGCCAGGTCTCCGGTCCGGTTTCGTTCGGCTTCTACGTTCCGGCGGCATCGTTGGGTTGGAGAAGAAACGCAGGCGCTCACGTGGAACCTCGCTGCGCGTGCGCCGAAGCGGTTTGGTGTCCGCGGCCGCTGAGGCCCCGCGGGGTCGGAAGGAGCCTGCGCGGCCTGTTAGCACGTGACCAACACTCTCTCCCTACGTAACGCCCACTCCCCTCACCAACCCCTCCCCGTAGGGGAGTTCCTCCGGGAGGACCGATCTTCCGGGTGGAGGGGGAAGCGGCGTGACTGGAGTGGAAAATTTTTTCCAACACAACTTCGCAGCTGCAACTGATTGAAGGGAGCGCAAGAAAGCCCGAGTATAAGCTGGGATGACTGAATGAAACTTCTGCTCTTCTTTCTGACTTTGTAACCACTCGACTTAACACGAGCCGCGGTTGCCTTTTCCACCCCCTCGTCTTGGTACGGCCCTTGGAGTACGGAGCCTGCAGAGGGTCCCACGCTGGAGGAGAGAGAGAGGAGGGTATGTAGGGAAGTGGGCCAATCGGGGCGCGGGTCACGGCGCAGGCGCGCTGGGGAGGGAGGGCTATGCTAATGTTGTTGATATCCTGGGGCCACCCGAGTTAAAGGGGGGAAATCCGGGGGCTGCCGCAGCCGCCGCAGGTCTGGGCCCAGCGGGGGCCTCCCTGTAGTCGCCGTAGTCCCGGGGAGAGGCGCCTGCCCCCAGCTCGGGGAGGGGGCGCCGCGGGCCCGGGGAGCACGGACAACCCCTACCCATGAGGCCCTGATGGAAAACACAAAGGATCTGGTGAGAGCCGAGCGCGGCAGCCGCTTTGTGTGCCAGGTGGGGGGGACGCCTGCAGCTCCCCAACCCCAGGAACCCCTGCAGCTCGTTGACCCCGCTCCCAGGCCTGCTTCTCCATCCCACGCCCCCTCAACCTCCAGAGTCCCCCTCCCCCTACCGGCCGTTAAACGATTCGGGGGGGTTCCCCTCCCCCCACTTCTCAGCCCCGGACTCGGCGGGGGTTCTCTCTACTCCCTCCACTCTTTGGGAGAAAAATTTTAGAAGAAAGTTTTCTCTGCGTCCCGCCCCCCCTCCCCCTTCAGCTCTGGCTGGTAGGGGGAGGAGGGAGGCTGGATTGGAGACTTTCCCTTTTTTAGCCGTCCAGGGTGGGAGAGTGGAGTCCTCACTTGCCCCAGAGGGGCCTAGTTTGGGTGCTTTGCGGGGGAAGGTACCTATCCGCTCCGGGGCGAGTGCCGCGAGGCATTTCGCACGTGGAGGTGGAAATATTGAAAGGGGGCGGGGTGGGCACGTGTGGGAGGGAGAGGTGGGAGTGGTGTTTGGGCAGCAGCTACCTGGGCCGCTTATTTGAAAGGGGTCTAGGTCGGTGGGCTTTGGGGACCGTTGCGTTCTCTTTTGTGAAATAAGAATCCTAACATTTCAGAGTCGGAAGAGACATTAGAGGTCACCCAAAGCAGCCGTCCCCTCTGCAGCCTCTCTGACAAGTGGTAGGTAGTCTGGCCTCTGCTTAAACCCTTACCAACACTGAACGCTCTCTGCTGCCCCGGAAAGCCCGTTCCGTTCGAATTGTTGTTTGCCTACCCTTATTAGCCTCCAGTCTCATTCATGTCCTTGTTAAGTTGCTCCCTTTTTTACTTCTCAAATTTTCTCTCACATCCTCCTCACCCACCCACCGCTCATTGGCCTATATTTTGTGTGCCAGGAAAGAACAGCAGGGAAGTGGAGAAAGGAGGGTTTGAGAGATAGTGAGGGCCTGCTGAAAACTTTGCTGGGTCATTTTCAGATGCGCTGGCTTGTATGCCTGCGAATGGTTGATATTTTTCTACAGGAAGCTTGGGGATTACAGTCTGGGATTTCATGGATGTTTTCTCTCACTAGCGCATCTTTCTGTGGGTAAAAAATTCAGCAGCATCTCTGTTATTTCTCCTCTCTCAAAGCACATTTGCTTGTTGCCTAAATTTTCTTTAAAGCTGCCTAAAATAATTGTCTTTCGGGGATAGTACTGACGCTGTTAGAAGCATCTCTTGGTACAGACATGGTCAGTACTGCGCCCCCCCCCCCTTCCTTTTGACCTGTGTCTTCCTTTCAAACTGGGCTTCCTTCTCAAGTCTCCTCCTTCACAATGCTTTCATTTCTTTATTACCTACTTTTGCGGTTCTTTTACGAGATTTGAAATTTTTGTAGTGCTTTTGTATTTGCTTACAGTTTGCAGTAGTTTTCATGTTCTTTACATTAGTATATGCCATTTATCACTCAGTCGTTGAGATAGTTCCCTTTCTTCTGTTGTCAGTTAACGTTTTTCTAATGTTCTTCATTTGGTGAGCTGTGCTGCCTCCAAAAGTAGTTCTCTTGGCATAAAATCTTCAGGGCACTTGTTTTTCCTCTTCCTAATATAGTGAAGTGGAGTCAAGACGTAACAGATAAGATGTGGAAGTAATGATCTGGTCTAAAAGCCCAAGAATAAATTTTCTCTTAAACTACCAGTCCCCTGTTTAAAATATTGAAACAGACATTTTTCTCTTTCCCCCTTCCTGACTTGAGACACTTGTTCTGCTCTTCCTTACTTAGACTGTATTTTTTTGTTTGTTTACCTCAACACCAATGAGTGTTTAGAAAGAAAATAGCTTTTTTTTTTTTTTTTTTTTTTTTTGCACCATCTCTTTCTCCGAATAACAAGTAGCTTCTATTTATATAGAACCCCATCTCAAGGCTTCTGGCTGCCTTGCAAATTATGGCACAACTGTCTTGAATAAGCATTTGTTCATAAGTATCTTATGTTGGGTCATGTTTTTCAACAATCCAGTTTTTAATTTTATAGAGTTTGACATCAATTTCATCTAAATCTAGTCGCTAGAATTTAACATGGAAATAAATACTAGGTATAGAAAAAAACTGATAGAGGTGTATAATTCTGTCTTTAAAATTCTAATTACTATGGAGTTCCCTCCCAGTCATTTTCCTGCTCACTTTAAACATGAACTGTCATGACTTAGGCTGACTGACTTTGGAGACATTTGCATTCTGATCATACTAGACAGGAACAACTGGTTTTATTTTTAAAGAAGACGCTGTTGTATTTTTTGCAACTGCTTATATGTTGACCTGATTAAAATCTAAACCTTCCTACATAGTCAGATGCTTCTAGGCCCTCAAATTGTTGAAAATACAGTAACCAAAAGAAGGTAGAGCTGTAGGTTACAAGTGAAAACAACATATTAATGTCATAAATACAAAACCACTAGATTACTGAAAGCCAAGAGTGCTCAGTGGTTTGAGTGACCACAGTCTAAAATTAGGCAAGTCACTATTTTTTGGTTGCTCTTTATTTCTCAATTTTCATCTTTAAAATGTTTGCTGAATAAGATGTAACTTTTTCACATTTAACTATTAAGCCAGTTAATATGTAACATTAATTTCAGGGTTTCAATCCAAGAGAAAGATGAAAACATCAGGTCAATAGAAGAGGCAGGAATTAAAATAAAGATAAAATATGCTTCCTAAGACTAGGGTATTGGTAACTGTCCCACACTACCTTTAGTTTTATATAAAAATTGCAGATTAGTTTAATTTAATCATGATTTTTAATGACTTTTTTTTTTTTAAGGTTTATACACACACACAAACACGCATTTAGACTTTTTCTTCTTACTTTGCTGGAACCCCCAAGAAAGAGTGAAAAGGAAATAATTCCCATATGAAAAAGCCTGATTTGAGGCGGGATGAATGATACAGTAAGAGAGATACTGGCAGACAAGGAGAATGTTTCAGTCCTGCCACTGACTAGCTTCATAGCACTTGTCAGATGAAATCCTGGACCTCAGTTTTCTCATCCTCATAGCTGAAGGGCTGGTCTAGAATCAGCATTGTCCAATAGAACTTTGTACAGTGATAAGAATGTCCTAGATGTGCGTTATCCAGTATGGCAACCACTAGCTAGCTACACGTGGCTGTTGGGCACTTAAAAGGTAGCTAGTACAACTGAAAGACCCGGTTTTTTCTTTAGATTTAACCGGTGTAAATTTGAATAGCCATAGGTCTGCCATGTTGGACATGGCAGATATAGAAGAATGTTTTCCAAACTTACCTTATCATTAAAACCACCTCTTGGGGCTCTTGTATCCATACAAAACCTCTCTCGCAGTGATTATCATTCAGTAGGTCTGCAGTAGGGCCTAAGACTGTTTTTAATGCGTGCCTGACAAAGTTTTTATCAGATCAATTAGGGAATTACTCTAGTTCTTACTTTAGTATTGATAACTTAAATTTAATGTAGTGGAAATAAGATTTGGACAAAGTCGGCAAACTGGCCAGCCTCTCGCTCTGCCACCTCCTGAGCTGTGGTCTCAAGTAAGTTCCTTAACCTTTTCAGGCGTCATCTCTCACCTAATGGAGTTGAGCTTCAGCCCTCCCTCACTCCCAGGGTTTCTGTAAACCAATCCTATGTGATAACCAGCATGTTAAGAAATTGTGAGCTGCTATGAAGTATTAAGATATCTTCTCAAAATCCTTTTTTCTTTTTCACTATTGCCTATTACTACTTCTATTCTTATGGAATAGGTCACATACAATAACTCACTTAATTTAGTAATTTCTTGTTCCCCAAACTATTTGGCCATAGTTTGTAGTCGATGTGGAGGACATGTGTAGTAAATCTTAACACTTTTTTGTATTTCTGTTGCTTAGTGTCATGATTAGTCTATATTGCTCAATAAGTATTGGATGATATCACCTATTGCTTTACTTTTAGATCTCAAAACTTTAGTTAGCTGGTTGCAGATTATTTTACATACCAGACAAATAACGCTCTTATGTACACATATGTGTTTAACTCTATTTTTAATTGTTTCATTATTAATACCCCATGGTTATTATTGTTCAGTGATAATGTAGCTTCTGCACGACTAGCTCCAAATATATTTTCAAAAGATAAACACCAAGAGAATATCATCTTAGGTCAGTGTGTTTAGGTTATATCAAATCTGTTTAACTTACTTTTAGCTGTATTAACATATTAATAAATGAGCTCATTTGATTGCTGAGACTACATTTGCACTGCAGTCCCAGCTTCAGTATGAATTCTGTTTGTGGTAGGGTAGATAGCTAATGATGATCTTAAAGTCCCTCTTGGTTACTGCCTTTCAGACTTAATTTTGATGTGGTCATCTTTTTTTAATTAGCTTTTTAGGTTCATGCTTAAGGATTCATAGCTTTCTTTTGAAAAACTGAAAGCCCATTCATGTGAATTATTTTATCACACATCCTTCCTGTGTGGTATGTGTTTTCCTTATTTAGAAGAGAGGGAAATTGAGAGACCCAAATAATTGTTACGTCCAAAGCCATAAGTGATAGAACCAGAACTTGAACCCAGATAGAAATGTGTATTTCTAATATATCCAAGAAAAGCTTCCTTTTGCTCACTGTTGCTTTAAGCTGTGGAATACTGTTATGTAGAATATTGTCTTCTCCTGTTACACCCTGGGTACTTTTCAGTTTCTTTAAGGGAGTTACTTAGTATATTATTATTTTAAGTTTTCTCTTGATCGTATCATTGACATGAATTTATTCTTTCACATTGGTCTTGGGGAAAACAAAAACCCAGTAATCCCAAATCCTCACCATTTATCTTCCTCCTAATAGTAAGCTGAGAAAAAATGAAGGCATTTCTGTTAAGGCCTGTGAATTGTATCACAGTGCCAGACTGCTTTTCGTCCTGATGGTAGAATGACGAAAACCAGCAAGAGCTAAATAGCTCTCCAGTTCGTACTGAGTCCAGTTGTCATAGATCTCGTAATTCCTTTAGCTTTAACTTTGTGAGTTCACACATATAACCTTCAAATTCAAGGATTTAGGAGACTTCATGACTAAATCCTGGAAATTTATGTGGGCTACTGCACCCTATTGGTTTGGACAAGGAGAGTTGATTAACTTATGATGAGTTTATTCATGTTGAAATTATGCTGTTATTACTTTGCTCTATGTTTATTTGTGCTTGTGTTTAGAATCTCAAATATTTTCTGTAAAATTTTTCCTAGAAAAGTTTAGCCTTTCAACTCCTTTGTAGATTTTATAGGGTGGAAAGTTCATCAGGGCGATAATTACAGTAGGGAAATGAAATTTTACTGTGATTTGTGACTCTTCCTTACATTTTGCCACTATACAGACCTTTTTATTTTTTCACTACAGAAGTATTACACATTTGCTATTTAAAAAAGGAAAATCAAAACCATAAGAAAGTTAAAATCATCTTCCCATTCCATTTTCACCCTGTTAATAGCTTAGCTGTGCCTTCTAGGATCTTCCTAAATGAGTATGTGAACATAGATATATCACTCTGTGCATACACCAGCATACGTTGTTTTCTTGTAATAAAAAGTGAGTCATGCCATTCCTACTTTGCAATTTATTTTTTGCCCTCAGTATCTTGCCTATTACTAATCATTCCCCTACTGGTGGTTAGGTGGCCTCCAGTTTCTATTACATTATCACTTCAAGAAACATCTTTCCATATAGATTTTTGTGTCCGCTGAGTATTTCTAAAGGGCAGATTCGAAAAAGTGGGATTGCAACGTCAAAAGTCATACTCCTTTTTTCTTTCCCTTAAGATTGTGTTCCAAAAAGATGGCATAAGTTTTCCTTCCTATCAATATCTGGACTGTTTCACACTTAAATTTGCCATGCCGGATATCATCAGTCTCTCCATTTTTATCAATTTAATGAATTTTAAGAAGGTAACTTTTGCTTTATAGAAATTGACCTTTATTTTTATAAGAATAGTACATGTACTTGATAGTACAGTGTTAAACAATGGTAAAAGTGCCCCCTAAACAGGATCCTTTATAGCAGTCTCTCTTTCTCTTCCCTATACAGCTCTCATGAAACAAATACTTCTAATTCTTTCAGCTTTTTCACCTAGAATCTATCTCCATAATTCTAAGTATTAGGCATACATCAGCGTATGAATCCTAGATACTTTGACTTCCTCTGTGGTCCATATATGCCCATACCATATATGCCCAAATATTAGGTGAGGTTTCTCTGCCTCCAATCATCACATCACCTTCTACTCAAGATCTTAGTCACCTAACATGATTTTTCACTTTTATTTTGAAGAGGAAAATGTTCAAAAAGGCACATTATTTGAAACAGTTTTATTTGATCCTTATTACCGATGCTTACAGAAGGTAGCTGACAGAACAATAATTAAGAAAGGGGAAAAAAGAGAAAAGTTAAAATTTAACATAGGTCTAAGATTATTTTCTTGATTCATATTGCTAGTGTTTATTTTAGCTGTATGAACTCAGGCAAGTTGCTTAGCCTCTTTGAGACTCTGCTTCTTCATCTATAAAATGAGAGTAATAATAGTTGTGTGGATTTAAATACCTTACACACATTAAGTGTTTAGATTGTGCTTAGCACATACTGAGCATCCTTTAAATATTAGTTGTATTAATCATAAGAGACCTTTTACAAATCATTAGCATAAAAATAGTCTAGTAAGACATTATTATGGAATTTATTAATAAGCTCCCATAGAACAAAATGTGTTTCTGAACCAAATTAGATGAAAATGAAGACTTACTCTAGGAAACTGTTAAACGATACAAAAAGTGAATCTCATAATGATAAGTAAAGTGTTTTGAGAAATGGCAAAACCAGTGTTTCTAAGCTGGTAGTACTTAAATATGTATGTGTTTATGTAAGTTAAATATGTAAGTGCAAGACTTACAGTTTTAGAGAACAATGGCAGCAGCCTGATCCAATTTCCCCACCCTTTCTGTAAACCTATAAAGCCAACAGAGAGCGCATATCCATCACTCATCACCCATGCCTTCAACATTATTAAGAAACATTACCACAACCTTCAGATTACCTCTAAGTAGAGAAATAAATCAGATTCCAAGAACTCCTCCTGCCCAATCCTGTAGATGTGAAGAGTAAGAGAGAGAAGGCTTAACAGGTTCGCTAATAGAGTATAAGGCCATGGAAGACTTCGATAATAACACAGAATATCACTTCTAAAAGAGAATCTACCACTGAGATCCAAAGTACTGAACGCAGGTTTGAAATTTGGTAGTTTGCAGCTTTAGCCACAGCTAAGAGCTTGTAAGTAAGCAGTGCCCAGAATTGGTAACTTAAGTTACAAGCAGTACTTTATAGGGAAGGGGTGGAGACATGGCAGTGAGGAGAAAGAAGGAAGAGGAGAAATTAATACTCTTTCAGAAAAAAGAAAGAGAAAGTAAACTTAGGAGTCTTCTTGAACCAGGAACTCTTGACCACGGAATAAATAGCAATAGGAAGGAATGGACTACACGTAGACAGAATATATGGGAATTTTTTTCTACTATAGGAAGAAAAGTGAATCAGAACATTTCAACTGGTGAAAGTCTTCCCCTCCCCCACCCAAAAAACATAAGGCAGAAGAAAATTGACACAACACTCAAAATGAAATAAATCGTCTTCCAACCAGTATTTGGGGATATGGGAAAAAAGAAAACCATGAATCAGAAATATAAAACTAAGAACAGAAAGAAACAAGAAGCAGGAATAAGATCAGGGTATATTAAACTCAGAAAAAAGAAGAAAAGTACATATCAGAACTGAAGACTAAGGTTCCCACCAAACAGTAGATTCAAATGCAAGCATAATAAGAGACATGGAAGAGCAGCAGGAGAGCAGTCAAGAGAATGAAAATGAGATTCTTTTTTAATTGACATTTTAAATGGAGGATGGGTCCAAAAAGTCTAATGTGTAGTTGTTGCCTCTCAAGAAAGAAAAAGAGTAAAAGCCATAATACCCAAGAAAACTTTCAGGAAATAAAGATCTGAATCTCTACATCAGAAGTTCATACTGTAAGGTAAACTGTAGGATACATTCTAGTAAAGCTGTAGGACTTTAAAGATACAGAAAAATTCTCCAGGCTTCCAGGAGAAAGATGAAGTGCCTTAAAAGGGCCAGAGAAGTAGACTGGTATCTGATTTCTCAAAAGTATCATACAAAGCAAGACAGTAGTGGAGCAGCATAAGGAAAGAAAATGCTAAGCAAAGATTTTTATATCCGGTCAACTGTTTTTCAAGGGTTAAGACAACAGAAAAAGTTTTAAATATGCGAAGAATTTAGGGAATACTGTACTCAACTAGCCTTTCCTAAGGAAACTGTTGAAGGATAAGCTTCATCTAAAAGATGTGTGGGAAATTTTCCGCAAAAAAGATTAACAGTGATTTCACGTATGTATTTAAACTTAGGTTAAAATTAGAAGTAGGGATATAGGTAGAATAACACATAAATGTTACAGGTTCTAACAAAGTAGAAAGGGCAGCTAAAAAATATGGGAAGGGAAAGAAAAAGAAATAAGACTAATAATTATAGGTTAACTACCGCAAGGGACTCAAACGATATGCCGTGTGAAACAGAAAGAAAAGATTAGCTAAGAAAAATGATACATGGAAATATAAAAGATTCAAAGGTAAGCTTAGAAAAAAAAATACAAACCTTCGAAAACACTGAAATGTTTAAAAAGACCAAAGAAAACCATCATAGAAAATCATGATACATGCAGTAATTATAACAAAATAATATGACAGAATTGAAATCAAA
This sequence comes from Nasua narica, assembly GCA_028533885.1. NCBI lineage: Eukaryota > Metazoa > Chordata > Mammalia > Carnivora > Procyonidae > Nasua > Nasua narica. The sequence goes on along the minus strand of CM052804.1, from coordinate 22,474,657 downwards.
CCTACCAGTCGTATCAATGAGGATTCTCTCACCAATAAAAAGATTTTCAGGTTGGCTCAAAAATCAAAATCCAATAAACTATTATTATATGTCAATTATATTTCAATAAAAATAAGAGACAAAATAAGAATCCAACTTTATAACATAAGAGGCCCTTAAAATAGTTAAAAAGACAGACAAAGATCAACCAAGCAAATAGAAATAATATGAAAGCAGGATTGGCAATGCTGATACCAAAAGTAGAAGTCAACCCAAAAAGCATTAAACAACAAAGGAGGACAGTTTGTAATACTAAGACCCACAATTTACAACAAAGATATTAACAGTTACAAATACATATGCACCGAGTGACAGCAATAATCTTTATAAAACAAAAACTTTAAGAAATGCCAGTAATAAAAAGAAGCACTAAAAATTGGACACTGACACACTCAGCACAAGGTAGGTGCGGTAGACAGAAAGTAGAGCTATAAAAGAGCTAAACAAAATGAGACAGATCTTCAGGTATATCTATCACAGCATCCTAAATACAATATACTCTCAAATAAAATATTCACAAATATCTTTCATAGTTAAGAAAACATCAGTAGGTAGGTCCCATACAAGAAAACAAAAAGCAAAGGGCATTTCTACCTTGAACAAGAATTTCCAGCCTTGTGCAAGAATGTTCATAGTGGCTTTATTCAAAGTAGTCAAATATGGATGGAGAATGGATAAACAAATATACTGTTGAAATGCATTATTAGCAGGACACCTGGGTGGCTCAGTTGGTTAAGCGTCTGCCTTCAGCTCAGGTCATGATCTCAGGGTCCTGGGATTGAGTCCCTCATGGGGCTCCTTGCTCAGCAGGAACTCTGCTTTTCCCTCTGTCTGCCACTCCTCCTGCTGTGTGTGCACACACTCTGAAATAAATAAAATCATCTTTTTTAAAAAAGTGCAATATTAGCAGTAAAAAGCAATCAACCATACATACATATAATAATATGGATAAATCTCAAAAAACTATGCTGAATAGCTAAATTAGATACAAAAATATCCATAGCCTTTTATTCCATTTAAATAAATACATGTAAAATTAACCCATAGTACTAGAATTTCTGGGGGAGGAGGAGGATTGAATGAGAAAGGACATGAGGGTGCTTTCTGGAATGACAGATAATTTCTCCATCTCGATACACATTCAAAATTATGCCTTGTTAAAAAAAAAACCTCTTGAGTAATAGGGGAATGTAAACAAATCCAGAGTTCCTAAAAAATTATGATAATGAAAATACTTTGTATAAGAATCTGTGGAATACATTGAAGGCAATGAGCAGAGGAAAATTCATAGTCCTAAATGTTCATCTGTTAAAGAATAGAATTATAGAAGTAAATTTTTAAAATCTTACTGGCTTCATTCATTCATTGGTAAGTTGTGCAACATCCAATCTAGCAGATAAGAAGGAGTTCCGTCCAAATTGCTTTACAAAAGCGAGAGATTTTTATAGACCCAAGTGAGCAGGAACAAGGAAGTTATACTGGGCATTTGCTAGTTGGTTAAAGCTAGGTTGCTTTTCTTATTGGAGCAAAGGGAAGTCTTGGACCTAGGTCAGGCAATGTATGCTGAGTGGGTACTCACTGATAATTTACTTAGGCCTGCCTTTTCAGGGAGAGGGGCATATAGAAACTTTGGTACTAAATCTTGGTTTGCTGAGGTGGCTTAGCCTGAGCAACTCCATCTTGAACCTAATCTGGTTACTTTATCACAGTAAAAATAATAATACTAATAATTAATAAAACCCAACTCAGAAATGAGAAAAGAACAACAAAGTAAGCCAAAAAAAAACCCGCAAAAAACTAAAAATAAAAGTAAAAATTAATGAGTTAACAGAAAAACTATACACCAAATCGATGAATCAATCCTGGACCTTTAGGGAAAAATTCACAAAATCGGTAAGCTACTGGCTAGTTTAATCAAGGAGGAAAAGAGAAAGCATAAAATAGACAAATGACAAAGGAAAAAGAACTTGATAAAGAAGAAATTGAGAAAATCATATGTAACCATTTTACACACTTACGCAAATAAATTTGAAAACCTAGATGAAATGGATTCTTAGGAAAATACAGTTTAAGAAAACCTCATTAGAGATTTAAAAAAAACTTGAGTTGCCAGGGTGACTCAGTTAAGTGTCCAAATCTTGATCTCGGCTCAGGTCTTAATCTCAGGGCTGTGAGTTCAGGACCCACTTTGGGCTCCACGCTGGGCATAGATCCTGCCTAAAATTCCCTCTCTCTCTCTGCCCCACGCCCCCCCCCCACACCCTCTGTTCGCACATGCTCACTCCCTCTCAAAAGATAAATCAAAATTTAAAAAAAATTTTTTTGACTTAATAGAAGAAACGTTTATCAAGGAGCTATCCCACATAACACCAAACCTGTGTGATTTCACAAAGGAATTCTACAGAACCTTTAGGGACCATACATTCCCAATGTACGTGAATTACTTCAGAATATAGGAAATGCAGAAAAACTTTCCAACCTTTTTTATAAACTTTCCAGTTTTTATGAAGCAAGAATAATACCAATTTCTAAACCTGTTAAAGATGGCACAAAAAAGAAAATGACAGATATATTTATGAATATCAATGCAAAATCCTAAATATTGTGCAGTCTTTAACACTACATCAAGAGGGGCGCCTGGGTGGCTCAGTTGGTTAAGCGACTGCCTTTGGCTCAGGTCATGATCCCGGAGTCCCGGGATCGAGTCCCATATCGAACTCCTGGGTCTGCGGGAGGTCTGCTTCTCCCTCTGACCTTCTCACCTCTCATTCTCAGTCTCTCTCTCTCTAATAAATAAAAAATCTTTAAAAAAAAAAAAAAACACTACATCAAGAAAATATGTCATGATGAAGTGAAGTTTATAGTAGGAATACAAGGATGATTTGGTATTTGGAACTCTTGATACAGTTCACCATATTAAGGGATCTAAGGAGAAAAATTGTTCTCTTTATAGATGCTGAGAAAGTCTGTGGCAAAATTCAGCCCCTATTCCTAACATAAAAGTTTTAAGAAAACAGTAGTGGATAGATCCTTAACATGATTTTCATAAATACACATACACATACATGCGTACATATGCCTAAATCCTAAGGCCAGCATCTTAAGATACTAAAATCAAAGAAAGTAAGGATGTACATTGTCTCTGGTATATAACATTGTACTGCAAATATGAAGAAGTACAGATAGGAAAGAGAAAACAATTGTAGGCACATTAATGGGAACAGAAATAAAAGTTTTGTTGCAGATGACATGATAGTTTCATCTGGAAAGCCCCAGAAAATCAATGACAAAACTATTTGAAAGTAATTTAGCAAGACCAAAGGATATAAAATAAATCTTCACGTACTCAGTAACAAATTACACAATATAACAAGAGGGAAAATTGCGTTAACAAAGCCTCAAAAATGAGATATTTAAATTCCTAAGATTTGGGTTTTAACAATAAAAATCTACATAAAGTAAACTATAAAACATTTCTTAAAGACAAAGTATACAATTGGGAGAACATCCCTTGTTTTTGATTAAGCCCTCTCAACCTCATGACGTCACTTTCTTCCTGAGTTAGTAAATTTAATGAGATCCTAATAACGATTTTTGGTATAGAGCTGAACTAGTTAATACTGGAGTTCATTTGGAAAAATAAACATGCAAGAACATTAAAACATTAAGGGGGAAGATCTCTGAGTGGAGGATAGCCCTACCAAATACCATATTAGGAAGCCTCTATAATTCGAAAAGCAAGATATTGGCACATGAACAGACCAGTAAAATACTGTGAAGTCCACCTGTGGACACAGCTGCAGATGGAAACCTAATGTTTTATTGAAGTGGTATTTCAAATCACTAAAACGAAAGAGACGTTTTAATAGCGTGGCACCATTAGATAGCCACTTATGAAAAAATAGTATTAGGTCATTTCTTCACACCATGCATGAGAATAAATTCCAAATGGATCAGAGGTCTTCATATAAAAAAATGTACAGATAACAAAATATGGGTGAACTTTTTTCTATGTAGTGATTATAAGGAAAAGTTTTCTATGAGTCAAAATCAAGTTACGATAAAAAAACTGATAAATTTTACTACGTTTAAAATTTTAATTTCATGACAACTTTATAACCAAAATCAAAATTTGCTGTATATTACAAAGGATAAGTTTCTAAATGCACAAAACTTTGAAAAAACATCTAAGGGACTAAAAACTCTACTAAAGAAAAAAGAGCAAAAGAACACACATTGCAGAGACATACAAAAGAAGATAAAAAATGGCTCTGTGTAAAACAATACTGAGCACATCTTGGTTTTTAATACCATTCCTCACTGAAAAGAATGAGAGCTCCTTGGAGAAATGGTCAAACAGTATAGATAGAAAATGATCCTAGAATATCTTGATCTGACAGAAATACAACTAATACATACGGTATTAGTTTGTAGCATATCAAAGAGATGCAGAAGCCAGTTCGAGGGGATCCAAGTAGCTAAATATGGAATAATTTGAGCCCCAACAAAATTGAGGACAGTGACGGGTTATAAACCATTGGGGTAAAAAAGAGGTGTTAATTCATACTGATAATAAAGGTAAGTAGGTAAATATACAAGGAGGATGATGGAAGAATTTTGTGCTGACTGGTAAAAGAGTACTAGAATTAGGGGCGCCTGGGTGGCTTAGTGGGTTAAGCCTCTGCCTTTGGCTCCGGTCATGATCTCAGTGTCCTGGGATTGAGCCCCACATCAGACTCTCTGCTCAGCAGGAAGCTTGCTTCGCCCCCTCTCTTTCTACCTGCCTCTCAGCCTACTTGTGATGTCCTACAGAGAGGAGAGATCCTGTCAAATGAATAAATAAAATCTTAAAAAGAAAAAAAAGTACTAGAATTACAAAATTATTTTGTGGCCATCATAGTAATGTTTGGTTTGGCAGGAGTTATTGGATGCTAACTTTAGGGATGGGGTGGAGTGAGATTTCAATGAGAAACAATATTTGCACGTTTTAAAATATGTCTGCAAGATTGCTTATTTGCAGGGAGAAGTATAGTAAGTGTATAGTGGAAAAACTGGATAACGCCGTGAAATAATGATTAAAATTAACATCATTGGAGAGGGCCAGATAGGCATCTGATGCCTCTGGATGTAATATTCTGAGAGGGTTATCTCACTTACTTAGCATTATGGGGATACATAACTTGGTCTAACAAGGAAACAGGAGGAGCGTGGAATGAGAAACATTCTATTAAAAAGATGGAGAGAGGGGTTGTGAGTTCGAGCCCTATGTTGGGGGTAGATGTTACTTAAATAAGATATTTTTAAAAATGTGTTTTAAAAAAAAAAAAGTGGAGAGAGAGCCTGCATTATTCGGAAGTAATCTTCCAGATTAAAGGAAAGTAAGGAGACAAATAGGACAGGGAGTCCTGGACTGAATAGAAGAATGTTATATAAAGGACATTATTGGGTCCTTTGGACTGTGGATAGTAAACTGGGGAAAAGTATCACATTAATGTTAAATTTCCTGAAACTGTTAACTATGCGGTAGTTATGAGAGAACAATTTTATTTTTAGAAAATGCATGCTGAATTTGGGGTGGACAAGTAAGTATGACATATGCAACTTACTCTCAAATGGTTTAGCAAAGTATCTATATATTTAGAAGAATAAAACAATGAGGCAAAATGTTAGTAATTGGCAAGTCTGAGTGGAGTACACAGGATTTCATTGTACTATTTTCCAACTTTCCTAGAAGTTTGAAGTTCTTTCCAAGTAGAAAGTTTAAAAAAAAAAAAAAAAGATGACAACACTGAAATACCATTTTTCATCCATTATATTGGCAAAAATAATCTCACTGTTGCTCATGTAAATGCAAAACAGTAAAATTTCTATGGAGGGAAATTTGGTAATACCTAACTAAATTACATACACATTCACTCTTCTACCCAAAGAATATACTCTGAGAGTATACCTCAGACAGTTTTTTGTTGGTTTTTTTAAAATATTTTATTTATTTGAGGGGCGCCTGGGTGGCTCAGTTGTTAAGCAACTGCCTTCGGCTCAGGTCATGATCCTGGAGTCCCTGGATTGAGTCCCGCATCAGGCTCCCTCCTCAGTGGGGAGTCTGCTTCTCCATCTGACCTCTTCCTCTCTCTCATTCTCTCTGTCTCTCTCAAATAAATAAATAAAATCTTTAAAAAATATATTTTATTTATTTGAGAGAGAGTGAGAGAGAACACCAGAGGGGGAAAGCTCAGAGGTTCTCGAGAAGCAGACTCCTTGTGGAGCCGGGAGCCCGAGGCGGGACTCAATCCCGGGGCTCCAGGACCACCTGAGCTGAAGGCAGCCACCCAACCAACTGAGCCACGCAGGCGCCCCTTACTCCAAGCAGTTTTAAACGTATATGTATACATACATGCGTAAGTTTGTTCATTGAAGTAATATTTGTAATAGCAAAACACTGGTATTTTGTCCATCCAAAGGAGATTGAGTTAACACACAACGGAGTACTGTATAGCTGAAAAAAGAACGAAGAGAAGATGTCTATGCACTGAAATGGAGTGATTTCTAGGATATATTTTTGAATTAATAAAAGCAAAGGGCAGAAATTTAGTGTGTGGCCTTTTCTGTAAGAAGGAAGAATAAGTAAATAAATACACCTATACCTTTTCAGAATACACACACAGAAGAAGGGTGAACCAGAAAGCAATAAAGTTGGTTACCTGCTTGCAGAGGTGGTTGGTGAGGCAGGGGAAGGAAATGACATTTTTCCAAGTTGCAACTTTTTATATAGTTCTTTATATTTGGGAGCAGGGCAGTTTTTTAGATAGGCCCCGGAAATGAAATGAATTCAGTAAGGTTGGCAGGGAAGACTAAAAACCAAACTCAATTCATTTCAAATCAATAACATAACCACAGTGAAGGAGGGAGAAATGAATCCAAGCAACTCTTAAACTCAATATTCTGACCTTTAGTTTAAGGAGATGGGACTACAAAGAAATTCTGGACTCAAGTTTGGTTTTTGCAGCAGTATGGATGTAATGTTTCTGCAACTATATGTATGGAAGGACTGAGCAAATGAGTACGTGTAATTTGGGTGGAAGTCGGGATTTTCACTGTGGAAGAAGAGAGCTCCAAATACAGATGTGGGAAGATAAGGGAAAGCCCTAAAGGATGGATGGGAATTGGAGTTAAAAATGTGAACTCATGATTGTCTAAGGTACTTGTGTGTATACACATGGCATACGTCCCATACACGTATGTATATATTCCAGTTCCATCTACTGAAGGACCCAGAGACAGAGACTTCAATAGCACTGAGCACACAGAGTACCTGCATCATCTTCATTTCTGATAGCCCCCACTAACAGAAACTGGGGCTCTTTGAAGAAGTGGTTGATTCTAGGGTTGGGACAGGAAAATGAGTGTAAGAGAAGCCTGGAATATCTTGTTAGGTCAGAAAGTAAGGAGTTGCTCAAACGATACGGGCTTGTTGGAATGACGTGACTCAGCTTGATGAGGCTCCCATTGGCTAAATCTGGAATAGTTGGAGCCCAGATAACTAAGGACTGTAATGAATTAGAAGCCATGGAAAAGTAGAAATCCATGAGTGAATACGCATAATAAGAGGAAAAAGAAAGATCTTCCCTACAGAAGAATGCCAAGTGAGAATATAGGAGAAACTCTTAAGGCTGGCGAATCCTAGTTACAGATTGGGCAAGATTCTCATTGGATGCTAAATCTAGAGTGAAATTTTGATGAACAGAGTATTTGTATGGACTTAAGTATCTCCCCTAGATTTGCTTATTAAAAAGGAAACTAGGGGCTCCTGGGTGGCTCAGTGGGTTAAAGCCTCTGCCTTCAGCTCAGGTCATGGTCTCAGGGTCCTGGGATCGAGGCCCGCATGGGGCTCTTTGCTCAGCGGGGAGCCTGCTTCTCCCTCTCTCTCTGTCAAATTAATAAATAAAATCTTAAAAAAAAAAAAAAAAAAGGAAAACAGTAGGACTACAGTGGAGAACCAGACCATACCTAGACCAGGTCTTCAAACTTCTCATCACCAATAAGAGGCAGGTGGAAATCACATCATCTGAATTTGCTACCCTGAGAGACAGTATCAACTGGAGATACATAAACTGAGAGAAAACCTCACATAAACCCGAAAGGAGGAAATCTGTGTGGAAGAACTCCAAATTATTTGTGTGGCTGCACAGCTGTCAAGGACAGAGAGCCTAACTCCCCACTTCACAAGTGTGGACTTCACAAAGTCACTTCCGAAAAGTATAGTGTAGAAATGGGTTAATTTCATAACAAAAACCTGAAAAATACTGCTTTGCGTAGAGGTGACCAAGGTCAATACCAACAGTGGTAAGTCATGTTAGTAGTATGTTTCCTTATATGATTTGATACAAAGGGTACTTCTCAGTACCGCTGATCTTTTTTCCAAAAACAACCCCAGTTTGGTCCTGAGGAAATTGAGACAAATCTCAGGAGAGGATCATTCAACAAAATAACCTGACTAGGTACACCTTAAAACTGTCAAGGTCATCAAAAACCAGGAAAACCTGAGAAATTGTCACAGCCAAGAGGAGCTCTAGGGGACATGACAACTAAATGTAATTTGGGACCTTGGAAAAGAAATAGAACATTAAGTAAAAATGAAGGAAATGCAAAAATTGTTCACATTTTCTGAAGTTCTGTATAAATGGAGTCAATACAGCATGTACTCTTATCTGGTTTTTTACTCAGTGTAATTATTTTGAGGCTTATCCATGTTGTGTGTATCAACTCATTCCTTTTTATTGCTGAGCAGCAATATGGAATCACTATGGGGATATGCCATAATTGGTTTACTGATTCACCTGTGGATATTAGGGTTGTTTCCAGTTTTGAGCTAGTATGACCATTCATGTATGTGTAGACACACACGTCTTTTTGTGGATATATCTTTTCATTTATTTTAGGTAAATAGGAATGGAATAATCTTGTAACCTCTTTTCTGTATTTCTGTTTTTCTTTGCTATATTTTTTCTTAATGTTTATCTTCCATTTCCCCATTTCTTTTTTAGCTATCTTTGATCCGCTATTCAACCCATCCTTTGGTGGTAGATTTTTTTTCATTACAGCAGTTATATTTTTCATTTACAGAAGTTACATTTGGTTCTTTTTAGGTCCGCCTGATTACTTTTTATTCTTTTGTTCATTTTTTAATAATATTTTTCCCTTTTTAAAGATTGATTTATTTTGGAGAGAGAAGAGAGCATACACACGCATATGTGTGTGGGGGGGAGGGGGTGGCACAGAGGGAGAGGAGAGAGAATCTCAAGCAGACTCCCTGCTGAGCGAGGAACCCAATGCAGGTCTCATCCCATGACCATGAGATTATGACCTGAGCCAAAATCAAGAGTCACACACTTAACCGACTGAGCCACCCAAGTGCTCCTTTTTATTTCTTCTTAAACAGTTCTTGGGGCACCTAAATGGCTCAATGAGCTAAGCATCTGCCTTTGACTCAGGTCATA
>CM052804.1:22392028-22464621 GCA_028533885.1 Nasua narica | reverse complement strand
AGAAACTGATTTTATCACTTTCGTAGTTACACCTGATACATGGGAAGTCAGTTTCCCATTTTAGTACAATGTTCCATACCTGCATACCTGAAAATAATAGCCTAGTCACTCAATCTCTCAAACTAGAGATGCATTTGCTTGGTTTTATTTTGTCAGGGTTTGAATAACAGATTTCAGCTTTGTTATTGGTCATCGTAGGAAGTTAAACTAGCGAGGAAAGAAATTGAGCACACAATGTAAAATGATACCAAAAAATACTAAGTGAAGCAAAACAATAAGGATAGGTACCGAACTCTAAAGATTCTTTGGTTGATACTTTTCACTCTAGTTGTAACTCACTGTGTATGTTTATATCATTTTCTTTAAGTTTTCTTTTGCTCCCTATGTTGCTCCTGTTTCCTTACAGAGTATTGTTTCCTGAAGATTTTTTTTCTCTTTTCCTATTTTCTTTTTACTTTCTTCTCACTAATCTTGAAGTTTTGCAAAGTATTTCAGGAAAGGTTGGAGTTGGCAATATTACTTTTTGGGGGTTTGGGTGGCTTTGAAAGAGGGCATATCTTTTTGGAGGAGCAAATGTGTAGCATTAACGAAGATGGTATAGTGTCTTTTTGTTTTTCCTTTGAAAAGAAAATGATGTTTAGCTTGAGATACTTGGAATTTTTTTAACCATTGTTTATGCTAAGGGAAAAAAATGAGATACGGTTACACATGTACAAATGTTATCTTCTGTAATTTTTTAAATGGTTAATATCTATAAATTATCTCTAAAATTAAAAATCCCCAATTAATCCCTCTAGAGCTCTTAGTAGTTTTTTTAAAAGCATATAAATATTTCCGGGATGCTCTAAATTATTGTAAATATCTACAGTTTCAGAGCTAAAAGGCAAATTGAGAAAACATCTGTTCATTATGTGTATTTCACCACAATTTAAAAAAAAGACAAATCCTCTAATTTTTTTTATAGAGAAGTGACCCACCTAGTTTATGGCAAAGCTTAAATTACATGGTGATCTTCTGATCCTCCTCAGTGTTCTTGCTGTCACCGTTGACGTTCTTACTAGCTAACCTGGTAGCTAATAACCTTGCACCCTGTAGAAGGGGAAGCCTCTGTTTTGAAACAAACATTTCATTACAGAACAAAATTATCATTTCTGAGGGCTTGATCTTCATTTTTCAGATACCACGTGCCACAATTTGAACTAAGTTCTTTGTGGGGGGGAGGGGGCTATTCGTCCTGTGTCATGTATTATTGATTTCTTCTACTTTTAAGACTGAACATTCTTCACGCTCTGAAAGGAAAAGAAGAGACTCATTCGGGATGTTTGACGGTTATGATAGCTGCAGTGAGGACACGAGTAGCAGCTCCAGCTCTGAGGAGAGTGAAGAAGAAGTTGCTCCTTTACCTTCTAACCTCCCAATTATCAAAAACAATGGGCAAGTGTACACATACCCAGATGGTAAATCTGGCATGGGTGAGTATTCACAGCCTTCCGCTGCTACTCGGCTTCACGTTGGACGTTGTGTTCTAGTTTCATGTCTTCTGTCATTTCCCTTCCTTAGAATTTTTCAAGGAAAAAAGAAGCATAGTCTGAAACTTAGAGTCGTAGATAAGATCACTGGATTTCTGTTGGAACTCTTTATCTTGCCTACCTGCCGTATTCTGGAGGAAGGCAAGTAGCACAAAATACAAATGAAAGGCTATTGAGAGACGTAATGTGGACATAAATTCAGTCATTAGATAGTGAATCCCTGTGTGACTGAAAGTGTGTAGGATCACAGGCTTGCAGAATTGACAGACGCTTACAGGGTAAAGTCTCTCTCCTCTACAAAAATTCCTAGTGGGAAGTTTTCCGTTTTAACACTTCCCCAGTGGTAATGTATCTGTAATTACCGGAATATCCTTTATGTTGCACCAAAATTACCCGTGCTCTAAATTTTGTCTTTGGGTCTTAATTTTGCCTTTTAGAGGTACACAGAATTGCTAGTTGCTTCAGTGATTTCTCAGAGTATTACAGTGATTTTAATTCATCAGTATGTCCTGCTCACTGTCTTCTGGGCGTGCTTTGGGTTACGTAGTAGTCGGGCAACAGCTTGTCCTGACTTGCCCGAGACTGTCCTCTTTTTAGGATTCAAAGTCCTGTATCCTGGAAAGCACCTCAGGCAAATGGTTGGTCACCTATGTAATTAGGGCAGAAGGTAGTTCTGCCTTCATCTGCTTTTTTCAGGACACTGTTTCCACTCATGCCTCAGAATTGCTCTAGCTTTTTTGAAGGTAATACTGATTTTGCATATAACTGAAACTCAAACTTTTCTACAGCTTTACCAGTAAACCAGTTAAACCAATTTTATGCAGTTGCCATTAACTTTTTTTTTTTTTTAAGATTTTTAAGTAATCTCTCCACCCAGCGTGGGGCTTGAATTTAGAACCCCAAGATCAAGAGTCATATACTCCATTAACTGAGCCAGCCAGGCACCCCAGCTTTCTATTTTTTGATAAATGAGATGAGGCTGATTTAAATATACTTTTAGGAAAGGCACAAGCAAGGGCTGTAGGAGCATGAAAGGCAGGCGATGAATTCTCACTGGGTCCAACCAGGGAAGGCTTCGCAGGCCAGGCAGCCTTTGAGCCAGCTTTGAAGGACAAAAGTGGAAGGTGTGGGAGAAGCCTGTGAAAGGAGGGAACTATACTAGCAAAGGTTGGGAGGTAGGACTTTGGAGGAATAATACTGAGCCATTCACTTGTGGCAGACACGTAGGTGACTGACCACAAGAAACATTGCCGAGAGATGAAAGATCTGGAAATACAACCATTTTGGGGCCTGCAGTGTCCGAAAACGTATTTTTAAATCAGTCAGTGCTCACCGAGGGCCTCCCACAGGGTCCTGACTTCTGGTTCTTGCTGTCAGCAAAGAGGCTTCCTATTGGCAAAAGCTGAAGGACACACTCCCACTTCGATTGGGAGCCAGACAAGGTCATCTCCAAGCACATCACAAAGACTAGGGCACAGGGGAAAGAAGGTGGATTAGGCAGATTTGGAGTTAAATTTTTGGCCTTAGGCAGGCTTCTAACCCACTGAGCCTGTTTTTCCGTCTGTACAGTTGGGCTGTGATTACCTGCTAGGCGGGGTGGCCTGAAGGCAGGGGTGGGAGGAAGTCTCCCAGAAGCCCCGTCTGGGACTGCATTCACCAGGGAAGCTTGAGAACACTGAATGCGAATAGGATCCAGCCTTGTTCGATACCACTTAGATTCTGAAGCGAGTCCGCCATGATACCATTCTGATATTAAAATTGAAAAATGATTCAGGGCCTGAAGAGGACCCAGGAGTGATTTCAAGTTTCCTCCTAGATTAGGGCTATAGATGGGCCTAATTGATGAAGTCAGCTCCACAGTTCTCTTAATGGCTCTCTTGGTAAAGGGAAGCAGAGTAGCAGTGATCGGAGCTTCGGTAACTGCCACAGAACCTCAGCTGCTAAAAGCCAGGTCCGGAGGCCTTGCCATGGGCCTGAGGGCAAAAGACTGGCGCTGACCTCCCCAGGCCAGTCTGTCAGGATGATGGGCAGCAAGTATGTCTGCAGAAGTTTCCTCTTTGGACGTTGGTTGAGCCACACACTGGGCTGGTCCTGGGAGACCGGCCTCTGAGTGTGGCAGGATATCCGGTAAGAATTAGGCACGTCCTCAGTCCCCAAAGGACAAGCTCTGGATTTGGAAACAAAACTGCAGGGGGCTTTCCTTTTGAGACTTGCCAAGTCCCAGCCCCGTGCCAGCTGCAGTTGTTTTGGTTTTTTTTTTTAAGATTTTATTTGTTTGTTTGTTGGAGGGAAGAGGGAGAAGCAGATGCCCCACTAAAGCAGGGAGCCCACCCCTGGGTTCAATCTCAAGACCCTGGGATTGTGACCTGGGTCAAAGGCAGCTGTTTAACCATCTGAGGCACCCAGGCGGCCCTGCGGTTGATTTTTTAAATCCAAAGTTTAAGACTTTAAATTATTCCAGGAGTGCCTGGGTGGCCCAGTCAGTTAAGCGTATGACTCTTGATTTTGGCTCAGGTCATGAAATCGTGCTCGGAGTCAAGCCTCTTCAGATTCTCTTCCCTCTCCCCTCCCCTACCTCTATAAATAAATAAATCCATGTAACCTTTTTCTTACTAAATTTAGTTAGGTCTTCTTAGAAATTTCTTTTTTAAGATTTTATTTTATTTATTTGACAGAGAGAGAGAGATCACAAGTAGGCAGAGAGGCAGGCAGAGAGAGGGGGAAGCAGGCTCCCCGCTGAGCAGAGAGCCTGATGTGGGGCTCGATCCCAGGACCCCGAGATCATGACTTGAGCCAAAGGCAGAGGGTTTAACCCACTAAGCCACCCAGGCGCCCCTTCTTAGAAATTTTTTATTTTTAATTCTGTCATTTAATGTTAAAGGTTGTGTTGTATAACATTCTAGTTTTATGCCTTTTGCAGATTTGATGATAATGCCCTGTTTAATCTTTTGATTAAAAAATTGAACAGCACAGAGTCTGGTACAGAGTCACGCAGGCCCTATCAAAAAACTTCTTCCCATCACTGGGACACTTGGCTGACTCACTCGGAAAAGCATGTGACTCTTGATCCAGGGCCATGAGTTTGAGCCCCACGTTGAGTGTAGAGATTACTAAAAAATAAATAAGTAATTTAAAAAATTTTTAAATTTTTTTTAAAAATAAGTAATTTTTTTTTTTTAATTTTGGGGTTGCCTGGCTGGCTCAGTCTGTAAAGCATGCAACTCTTGATCTTGGAGTTGTGGGTTCAAGTCCCACATTGGGTATAGAGATTACTTAAAAATAAAATCTTTTAAAAAAAAAAACTTCCTGTTATTTATCAGGACCACTAGGTGCGGTCATCCAGTCAGTTAAATCCTACCTAGATGTCTTCCACTTCACCTGAAATTTCTCAGTCATTATTGACAAAGCTGCATGAGAGATTTTATCAAAGTGTTAACTCTTTTTTCTTTTCTTTTTTTTTAAGTTTTTTTGACAGGGTGATAGCATAAGTAGGCAGAGCAGCAGGCTAAGGAGAGGGGGAAGCAGGCTTCCACTGAGCAGGGAGCCCAACACAGGGCTCTACCCCAGGACCCTGGGATCATGACCTGAGCAGAAGGCAGATGCTTAACCAACTGAGCCACCCAGGCGCCCCTAAATGTGTTAACTCTTAAAAAAAAAAAGTATCAGCTGCTATTAATGTACAGCTGACCCTTGAACAACACAGGTTAGGAGTGCCCATCCCCCACACAGTCAAATCTATGTGTAACTTCTGACTCCCCAAAAACTTAATTACTAATAGCCTACTCTTGACCAGAAACCTTGCTGATGACTTTAACAGTCAATTAACACGTTTTGTATGTTTTTTACATTCTGTAATGTATTCTTACAATAACGTAAGCTGGAGAAAAGAAAATGTTTTTAAGACAGTCATAAGGAGAAGATCCATTTACAGTACCATATGATATTTGTTGAAAAAAATCCACATACAGATGGACCCATGCAGTTCAAACCCATGTTGTTCAAGGGTCAACTCTGTACTCTCGCCGTGGTTTAATTACACCAGTCCAGTAATATTATCACAAAAGGAAATAATATTTATTGAGACTTTATATGTGCCTGGGTCTACTTTAAACACTAGAGGTGCAGAGAGAAACAATATAGAACAGTCCCTGCCCTATTGGAGCCTACATACTAGTCCTGGCAATTGTAGTTGGGTTTGTAGAATTCTTGGCAAAGATTCACTGTCCCTTGGGATCACAATTTCTTTACCTAGATGGGCACAGACATTTTAAATTACCTGTTCTGTAATTTTTTTTTAAGATTTTATTTATTTATTTGACAGATCACAAGTAGGTAGAGAGGCAGGCAGTGAGAGAAGGGGAAGCAGGCTCCCTGCCGAGCAGAGAGCCCGATGCGGGGCTCAATCCCAGGACCCCGAGATCATGACCTGAGCTGAAGGCAAAGGCTTTAACCCACTGCGCCACCCAGGCACCCCTGTTCTGTAATTTTTTTCAACAGAAAACCATTCCCTTTTTTCTCTTTAAACACCCTTTCTTCATCTCTAATCCCGTGGTACCTTATCTTTCTTTCATGATTTCTCAATGTATTTATAAGTACTGGTTAAACTAACAGCTCCTTCCAGTTTAACTGGGTGGAGATTTGAGCCCACGCAGGCAGTTGTTTGTTGTGTTACTTTCTGGGTTTGTTTTTCCCCTCTTTCAAGGAATAAATGACAAATATGGTTGTGTGTGTATTTAACATGTACAATGTGATAATACACACACACACGCACACACATATACATACATACACATTGTGGAATGATTACCAAGGTCAAGGTAAGTAACTTATCCATCGCTTCATATAGTTAGCTCTCCTTTTATATGTAGTTAGCTCTCCTTTTGCGTGTAGGATAGTGGAAAAGAACAAAGTATCTACTCCCAGCAACTTTCCCATATGCAGTACAGAATTATTTTTTTTAAGATTCTTTTTATTTATTTGCCAGAGAGTGAGAGTGCACGAGCAAGGGTGAGCAACAGGCAGAGAGAAGCAGGTTTCTTACTGAGCGAGGATGTGGGACTTGATCCCAGGACCCTGGGATCATGGTCTGAACCAAAGGCAGACACTCAACCAAATGAGCCACCCAGGCGTACCTGCAGTACAGTATTATTAACTACACTTACCATGCTGTATGTTAGATCTTCACAATTTACTGTTCTTATAACTGAAACTTTGTACCCTTTGACCTACGTGTCACCTGCCTCCCAGCCTCTGGCAGTCACCATTCTATTTTCTGTTTCTATGAAATCGGCCTTTTTTTTTTTTTTTTTTTAGGATTTCACATGTAAATGATCCTATACACTATTTCACTTAGCATATGCCCTCCAGGTTTAACTGTGTTGTCACAAATGGCAAGATTTCCTTCTTTTTTTGTGAATGAATCATATTTTATATATGTATATATATATATATGCCACATTTTATATCTCCATTCACCTATCAAAGTACATGTAAATGTTTTCATTATCTTGGCTTTTGTGACTAATGCTGCAGTGAACATGGGAATGCAGATATCTGGTTGAAGTACTGATTATCAGTCAACTAATTATTGACAAGGGCAACAAGAATACAGAACAGGGCAAGGACAACCTCTTTAATCAGTGGTGTTGGGAAGACTGGTATGCATATGCTAAAGAATGAAACTGGAGGGGCGCCTGGGTGGCTCAGTGGGTTAAAGCCTCTGCCTTCGGCTCAGGTCATGATCTCAGGGTCCTGGGATCGAGTCCTGCATCGGGCTCTGTGCTCAGTGGGGACCCTGCTTCTCCCTCTCTCTCTGCCTGCCTCTCTGCCTACTTGTGATCTCTCTCTCTCTCTGTCAAATAAATAAAATCTTTAAAAAAAAAGTATGAAATTGAAATTGGATCCTTGTCTTGCACCCTCAACATAAATTAACTTAAAATGGATTAGACTTTGATGTAAAACCTAAAACTAAAAAACTAGAAGAAAAGAGAGGAAAAGCAGAGGAACAAAAGCAAAAATAAAAAAATGGGACTACATCAAACTAAGGAGGTCTGCGCAGTAATGGAAGCAATAAATTGAAAAAGCATCTTACAGAATGGGAAAAAACATTTGCAAATCATATCTGATAACTCCTACAACTCAGTAGCAAAAAAAAAACAATCCAAATGAAAAATGGACAAGGACCTGAATAGACATTTTTCCTAAGAAGACATCCAGATGGTCTACAGGTACACTAAAAGAGCTCAGCATCACTAATTATCAGGGAAATAACGATCAAAACCACAATGAGATGCCCCCTTACACCTGTTGGGATGACTATTACCAAAATGATAGGAGATAACAAATGTTGGTGAGGATGTGGGAAAGGGAGACACACCCTGCTGATGGGACTGTACAGGGGTATATAGCCATTACAGAACACAGTAGGGCGATTCCTCAGAACAAGTGAAACTAGAACTATCCTGACCTAGCAGGCCCACTCCCCGGTGTATATCTGTTTACCTTTTCTGAACTCCAGTTTTTGTGACCCTTCTTCTAATTCTGCCTTTCACATTATTGTACAGTATGCAAATTTAGAAAAGAGGCACATCAGTAAGCAGAGTCTTGTTTTCCTCTTTTATCAAAGGGAATAATCAACCATCTACCTCAGGTTTTGAGCCTGTCCTTTCCTTCTTGTCCTCTGAACATAACTTGAGAGAGTCTGTGTATTACCCTTAGCATTTTCCCAAGACTTGGCTCTTTCTAGGTTGCACTTTGTGTTAATCCTCAGTTGCACTGCACTTCTTTTCATCTTCCATTTATAATTCTTTCAAAAGGCTAGAGCTCTTAGTGTATATGAAAAGGCCTGGCACATGGTGAGCACTAAGGACATGTAAGTGGAATCTGCTTTATATTTGTGGGTTTAGACCCTTTGTAAAACCTGTTAGACCTTGAGCTCCGGTCAGACTTTCTGGAGCCGTAACCGTGGCATCCTTCCAGTCTTTTCTCTAGCTTTCCATCATTTGTGTAAGACGTTGTATGTTTCATGTTCAAAGCAAAAGCTTCAGATAATAAGTTATTAAAACTGTTAGATAAAAAATGGATTTTATTTTATGATCATTACACCAGTGTTTTTGTTTTCTTAGCTACCTGCGAAATGTGTGGGATGGTTGGTGTGCGAGATGCTTTTTACTCCAAAACCAAGCGTTTCTGTAGCGTTTCATGTTCACGAAGCTATTCGTCAAACTCCAAGAAGGCAAGCATTTTGGCCAGACTTCAGGTAACGGTACAGAAACCTTCTTGTTCTTTACATCTGTTATTTCTATGGCTTTCACTGTTTATCTTTCATTTGATTGTGATTCACTGCACTCCACTTTACCTAATTGACCAGTTACCACTTTATACCCCACATTTTTTTTGGAAATACGTGGTCCCCGCCAGAGTTTGCTCCGCCTATAAAGTTAAACAGCTGTTATAAATACACAAGGCGTACTCTCCAAAGTAAACTATGAACTCTTTATATAAGTGAATGAAAAATATTTCTTCTTTTTCTAAATGACTATAAATATAATAAACACCTTGTTATGTCCAGAAACTGAAGCCATTTTCCCCTGTTTTCTTTTGAGTTAACATCAAGGTAGAATCATTGAGTATTGGGGGGGAAATGATTTACCCTTTGGTGTTATTTCTCCATCATCTTTGCTTTGTACTTTTGATTGCAGCGTATCCGATACCTTGAACAAATGTGTTTGGTTAATCCAACTAACCTTTTTGAAAACGTTCATGGTATAAAAAGAAATTCATCTTTCTTTAAATGTACATCAATGCCTACAAAATGGAGATTTGACCATTTGACTAAGTTGTTACTATTATACCATATAAGCATTGTTTTTAAGGCATTTAACTGATTTCTGTAATATATTTGATCACATTTTGCTTACTCTCCTTAATTTATTGTGATCATTAATAGCACTGAAAGGATTATATAAATTCCCCAGATTAAGGAAATACATCACTTAGATGTATTTCTATATTTCAGATAGACAGTACGTAAGATCCTGAGCAGTGGTCTGTACCCAAATGGATGGCAGTTTGTCACACTGTGAATTTGGCCCATGATCATTTTGTCATTGATCTTTTGCGTTAGCACTAAAGGTATAAACCTCAGTCACTTGCTCTTTAAACATTAAATTATCTTCTCTTACCATATAAATAGCAATGCTTGGCAACCTGCATGAGTGAATAACCACTGGTTTTATCTAGTATAAGAAGGAATCGAGTATCCACCACAGCCTATGTTTAACATCTTATGGGTTATAATTTTTTATTAACATATTAATTTGCATATTGCTATTTTAGTCTATGCCAGCTCTGCTCCCCATGTTAGATGTCTACATTGTAGCAGAACTCCAAAAAACATTTCTCATGTTAAAATTCCTTGTATGTTTCCTCTGCTTTAATAATTTTCTAAACCCTTGATGTTACTTAAGCAGAATGAGTAGTATGCAATGAGGTTAATTTTTTCGGTGGAGGGGGGTGGATGAAAAAGAATCCTATTTACTTAACTCTTCTTGTTTTAGGGTAAGCCTCCAACAAAGAAAGCAAAAGTTCTTCAGAAACAACCTTTAGTTGCTAAGCTAGCCGCATATGCTCAATATCAAGCTACCTTGCAAAATCAAGCAAAGACTAAAGCAGGTAATATCGGTGAATGTAATAGAAATGAAATATTTGATACTGATTCATCTAGTTTGCGTTAATGACATTTTAATTTGGGATTTTGTTAACTAAGCTATTTCTAGGCCCAACTAGTATATTATGTCATTAGGCTTCCTGATGATTATTTTGGTTTCAATAAATTATCTGGAAGAGCGTAGTTGTGTTCACAAGTTCACAGTTCATGGGGCAGTGTCCTTAACGTTTTTTATTTGGCTTATTATTTTCTGTGTACAGGTTCTCTATGCTGTGCACGTTGGGGAGAATTGTGGAGATGAAAGGCAAAGAAATAGGACATTAAGCAGACTTTGAAGGGAGTGGGGAGAAGAGAGTTGTAAGAGGAAGAAGTCGAGGAAAGCCTCATTTCTAATAGAAGATTCTTGACAGGAGAGCAGAAGCAGCGAGATGTAGCAGGGAGTAAAGCAATGAAAAACCCTCATGACGGTATCAGTGGCAGCTGCTGGCTAGAGATCTCATTGACGTGCCCAGTAAAAGCTGCTCGAATAAAACGCAAAAGCAGCCATGGCATTCTTTGAACACTTCTGCTCTCGACTGTTCTTTGCCGCTGATTACTGGAGAGCTCTTTCTTACTTCACTTTTCAAGCAGCTTAAGCTATGTATGGAAGACTTAAACTGCTATTTGTTTGCAGGTATGAGCCATACAGAAGTTCATGTTTATTTAGAAAAGTTCTTAAATCTTTACAGGAAAAAAGAAAACTTTCTTTCAAGGTGATAAGTTAATTTTGTATCATTTCACATTTTCTTGCAAATAAAAGGTTTGAGAATTGTAATATATCTAAATTTATTTTTCTTCAGCAGCAGTCTCCATGGAAGGCTTCAGCTGGGGTAACTACATCAACAGCAATAGCTTTATAGCAGCTCCAGTTACCTGCTTTAAACACGTGAGTATGGAGTTTCTCACCTCCTATTGAAATACTTCATCGTTGTTTAAAGCTGAAGATACAATAACACCTAAGTGTCTTGTCTTTAGAAGATCTTTATTTTATACTTTGTCATAAAAATGTTACTTTTTTATTGTACTTATTAGTAATAAAAATAATTTCTAAAAGTTGAACAAGTACAAGTGTTTTTTAAAGAAATTATAATTTGTGGGCAACCCTCTCGGGTCCCGGAGACCTCCCTCCTTGGGAGCTTTGTAAAATCACTTCGCTATTGCTTAATAAACCTTGCTTTGCTGCCCACCAAAAAAAAATAAATAAAATAAAAAGTAAATTATAACTTGAAATTATTCAAATAGGGAAAAGTACTAGTCTCCTCTAATTTTCATATTAAGCTGAAGCATACAAAGTTGCTGGTTTTGTATATCATGTGTGTTGGCAGCGTCGTATGGTTCAATGTAATACAAACCGTCCATCGTGCATGTTACCTAAATCTTTGTGATCTGACCTGATAATTCAGAAAAGGAAGGATCTTTCTTCCAGTTATGTTTTGTGTCCAAAGGTAAAATCACAAAAACAAAGAAGGAACTATTAGTAATATAGCATTGTGAGCTGAAATATGTGACACATACCAGAAAACTCTGCAGGATGTTCTTTTTGGCAAGTAGATTCCTTACAGAGTATATAAAGTAATTCAGAATTATGTTAAAAACGTTATCAAAAGCTAAGTTTGTTCCTTTTGCTCCTCTTCCTTTTTGTTAAATGATCTGTGATTGCTTCTCTCCAATACTTTTTTGACCTTACTACAAGTTTAATTTACATTTAAAGATTTTATCTGCTATTTTTAAAAAAAAAAATTCTGTCTGCTACTACGTACAAAAACAAAAAAAAAAGGAATTTAGAAAACTAATGAATGAAATTTAGCTTACGCTGAACATTTTAAGTTAGGACTTCACTTTTAAATAACAGCATGTGGGCCAAACTGAGCTTGAGTTCTTGCTGTGGAAACTCAAATGAATTTTCATTTTGTTCACAGCCAGTGCAGACTCTTGATCAAGGCAGAGTGTATGAAATCAGTGGTAGAAATATAAACTAAAGCTGAGTTCATTAATTTGCTAGTTTTCTTTCCTGAAAGTACAGGTGTTCAGCCTTAGTTGGTGGCATGTTGACTCTGAAGCAGCCTAAGTGCGATCCTAGATACTCTGCTCAGTACCAAGTAGGTGATGTACCTTCACCGTGACGTGGAGAGTAGTGTCGTATTTGTGAAATAGATTAAATAATACATAGCAACAGCAACATTAAAGAACTGCAAAGCAAATCTTTCTCTTTCTCTCTACAGTTCTTTGTGCTTTTCAGAGACTCAGACTCAGATTAAAGTTCTCAGTTATAATAACTCCTTCATCTCAGATACCTGGAAATTTGCTGTCTCTTCTGAATAGCCTTTACTCGTTTCCTATCTTTAATTTAATATTCTGAGGTTTGTTTATATCTTGATACCACAAACCATCTAAAGCTGTGGTATATAAGTAGTTAAAAGTATTTTTTTTTAAAGTATTTCAAGGGACGCCTGGGTGGCTCAGTGGGTTAATAAAGCCTCTGCCTTCGGCTCAGGTCATGATCTCAGGGTCCTGGGATCGAGCCCCGCATCACGCTCTCTGCCCAGCAGGGAGCCTGCTTCTCCCTCTCCTTTGCCTGTCTCTCTGCCTACCTGTGATCTCTCTCTCTGTCAAATAAATAAATAAAATCTTAAAAAAAAAAAAAAGGCATTTCAGAGTCCCAAAAGAGCATCTTATTTAATGCCCACGTCTTTATTTAAGTTCTTTGTAAGAAAATCTCTATTATAATAATGAAACTGATTTTGTTTTCAACTCTGCTTTTTTAAGATTAAAGTGTTCTATCATATAGATTAGAGTAGCTAGCCTTATTGTATTATTAATAATGATACCGTGTGGGCTCCCATTTCTCACTCAGAAGCAAAGCATCTGTCACCAGTGTCTTCCTGCTCCACTCATCTACTGCCTTTTTCTCATCGAGTAGGAAAGCAACTGATAACGATAATTTCTTAGTTTATTTTAGTACAAATGAATTTGCTTTGTTGCCTTAACCAGCATCTTCACTGGAAGCCATTTGGTTTCGGTCAGACCTCGTGCTACACTTGATTTTATCCTTTAGAGCTGACTCTTCCCAGTTCTTCCCCCCAAGTAGTTTACTGGGTCTCTAAGGGGAGTTACTGGCTTTGGCTTTAGGAAGTCTGTAGGCAGGAGCTGCTGGGAGTGCAAGTCCCTGCCTTGTTTCATGCATCTTCTAGTCTTCTAAGACTCAAACTGCCTGCCCTAACACTGGTTCATCTGCCTTGTTCCCAACATGAGCCCAAGGTGGGCGCCATTTCCTGCTCATACAGGATTCTTTTTCAAACACAATTTTAAGAAACAATCCCGTGTGTAAGATGGAAGCAGAACTGTTGTGATTGAACCAAGAGTTAGGGCTGGGAGCAGAGTCCGAGCCCTGAGTTGAATGCCTTGCTTCTCTAACGTAACCAACCTCTTCTGGAGTAAGGATCACAGGTAAACAAACACTTTCTATTTCCTGGCACTTAAGTATGATTGTGATTAGTTCTAAAATCATAGGATTTCAGCAGTGGATCTCTTTTTTCCACACTGTATCTTTAAACTTCTGGGAATGAAGTTTCTGCAAAGTATATTGTAGGACTGTGTCTCCTTTGATAGTTGCTGTAATTATTCACAGTGCTTTACTCAGTCACTCAGTTACAGCAATGTTGACCTTTTTTATAATTAGCAAAGGAAATTGAGCCTCAACTGTTATTAAATATACCTACTTCCAATCTGTGTATCGTGATTGCCATTATCTAGTATATCTTTCATTTTGTGTAGGTCGTAGTTTGGTAGCTCTGAGACTTTTTCTTTTTTCTGGTTTTTGGTTTTTGGGGGTTGGTTGGTTTGTGTAAGCTTCAGAATTATTACTCTTGGGCGCCTGGGTGGCTCAGTTGGTTGGGCAACTGCCTTCGGCTCGGGTCATGGTCCCGGAGTCCTGGGATCGAGTCCCACATCGGGCTCCCAGCTCCATGGGGAGTCTGATTCTCCCTCTGACCTTCTCCCTTCTCATGCTCTCTCTCACTGTCTCTATCTCAAATAAATAAATAAAATCTTTAAAAAAAAAAAAAGAATTATTACTCTTTTCCCCAATAGAATCAGGTTACGAGGGAGCCGCACTGACTGACCTAGCAAGGATGGGGTGGGGTGGCCAGAGCCTTGGCCCCTGACCCTTGGCTTCCCCTTCCGTGGTGGTCTCAGGAGTTGGAAACCACTGAATTAGGTAACAACACTTTTAATTAATTCTAAATCATGTGATCACAAAACTGTGAAGTATCTTAAAAATCATCTAGTTCACCTGATCCATCTCTTGTTGTAAATGAAAACTCTTGCTACTTTTTTCAGTAGCTGGATTATATTTCAGTTTGGGGGCTTTAACCTCCTTTCCATAATTTAAAGTTAATTGGTTTGGGGGGTTTTTTTGTAGTTTTTAATTAAGCCTCTATAGGAAAAACGTTTCCTTGTTTCTTTTCCTCACTCACTGCTACCGCACGATGTTTCTGATGCCAGATGTACAGGTTGTCCACACATCCAGTAATCCTCTAACACTGGCTGGGTGTCCGACAAGTCAGCCCAGTTCTGCCACCGGCTGCCTGCACTTAGTGTGTCCTCAGGCTAAGGGCTCAGTCCCACAAGACTAGCCCCACTTCAGGTACCAATCAGAAGTCCCGGGTGTTACCTACGCTCATGACCAACTGGCTGTAAATCAGGGTTCCTGTGACCTGTTCCTTAAGTCAGTAATTTGCTAGAATGGCTTACAGGGAAACGAATCCTTACATTTGCCAGTTTATTATAAAGGGTCTAATAAACAATGCAGCCAGATGAAAAGATACGTAAGGCAAAGTTGTGAGAAGGGGCATGAACTTCTGCCCTCTCTGGGCGTGCCACTTCCTAGCAGCCCCGCGTGATCACCAACCCAGAAGCTCTCCGAGTCCCATCTACAGATTTCCCTCGCTATCCGAAAGTCCGCTTTACACCACTTCACTTTTACAGAAGGCCTGCATTACTACCTGTTGTCAGCAACCAAAAGAAACCAGAAATGGATTTTTGCTCTCAGGAAATAAAAAGCGCTTCCTCACCTTATGCCATTTTGGCTTATAAAAGGTTTTTTGGTTTTATATTACAATTTTATCTACTTTCACAATTTTATCTACTTTCAGATGGCAGAATCCTTTTAGGATTCTGATGGAGGCATGATCAGTCATGAGCTCAGTCTCCATACCCTCTCTCTCCCTTTCCCAGGGGATGGGTACTGGGGCTGAGGGTTCTGTGCTTCTACTCATAGGCTGGTCTCTCTGATGACCAGCCCCATCCTGGGGCTATCTAGGAGCCCACCCAGAGTCCCTTCATTAGAGCAAAAGATGTTCCTATCACTTAAGAGATTCCAAACAATTGAGCTCTATCTCAGGACCCTGTCAGAAACCAAATACAGGGCGCCTGGGTGGTTCAGTTGGTTAACCGACTGCCTTCGGCTCAGGTCATGATCCCGGAGTCCTGGGATTGAGTCCCACATCGGGCTCCCAGCTCCACGGGGAGTCTGCTTCACCCTCTGACCTTCTCCCCTTTCATGCCCTCTCTCGCTCTCTCTCAAATAAATAAAATCTTTAAAAAAAAAAAGAAAGAAAAGAAACCAAATACAAGAACAAAAATGCTCCTAGTACTTTTATCACTTAGGAAATTACAAGGGTTTTAAGAGCTCCATGCCAGGAACAGGGGCAGAGACTGATCATATATATATATTTCTATTTTTTTCAATATGTATTTCCTATTTTTTCACAGCCTCTAAAAGCAGTATCTGTATCTATCCTAACTGGAAAAATCCAATATATTACTGTAGTACCAATGCCAGTTAGGTATACTGTATACGTTCATGAAATTCACAGGTGATTTTCTTCTAGTAATTTATGTTTGAACCCAAGAGAGCCTCCAGTTGATCCGTGTGTATGCAGAACATTGAACTTTAAAGCATTCTTTAAAGCATTTTTTTGAAAGCCCGTAGTCCTCTTTTTTTAATTTTTTAAAGATTTTATTTTATTTATTTTAGAGCACAAGTGGGGGGAGGCACTGAGAGGGAGTGGGAGAGAATCTCAAGCAGACTCTGTGCTGAGCACAGAGCACAACCCTCAGATCATGACCTGAGCCAAAACCAAGAGTTGGATGTTTAACTGTCTGAACCACCCAGGCTCCCCAAGACTGTAGTCCTTTAAATTGCAGCACTCCTATTCCCCATTGCTTGCCTTTTAAAATGAAGGAAAACATTTCTTTCTAGACATCATAGCATAGACCAAAATGTGCTACTATCAAGTGGATGTGAAACATAAACTAAACCTTTAGTCATGTATTTACAGACTTGAAATTTCTTTCATTTGGTACTGGACTATATGCTCTAGTGTCTTTGCTAAGACCAGAAATCATCCTACTTTTTTCTCCCTTGATAACAGTTGTAGTTTTGTTATTTTTTTTAAAAGGCCTTTTGTACATATGTATACCGTAACTTTAAAGCTGACTTTACTGGGGCGCCTGGGTGGCTCAGTTGGTTGAGCAACTGCCTTCAGCTCAGGTCATGATCTTGAGTTCCGGGATCGAGTCCCATATCGGGCTCCCAGCTCCACGGGGAGTCTGCTTCTTCCTCTAACTTCTCCTCTCATGCTCTCTCTCACTTTCTCTGTCTCTCAAATAAATAAATAAAATCTTTTTTAAAAAAAAAAAAGCTGACTTTACTGCCTCCACAAATATATCTGGTATCACTTACATGGTATATTCTAAG
The DNA here is from genome assembly GCA_028533885.1 of Nasua narica. Taxonomy (NCBI): domain Eukaryota; kingdom Metazoa; phylum Chordata; class Mammalia; order Carnivora; family Procyonidae; genus Nasua; species Nasua narica. Next base: position 22,447,625 of record CM052804.1, on the reverse strand, counting down.
CCTCTCTTTGACGCCTGACCTGTATGCCAGGTGTTTTGAGAAGGTAAGGTTACCCGTACTTCTTTGCAACATACGTCACCAGTGTATTTTTGGATTTTAAAGTCAAAAACAAAAGTCCTTTTGTTTGTGTGTGTACAGTAGCAGTAGTTTCTCTTTATAGTAAAACTCACGATCCTTTTCTCAAGTATGTGTTTATTAGTAAAATAATCCATTTCAAGTAAAAGTATTTTTTTGGCTTTTTTCCCTTAGCCTTGACCACACGTACACACGACTCCACTGAAAGTTGAAATAGTCATGTTCGTATCCTTTCTCACTTAAGTTAGAACCTTCAAGATGTCATCCTAGATTACAGAATTTCTTTCTAATGGAAATAATACTTCAGTTAGTTCCTGGCACCTGTTAGTGCTCATCTGAGTTAGCTGTTGCGGGTTGTGCTGGGAAATAGAATTTCTACAGGAAAACAGAAGACTCTAGTGTAATAAAAATCACATGTCATATTTTTATGTTTTAAAGAAAACCTAAATCTAGATTATTTTAATTTTAGTCTGTTTTCTAAAGTGGTTCTTGATTTTCTGTTGGAATCTCCTGATTCTTAAACAGTATTGGCTTAATACGTTGTTGTTGGCTTTTTTAATGGTGGGCTATTTTATGACTTTCAAATTAGTAGTCACTACTTCCTATCCCTTTTTACACACACATAGCCTTCTCTCATTCTTAATCTCACTTCTACCCCACGCATTCCATTTTCCTTTTATGCTCTCCTTATTACCCCCCCCCCCATCCTGCTGCCACCACCTCAAAAAGTAGATTCTAGTCTCAAATCAAAAGGTGAGTGGACTTTCTGGAGAAAGAGGGAAAAATTTTTTTATGCTATTTCAACCTACCAATTCCGGCGAGTAGCATTTAGGAGTTCTACTTTCTTTCTAGTTAACTTCCTATAATGTTTTCTTCCCTTCTTGGCCAAATAATACTTCATCTTTCTCTACTGGATGACCTTCAATACTCATATACCTGTTAGTCTTTCATTGGTGGCTTTTTGTACACTTGTCATGCCATCATTGTGATAGATTCTTTCTTGGTTACCTATGTGCAACTTCGGGGCTAACCTCTGCCCACTTGTTGAAGATTGTGGGTGGTTATCAGAATAGGTTGGCAGTTCTGTGGAGGGAAATTTGTATTTCTGCCATGAAGCATCATATGTGCAGTGTATCAGCCCTCTGAGAGTCTAGCCATCTGGGCTGTCGGACTATCTGGGAATGTTCTTGAACTGCAGAAAATAAGACTTCCCACCCAGTTATTTTTCTTGTGGACGACAGTCAGGTGGAGGTTATCGCTCATTTGTGCGGGGGAGCCCTCAGCGTTTGGGTCTGGCCGTGTCCTGCAGGACCTGATGACAGCTTACCTTGCAGGGAAGGAGAGTCGCTCCCACATAGCCCTCACGAGTGGCCCTGGAGCAGGAAGTGGTGAAGCAGAGCTTCCTGATTTGGGAGGAGCCTGAGGTGGACCTCTCGCCCTGAGTCTGGAAGGTAAATTTGTTGTTACCTGTAAATTCTGGTTCTGCTAGTTCATGCTATGCCAATCCAGACTTTCAGAGGTATCCCTCCTGCCAGCAAGAGAAGACAGATGACTTGGATGAAGATGGCTGTCAAGCCCTGGGTCATTTCGTCTTCCACACTTAAGAGTATTCATCTTAAACGAAAGGGCAGATGTATCTGTGAAGTTACCTTATTATTGCAACACGTTGAGCACATGCTATGTAGAAACTATGGTGCTCTTTTGTTGTTGTTGTTTTTGTTTCTTCCTTTTTTGTTTCTTAGAGTGGACCACATGGATTGGTTTAAGAGGGCCTAGCAGAACCACAACCTTACAGGCAAGAACAAATGTCACTTTCTGCTACTTTCTCCTATACCAATCCAGACTGTAGGGACAAAAACATAATAACCCCCAATAAAGTGAATATTATCCTTATTTTTGAAGTGAGCATATTGACCCTTTATTTTCTTATAAAATGTGACTAAAAGCTATTTTCTGCAAATAATTATTAAGGCCAAAAAAAAAAAAGTGGAACTGTCCTACCTAGCTCTGAGAGGAGTACTCTGCCAAATTCACTTAGCAGTATGCCGACCTAACCCCCGATTTCTCAGCATAACCATGCTTCTTTCTTTTCAACAAAAAATAAACCCATTCCACAAGATTTGGCAGCCAAACAAAGAGGGCTGGATACCTTGCCTTAATTTAGCTGCATCTGTCTGCTCTAATTGGTTCATCCTCACAGAAATGAAAACATGGTCTTTATGTTAATTTATCTTAGCTTAATCGACGTTACCTATCATCCTTCCAGCCTCTCCTGTTCTGGTCCTGTCTGCTGGCAATAGGGATGGCCCTACAGTCTAGAATGATATAGGGGGAGATAGCAGAACCTGAGGAGTCCAGTCTTTCAATTCAAAAACAGCAGAAAGAGATAGTCATAACAGATGTATTGTTTTTTGCAGAACTCAAGTAGATAGTTACATGTACCCTTCCAGAATCACAGATAATTGAGATAGGCCACTGTCTCCAAGTTACTTCATTGCTTGTGCTACTTAAAGTAATAGCCATAATTTGATTCTGTCTTTGGTGCCTAGACTTACTCTAGTTCAGGATTATTTGACCTTTTCTTCCTCTCCTTCAGAAATGTCATGACCTATTGAGAGGATAGGGGCTGAGTACTATTTTAGACTAATCCTCCTGTTGGGTTGGCATCCACCAAAGTATGAGAAGCCTTGCATGGAAGACATTTACCCAATGTTCAAATTGGCTAGATCGTGTAACTCTTAGATGTCTTTGTTTGGTCATCTTTGAGCTCTGAAGCTGTTTTGTCTTTTCCTGATTTGTTCGTATTATCAGGTCTTTTATATCCTTTTCTCTATGTTCAAGGTTCTAAATTTAACGAGGAGCTGATTGTCAAAGCCATGGAGACTATTCAGTATTACCAGCATTTATAAGTCCTAAATTCACTTACTTGATTTAATTGACTGTTGCCTAAACTTCAAATAATTATAAATGGCCTCAAGTTTTAAGGGTCAGAATGTAATGGAAATTGTAATTTGGGCATGTTAGACTTGGGAAAATCTCTTCATGATAGCTCATTTAGTCAAGTTTTCTGAGTCCCCTTCCTAACCATGTAGCGTGGAGGCTAGTGATTACCAGTTCTTATATTGAATGTTTCCTCTTTGTTTAGAAATAATAAATTATTTAACAATTTGCCCCATGGTATGCATCTCCGGAAACTCTTCAACTCCACCTTTTTAATAACTTTAGCTGGTGCTTTTGCCACATGTCTGCTTAAACAGACTGTATTTCTGTTTTATGAATTTATCTTAAGTTGAAAATACAGATAACTAAGTTTTCTGTTTCTCCTGTTATTGGAAACCACATTGCTTGATTGGAATTATTTTTCTTTCTGCTCCTTGGACAGACCTTTTAAAATTAGAGGTTAAGGTAAAGTGCATTCATTAAGCATGTATTTTAAAAATAACAAGTTTCTCTGCTTTGTCCTGTGAAATCTATTGAGTTTGTGATAGCTTTCACAAAAATTACTGCTCAAGTCTTATATTAGGACATTTTTGAATTTCGAAGTTGGCATGGATCTGTTCGAGTATATGTGAAATTCTGTTCATCTTGAGCTCGCCCCTGACACTGGCTCTTTCCAAATAAAATTCTATTTGGGAATTAAAAGGGAAATAACAACTCTATTTCTAGAAAAAAATGAAAGAATTAAATGGCATTTTTAATTTAATATCTCTGTTATTGATGGGAATGCTTGTTTTATATAATGTGTTTTGGGCTTTATGTTAATAAGATGATAACTTAATAATTTTTATATGACAGGCACCTATGGGGACCTGCTGGGGTGATATCTCAGAAAATGTGAGAGTAGAAGTTCCCAATACAGACTGCAGCCTACCTACCAAAGTCTTCTGGATTGCTGGAATTGTAAAATTAGCAGGTGAAAGCACACGTAATAATTTACCAGAAAATGCCAGTTATGTTTTTATAACTTGTAAGAAAGCATATTTGTAAATTTCACAAGCGTTGCCAAGTAAATAATAAATGCGATAATAGGGCAGAGGTTAGCAATTTTTTTTTTTTTTTTTAAATAAAAAACTGAATAGGGGGCACCTGGGTGGCTCAGTGGATTAAGGCCTCTGCCTTCAGCTCAGGTCATGATCTCAGGGTCCTGGGATCAAGCCTTGCATCAGGCTCTCTGCTCAGCGGGGAGTCCGCTTCCCCCTCTCTCTCTGCCTGCCTCTCCCTACTTGTGATCTCTCAAGTCAAAGGTCTCTCTTGTCAAACAAACAAACAAATAAATACATACATACATACTGAACAGTACATACTTTTAGTTTTGTGGGCAGTACAAGCTCTGTCACAGTTCCTCAGCTTACCCGTCGTATCGTGAAAGCAGCCGTGGCAAGACAAATGAACAGGCATGGCTGTGTGGTAGTAACGCTTTATTTACGAGCACTGAAATTTGAATTTTATATAACTGTCACATATCATGAAATGTTATTCTGTCTTTGATTCTTTTCAACCATTTAAAAATGTAAGGCCATTCTGAAATAGCAGACTGTAAGAAACATCAGGCAATAGGCCAGGCTGTGGGCCATTATATAGTGTGCCACATTCTGGTATAGGGAAATACTTTCTAAAGTAACAAAAAGTAGAAGTGCTAAGAAAAGTGATGAGGTCCATAATACCTGAGGTAAACTAGTGTTGATAATTTACTATATCTTGGGTTTGGGTTCTTTTTCTTCACTCCCATTGCTTTCCACATACACTAGCCCTTGTTACGTTATTGCTCATCACATAAATGTTAGGTTATGTTAGGTATGTCCTGTGTTAGACACTATGGGCAAGTGATATGCAGAAGTTTAACACCTCATTTATTCCATGAGCCGCCATCTGCCAAATACTGACTACATTTATGACGAGGCGCTCAGTGAGTGGTGCAGTAGGGCACTGTAGTACTTTACCAGGCAGCAGGGATGGGGGGTACAGCCACTCAGATAAGTTGTCCTTCAATTAGTCAGAGGTCTAATGCATCCTACTCTTTCTATTCCTCTCCCCAAACACCCTGCCCACAGCTCGCTACGTACTGCTGACAGACTTGTTTACTAAAGATGATCTTCTATTTTTTTTGCTCAGGCATCTTTTTTTAGTCCACTCAAGCATCTTTAATCACTTCTTTGTCCTTAAAGGATCGAGGTGGTCAGCATTTATAGTTATTGATGAGTTGCTCCATAGACCACTGGTCAAAGTTTGGTTGCTTCCCAGCAGAAATGCTCTCTCTGTTCTGATGAGGCGAGTTCTCCCTCCTCCCTCACAGAACACGTTAGCACCTCTGTGCCTTTGCACAGACATTTTACCCAATTCAGTTCCCAGCTTTTCCTTGAAACATTCCCCCAGCTCGATAAGCATTCTCTAAATGCTTGTGTTGTTCGCTATACCATAATTTAAAACAACATGCTCTTTCTGTCCTAGATGTTTAAGCCAGTTACATTTAAATAGTTGTAAAGTCAGTGTGTTTAATATCCAAGAATTATTTCCACCTTCCATCTCCAATTTTACATTTAGATTTTATCTAATTATATCATATATCTTATTTTAAGCCACCTTAATGACATTTTAGAATTGAGCCTGATGTTAATCCTGAACTAGAGCTCAACAGTTGGCAGACTCATAAATTATTCTGTGAATTACTGAATTTTAAAACTAAAGGTTTTAATGCTATAAATTTTAAAGATTTTTTTTTTTTTTTATTTAGAGAGAGAGAGACTGAGAATGAAAGGGGAGAAGGTCAGAGGGAGAAGCAGACTTCCCACAGAGCCGGGAGCCCGATATGGGACTCGATCCCAGGACTCCGGGATCATGACCTGAGCCGAAGGCAGTCGCCCAACCAACTGAGCCACCCAGGCATCCTTAATGCTATAAATTTTCATCATAGCTTTTAACACATGAAAATCCTGACTGAACTTAGCTCCCTGCCTGGAATATAAATTTGTTGGGCCTTTTTTATTACCCCGAAGGCCTTAAATTAAATTGTAATCTGTTACCAACGGAAGGTTTATTATAAACAGGTTATATATCATACACTTTTTGTTATTTTTAAGAAGTAAAGCTTCCCATTTGCTTAGTACATGCAGTCTTTAAGTCCTTTCCCATATTTTTTATTTCTGTTTATTGAACTTTTTTACCTGGAATTTTCACATTTTATTTCCAGATAAATAGGACAGAAAAATTAGACGCTTGAGGTAGCCACATCCAAATTATCCAAAAATATTTATTCATCTAATCGGCTAGACAAAGCATTTCTTTGAAATGTTACTTTAGCTGGATTTCTGTGACTTGACAAGGTTTTACTAACTGACCGTAACCTGCTTTCTTTTATTTTCAAAACTACACATTGTGGCAGGACTTTCCCATCCCTGTTTCCACTGAGAATTTTCTTTTCTAGAATTTAAGAAAGTGTGGGTAAAATTAAAATACATTAAAGGAGAGGAAGCCATGCTCTGAAAACAGTTAAACTACTGACGTTATACAAAGAGTTCTCAGAGTTTGAACCGTACACCAGTAGCAGCCCCTTCACCTGGGGACCTGTTAGCAATGCCTGCTCTCAGTCTGTCCCCAGCTCTACTAACTGAGGCCCGGGGTTGGGGGAGGGGCAGCCATCTGCTCCTGCGCCCTGCACAGGGCTCTGTTGGGGGTGCGCGCTGCATTCTGACAGCCGCTGCCAGCAGCTAGGTCCTGTTCTGTTTCATTGCATTTTCTTACTACGTGGTGACCGGTTTGTTGGTTTCAGGTTACAATGCCCTTTTAAGATATGAAGGATTTGAAAATGACCCTGGGCTGGACTTCTGGTGCAATGTCTGTGGCTCTGACATCCATCCGGTTGGCTGGTGTGCAGCCAGTGGAAAGCCTCTTGTCCCTCCTAGAAGTAAGCGGCCTCTTGACCCCTACTGTAATTGAAATATATGTACTTCAGTGCAGTGTCACACGTAGTAATATTCAAGGGATATCAAAATTACAGTAATACTTTTTGGTTTCACGTAACTTATATGCTGGCAAGATATACTTGTTTTTTTTATCTTTATTTTTGTTACTCTTCTTCAGAAACTTAATACTCTGCATTTCAGGGAAAATTGTGGTTTAAAAAAAAAAAAGTTTATGAAGCAATTCTTCTCTTTGCCAAAGTGTAACTGGTTATTTCTCTTGTTTTAGCTATTCAGCATAAGTATACAAACTGGAAAGCTTTTCTGGTGAAACGACTTACTGGTGCCAAAACACTTCCTCCCGATTTCTCACAGAAGGTAAAGACAGATTCCTAGAAAGGACTGAAATGTCATTTGAGAGCTCTAAAAAAGGAATAGCCTGGAAGTTTTTTAAGGAATTGTTTTAATTTAGTGAGCCAGATGATCTAGTTATATGTCGAGTACACTCAGTATTTTTAATGGTACGATATTGAAATTGTCTGTAGACCTTTGTCATGAATTCCGAACAGTCTTTGTCTGCTTTTGTTTAAGGTTTCAGAGAGTATGCAGTATCCTTTCAAACCTTGCATGAGAGTAGAAGTGGTTGACAAGAGGCATTTGTGTCGCACGCGAGTGGCAGTGGTGGAAAGTGTAATTGGAGGAAGATTACGACTAGTGTATGAAGAGAGTGAAGATAGAACAGATGACTTCTGGTGCCATATGCACAGCCCGTTAATCCATCATATCGGTTGGTCTCGAAGCATAGGCCATCGATTCAAAAGATCTGGTAAGCACCTGTCACAGGACCACCTTTTGAAAACATCATTGAGGCTAAACTGTACTACTTGGTTATTTTTTCTCTACAGAATAGCAGAGATCAGAAATAGCATTCTAGTTGTCTGGGCTGCTCATTCTACCTTAATTAGGGAAGGTTCACACCAGAATAGGAGTGTCCTGACTCCTTTATATTCCTTCCACTTGTTCTCAATTCAAATATAAATGCACTTTTGGTCACAACTACATTTGTCGTCTTAACACTTTTCCTAGCCAGCCCATTTGAAAGATCTAAAGGTAGCCTTTCCCTTTGCTTTCAGTTCTAATCAAAAGAGCAAGATTAAATGTGGTTAGACTTAATACTGAACACATTAAAGCATACCTCTAAAGTTGTGATTCCCTAACTAGGGAATTACCAGCATTCTGATTGGCTGAATGTATTTAATAGCACATGTACTCTGAAGAGAGAAAGACTATTAGAAGATATTTTTCACCAGAAATGTAGAAGGCATGTATTTCCGCCATGTTTTAGAGTATACATACCTTGTGAGTTTGAAACCTTCAAAGAAACGTGGTTTTTGGTCTTCTCACAAATGCTGACAGATTAGTATGTAACTTTTCCTTGTAGATATTACAAAGAAACAGGATGGACATTTTGATACACCACCACATTTATTTGCTAAGGTAAGAAGTTTTTATAAGAACCCTCATTTGTAAATTAGGTTTGAAAGAGGGTTGTGGGTTTTTTTCCTAACATTATGGAAATCACAATTACATTTGTTCACGTAAAAGGATTGAGACCTTGTGATCCATAGGTGTCACAACTATTGATTATAATTATTCTTAAATTCTGTCTCTTTGCCTGAGTTCTCTCTATTCTCTAACGGAGGTTTGAGTTATAATATTAGGTAGGTAGGAGAAGGCATTTGGTATTTTCATCTGATAAGTGCTTTCAAATTGGTAATATTTTAATTATTAAAACGATAACATTTGTAACAGTGGCTGTGCTTTCATGTAATTCTTTAGGTAAAAGAAGTAGACCAGAGTGGGGAATGGTTCAAGGAAGGAATGAAATTGGAAGCTATAGACCCATTAAATCTTTCCACAATATGTGTCGCGACTATTAGAAAGGTAAGATTATAGGTTTTCAAATGCAGAAATGCCAATTGTAAGAATTGGGTTTGAGGTAGTAGGAGAAGGAGGCGCTTAACATATTCATTCTAACCTAAAATGTATGTATCTGGATCTTCACTGGGGAGAAGGATACTAGTGAAATAAATTTCTGTTTTTGTATCAGTGTTTTTTATAGCTTGTTGTCAAGATTTTCATCTTGAGTCTGCTGCCTTTATCTGTGGAGCTATATATCCTGAGTTAGAGGAAGAATATTTAAATTACTTCCTGGTCAAAGCTAATCCAATACGAAATTGTATCAAGGCCAAGTTTATCTTCAGTTTCCTGGTTTTTTTCCTTTTGTGCCTTTTTTCTTCTTTTGATAATATTTTATTTCTTCTTTTTTTCCCTCTCTTCTAAAGCTCCTTTTATGAAAAGGTCTAGAAGAGTGGTTCTCAGGGTGCCTGGGTGGCTCAGTCATTAGGTGTCTGCCTGTGGCTCAGGTCATGATCCCAGGACCGAACCCTGCATCGAGTTACCTCCTGGGCGGGAAGCCTGCTTCTCCCTCTCACTCTCCCACTCCCCCTGCTTGTGTTCCTGCTCTCACTGGCTCTCTCTCTCTCTCTCTTTCTCTCTCTCTCTCTCTCTCTGTCAAATAAATAAAGTTCAAAAAAATAAATAAGTGCCCTCTTAAGTGCCCACCCCACCCCTGTTCTGATTTCATCAGTCTGCTGGGGGGCCCTAGTATTGGCTTTTTTTTTTTTTTTTTTTAAGTCCCTAGGTGATTGTCCCGTACAGCCATGCTTAAGAACCACTGATCAGAATCTGTTTATATAAGAATAAAGCTTGAATTGTTATTTGCATTTCAACCCAGTTTAAAGCCTTGAGACAGAAGAATTAAAAACAGTAATGATTGCTGCCTTGTCCCAGGTGCTCGTGCTCAAGATCACCTTGAGCACGCTACAGGATGAGACCGGCTCCAAGCTCTTGTTCTTCCTCTTTACCTGACTAGTGATCAGAATCACCCAATATGATTTAGAACAGATTTCTGGGGCACCCGGGTGGCTCAGTTGGTTAAGCGTCCAACTCTTAGTTTCAGTTCAGACCATGATCACAGGATCATGAGATTCAGAGACTATGATCTCAGGGTCCCGTCGGGCTCCTTGCTCAGCAGAGTCTGCCTGAGACTCTCTGCCTCTGCCCCGCCCCCACACACATGCAGTCTTGCTCTCTCGCTCAAATAAATAAAATCTTAAAAAAAATTACCTTTAAAAATAAATAAATACAGGGCGCCTGGGTGGCTCGGTTGGTTGAGCGACTGCCTTCGGCTCGGGTCATGATCCTGGAGTCCCGGGATCGAGTCCCACATCGGGCTCCCGGCTCTGCGGGAAGTCTGCTTCTCCCTCTGACCTTCTCCCCTCTCATTCTCAGTCTCTCTCTCTAATAAATAAATAAGATCTTTTTAAATAAATAAATAAATACATTAATGGGGCACCTGGGTGGCTCAGTGAGTTAAGCCTCCGCCTTCGGCTCAGGTCATGATCTCAGGGTCCTGGGACTGAGCCCCGCATCGGACTCTCTGCTCAGCAGGGAGCCTGCTTCCCCCTCTCCCTCTGCCTGCCTCTCTGCCTACTTGTGATCTCTCTCTCTCTGTCCAATAAATAAATAAAATATTTAAAAAGAAAAAAAAAGAATTTAGGGGCGCCTGGGTGGCTCAGTGGGTTGAAGCCTCTGCCTTCGGCTCGGGTCATGGTCTCGGGGTCCTGGGATTGAGCCCCGTGTCAGGCTCTCTGCTCAGCGGGGACCTGCTTCTCCCCTCTCTCTGCCTGCCTCTCTGCCTACTTGTGATCTCTCTCTCTGTGTCAAATAAATAAAGTCTTTGAAAAAAAAAGAATTTAAAATAAATAAATAAATACATTAATAAAAATAAAACCTAGATTTCCATGACATATTCCAGACCTACTCAGTCAGAATCACAAGAAGTATTACGCACAATAATGTATTTGTTTAAAAAAGTTCTAAAAAAAATAAAAAATAAAAATAAAAAAGATGCAGTTCTCTAGGTGATTCCGATAGTCATGTTTGGGAACCAGTGCCATTGTACCACGCTCTGTTCCATGAAATGAGAATAAAGTGTCCAGTGAGTATAGCATCAGACTTCACTCAGGAATTAGTGAATACTTGCCATGCTAGGTTTGGTTTGGACTCTAAAAAGCTTACAGTCTTGTAGAATAAGGTTAAGATATATGAAAAGAAGTTTGTTTCAGGATCATCTATGACTTAAGAAAGGTACACAGTACTGATGGAATTCAAATACAGGAGAGATCACATTGTCTCAGAGCAATCAGGGAAAGCTTTATAGAAGAGAAGATATTTGAAAATTTCATCTCGGAAGTTGGAAAAAACAGCCTAGCAGAGATGCAGGGAGGAAACCGTTGTGGAAAGAGAATGTGCACAAAAGCATCAAGAAAGGAAAGCACAAGCCGGGTTTGGAAGAGACAAGTTATTCATACAGTGCACATCAAACAAGTTGCAATGAGGGGCGCCTGGGTGGCTCAGTAGGTTGAGCTTCCGACTCTTGATTTCAGCTCAGGTCGTGACCCTCAGGGTCATGAGATAAAGTCTTATCAGGCTCCACACACACAGCCTGCTTAAGATTCTCTCTCCCTCTCCCTTTGTCCTTGCCCTGTGAACACGCTTAATCTACCTGCTCCCGCCCAAAACAAAAACACAAAACACAGGTTGCACTGAGTATTCTGGTCAAGGCTTTGCTTTTTTTTTTTTTTTTTTTTTTTTGAAGATTTTATTTATTTGACAGAGAGAGATGAGATCACAACTAGGCAGAGACAGGGGGAAGCAGGCTCCCCGCTGAACAGAGAGCCCGATGCGGGGCTCTATCCCAGGCCCTGAGCTCATGACCTGAGCCAAAGGCAGAAGCTTTAACCCACTGAGCCACCCAGGTGCCCCAAGGCTTTTCTAAGGAACAGAAACCCGCTCAAGTTAGCTTTAGGTAAGTTACCCTGGGGCCAGGGCAGTGTCATAGACACGCAAGGACGCAAGATGAGAATCAGAAAGCCGTTAACCCGGTGGAATTCTCTCCACCTCTCGGGGCCTCTGTACCATCTCTTCTCTGCTCTGAGTCTTTCACTTTTGTGGGCAGAGAGTCTCCATGTGTGGCTCCAGGCTCCATTCTGTAGGATAGGCTTTCAGTTCCAGCCCTTGATTTGACAGCGTCCCTTCATCCTAATCCTGAGAGGGACTCTAGCTGAGCCTGGCCTCTGACTGGGTCCTCTAAAGGTTAGCTCTTAGTCCCCACGCTGGTCAGCTGTAGTTAGAAAAGGGGGAAGGAATCCCATGTGAGTGTGGGTAGCTCTTTACAAAGGTGTAGGCAAGGCTGTTAAGCTCAAAGAGGAAGTTACTGTACATATCCAACGTAGCAGAAAGAACTAGGAAAAAGGTACTTTGGGGATAGAAACTAAAAGATAATGTGGAACCAGGTAATGCAGGCTTTGATTCTTTTTTTTTAAGATTTTATTTATTTGAGAGAGGGAGAGACATGAGCCGGGGCGGGGAGGGTGTCGTGGCCGTGGGTGACAGAGAAGCAGGCTCCGCTCTGAACAGGGAGCTCAATTCAGGGCTCGACCCTGAAGCAGGACTCGATCCCAGGACTCTGGGATCATGACCTGAGCTGAAGCCAACCGACTGAGCCACCCAGGCACCCAGTCATGCAGGTTTTGAATACTTGGTCCGGCCCTCTGAGCTTTCTCTGGTGAACAGCTAAGTTGGAAAAGCTTTCTAGAATGAACAGAGGTCATACCAATGAAATGTTAAGCTGTGTAAGACGGGAACTGTCCAAAGAGGAAGCCTGAAAGCAGTTCTCATACAATGTAGTGGAAAGAGAGTTCATGGCATAGAAAGAAGGACCAACTTTAGGGGGAGTCATGCAACCTGACGCTTGCTTACCTGTGAAGCTGACTTTGACAATCTGCACAGACTCTCAGTGAGTGTGTTTAGCGTGCAGGGAAAAGGCAGGACTAAGACCCTGCAAGGGAGACCAACTCTCAGCAGACCTGGAGGAGTTGTGGGCATGGAGGTTGGTTACTAAAACAATGTGTGTAGGTGACATCGCCAAAACAGAAAGAAAGGGACCAAGATCAGAAATGTAAGGGTTAGAGGTGAAAGGACACCACCAACAGGAACATCACCAAACAGGAGAGGTGATCAGGTCAGTAGACTGTAATGGAATGAGTCTGGGAGAGAACATTTCGACAAGTTGAGAGTCGTCAGCAGGTATGGGATACTTCAGGGAGGCTGAGGTTTGAGGAAGGTACATGTTGGGGGGAAGGCACTGGATTTGACAAACTTGGTCACTGGTGATGGTAGCATTTTAGTGGGATCAGGACAGAACTCAGACTGCAAAGACTTCAGTATATACCTGGAAGTGGGTCTCTGGGTGAAGTATCCTAGAGTTCATCATACAATTCTTGTACCTTTAAAAATAAATTATTTTTAATATTTTTAATGTAATAGAAATTGGGAGACATTAGAATATAAGAAAAAGTGTTTTTGGAGCAAAGTACCAGCAACAATAGGACAAGATGGGAAAGTTTGTCTTGGGGGGTAGGGTACTACATCTTACAACAATCAGGGCTGCAAAGAAAGGAAAATGGGAGCCCTTGCACAGGGCAGCCTTAGTTCCTGTTATAAAGGAGCATCGGCGTGTGTAGCATAAGAGAGGTAAAACAGGCTTGACGAAGCTGGAAAAGATTTGGAAAAATTTGTCTGTGTGCTAAGTCAGAAGAAAGAAGTAAAGTCATGCTGAATAGGACTCCAAACCTTGCCAAGACGAGACAGTTAAATTGGAGAGGAGCACTCAGCCCTGTTTCCTGGGGCCACAGCAGCCAACACATTAGCCACTGGCAAAGGCGCTATTTGTCTTAGACCTCTGAAGTCACTTCTGTGGAGCCCTGCTTTTGTTCTGGTACATGCTGCAATCTACAGAGGTTTTTCATTATCATTTCAGTTAGTAACATAATTCAGTGAAGAAGCATTTTTCACTTTGAAGAGACCTTTATGTAATAGATTTTCCTTTCTTTTAGAATGTGAATTTAAAGGATCACTTTTATAATAGTGGTATCTAATTTGACCTACTTGGAATTCTCTTAATTTAAAAGGTGCTGGCTGATGGATTCCTGATGATTGGGATCGATGGCTCAGAAGCAGCAGATGGATCTGACTGGTTCTGTTACCATGCAACCTCCCCTTCTATTTTCCCTGTCGGTTTCTGTGAAATTAACATGATTGAACTTACTCCACCTAGAGGTACTTCATCCGAATACGTTCACTGGGTCTTCATCCTTGCCTTCTTTTTACGTGGTGTCTATTTACACCGTTTAAGCCAGCCCTGGATTTTCTGCTGTGTGAATCTATGATATGTGCATATGTATAGATAAATGTACATATACGCAAGAGGTGGGGGGTGCTCTGAAAATATAAAGCACTGTATTCTAGCTAGCTTTAATAAATTGTATTAGTATAGAATTTTTCTGAGCATCTGCACATTTTATAATATGAATTGGTATTCTCCAAGCCCTGTTGAGATGGTGATGTAGGTAATTGCACACATAAACTTTTGTTAAAAATAGATGCAGGCGAAAGCCTTTGAGGGAAAGCAAGTTTCCATCTTTAGAGTATCATGTGGCTTTTAAAAAAAAAAAAAAAGGCATACCCTTAAATATCTCTCAAGACTTAACCAGTGCCTCTCTTAATTTCAATATCAGAGCCTTGGGTTTTCTCTTAAGAAGGGGGAAAAACTAAAAACGGAGGTCTATAAAAATAGTATTTGCCCAGCCAGTTTTCTTTCTTGCAAAGAAAGAAAAGTTTCACTGTGAAGTAGGAAATGCTTAACTGTCCTAAGCCTAGGATTTTAAATGCAAAATTCTGGAATTCTTGTGATAGACAGGAGAGAGAGACACTTTTGAATTAGGTGAATAGGTGTACTTATGTCTGTCTAGAAACGAAAGAAAATCCTTACAACATGGAGGAATGACTGCATTTGAATGTATTAGAGCAAGAGTTAAAAATTATATGACCTAAAGTCTGAGATCGTAGTGTGCACTAAGTTCACTTTTTATCTACGTTTTAATCTTTGGCTCATTTTAAATGAACTGCTAGCTAAATGAGGTATGTTTTTCAGGTTACACAAAACTTCCTTTTAAATGGTTTGACTACCTCAGGGAAACTGGCTCCATTGCAGCACCAGTAAAACTATTTAATAAGGTAAATTGAAATAATGGCATAATAATTATGTGGAGTTTTTTTGATGCCTCACAAATGCAAATCATCATTGATCAAAATGTCTTTGCTTGATATGAGAATTTCTTAATGGAGACTAATATAAACAAATATATAGTAATAAAACAGTGTATTTTCTTTACCTAGGTTAGGAATCTTGTTTTCCAACTTGGCTTCATTTTTAATCCGAGTAAAATAGAAATGAATATTTTCCAACTAGTTCTTAAATACTTCACCTTCATACGTTTTAATAATTAAAGAATTGTTTATGATATTTTTTGGTTTAAATTAGATTATTTGGTTACGTTGCTTTTTTTTTTTTTTTTTTTTTTCCTTTCTTGGTGATAGTGGACTCGTGCCTTCTTCTTTTCACCAGTGGTAATGTTTTTGCTTCTCTATGTCAGGATGTTCCAAACCACGGATTTCGTGTAGGAATGAAATTAGAAGCAGTAGATCTCATGGAGCCACGGTTAATATGTGTAGCCACAGTAACTCGAATTATTCATCGTCTCTTGAGGATACATTTTGACGGATGGGAAGAAGAGTATGATCAGTGGGTAGACTGTGAGTCCCCTGACCTCTATCCTGTAGGGTGGTGTCAGTTAACTGGATATCAGCTACAGCCTCCAGCATCACAGTGTAAGTTGGTATACAGAAAAGGTGTCCTTTTGTAAAAATCAGCAATTCTCCAGAGGACTGTTTCACATAAGTCATCTTGTGAGCTCACAGGACAAGAATATACCTTTGTCTGATTGGTCGCCAGGTAAGATCTTAAGACTCAACAACACTCTCACAGACTCAGACCATGAGTACCACAGCAGTGGGAACCCAGTAGCCATTACGTAATGACTCTAGACAGAAACACCACAGTAAGAGCGCCCTCCAGATGCCACTAGACTTGTGTTAATGTGTTCGAAATGATAGGCTACGATGTATTTTGTATAAGTGCTTATTGAGTAAATAGTGGAATCTGGTATCATGGGTTTTTACAGGAACAAGCACCCTTATTCTCAAAGCATCATGTACTTTTATAAGCGTAATGGTCTTGGTAAAGATAATTCATCTAAGTTGTATCTAGAGTCATATGTTTGCAATGCTCATCTGGTACCCATTTTCCCTTTTATTTTTCAGCATCAAGAGAAAGCCAATCAGGTTCTTCAAAACAGAAGAAAAAGGCTAAGTCCCAGCAATACAAAGGACATAAGAAAAGTGGGTCACCACATGGTGTTTATATACATTTCCTAAGTTGTTAACTAGTTGGGGTCACAGCATTCTTGCACAGAAACTCCTATCCCTTGTGAGAGCCAGTGACTGTGCATTATGTATTTTGCTTAAAGGTGCAGTATGCCGTAAAAGGCAAACCTTCTCAGTAATGAGAAACACTTATATTTTAGTGGGCAGGAAAAATGATCACCATAATATTTTAAAACGTATATGGTGAAGAACAGAGTACAAATAGTTCTTAAAATAATATGTAAACCTACTGAAAATTAATTCTTTTTAAAATCTTTTTGTAAAACTTTAAAAAGGGAAGCACTTGATATTTACAACAACTTAGAACCTAAGAAACCCATCCTTACAAATCAAAACTCTCCTTCTAGAATCAGATTTTGTAAGAAATTCAAGTTGATGGCTAACAAAGGCTTAAAAATTTTTCTCTAAATATGCTTTCTATATTATTTTTTACCTTATAATGACTGGTTATTGGCATAATAGTCAAAAAATATAGAATATATTGATAGTTACTAATTTTGATTCTTTTAAAATCTTTTTCCCCCCATATAGGAAGCCACAGGTTTTTCTCTTCATGACACTTGTTGTGGAATATTTCATTCTGAGATAAGATTATTTTTATATAAAGATACTTTTAAAAGTAAAGAGTACATTTGAGGGTTAAAACTAAAACATTTTTCCAGCTGACTTGCATTTGTTCAGATAGGTGTTAATCTGTCTCATTAACAACTAAGAAACTGAAGCAGCATGAAGAATCAAACATACCCTTACTTTCTGATTGCAGTCATTTGTTCATAGTTTTTTTTTTTCACTAGGGGACAAAAAACTTCTACCAACCACTACCGTGGTGTTCTCATGTCCTTCCGGCATGAAACCACGTCCGCTTCCACACTGATAACCTCCAGGCCTTTCTCTCATTCTTTCTTTATCAGAGATGTAGGCCTCCCATTTGTCCAGAGTTATTTTGCCCACTAGCTGCTTGCCGGGTCTAATATTCACCTGAAAGAACTTTAGAGAACGTTGCCAGACAGGCAGATCGAAGCAATCCCCATGCATCTGGAAATTAGGAGGAAGAATTCACATGGCAGTTTTGTCAGTGGACTAATCGTAGCACGCATGATCACTAAGCTTTCTGTGAGGTTGGATAGCATGGACTGTGAGAGCCTGTCCTTTCACCTTCTATTGGGCAGGACCGAGATTCAGAATTTTCTTTCCAAGGTGTCGAATTAAGAGCATTTATTACTCCATGACATATTTTTTAGAAATAATTTCTAAGCATTGGGTACACACCTCACATGCCTCCCTCGATGTGACTTTTGTGGGTCTGTTTCCACCTTAAGGGGTTTAACGATTTTGAATTAATGGGCCAGGGACATGGAAAGAAGTATGAAACTAATGAGGTGATAATATCAATATGCCAGTTTTTAGTGACATTTACTCGTACCACATTTCTGGGTTAGCCAGGAAAATGTATTTACGTGTAAATATACCATGTTCTTTAACTCTAACCTTGTAATAGCTCTTAATATTGTGGCATCATCTCTTGCCTTTAAATTGTTCTTTGGGCGTAGGAGGGAAAAGGACAATGAGCCCACAGTCCCTTATTAGAAACCCTTGGGACCAGATGTGTTTTGCAATTCAGAATTTTTCAGATTTTAGAAAAGAAGTATAGTGTAGCATATATTCTGTAACGCCCCTTCCAGACTCTGGCACGTTTTCCAAAGCAAAATATATGTAAGTGTTTACATTAAATGGGCCAAATAAAGATTAAAAATAGTATCACCAAGTGAGGTCTGGTTTTGTTGCCAAAATTTGACAGGAAAACTGTGAATTTTGGAATTGAGGATAAGGAATTGTAGTGCCGTGAGTGAAGAAGCAGCAGTCTTCATTATAACTCCCTGTTCCCTTTATTGTTTTTATATTGCTCACCAGATGGTTCATTGGACATTTTTCGTGCAAAACTTGACTTGCCCGAAGAGGAAAGAATTTGGGGTCCATAAACATAATTTATCCATTGCATGCAGTATCATTAGTGGATCAGCCACAAACTTTTCTGTTTTTAAGTTTCCCTACAGATTATTATATTCTGGCTCTTTGGTTTCATCTTCTAGCTCCTCGGTCTTTTTGTACCCCAAATCATCCATTGGTGTGTTCTTTGGTAGTGTTGCTTTTTGTTGGGTTGTTTTGTGTTTTTGTTTTTGTTTTTTTAACAGAAATAGTTGTTTGGCTTCCTTGTTCTCGCCTGTTTTGCAGTGATCTGG
The DNA here is from genome assembly GCA_028533885.1 of Nasua narica. Lineage (NCBI taxonomy): Eukaryota > Metazoa > Chordata > Mammalia > Carnivora > Procyonidae > Nasua > Nasua narica. The sequence continues at coordinate 22,428,943 of CM052804.1, read as the reverse complement.
GTTCATGCTATAAAGGAATAATTATTAAATAGCGCTTTTGAATAATGATAATGTTCTACCGAGAGAAGCAGACAGTTGTGTGCATGTGGTCTGTCCCATCCGAAAAGCCTTATTTTTTTCAAGGTTTAGTAATTTTAGAGCAGGAAACCCAGCACACTAATTTCTGAACCATCTTCAGGAGGCTGTTAGAAGTAGTAGAGAGTTGGAGCTCCTCCTTGGATTTTTACCTCTGAGTGTGTCCTACATTACATTAGGAAAAGTCTAAATGATTTGCCACGTATTATTTTGGTTTGGCAGTTGAGAGTTGAATGTGTACTCGCTACCAGCTTAATCTCCAGACCATTTTACCTACAAGTACTGTCTGACTTGGATTTATCTTTTAGTCCTGACTTCGTGAAGCATAATTTCTGCTTGTTCTTGGCTTTGGTCATTTGTACACTCTGGAAGAAAACATATAATTCATAGTCCCAGAGGTATGTAAGTATCCTTCCGCTTTCAACCTAAGGCAGTGTGTTGGCCCAGTATTTGCAAAGCTGAGAGTACTTTTTTGCTGGTGAAAGCACCGTATAAGTCTTTGAAGGCTTATATTAGTTTATGAAGCTATAATTTCAAAAGAAATTAGATTGCTTAAGTACTTGCAGGCAACAAGCTTTAAATTTTAGAAATGCTTTTCAGAGTGAGAATTACATGTTTTCTAAAAGACTGGATTGTAAACCGGAAGGTAGGAGAGCACATTTCATATCCGTCGAATCCTGCCACCTAGATCCTACATTTATTCAGCCGTTTGATTCTCCCTAAAAGCCAGTCCTTTCACCTTATATGGACAGTGAAATGCTACCCTACAAGTAGGGTTTTAAAACCTTCTCTCTCTTTCATTGGATTTTCAACCCCCCTCAAGGTGTAAAATTTTCTTGAAGCAAGTTAGCATGCTATCCTCCACACCGAATGTTCTAGGTAGTTTATTTTGCTTTGTTGTATTTTATTTCATTTTATCTTTTTAAGATTTTAAGTAATACCCACACCCCACGTGGGGCTCAAACTCACAGCCCCCAGATTGAGAGTCGTATTAGGCTCCACTGACTGGACCAGCCAGATACCCCACTTTGTTGTATTTTAAATTGATTTAAGAATCAGGAACCAGGATTACCAGGCTCTCAGAGACCAGAGATAATCTCCCTTGTCATTCACCCTGAGCATACAGCCCCACATGTACACATACAGTCTTTGTTTTCAGAAATACAGACCTTGCATAGTTGGTTCTCTTTTCAGAGTATCCTATGCAACACAGTCTTTCCTAGTTATAATGCACTTTTCTTACCACACATGTAAGTAAAAGCTTACTTCAGTTTGACTTGATATTTAGAGAGGAAGATGCCAGTTGGGAAGAAGCCTGTCAGTTTGTCGAGCCTGCCCATGACAGGTGGGGTGCGGAGGAGCCTCTCTGGTGACGAAGAGTTGACTCCTCCTCCATATCGAACCCTTCCAGCACAGACAGCCCTGGAGGCCTTCCCACCTCCCAGCACTAGCCGAGAGTTCAGTCCCAGCCTCAAAACAGGTAATAGTCCCATGTGCACCTCAGGTACTGCAGGGGGTGAAAATCTGGGCAGGGCGGTGGGAGACAAAGCATGGTCCGCCATGACAGATGCTGACTCATTGAATTTTTCTTTTTCTTTCAACTAAAATCTTCATCTTCACTCTAGTCCTTGGTAGTCACTTCACTGTGCTGAATCATCAGGGAGGGATTTTTATTTTCTTTCAGACCACTTCTTGAGCCTCACATTAAGGTAAAGCTCATCATTTCAGTTGATGGAATTGTGAGACAACTTGTACAGTTTCATGGTTTCATTAAAGTAGTTGAACATTTTCCATCGTAGAATTCCCTGTGGCGTGACTCGGGGGAGAAGTACACCGAGGTATCAGCCTGACGAATCCGATTCCAAGATGAGGCTTGTCTCTCACTCTCTGGGAAGGATGTGTTTGGCGTTCCTGTGGGCTCTGGGGTCTGGTGGTAACACTGTGACCGCCATTATAGTTGAATAACATGAACCTGGAACTAAATACTTGCACAATTTTGGTGTTGAATAAGGAAAACCGCAGAAGGTTTTGCCCTTCGTAATTGCTGAGAGCAAACGTATTCTAGAGTGCCCTAGAGGCTTCCCTTGCATGTGGCGAACTTCAGACATGAGCGTGGAGAGATTGCTTCGCAGCCTGAGCCGCATGGGCCCTGCCGAGCGTTGTGCTGTGTCCTAGCTGCTGCTTTTAAACTCGGTGCTTTTTTTTTTAAAGATTTCATTTATTTGAGAGACAAGTGCTTTTCTTTCATCGGTAGTCTTCACAGTGCATTTCGTGTGTTGAAAACCCTGATGGGACTTAAATACCTACCTCTGTTCTTCTTCCAATGTTCAAAAATGTCTTTATACCTGAAGTTTTTGGGAGTTTGGGTTTTTGTGGGGGTGTTTTGGCTTTTTTTGTGGGTGTGGTTCTTGGTTTTTTTGGTTTGGTTTGGAGTGGGGGGGACTTGGGTGTTTATTTTTGCCTTTTAAGATGTGTTCTTTAGCTTTTGCCTCCCTACCAATGTATTAGGTTATCTTCATCCTCCCTAGTCTGTCTCTCTGAAGATCACTCTGATATCCTTATATCTAGAGGAAATTACTATGCCTTTTTTGTATAAAAAATAGGCTAGGGCTGCAAATCTAAGTTTATCTGCTCTTGAGTGAAAAGACATTCAAAGTCTAAAGAACATTTCAGTTTCTTTTCTTGTCTCTTTGACTTCGTTTTTGTACTTGTTATTTATGACATAGTCTTTTTTAACCTAATCTAAGTAGATATTGTGAGCTCTGAATATGGTTGAATTTTTATTGGATTTTAGATGTTTTCTTTAAGCGTTGGACTAATTTAGAACGTGTGTGTCACGTTCTGTGAGAGGTTACTGATTCGTGTAAAATAGAACTTCTAGGATTGGCAAAACCCAAGAACTCCGAATAGACGCATGGGGTGGAAACCAGGGAGTCTCCTACATGACGGCCTTCTTGCACTGGTGTCTGTAGTGCCTTCTCAGCTGGGGACACACCTCGTGGGACGTGGTTTGTTCTTAGTCTGCTGAAACTGTGTGTGACCTGCATTCCTGTCTTAACTACCTGAAAGCTGCAGTTTGATTAGCCACTGAGAATTTATTATTTTTGGACTTCCCCAGCTAGGAAAATATGATTTCCATTAGTTTAGCTCCTGATATGTTAGTGATAGGAGCCCACAAAGTGATTTCCTTTTAAAAACAGAGCTCAGAAAATGCATTTGCATGGAAATTGACATTGACATTCGGCCACAGGGTCTATTTTATTTCATCCATCATTCATTAAGAATAAGGCCTGGAAAAGAGAAATGATTAGCTTGAAGACACCAGGCAGGCTTTATTTTAATTTCCATGAAAACAGTGAAACTTTGCAGGGAAGCATTGCGCATCTGAGTGAACGTTTCACCTTTATCTTAAGTTACTTTTTTTTTAAGCACATTATTTCCATATTTTAACATGTGTAGAGGCATAATCCAGAAATTCATTGTTAATAGTAAATGCAAATAGTTTCAAACTATTTAGAATTTCAACTTACCTTTCTTACATTTCAAAAAACAAAACAAAACAACATCGGTTTGAATGGAACATGTTTGGTCTTGAAGCACGGGGGGAGGGGGGTTCCTTTCTCATTCATGTAGCCATCTGACCATCCTATAACAAGATACTGTTTCAACCAACCTTTTATTGTGGGTACTGCACCTTTAATGAAACTTGGGGTTTTTCTTTTCCATGTGTTTATTTTCATGGCGTTGTTCAAATGTCCTTAACAATTAATGTTTGTTGGTTAGATTTGAAGGATAACTAGTATATACTTGATACTCTCCATAAAAGCATTTTTAATTATGTTAACTACTAATTTTTTTATAAAGAAGAGAACTGCACAGTCTTGTTTGCTTTGACTTTCAACAGTCTGGTTTCGTGTTTGTTTTATTATTATTATAGGCATAGTGTATTTGCTTTAATGTCTTTAGGCTATGAAGTTTCATAACACCATTACCAAAACAAGTACCAAAGTAAAATGAAATGAATTGACATGTCTCAAAAGATTATTATTTAAATCATTAAGATGTCAAAGACTGCTATTTTTTTTAAGATTTTTTTTTTTTTTTAAGTAACCTCTACAGCCAACATGGGGCTTAAACTCACAGCCCCAAGATCTAGAGTTGCATGCTCTGCAGACTGAGCTGGCCAGGCACCCCAAAGACCTCTCGTTTTGGAACTAATCTTTTGTAACCAGGATCAGGATGGAAAATATTTTTCTATGACTATACTATTTTTCTTTGGCTGTACTATTTGAATCTAAAAGTGTAACCATTTTAGGGCACCTGGGAGGCTCAGTTGGTCAAGTGTCTGTCTTTGGTTCAGGTCATGATCCCAGGGTCCTGGATTCGAGTCCCACATTGGGCTCCGTGCTCCACGGGGAGTCTGCTTCTCCCTCTGCCCCTCCCGCCTGCTCATGTGCACGCACGCAGTTTTTCTCTCTCTCCCACTCGCAAAAATAAATAAAATCTTTAAAAATACAGAAATTAAAGTGTGACCATTTTAATATTGTTCCACATGGTGACACTGTCTAGTCATTGCTTCATGAAAACTTAGTTGGCTTACTATTCATTTAAAATACTCTTGAGCCCTAATTCTTCTCATAAACTGACCTTTTTTCCTGTATAAGCAGTTCGCAATTTACGTTCCATATATGGAATCCATCTTTCCAATTGTAATGAAAAGATCCATAGTGGAAGAAACAAAAAGTTTTCACTTTGTATTTGGAGCTAGGGCCTGCAGGCAGCAGACCGGTGCTCTCAGGGAGTAGTAGCACACCAGCGTGGGTGGGGCTCACACGCTGCACATACACATTTGTGGCAGGCCCCGTGGCAGAAGGAGGCTCGGGCTGTCTAACTACAGAGCGCAGCAGCCAGTGAGTTCTCACTGATCCCAGCCCCTGGAGATTGCTGGCCTCCTGTGGCCAAGTCTCCCTGCTTTCCCAGGTCTTAGGTGAAATCTCTTGGGTCAGAATAGTCAAATGCAAAAGAACCAGGGGACCCAGGTGAGGGAGGAGTGGGAAGGACACAGTTTGTGACCTCTGATGTAACACATCTGTGTGCTGAAGAAATCGGAGAGAAAAACTAGCACTGCTCACCGCGGGATTAGACTCCGGTCTTCCTGTTAGCAGACAAGATCAGCCATCCTTGCAGTTATTTGGAATTTGACCAGCTGACTTTTGGTTAAACAGTAACTTTTTTTTTTAAGAAACCTGGACACATCTCTGAGAGGTTGGTGGTTACTAAGACTAGTTTTTAGCACTGGCTAAAAACTGAGATAATTTTTATTTAAGAGGTAGGGAAGTAGATAGGAAAATCTCAGAATTAAACGGCCTAACGTTTTTGCCCAAGACCACAGCTGGGCCCAGCAAAGAAGAAATTTCTCTTTCTTTTCATCTTTGCCCATGCTTTACAAAGAGCCCTCCATCCTGTCCCCAAGAATTCTAACTAGCGTGACTTCAGTGGCTGTCAAGAAATCTAAGCCCCACTTAAAATATTAGAAACTGAAAAACAGTTGTCCACAGGAGTAAAGACCTACTGGAATATGGCCCGTTTATAAGTTGAGGACTGCCTATACTCTTGGCTTTGTTTTCATTAAAAAGGAAGTCATGGGGCGCCTGGGTGGCTCAGTGGGTTAAAGCCTTTGCTTTCAGCTCAGGTCATGATCTCAGAGTCCTAGGATCGAGCCCCGCATCGGGCTCTCTGCTCAGCAGGGAGCCTGCTTCCCCCTCTCTCTCTGCCTGCCTCTCTGCCTACTTGGGATCTCTCTCTCTCTCTCTGTCAAATAAATAAATAAAATCTTAAAAAAGAAAAAAGAAGAAGAAGAAGAAGGAAGTCATCCAGTGCCTGGCTGGCTCAGTGGGTAGAGCATACGATTCTTAATCTCAGGGTCGGGAGTTCAAGCCCCCTGTGGGGTGTGGAACCTACTTAAAATTTAAAAAAAAAAAATGGAAAGGAAAAAGGAAGTCCTCAGATAAGGACTCTAGCAGTACTGCTGTTAGGTGATGCCACTGTCAGTGTTCGCTGTTTCGCACCAATGATTTTCACGTTGCCGATGTCAGACAAGTTTTATTTTACCTACAATGATTACTCAAGTTTTCCATGATTTTAGTTTTAATATAGGTGTTTATCTAATATCAGAGTTATCATTTGTTTTTATAAACATGTAAGTTACATATATATATAATACTCTCTTATAGATAATAGAATTCTTTGTATTATTTGTAAGTACTATTTAAAAAAAATTTTTTTTAAGATTTTGTTTATTTATTTGAGAGACAGAGAAAGTGAGAAAGAGCATGAGAGGAGAGAAGGTTAGAGGAAGAAGCAGGCTTCCCGTGGAGCCGGGAGCCCGATGTGGGACTCGATCCCGGAACTCAAGGATCATGACCTGAGCCGAAGGCAGTCGCTCAACCAACTGAGCCACACCAGTACTATTTTAAGATCAGATTTATATCTTTTTTTCTACAGGGAGTCTTTTTAATAAAGGTACTCCTTGGAAAATAATAGGATTACATTGAAGTCCTATTTATTGTGTTGTTACTTATTTTAAATATTACAGTTCAGATTCATGTGAGAAATATGTCATTGTTGTATAGATCTTGACATAAAAGTGAATACTATAAGAAAATTATATTATATAAAAAATACTATAAGAAAAATTCTAATTATTCTCACCAGATTAGTGCTATTACCTTGACCATTTCATTGAAGATGTCAATCTTAAATGTATACATTGTACAGTATCCAGTATGCAGTATCTTACTGTTCCTTTATGGAACTTTCCTTAACTGCTGATACACTTTGAAAATTAAAATGAATTAAACGTTCCTACCTCAGGGGGTTAATTTTAAAGAGTTATTGAAGACATGAAGAAGTCTTAATAACTGTAAAGTTGGTGGACCCTGAAGATGGAAAGTAATTGCATATTCTAGAAAGGCTTAATAACATCGCATACATTTGTCTCTTTCATGCAGTGACTACATTGCAGCTGAAGGAGGAGTTGATAGACGGAGAGGATTATAATTTCCTCCAAGGAGCATCTGATCAGGAAAGCAATGGCTCTGCCAACTTCTACATCAAACAAGAGCCCTGAGAGGGCTCCAAAACTGAGGGCGGGAGGGGAAGAATTTTACACAGGACTGATTTATAATCCCTCAAGCTGTACAGCGGGGCTATTCTACTGGGACATTTTGCTAAACATAGAAAATTTCAGTTCCAGATTTTTCAGGTGGGCGGGGAAACTATTTTAGTCGTGGGGGGAAATTTTTCAATTTATAAAGATGGACAATTTTTGTGTTGTATTTGAAGCTTTTGAAAGAATTTTGTAATATTTTCCAAGTTTGGATTTATGTGCATTGTTAACAACTGAAATTCTAACTTTTTGGTAAGATTAAAGTTTAGGTAGCAGGATTGAAGGAAACGATCTAAGAAGGATATAGTCGTAAATGCAAATGAACTGTCTGTCATTACAAATGAACCTTTTTGGTACCTGTTGGGAGATTTGGGGATTTTAGAAGTTAGGCCAGTCACATCTCCAGCTTCCTTTGCTGCAGAAATATGCAACTGAGCCCCCCTCTTGTGGAGGGTTCATCACCACACAGATCATGGAAGGGGTAATTAAGTCCGCTTTGTGGCATTTTGTCGTAGCCCATTTTAAATGTTTGTACAGAAATGTTTTTCATTCTGTGAAAATTTATTTGGAGTTCTATATGAAACTGGAAGAACTCTGATACTTTTATATGTTTTCTTTTAATTAAAAAATGATGAAAATTGTCCTAACACTAAAGTGTTAAACTGGAATGGCTGACAAGATAAACAGGATCTCAGTCTCACGTTGAGGGGTTGGGGAAAATGCAATATTGTCCTTCGTTCGTTTTCTTTTCCTTACTAAAGATAACCCCACGAGAGGGATTCTGATCAGTTCTCTGCCATTTCCCTCCATCCGTTAGATAATACTTAGGATAACCACACCCCGAAACAGATGTTCTTCTGTATAACCAGTAGAATCAAATCAAAAGTTGTTTAAAGCCAAAAATCAGTTTAGAATTCAAAATCATTCCAGCTCTGCTTTTAACTACCCTGGATTTGTTTAAAAAAAAAAAACTAAAACTAATTTGAAAGAATTTAATTTTCTTAAAATTCCATATATATATATAGTAAGAATTGTCTTTTAATTGTATTCAAAATTAATTTTAACAGTAATAACCGATTTGGACCATTTCAAACATTCCCTACTTTAAAATTCATATGGCTTCCTTTAAAAAAAAAGGATACAAGGGTAAATTGGTGAAAGGTTTGCTCTCTGCATTTTTCTAACTTTCTGAGTTGTGACTGAATGAGAGAGCTCTAGCGTTTACCAGTGAGGTTCATAAACTAAACTCTCAGGAATTAATTGCATCTGTTCTAGAAGTGCTTCTGGGTCTTAGCCTGGCCTCTTCAGAGTGGTAACATTGGCCATCTCCTCTGGAATATAGGTAGGGCTAATTAGAAATTAATCAAAATGATTAACCTCTAAAGTCCTTCAGCCTATGGAATGCTTTAAAAAAATGGTAATGGAAAGCCCCAGGAGACCATTTTAGGTAAGATTTTTGTTTGAATTTTAAAATGCATAGAACATTAAAAACCAGCAATTTATTTTCTAAAATATTGCTCTACTTTTGGGAATAATAGCATTGGTAATACGCACAGGTTTACCTCATTCTATGCAAGAGGGGTTAATAACATAAGGTTTTGTAGTTGCTACTGGAAGTAAAATTTGTTCCTTTATAGTGTAAGAATGTATGGAATCGCATGTCAACATTTCTTAATACTGACTCTTTAGGGGCATAAATGCAGATCATATCAACGCCAGGTTGATTCTCATGTGTCAAATATATGTGAATTCAGCTGTTAAATTACTGGATATTTATCTTAAACAACCTTACTGAGAGGGACCTACTGTAAATGTGACATCCTCACACTTCCCAAATCTTTAACTTTTAAGAATCTTCCCATAAGCAGAAAGCCTAGAAGAAGACTTCCACAGCAGGGTTTAACCTCGGTCTTCATTCTCAGGCTGTGGTTCCGTCACAGGAGCTGCAGGGCGTGCTTGGCCATACCTGGGGCCTAGGAGCCCTGTGGGGAACCGAGTAAAACCAGGAGGGATTTGATTCGGAGCCTGGTAATTAGTTCTGTGCGCAATGCTCATTTGTAGCCAGGTCTTAGAAACTTCCAGTCGAACAGCCAAGTCAGGCTCTGAGTGTCTTCGAATGTCCCACCTATTAGTGAACTGTTTCTCGTCTGGATCCCGTGACCAACAGTTAAAGGTTGGCAAGGACTTCCTACGGTCTGAACACAGTCGGAAGCCCTCCTCGTTGTTCAGGCTCCAACTCCTGCTGCTGAGGAACAGAAAATAGGTCAGTGCAGAGGAGAGTGAGGTCTTAGCCATAACTCCAGTCATACGACCCGGTAGCCCCATCCTCTTTTACGGTTCAAAACGTACTGCTGACCTTGGGTTTGTTTTCGGTTTTTTTCCCTGTTAGGATTATTTGGGGATTTTTGGTAGTTTAAAACTCTTTAACCTTTTCCTTGCTGTGTATGAGGAAAGCTAAAGCTGTTATCAACTTCTTATTCTACGGATACTAACACGGGTTTTCAGTGTTTGTTTGTTTTTATTATATTAATTTTGTGTGATGTGAATACCCTCTCCCATCAATACTTGTATTATGGTGCTATATATTTGGTAATGATCCTTTACTATTGGGAAGGGATTTTAAAAATACTGTGATGAAACTGGGTTGCTTCCTTTGATTTTCATATTTTAAATAAAGCCACAGTCATTTATACAAAAGAAAAGCATCTGTCCCTGGGCAAATCTTTTGAGGACAGAGGTCAAAGTAAACTGCATAAGGTTTTTACATCATTTCTGTATGTATTTGATATATAGATCAATATCTGTACAAATTTAATCTTTTATTTTCTTGGTAACTTGTGATCACTGAGAAAGTATTTGAGACTTTCTCATGAAGTGTATATAATGGCGTGAAAAATTCCTTCAGAGAAACTTATGTTCCTTTCATTTTTACCAAACTGCAGATTTTCAGCATGGATGTGAAAAGCATTAAAATTATAACTTTGTGTACAAGATGAAAATAATTCACTAAATTTGCCCTTTTTTACACAAAATAAAATGTTAAAGTTAAGTTGTGTTGGAGCAATTCTTTAATACACTTTGGTCTTTGAGGGGTTTCCTTTTTTCTTCAGGATAGTGAGTGCCTTCTGTAAGCAAGCCAGATGGCTTCCTTTCTCCCAGAACCAGTGACCAGATGAGGGGAAACCAGGCTCGTTTACTACGGGCTGGCAGGGGAGGAACAGTGTGGGGGCGGGGGGGGGGGGGGTGTCGCTGTGTGGACGTGGCTGCATTTGAGCCAGGATCACACAAAGGTAAATGGCCAAGCCGCGGCACGGCAGAGGGGGTGCGGACCGCTGGTGGGGAGAGCCCATCACTGCAGCTAGAACACGGGGGTTCAGGGTTGGTGTGCTTGCTGGGGGACTTTTTTTTTAAGCTCCATTAACCTCAACAGCAGACAAAATGCATAGGATGTAAATAAATGATTCCAGCTCTGGCAGTTTCCATGAAGAAGAAAGCCAAGACACCATCCTTTACCAACAACTTCAGTAAGTAAATTATTCAACTCTTACTAAAAAAAAAAAAGTTTGTCTAGAATTTTATGGATGTCAGAGAACAGATGGATTGGGTCTTCTGGGGTTAATTCCATCATCTCATGTTAAAAAAATACAACACACTGCAAGAAAAAAGTAGAACCTAATTTCTGCCCTGCTTTCTCCCGTAAATGGCTTCAACCGTTGCCTAGTACGTTGGAATTCCCAGCTTGGCTCTCATTTACAGTCCCATGAGCTTGGAGATACACATACTATTCTTGAAACCATTACATGCCCGTTGGGAAAACTAGTTTTCTGGTATGCTTTTTGGCCAACATACGCTCTAAGAGTACCAAGTGTTTCCCCGGGACAAGTAACTTGACCCCTGTGGTGTCGATCCAGCCTTGGAAGATCAGGGACAACAGGAAAGGATTTCTTCTTGCAGACTGTTAACTGAGGCTGGGCATTTCAATAGTGCATTTAACATGCGTTCCAAAAAGTTTTATGGAAAGCATAAAAGGTTCTGAAGGAACTGTCTGCTTTCACACACCTAGCTGGGTGACAGAATGAGGCCCAAAATCCAACCTTACTCCAGAGGTAGCAAATTTAATCTCACCATAGTCCACCCTTTCTCGTTCAGTAATTGTCCCAAAGTTCACACCATTCCTCTCAGCTTTGCCCACTCCAAATTTGATTTCAGTTACCCTCCAAACTCAAAATTTTCACTTGTCACTTAGAAGGAAAATTAGGTAAAGGTAGTAAAGCACAGTGACCAAGAGCATGGGGTTGTTCATTTGTAACTTGACTCCGTTTCCTCGGCTGTAAAATGGGGCTACTAGTACCAATCTCCTAGGAGTTGTGAGGATTACAGATAAATTCCTATGTACAGCCTTAGAACAGCCTTGACACAGAATAAGCCCATAATTGCTGTCCATCCAAGTACCTCGGCCAGTGGATCACAGTGAGACTTCGAGACACATTAAAATGCAGATCCGGGGATGTCTGGGTGGCTCAGTTGGTTAAGCATCTGCTTTGGGCTCAGGTCGTGATCCCAGGGTGCTGGAATCAAATCCCACATCAGGCTCCTCGCTCAGCAGAGTCTGCTGCTTCCTCTGCCTGCTGCTCTGCCTGCTTGTGTGCTCTCTCTCACGCAAATAAAATCTGAAATTAATGCGGATCCAGGGACGCCTGGGTGGCTCAGTCGGTTAAGTGTCTGCCTTCAGCTCAGGTCATGATCTCCAGTTCCTGTGGTCGGGCCCTGCATCAGGCTCCCTGCTTAGCAGCGAGTCTGCTTCTCTCTCTCTTTCCCACTGCCCCTCCTTCCTGTTATCGCTCTTGCTCTCAAATAAATAAAATCTTAAAAAAAAAATGCAGATCCGGGACGCCTGGGTGGCTCAGTCGGTTGAGCAACTACCTTTGGCTCAGGTCATGATCCCGGTGTCCTGGGATCGAGTCCCGCATCGGGCTCCTTGCTCGGCGGGGAGCCTGCTCCTCTCGCTGCCTCTGCCTGCCTCTCTGCCTGCTTGTGTTCTCTCTCTGTGAAATGAATAAATAAAATCTTTAAAAAAAAAATGCAGGGGCCCCTGGGTGGCGCAGTTGGTTGAGCGACTGCCTTTGGCTCAGGTCATGATCCCGGAGTCCCGGGATCGAGTCCCACATCGGGCTCCCAGCTCCATGGGGAGTCCGCTTCTCACTCTGACCTTCTCCCTTCTCATGCTCTCTCTCACTCTCTCTCTTTCCTAATAAATAAATAAATTTAAAAAAATCTTTAAAAAAAAATAAAAATAAAAAAATTAAAAAAAAATGCAGATCCGATGGGGTGTCTGGGTGGCGCAGCCAATTGTCTGATTCTTGGTTGTGGCTCCGGCCGTGACCTTGGGGGTGCTGGGATCGAGCCCCATGACTAGCTCCGTGGAGGTCAGCTTGAGATTCTCCCTCTCCCTCTGGCCCTCCTCCCCCACTCATCTCTTTCTCTATGATAATTTTTAAAATGCAGATCCGTGAGCCTGCTCCATCTGTAATTACAATAAACGAATGTGGTGAGAGCATGTAGCACATATAAACATATTAAATGTGAAACTGAAAAATAATTTAGAAAATGTTAAACTTGTTAACTGTTGACTTGAAACTAGAATCCTGACAGGTTTTGCACCAAACTGTCAATGTATTTTTGTCATTGTCTTGTAGTCTAGTCATAGGCATAAAAAAAAGTAATAACTATGTCTTTTGAGTCTTTAATGTGCAACTAGCATATAAAGCTTTCACCAGTTGCCTAGCAGAAGATAGCTATTCATAAACCCACATTTTTCTATCATCTCCATTTTTTTTTTTTTTAAAGAGGGCAGAGGCAGAGGGAGAGAGAATCTCAAGCAGGCTCCATGCCCAGTCCAGAACCCAATATGGGGCTCGATCTCACAACCCTGAGATCGTGCCCTGAGCTGAAATCAAGAGTCAGACACTTAAACCGACTGAGCCAGGTGGCCTGTTAAACTCCAATTTTTATACCAGACTCCAGGTGATAGTGAGCATTTATATTAATGGGTACTATTCGGTATTACAACTGTGTCATTCCAGGGAAATTAACCTTAAAAGCAGGCAGTAAGAATTTTATAGCCAGTCACTGCACAGCAGCCCAGAAATCAGGCTCACCCCAGGGAAGAGTAAGAAGGGGGGCAAGGTTGCAGGGAACACCTTACCAGGGGCCAGGCACTGGATACATTCTTTCTTTTAAACTTGCATTGCAGCGGTATGATCCTCATTTTACAGTTGTCTAGACTTCCATTTCCTCATAACTCGCCCACTGATCAGCCAACAAAGAGGTAAATCTGGACAGCTTCACTACTCTGTGTTTCACTCGGGTTTCAACAAATTCGCTGTACAAAAATATACATTTCTACATCCCCTAAGGTGGTCGGGATATTTATTTTCATTATTTCCTTTTTAGTTCAGACACACGGTTAATGCCACGCTTGTCCTCTTCAGCCCCTCTACTTTACCTCCCAGAGTCTAGCAGTACACCCCGGTGCTGAGAAGGGTCAGATCATTCTGCCACAGCGAGCAGGATTAATTAGTTCTGGATAATGCTACGAAAGCCAAGGAACCAAGTCACTTCCTCCAGAGTCGTATCAAGTAAGCACAGGGAGCTGCACCAGTTTCCAAAGGCTTTATTGGTAAGTACGTTTTAGAAAAGAAAGATTGATTCTGTTCCTTCCAAGTCACTGGAATGAAGAGCTGTGTCCAGGGACACGTCAAGTGGGGCCAAAGGGGACTGAGACCTTGTCCACCTTTTATTCATAGATCCAGTCAAAAGCACAAGACTTGTAGTCCACCAACTCTTCGGGCTTAAACCAGAGGCTGATTTCTTTCTCTGCACTTTTCACTGAATCACTGCCATGGATGATGTTCCTAAGAAAGACAACAATTACTAGTTACCACATTTTATTTTATTTTTTTTAAAGTAGGCTCCACACCCAGCATGGAGCCCAACGTGGGGCTTGAACTCACCACCCTGAAGTCAAGACCTGAGCTAAGATCAAGAATCAGATGCTTCACTGCCCCAAGCCACCCAGGCGCCCCCAGTTACCACATTTTAAAGTACCAACGTCTGTTTATGGCTAAGGCCAAGGATGCAGACCTTTTCAGCCAAACTGCCATTTGAACTACCCCCAAAGTATTTCCTCTTAAAAGCAACTATAAAATTAGGGGGGGCCTGGGTGGCTCTGTCAGTTGAGCACCTGACTCTTGATTTCAGCTTGGGTCGTGATCTCAAGGTAGCTCGAGATCAAGCCTCGAGTGGGGCTCGGCACTCAGCGCAGAGTCAGCTCTCTCTCTCCCTCTGCCCTCCCCCCAACCCCCCCCATGCTAGTTCTCTCTTAAAAATTTAAGTAAATAGATAAAATTATATATGTATTTGGTCAAAAGCATCCCCTGGCTCCACTTTCATTGTACTCCCAAGTTTCCAAAGCAGGGCCTGTACCCAAGACTGCTCTGCCACAAAACATTACTTCTTGAATTTTGAAACACAGGGACAACCAGACCAAATAACCAAACGAGGTGGGATCGAGGGCCAATTCTGCTGCGTTTTCTTGCAACACGCATTTACAAAGCCAGCCCAAACATTCACGCTCTCTGAAATCCCTTTATTCCATTTGGATCTCAAAACTCTGTACCAAGTGCTTGTACAGATTTTATACAGTGAGGGAACCAAAAGGCTAAGTGGCCCACCCACGGCCACGGTACCACGAGGAGCAGGGCCGAGGCCCTCCCCACACTCCGTGCCTTCTGCTGGGTCCCACAGGACCTAGCACATGCAGCTGCCTTGTGCAAGGCCTTAGGTAAAATTTTAAGTAGGGAAGTAACTATGGAGTAAAACTTCCATCACCACCTAATTTTAAAAGTTCCAATGTTCCTAAAATTGGGACACGCCAACCGTGTTTCATAGCCCCACTGAAGTGCCTTTGAGGAAAAAGTCATCTGAGCCCCTCAGGGCTTACCTGCCAACTTGAATGCAGAAGTCCCCACGAATGGTGCCTGGCTTAGAATCCGCTGGGTTGGTCTCCCCAAGCATTATTCGCCCCGTCTTCACCACATTCAGTCCCTCCCAGACCTGGAAACAGTCGGGAAGAGGAGCTGCATCAGATCTGTCACTCGGGACCCCTCAGTACAAACCTCCACCCCTGCCTCGGGCTTGCTTCCGTCAGACCCATGGGTGACCGGCTCAAGCAGCTCACCCCAGCACTAGACAGCAGCGGCCTGTAGGAGGCGCTCCGGGCTCCATCCCCAGGTACCGCTCCGTACAGAGAAACCAGCTACCCAACTTGGGGACTTCCCGCTCGCTTGGGAGGAGGTGAACAGATGGAAGAAACTCAGCAGCCACAAGCACGAGGAGAAACGGTGATGAAGGATACAGGAAAGTGACCGGGCTGGAACAGGATCAGGGGGAAGGACATGAGTGCAGGACATGGTGAAGATTTCCACGAAGGCAGAAAGTGCAGTCCGGGCAAGAACAGGAAGAACAAAGGGCCATCCTCTGAGAATCGGAGGCGGACTTTCTACTCCTCTTCATTCCCAGCTGGACATTAATGCCAGAGGAGGAAAGAGACCGCTCCATTTCTAGCACGGAGCCTTACAGAATTTTTTCCCAGGTCTGGTGCCGGTTCCCTTGCTTTTTCCCCCCAAGCTCTATTTGCTCTGTTCACTAAGTCCAGCAGGCTCTGTTTGTAAGACAAGGAATTTGGAGTGGCTGGGGAAGATGTCTAAAAAGAGGACACCCTACAGGCATTGAGCAAGCCGGATTCTGTACCAGCCCTTATTCCGGGCCCCCCAGTCCAGGCCCCCCACAAGCACTTGCCATGGCCACAACCGGCCCCGAGTTCATGTACTTCACGAGCCCCGGGAAGAAGGGACGGTCCTTCAGGTCAATGTAGTGCTGCTTCAGGAGCTCCTGGGAGGCCTGGCAGGCAACAGGAGGGCGCAGTTAGGAAGCACACTGGAAAGGCTGCAGTACAGCTCTTTTCCAGCCTCAGAAGCCCCCATTCCCAAGACAGGTTCTCCAAGTCCTGTAACATATGTTAGCCTACATTCATAAGGTGTGTATCGAAATCCCACCCAAACCCTGACACAGATATTCTTTTAGCAGAAGGACTGCTCTGATCGTTAAGACACTGTCAAAGTGTCAGTGGTATTGGGGGGGGGTGGGGGTGTCCGTCCTAAGAGGTAGGTGGCTTGAGAATCTGGGTGTGGAGGGTGAAGCCTTGACTGCCTTTGAGGGAAATACGTCAGAGAGAGGTCATGCCAACTCTCCCGGCCCATTTCCAGTGCCCTTTTCAACATTTCACATGTTAACCGAGAACGTTCTCCTCTTCGCTCTCCTTTGGGCTTGGTTAAGATGTCAATACTTCTCCGTTAAGGCCCAGATCTGTCGCCCAAATGTAAAGTGTGGAAATAGGGTCCTGCCCCCATTCTGGGTCCTGCCCTAAACCGGAGGGAGCTCCCTCCGCCCGCACCTGGGCACGTGTGGCCCGCGTGGCCGGGCCGGGGGACAGGTTCCTCCGCTTGGGCCCTGCTCCCCGGGCCGTCACGTCACCTCCGCTTAACCTTGCAAGTGTGCCTGTGCCCGCGGGCCCCGGGGCGGGGATCGCCGCGGGGCGGGGGCCGGGCGGGGGAGGGCCTCGGGGCGCGGGACCCCGCAGTGGGCAAGCCAGAGGAGGAGCGCCGGCCGCCAGGCTCTCGGGGGGGGGGGGGTGCGGGGGTGGGGTGGGGGGGCGCGTTACCTGCAGGAACTTCATGGCCACGAGGCGGAACCCCTTCTGCTCGAAGCGCTTGATGATCTCACCCACCAGGCCGCGCTGCACGCCGTCCGGCTTGATGGCGATGAACGTGCGCTCCTGGTGGGCCATGGCCTGCGGGCGACAGGTCGGCTCAGGGCCCGGCGGCCTCGGGGACACAGGACCCCGGCCGCCCTCCTGCGGCCCGCGCGCCCCCCACGCCCCCAACCCCTAAGGGCGCTCCGGCCCCTCCGCCCGCTCCGCGGGGACACGCGTCCGCCGGCCGCCGCCCCGCGAGAGGGGACCCGGCGCAGGGCCCGCGGGGTGGCGGGGAGGCGAGCGCGTCCCCTGGGGGCGGGGGGGGTCCGGAGGGCGGCGGGGAAAGCGCCCCCAGCGCCTTACCGGGAAGCAGGCTGCGCGGCCGGGCGGGAGGCGAGACGTGGAGCGAGCAGCAGGGCCCGGAGCAGATCGGGAGGAGGGCCGCGCGACGGCCACACCCCGGACGCCCCGCCGCCCAACCCGCGAGGCCGACGCGGCCGGAGACCTCTGTCCACGCCCTGGGCAGGCAAGGAGGCCCTGGGGGCTCGGAGCAGGAAGTGGCTTCCTCTCCCGGTTGGGTAGGGGGTGTCCGGGGGAGGATACGGGGGGGGGTGCCGTGGGAGGCGGGGTGCCCTGCGGCGGGAACTCCTCCTGTCCCGGCAGCAGCCGTCCCCGAAGTACCTCCTGCCACACGCGGCACACCCGCGCACACACACTCACTGTCTCCGTGCACTGAGCTTCTCCAGCCCGAGACACATCCCTGACACGGTTCTAGGTGGTCTCACAGCAATCAGACCTGGCGCGTTCGCACACAGCTCCCCGCCCTTGGGTGGGGCTCGGCCTGGATGGGGAGGCAGCAAGCCCCTCCTCGCCGCCGGTGCCGACAGCTGTCCAGCAATCCCTGTCCCCTGACATGGTCGGAAGGCTCGTGTCTGTCCCTCCTCAGGACCGTGAGCTGTCTGCGGGCCCCGCGGGCATCCCCCGACCGCTCGCGGTGACCGCACTGATAACCGGTACCCGCCAGATTGAGAGAGGACTTCGGCTACCTCCATTTTGACCTCAAACCCTCCAGGTGACTAAATTCTTCCTAGTTAATCTATTAACTCAGGCAGGAGCTCCTGCAGGCAAAGCATTCCCTAATGGGAATGGAAACTACCCCTCGAGCAACAGGGAGGACTCCGCAGGACCAACCCCAAGACACTAATGGATTTGACCTTCAATGCCCACCTGCACCGCCCTTTGGTTTCCCTATGGAAAGTATTTTGAGCACTTTGCAGACAGTCTTTGAGATGTTGATCCAGTCGTTCCAGTGTTGGCCTCCCTGAAATAAAGTATCTTCTTGTTCTGCTTCCACTGGTCTGCCTTTGGGTTTTGTCAGTGTGAAGGAGTGTGGAACCTGGTCTGTTTGCCCCCGCCCCCCCAGCCAGGGGCCCTTGCAAACCTGCACCACGGCTGCAAGGGGCCAGTCCAGCCCTCTGCCACCTTCTTGGCTTCCCACACTGCTAGTTGCAGAGCATTAAAACACAATTCTCCTGGATTAGAGACAGCCAGTGGTTCCCTTTGGCTTCAAGGTAGAGCCCTAATTTGGGCTTCCTTTTCAGGGTTATCCAAAGTCAACTGTGGGACAGAGTCTGGGACTTTCACTGGAGATTTCTCCAGAGTGCTGTCTGCCCCTTTGGTCCAGCCACTGGTAGCTCCCACGGTGTGGTCCCTAGCAGCCTTTTGCCTTTCACATTCCCTGTCTTTCCTGCAAAGACAGCCCTTAACAGGGCAGGGTGTGACCCCACCGCCTCACTACACACAATCATTCCCAGAAGGTGCTGGTACTTTCTCTCCCCCAATAGGTCATGCTTCGTGGGAAACAAATGCATCTAGTTCTCAGCTGCATGGAAGGAAAGTAGCCCCAACCATGGAGGAAATCCTTTCATGAAGTATACATCTGTCACCTCTCATTGCTCCTTTCAAGTAATTAACAGTTTTGTCAGGTACACCCCAGTGAAGCTGGAAAAACACAGCGGCCCCCATCCCAACTTCCCTCCTCTTCCCCTGCCTCTACCAAAGCCTGGTGAACGGGGAAAATACCAGGAAAGAAACCCTGAAGTTTGTGGCAAAAGCAATTGTCCCCAATATGTATTCTCAGCTTCCCCTTTCTCATAGGAGAGCTCTGAAGTAATCTCTAGGCACAAGGGTGCCCAAATAAAAACACCTGCCACGTACTCTTGCAGGAAGAGGCTTGCACATGCAGTTCTGGCCAACGAGATGGGAGGGGGAGCAAAGGTGGTAAACCCAGGGTGACAGCCTTCAAAGAAAAGAACAATCCACTTTTTTTCCCAATCTGCCAGTTAGGCACCTGTAGGGGGCAAGGGATGGTTAGAAGGAAATCAGCCCCTAGACAATGTCAAGGATCAGAACCTCACTGCCATCACTACCCCTACTTACCTACTTGGGACTTTTTGGGGGTCTTACAGTTTTATTGAGGTATTACTGACAAAACGTGTTATGTATTTAACGTATACAACCTGTTTTAATTTACATATATTATGTAACGATCACGATTAAGCTCTAGAACTTGGCACTTCACATCGTTACCATTTTCATTTGTGTGTCTGTGAGCACACTTAAGATCTACCCTCTTAGCAAATTTCAAGTCCAAGACACAGTATTGTGAACGACAGACACAGGGCTGTAGGTTAGATTTCTAGTTTAGACTTTTAAATAAAAGATAAGTAAATTGCCATCTTGCCTCGGTTCAAGCGACCCAGTCAGCACCCTAACAAATCAAAGCTACTCACAAGATTTCACCTGCTTCTTCTGACGGCCTTCCAGGGGCTCAGGCCCCCTATGCAGCTTTTCGGTTTTGGGAGTAGTTACAATTTCTCACACTCCCCCAGCCACTGAGCTTCTCAAGAGCAGGAAGGATATCTCTTATTTCCAGGGAATCCTCTGCCCCCAGTACAATCTTGGCAATCAAGCATATCCTTCCTAGACGACTACTGACTGGCTCAGTGCCAAGAGTGGATGGGCTGCAGGAGTGAAGGGAGGGACGGGCAAAGAGAAAAGAGAGAAAGAGAGAGAGAGAGAGAGATCTCAGGCCAACAAAAATAATTTACATAGTATTTACACTCTCCCTTCGCTCAGGTTACCCAGAGTAAATGGAAAAGAAAAAGAATACAAAGCAATAGGGCAATACGAAGTAACCGACTCGATGAATCCTATGTTGGGGATGAAACATTTTAATCTGACGGCAGCACATAATACTGTACAGGGAGCATGGCCAGCTCCAGGAGTTGCCCTCCAGGTTAGAAGGAAGTTCTCAAAAGTAAGTGGATTTTTGAGAGCCTGGCCCCCTGCTCAGGGGACGGAGAGGGAATGGAATGAACAAGGAATGAACAAAGCGTCGCAGGTCTGCTCTCTCATCACTCGTAGATCCAGCTCTGAGCACAGCTCTTGTAATCCACTAGCTCTTCAGGCTGGAACCACAAGCCAATCTCCTTCTCCGCACTCTCCACAGAGTCGCTGCCGTGGATAATGTTCCTGGATGGGGGACAGAGATGGCCCCGTTACCGAGACCCAAAGGACTCAACAGCCGGGAAGCCCCCCGGCCGCCACTGCCAGAAAGCTGACAGCCCCTGCGGCAGAAAAAGCCAGAGCCCCCTGCCGCCGAGTCCACAGTAAAAGAAAAAACCCACGAGTGCAGTTCAGGTCAGAGTGAGGAATACCCTCCCCTCCTTCCAGTCCTTGGAGCGACACTGACGCGAGCAGAGAGAGGACTGTGGCCAGCAAAGGGTGCTGTGCGAGGTTCCACTCTCCCAAGCCAGGCGCAAGCACAGCGATGCTGACCGCCGACGGCAGAGAGCTCGCCAAGCCAAAAGCCCATTTCAGAGGGAAAGAAACAACTATTCTAAACTGATCTCCTGTGGTATCATGTCCATCCCAGCCTCGGGAACCCAATTGTTTTTTTTTTTTAAGTAATCTCTACACCCAAAGTGGGGCTGGCTCGAACTTACAACCCCAAGATCTACAGTCACGTGCTCTACCAACTGAGCCACCCAGGTGCCCGAGGAACCCAAATGCTTATGTCACCTAACTCAGATTTTGGAAAAGGCAAAAAGCACCCACTCCCACCTGCCAACTTGGATGCAGAAGTCCCCACGGATGGTCCCAGGCTTGGAGTCCGCAGGGTTGGTCTCTCCGAGCATCACCCTGCCTGTCTTCACCACATTCAGGCCCTCCCAGACCTCCAAGGATAAAAGAATATATGGTCAAGGAAGAAAACCCATCTCAGCAGAAAATCTGAAAACTATCAACCAAAAAAAGAAAACAAAAGCCCCCTTAACATTGAAGGAATAATTATGGAGCAGCGACTTGTTCTTGTTCTGGGAATAATGCGCTCCCTGCCCCCACTCCTGCTTTTCTACAATCCATTCCCAACAGGGCGGCCGGAGCAGACTTTTAGAAATGCCTCGTTAGAAGCTTTGCGCAGTGGCAGTATCGTAGCCAATGAGGTTTATCCGAGGCGCGATTATTGCTAATAGAAATGCCTCGTTAGACCTCCCCTAGCGTCCGTCCGGGAGCTCAGGAAGTGCATGGCCAGCACAGGCCTGCCTGATCTGGCCTAGGCCCGTGCCTCTGAACCCATGTCATCTGACCTTCTCTTTCCCCCACCAGGCTCCAGCTGCTCCAACCTTCTTTCTGTACTTCAGAAAGGTCAGGCCCTTTGCACATGCTGTTTTCTTTTTGAGACTGTTCTTCAGGGTGATTTTGTGTACGTCTGGCTCCTTCTTCTCACTCGGATCTCAGCTCAAAAAGCATGCTCCTTAACCACCCAATCTAAAGTGGCCACTTGCTGTCCCATCACTCTATTTCATTTCTGGGCATATCACTAACATTAGCGTATATATAAATATTTTATTCATTATCTGCCCATCTTCCCCTTTCAAGATGTATAGGCAAGCAAAGCTATGAACGTAAGTACTTATTTTGTCTCATTCATAACTGTATCCCCAGTGTCTGGAACAGACCCTGGCCCAATGATGACAACCAAAACATACTTGGAGGAAAATTACTGCAGGAAGCAAGAGACAATCTTGCTGCCTCCCCAAGTGTAGAATCAGGCCAACCTCTCCCGATCGACCCAGCTATGAGTCGCTATGGGTCTTCAGGTTAGCAAACAAATGCATCCTGCCTTCGGTGGGTCAGAGAGCTAACTCCCATCCTAACTGTCCAGTCCCCCCAGCCCCCATCTCCTCTGCATCAGTGAGGACTGGCGTCAGAGGCAGGAACCACATGCCTCATTCTCAGCTCCCAGTGGAGTCGTCCACATCAATATCCCACCCATGCACACTCACCATGGCAACCACAGGCCCTGACTGCATGTACTTGACCAAGCCAGCAAAGAACGGACGGTCCTTCAGGTCGATGTAGTGCTCCTTGAGAAGGTCTTCGGAAGCCTATCAGGCAGGACAGAGAATGAGAACTGGCCCCCCAAGCCTTCTAAGAACCAGAGATCTAGTTATTTCCCACTCATTGCTGTCTAAAATGTGAACTCTTGGGGCACCCGGGTGGCTCAGTCGGTTAAGCATCTACCTTCGGCTCGGGTCATGATCCCAGCATCCTGCGATCAAGCCCCACACTGAGCTCTCTGCTCAGCAAGGAGCCTGCTTCTCCCTCTCCCACTTCCCGTGCTTATGTTCCCTTTCTTGCTGTATTTTTATTTATTTGGCAGAGACATCGAGAGAGGGAACACCAGTACGGGGAGTGGGAGAGGGAGAAGCAGGCTTCCCGCTGAGCAGGAAGCCCGGTACTGGGCTCGATCCCAGGACCCTCGGATCATGACCAGAGCCGAAGGCAGCCGCTTAACTGACTGAGCCACTCAGGCACCCCACAAGACCACATCCTTTACAGGAAACTCAAAATAATGGAAAAAATGCACACACTCAGGAGTCAGAGAGACCCGAGTTAAAGTCCCTGTGCCATCACTAACTGTGTGCCTTCAGATACATTACTTAACCTCACCAAACCCCGGTTCCTCATCACTGACAACCACAGGCATAGAAATAAGTATGTCGGGGTGCCTGGGTGGCTCAGCGGGTTAAACCTCTGCCTTCGGCTCAGGTCATGATTTTGGGGTCCTGGGATCGAGCCCTGCATCCAGCTCTCTGCTCAGCAGGGAGCCTGCTTCCCCCCATCTCTCTGCCTGCCTCTCTGCCTTCTTGTGATCTCTCTCTGTCAAAAAAATAAATAAAATCTTTAAAAAAAAAAAAAAGAAAGAAGTATGTCTCTGGGCTATCATGCAAGCCAAAGAAAACACATATGCCCAGCATACAGTAAATGCCTGATCAACAGTACTTCACTACGCCTTCAAAACCTAATTTACTATGCAAACTCTCTGGAAAGCAATACTTGTCCAATACCTGCTACTAATCATTCCATCATGGGCACCCCCCCCCCGCCCCACACTAACATCCATCTACTCCCTTTTATACTAAAGCAGTTTTCCTAAAACATCACACAGGCACTACATTGTAAATCAGACTATATTAAAAATGTATTAGCAGAGTCCAAGGATGACTCTATTGATAGGAAAAAAGACAGCCCCCAATTTATCTGCTTTGATAATTTGATTTCTCATTTCCCGTATCTGTCTGAGAAGGGGTTCTTGGCCAATTAATCCTTTTCATCTTTGGGGTTTTGTTTTTGTTTTAAGATTTATTTTAGAGAGAGATGGGGCACAAGCAGGAACAGAAAGGGAAAGCAAGAATCTCGAGCAGACTCCTCACTGAGTGCAGAGCCTGTCACAGGGCTTCATATTATGACCCTGAGATCATGACCTGAGCTGAAACCAAGAGTCCAACGCTTAACCAACTGTGTCACCCAGGTGTCCCCTCCTTTTCACTTTTTGAAATATTGCTTTGCAGGTGTCTTGCAAGTGTTTCTCCTCTCTGCTGTTTTTAGGCGGCGCTTCCCAAAGGCAAAACCACAGCTTTCCCCCCAACATGCCCTGATGGTGCCTACTAGACAGTAGACACTAAGTGGACAGTAACTTAGGATGGAAAGATCTTCTTGCTGAGGATCAATCCGGTTCAGGTTGATCTCCCCCCTCAGGGGGAGGAGGGAGAAGTTCTCTCAAATTATCTGCTCAGGAAGCTCAAGACCAGGAGCTCAAACACACCCAGGGTGGGTCAGAAAGCACAGTGCTCTCCAGAAAACAATATTGCACTGTATGTGAACTAGCTAGAATTTAAATAAAAATATGAAAGGGAAAAGAAAAATTTTAAAAAGAAAAAAAGGGGCGCCTGGCTAGCTCAGTCAGTGGAGTGTGCGACTCCTGATCTCCGGGCTGAGTTTGAGCCCCACGTTGGGTGTGGCAATTACTTAAAAATCTTAAGGGGCGCCTGGGTGACTCAGTGGGTTAAAGCCTCTGCCTTCGGCTCAGGTCATGATCTCAGGGTCCTGGAATCGAGTCCCACATCGGGCTCTCTGCTCAGCAGGGAGCCTGCTTCCTCCTCTCTCTCTGCCTGCCTCTCTGCCTACTTGTGATGTCTCTCTTTCTCTCTCTCTCTCTGTCAAATAAAGAAATAAAAACCTTTTTTTTTTAAAGATTTTATTTATTTATTTGACACAGAGAGAGAGAGAGAGATGACAAGTAGGCAGAGAGGCAGGCAGAGAGAGAGAGGGAAGCAGGCTCCCTGCTGAGGAGAGAGCCCGATGCGGGGCTCGATCCCAGGACCCTGCGATCATGACCTGAGCCGAAGGCAGAGGCTTTAACCCACTGAGCCACCCAGGCACGCCAAGAAATAAAAATCTTTAAAAAAATTTTTTAAAAAGTAAAAATCTTAGAAAGAAAGAAATCACAGTGCTGCAGTAATATGCGGAACTCTGCATGGCTAAGGGAAAAGGGAGGCTATTTCCCAAAGTCCCAGTAACTTGGTTTGTTGTCGGATTCCGCCACCCTACTGGGCACCCAAGAGTTTCCAGGTTTCAGGACATAGGTGTCAAGGAGAAGGCTAAAAAAAAAAAGGAGGGAAGGGGAGAAACAGGGAGGCTAACCTATAATCATTCCCTGAGCTCCAAGAGAACAGAAATCTGAAGAATGAAGTCCGCTTACCTGAATTAATTTCATAGCAATGAGGCGGAATCCCTTTTGCTCAAAACGCTTGATGATCTCTCCCACGAGGCTGCGCTGGACCCCATCAGGCTTGATGGCAATGAAGGTGCGTTCACTGTTGGCCATGGTCCTGAGGATAAACAGCTGGGAGGATGAAACAGCAGTGACTATCCTGCCGCCATCATTATCCTTCTCAAGCGGATTACCCCATAAAGCTGGTTTAAATCTGTCAACTCCAAGTCTCCCTGGTAAAAACCCAATTAATTCCTAGTGTGTTCACCACACTGTGCTACTTTGAAGACACATTTTAAGATATAGATAGCAACAACGTTCCTACAATGGTAGCTGTATATGCCAATAAGAATAGTGTGCTATAAGAGCGACTGGGGGCTCATAGGTTCAGTGTCCAACTCTTGATTTCAGCTCAGGTCATGATCTCAGGGTCGGGGGATCGAGCCCTGAAATGGGCTTGGCGCTCAGTGCAGAGTCTGTCTCCCTCCCCGTCTGCCCCTCCGTCCTCAGGTGTGCATGCTCTCTCTCTCTAAAATAAATAAATAAAATCTGGGGAAAAAAAAAAGGAACAGTGTGCTATTGAAGTATATGAATGTGTTCGCCACAAGGTGCTTCACTTAAAATACTGGAATAGCACATGTGTAAAAAATGTTCCTAAGGAGAAAAAAAAGAATTCTCCCTAAGCAAAAAAAAGAACCACAAAAAAACAAAGCAAAAACAAACACCCAATTCTTCCTCAGTACCCTTATCCCTGAACTAATATCCCAGGGTGGGCGAGCGTCCAAAAGCAGGGGCTATTATTTCTATCCCATTTGACTTAAAAGCTACTATTAAACATCTATTTTGTACCCAATACTGTGGCAGAACTAAGGGAAGGGATGTGGGGGGGGGGGGGGAAGACACCGTCTTTCTGAATTATCCAGAGAATGGAAACTACAGTGATAAAGTGGCATCAGGTCCAAGGAAGAATGAAACGGTTTGACCCTGCACAGTAATGGTTAGAACTGGAAGAGGTCTGTGAGATTGTTACAATCCCCTTAATTTTACAATCAAACAAATCTAGAGCACCAGAATGAGGTCCAAAATCTAGATTTCCCAACCCGATACAATTTATGCCACATCATAAGACATAATGAATATTCAGACAAACCGGTAAAAGGCGGATGATGGGAGAACTAGAGAGGTTAGTAATATCTGAGATGGGACATCATCCAGGAAAGAGGCCTAGAGAACGTCCATCCCAGACCATGCCTTTTACAGAGAAGACTGAGCTAATGACCTCCTCTGACTCTACAAGATGAGAAAGGAGGCCCCTGATCTTGAAAGACAATCCCTAATGAGACTAGCCACACCACCTCCTGTCCCTACCTTGCTGTACTTTAGCTAACCTCTTATTATAGCACCTTACTATACTTTAATTTGTGTTTCTGTCTCCCCACTGGTCTGCGGCCTGTATGCAAGGCCGGTTTGTTCTGTGTCTCTCCCTGGTACCTGGCCACACGGCCTAGCATTCGATACGAGCAAAGAAAATGTCTTAAATCGTAATCGTCATCCATGCCCCTCCAAGAAAAAAAGACAAAACCGAAGGACTGGCAGGAACTCCTAATGGAAGCTCTAGACAAGCATGGATTTGGGCTAACGAGCCACAAATAGTCTCTATACCCATACCATTTATACCTACTTATAAATGTCCTCCATACCAACCGAGCCACACTCCATTCATTCATTCGCTCACTCATTCACTCACTCATTCATTCATTCATTCAGAACTTACTGAGCCCCAACTCCGTCCCCACCACTGCACAGAGGCAAATAAGACACAACCCAGGTCGTCGCGGACGATGGGAAAGGCAGCCACCGACAAAGACAAGTCCACGTGGCGTGGGACGTGCGCTGACAGGTCTGCACCTGTCCACCGGCGCTGCCCTGCCCTGCCCTCCCATCCGATCCCTCCGACCACCTCTCAGAGCCGAATTCATGCGATCCCGTCGCCTTCCCCCCACCCCCGGTCCCAGTATCTCCCCTTCTTTTCAGGACCCAAAACCCCTCTCACCCCTCCAGCTGCTCGGGCTGCAACTCCTTCTGGGGACGCCGGCACCGGAAACACGCCCCAACCCCACGTGGTTCCTGGCACCCGCAGGGGCGGAACTCCTCTTCCCGGATCAGCTGCCGGGGAGCCCGTTTTGCAGAACACCACTCGGCCACGCTTCCTCTCGGGAGTCGGATGTCATTCTAGAGAGCAACAGTCCGACGTTTAACTTCCGGCACTGCTTTTTCTTGCTCTTCCGGTACGCCGCGCTTCCTCCCCGCCCCACCCCTGAAGATTGTCTGACTCACTTCCTCCGTTCTCGAGTAGATTGGCTTCCCGAGAGGTGGCGCTCCCACTTTGCACGAAGTCCGATCGGGCGCGTGATGTAGAAGTAGGTCTTTCTCACTTTACGTTTACTCATTCTTCCCAGCCCAGCAAGCACTGCGTTACTGAGTACCTACTGTGTGCGGGGCACCATTCCAGGGCCTCAGGGTATAGCAGTAAACTGGGAGGTTTGGGTGGGGTTGTGAATGGGGACAAAGAATAAACAAGTGAGCAAATTGATATGTAATACACTGCATTATGTCAGTACTGTTAAGAAAAAGCAGGGCAAGGGAGGAAAACTGAAGGAATAAACAGTTTTCAGAGGTTGGTTGGGAAAAGCCACTCTGAGGAAGCGACAATGGGATACACCTGCCTGAAGTGAGGGAGCAAGTCTGGTGTTTATCTGACCGCGGAATATTATTACAGTGGAGGGCCAGTGAAAATGCCATCGGAGAGAGACCAGGTTATGCGGTGGTGCCACTGGGAGGTTTTGAACAAAGAATGACATCATCTGATGCACATTTTTAAAAAAATCATTCTGACTGCCATAGAATAAATGGGTGGGGTAAGGTACAAAGTGGTATTAGTGCCTTTTCAACAACTGGTCCTGGGACGTGTGACTGGCTCAGTCCCTAGAGCTCAGGAGTCCTGATCTTGAGGTTGTGAGTTTAAGCCTCAGGTTGACTGTAGAGATTACTTAAAAAAAAAAAAAAAAATTCGGGGGCGCCTGGGTGGCTCAGTGGGTTAAAGCCTTTGGCTTAGGTCATGATCTAAGGGTCCTGGGATCAAAACCCTCATCGGGCTCTCTGCTCAGTGGGGAGACTGCTTCCCCCTCTCTCTCTCTGCCTGCCTCTCTGCCTACTTGTAATCTCTCTGTCAAATAAATAAATAAAATCTTAAAAAAAAATTGGTACTGAAGGAATTGGACATATGCAGACAAAGAAAGAAAAGAACCTCTACCTACACCTACACCTTAAACAAAAATTCGTTCAAAATGGATCATAGAGGGGTGCCTGGGTGGCTCCTTCAGTTAAGCATGCTACTCTGGATTTGGCTCCAGTCCTGATCTCTCCTGAGATTCAGCCAAGTGTGGGGCTCTGCCTCTGCCCCTCCCCCCACTCATGTGTAAGCTCTCTCTCTCAAATAATAAATGAATAGATATTATTATTTATTATTAAAATATTTTATTTATTTGATAGATCACAAGTAGGCATAGAGGCAGGCAGAGAGAGAGAAGAAAGCAGGCTCCCTGATGAGCAGAGAGCCCCATGGGGGGCTCAATCTGAGGACCCTGACACCATGACCTGAGCCGAAGGCAGAGGCTTTAACCCACAGAGCCACCCAGGCGCCCCAATAAATAGATATTTTTAGGTGGATCATCGATTTAAATGTAAAGCTGTAAAAAATTTAGAAAAAACATACTAAAAAAAAAAATCTTCATGGGCGCCTGGGTGGCTCAGTGGATTAAGCCTCTGCCTTCAGCTCAGGTCTTGATCCCAAGGGCATAGGATGGAGTCCAGCATGGGTCTCCCTGCTCAGCAGGGTGTCTGTTTCTCCCTCTGCCCCTCCCCCTGCTTGTGGCACACTCTCTCTCTCTCTCTCTCAAAAACAAAACTTCAGGACCAAGGCAAAGAGTTTTTAGACTTGCCACAATCCATAAAAAAGCACAATCCATAAAATGAAAAAGTAGGTAAATTGAACCCTATCAGAATTAAAAACTTTTTCCCATTGAAAGGCCCTAAGCAGAAGATAAAAAGCAAGCTACAGGGTAAAAGAAAATATTTGCAAACCACGTATCCAATACAGTCCTTGTATCTAGGACATATAAAGAATTTTCACAACTCAAAAAAAAAAAAGAATTTTCACAACTCAACAGTTTAGAAAAAAGTCCAATTAGAAAATGAACAAAAGACAAGAATAGACATTACACTAAAGAGAATTTTCAGATGGCAAACACATGAAGAGATGTTCAACATCATTAGCCATTAGGCAAATGCAAATTAAAACCCCAAAGAGGGGTGCCTGGGTGGCTCAGTTGGTTAATCATCTGCCTTTGGCTTATGTCAGGATCCCAAGGTCCTGGGAAGGAGTCCTGCTGTAAGGCTCCCAGCTCAGTGGGGAGTCTGCTCCTCCCTCTCCCTCTGCCCTTTGCCCCTTCCCTCTGCGCGCTCTCTCTCCCTCTCTCTCAATAAATAAAAACTTAAAAGAAAAAAAGCACTATGAGATATCGCTCACTACATACCTATCCTAATAGCTAAAAAAAAATAAAAGCACCCCACTGGCTCAGTGGGTAGAGCATGCAAATTTTTATTTTTTTTTAAGATTTTATTTATTTATTTGACAGAGAGAGAGAGAGAGAGAGAGATGACAAGTAGGCAGAGAGGCAGGCAGAGAGAGGGAAGCAGGCTCCCTGCTGAGGAGAGAGCCTGATGCGGGGCTCGATCCCAGGACCCTGAGATCATGACCTGAGCCGAAGGCAGAGGCTTTAACCCACTGAGCCACCCAGGCGCCCCGCAAATTTTTATTTTTAAGATTTTATTTATTTATTTGACAGAGAAAGCCAGAGAGCACAAGTGAGGGGAATGGCAGAGGGAGAAGGAGAGAGCATGGGACTCTTGATTGAAGTTGGTGAGGTTATAAATTTGAGTCCCATGTTGGGTGTAGAGTTTACTTAAAAAAGGAAAAAAAAAGAAAAAAGAGGGGTGCCTGGGTGACTCATATTGTTAAGGATCTCTTTTTTTTTTTACAGGTTTTTATGGGAACATGTATTTTCTTTTTTTAATTTTTTAAAATTTAAATTCAATTAATTAACATATAATGTATTATTTGTTTCAGGGGTACTGGTTTGTGATTCATAAGTCTTATATAATACCCAGTGCTCATTACAACACATAGCCTCTGCAATGTCCATCCCCCAGTTACCCCATCCCTCCAACCCCCTCCCCTCCAGCAACCATCAGTTTGTTTCCTTCTCCCCGCACCCCCCCAGTTTGTTTCCTGTGATTAAGAGGCTCTTATGGTTTGTCTCCCTCTCTGTTTTTATCTTGTTTCATTTTTTTCCTCTCTCCTCCTATCCTGTCTTCTTTCTTAAATTCCACATATCAGTGAGATCATATGATAATTGTCTTTCTCTGATTGACTCATTTCACTCAGCATAATACCTTCTAGTTCCATCCACCTCATTGCAAATGGCAGGATTTTTTTTGATGCTAAATATTCCACATAATACTCCATTGTGTGTGTGTGTGTGTGTGTGTGTGTGTGTATTATATTTATAATATATATATATATACCACATCTTCTATATATACCACATCTTCTTTATCCATTCATCTGTTGATGGACATCTGGGCTCTTTCCATAATTTGGCTATTGCTGCTATGAACACTGGGGTGCACGCCCCTTTGGATCAGTACATTTGTATCTTTGGCATAAATACCAGTAGTGCAATTGCTGGGTCATAGGGTAGCTTTACTTTCAACTTTTTGAGGAACCTCCATACTGTTTTCCAGAGTGGCGGCACCAGCTTGCATACCTGTGAGAGTCTACCTCTTGATCTCAGCTCAGGTCTTGATCTTAGAGTCATGAGTTCAAACTCCACATGGGGCTCCAGGTTGGGCTGGACTTGGAGCCTACTTTAAAAAAAAGAGGGGCGCCTGGGTGGCTCAGTTGGTTGAGTGACTGCCTTCGACTCAGGTCATGATCTCGGAGTCCCTGGATCAAGTCCCACATCAGACTCCCGGCTCCATGGGGAGTCTGCTTCTCCCTCTGACCTTCTCCCCTCTCATGTTCTCTCTCACTCTATCTCTCTCAAATAAATAAAAATAAAATCTTTAAAAAAAAAAGAAAAAGGGGCACCTGAGTGGCTCAGTGGGTTGAGGCCTCTGCCTTCGGCTCGGGTCGTGGTCTCAGGGTCCTGGGATCGAGCCCCACGTGGGGCTCTCTGCTCGGCAGGGAGCCTGCTTCCCCCCTCTCTGCCTACTTGTGATCTATCTCTCTCTGTCAAATAAATAAATAAAATCTTTAAAAAAAAATAAAAATAAATAAAAATAAATTAAAAAATGATAAAAAAAAATAGTGACAGTGCTGTTGAGAAGGTAAAGAAACTGGATCCACTTATACATTGTGCGTGGGAATGTAAAATGGTATAGCCCTTCTGGAAAAGTTTGGCAGTTTCTTATAAAATTAACCAGGTACTTACCATATGAACTAACAATTGCCTTCATTGGTGTTTATTCCAGAAAAATTAAAGATTTATGTTCTGTTCACACAAAAACCTGTATAGAG
Organism: Nasua narica; assembly: GCA_028533885.1. Lineage (NCBI taxonomy): Eukaryota > Metazoa > Chordata > Mammalia > Carnivora > Procyonidae > Nasua > Nasua narica. The sequence continues at coordinate 22,397,127 of CM052804.1, read as the reverse complement.
ATGTTCCTAGCAGCTTTATTTGTAATAGCCTGAGACTGGAAACAATTCAAATATCGATCTAGTGAAAGTTCAAACAAGCTAGGGTCCATCCATCCATACCATGGAACACTGTTCAATACTAAAAAAAGAAAAAAAGAAAAAAATATATTGACACACAGCAATGTGGATAGATCTCAAAGGAGATTATGCTAACTGAAAGAAGCCAATCACAAAAGATCGCACATTATTGCATTTATATAATGTTCCTGAATTCACAAAATTTTAAAGATAGAGGATACATTAGGGGTGTCCAGGAGTTTGAGATGGGAGAGAGGGCATGGGAGTATTCCTAAAAGGGTAGTAAAAGGGAATCTTGGAGTGAGGTCCTACTTCTGTGTTTTGATTGTGGTGACAGTTACATGAATCTACACATGTAATAAAGTTGCATAGAACTATTTACACACACAAATGAGTGCATGTAAAAATGATGAGATCTGAATAAACTCTGCAGATTACACCAATGTCAATTTCCTGGGTTGATATTGTTCTACAGTTACGCAAGATGTTACCATTAGAAGACACTGGGTGAAGGATACATAGTACTTCCTTGTACTTTTTTTTTTTTTTGCAACTTCCCATAAATATTATCTTTTCAGTGAGCTCTACGCCCAACATGGGGCATGAACTCACGATCTTGAGATCAAGAGTCGCACACTCCACCAACTGAACCAGCCAGGCATCCCACAACTTTCCATAAATCTACAATTATTTCAAAATTTAAAAAAATCTGGGGCACCTGGGTGGCTCAGTGGGTTAAAGCCTCTACCTTTGGCTCAGGTTATGGTCTCAGGGTCCTGGGATCAAGCCCCGCATCGGGCTCTCTGCTCAGTGGGGAGCCTGCTCCCCTTCTCTCTCTGCCTGCCTACTTGTGATCTCTCTCTGTGTGTCAAATAAATAAATAAAATCTTTTTTAAAAATTAAAAAAAAATTTTATAGCGATGCTGGCTTAGTCAGAAGAATGTGCAACTCCTGATCTTGGGGTGGTGAGTTCAAGCTCTACGTTGGGTGTAGAGATTACTTAAAAATAAAAGTTTAAAAAATAAAATAAACTTAAAAAAATTTTTTTGTTCTTTATTTTTTAAAGATTTTATCTATTTATTTGCCAGAGGGAGAGAGAGAGCACACAAACAGGAGGAGAGTGAGAGGGAGAAGCAGGCTCATGGCTGAGAAGGGAGCCTCAAGTGGGACTCAATCCCAGGACCCTGGGATCATGACCTGAGCAGAAGGCAGATAGATGCTTAACCAACTGAACCACTCAGGCATCCCTTGTTCTTTAAATAGAGTCAGGAAAGCTAACTGAGACTACACTGTTAGTCGAACTGGGAGATGCTGGTGGTTTGGACTGTGTGATGACAAAGGAGAGAGGGAAAAATGGTTAGTTACAGGATGTATATTCAAGATTAAGGGGTGCCTGGGCGGCTCAGTGGGTTAAAGCCTCTGTCTTTGGCTCAGGTCATGATCTCGGGGTCCTGGGATCAAGCCCTGCATCGGGCTCTCTGCTCAGCGGGGAGCCTGCTTCCCCTTCTCTCTCTGCCTGCCTTTCTGCCTACTTGTAATCTCTCACTCTCTCTCTCTGTCAAATAAATAAATAAATAAATAAATAAATAAATAAATAAATCTTTAAAAAAAAAAAGATTAAGCCCATAGGTCTTACTGAAGGATAGAATATGGAACATAAGAAAAAAAATGGATTTTGGCTCCTAGTTTTCTTTCTTTTTTTTAAAAGATTTTAATTTTTTAAGTTTGGGGGGTTTTTTTAAGATTTTATTTTATTTAAGATTTTATTTATTTATTAGAGAGACTGAGAATGAGAGGGGAGAAGGTCAGAGGGAGAAGCAGACTTCCCGCAGAGCCGGGAGTCCGATATGGGACTCGATCCCGGGACTCCGGGACCATGACCTGAGCCGAAGGCAGTCGCCCAACCAACTGAGCCACCCAGGCGCCCGTTTAAGATTTTATTTTTAAGCAATCTCTTAACATGGGGCTCGAACCCACAACCCTGCGATCAAGAGTTGCACCTTACACTGACAGAGCCAGCCAGGCGCCCCCTAGCTTTATTTCTTTCCCGTCTTTCTTTCCTTCCTTCCCCTAGTTTTATTTCTTTCCCTTCCTTCCTTCCTTCCTTCCTTCCTTCCTTCCTTTTTTTTTTTTTTTTTTTTTTGGAGAGGGTGCATTAAATATCAGTTCAATAGTTATCTACAAAGCTCCTTTATAAGTTGTTGGAGTCCACTGCCCTAGTGCTTCTAAAACCTCTACGTACAAACAAATCACATGGGGAGTTGTTAAAATGCAAACTCTGATTCAGTAGGTCTAGTAAAGCCTGAGAGTTGAATGATTCCAATATTGTTGACTGAGAGACTCTGCAAGACCATGTCCTAGAGCCAGGTTCTTTTAAAGGTGTTATAAGCCTTAGTAGGTAGGGGAGGATCTTGCCCAGGCAGGTACTGGAGAAAGGGAACAGGCATTGGAAAATGGGAAGATTTCATCTCTTCCTGGAAGCCATCCTAATTACATGACTCACCCTACCCTTCCTTGCCCAACCCTACACACAACCCTTCAGGGTCCTGTAGGTAAATGTTTCAGGAAACCAAATCAGAAAATAGTAAGAATTTAAAGCTAACAGTAATATATTTTTCAAGTTTTATTTACTTATTTAAGTAATATCTGTACCCAACTGGGACATAAACTCATGACCTAGAGGTCAAGAGTCACATGCTTTTCTGACTGAGCCAGGCAGACGCCCCTGAACTATGAATAATCTTAATGGGCATATGGGCCAATCTCTCCAGAAACCCTAGTAAAGGGTTTCAGTTTCTACCTGAAACGTCCAAGAATGGGAATTCACTCCCTCAAACATCAGATCCCTGGCCTTCCAATCTCTTCTTGCTTAAACAGCAACAATAAAACAGTAAACTTGCAAATTGAATATAGTCACCCCCCCCAAAAAAAATAACAGGAGTAATGTTTAGTGAACTGCGCTAACCACTTCAGCTATTGTGGAGAAAGAAGAGTGGCACTGGGCTGCCTTGGTAGAGTAGGGGGAAGGTTTCATAGAAGTATGATCGGGATACACAGAGAAGATGGTAAATGGGTAAGTCTTTAGGTACTGGGAGACAAGGAAAATAGCCAAGTGCAGAGGATGCAAGCAGGGAAAAATAAAAAATTTCGAGAAACTGATTGGACACTCCTAATAGAGTAGTCTAGGATAGTGGGGGATAAGACCAGCAGATTAATGACAAGCCTTGAATGCTAGTCTGAGAGGTCGGGGCCATGGTTAATGGAGAGTCATGGAAGCTTTGAGGGTAGAACAGTGACCTGAGAAACATTTTAAATTCTAGAACTCCATAAAACTATTTATTCATAGTCGTGGCTATTTATTCACTCACTTTACAGACATACACACAGACCAAAAGAGATGGCGCAATTTATTCAAGAGTACACCAGTACAGGGTGCCTGGGTGGCTCAGTGGGTTAAAGCCTCTGCCTTCTGCTCAGGTCATGATCCCAGGGTCCTGGGATAGAGCCCCTCATCAGGCTCTCTGCTCAGCAGGGAGCCTGCTTCCCCCTCTCTCTCTGCCTGCCTCTCTGCCTACTTGTGATCTTTCTCTGTCAAATAAATAAATAAAATCTTAAAAAAAAGAAAAAAGAGTACACCAGTACATAGGGAAAGCTATGCTTTAGAACAGTAAAGAATCTAGCTATAGTCTGGAGGGCAGATTGGATAGGAAGAGGCTGGAAGCAAAGAGGCCCCTAAGGAAGATGCTGACATCATCAGTAATCAAGGCATGAAGATTAAAGCGGTCAAAGGGATGTTTGTGCTAGAATTCATAGGATAAACCAACAAGGTTTGGGAAATGATTGAATACGATTAAAAGAGCTGGAGAGGAACTCTATCGCAGCAGTGATAGGGCTGAAGAGCATGAGTCTGTTTTCAAGGGATGTAGGGGTGATTCTTGGCTCAACCACGTATCAGTTATGTGACCTCAGACAAGATACTCGACATCGCCAAGCAAACTCTGTTTCTCCATTTGTTAAATGGGAATCATACTACATCAAAATACTGTATCCTCAACTACATCAAGAGTGTTGTGAGGAGGGATGCCCGGGTAGCTCAGTTGGTTGAGCGGCTGCCTTTGGCTCAGGTCATGATCCCAGCGTCTTGAGATCGAGTCCCGCATCGGGCTCCTTGCTCCGCAGGGAGCCTGCTCCTCTCTCTCTCTCTGCCTGCCTCTCTGCCTGCTTGTGTTCTCTCTCTGTTAAATAAATAAATAAAATCTTTAAAAAAAAAAAAGAGTGTTGTGAGGATTATATAAAGTAATGTAATCAATATTTAACACAGTGTCTGGTACATAGTAAATAATAAATAGCTGTTTAGTTTTTTTATATCTATGGGTGACAGAATTTTACACCTAAGAATTGTGACAATAATGATATTAACAGACAGGGGCGCCTGGGGGGCTCAGTGGGTTAAAGCCTCTGCCTTCGGCTCAGGTCATGATCTCAGGGTCCTGGGATCGAGCCCCACATCGGGTTCTGTGCTCAGCAGGGAGCCTGCTTCCTCCTCTCTCTCTACCTGCCTCTCTCTCTACTTGTGATCTCTCTCTGTGTCAAATAAATGAATAAAATATTTTTTAAAAAATGATATTAACAGACATTGGGAAGTCCAGAAAGCTAGCTAGAGGAGGGTGAGTTTCCTGTAATGCGTTTGATGGAAGGTGATGCAAGAGAGAAAATATCCAATAACCAATTAAAGACATATATCTGGGGTTCAGAAGAGATGCTAAGGAGAGATGTGGGGATTATCTCATAAAAGTGATCTCTAAATACCTTGAAGCTAAACAAGAAAGTATTGGCAATAATCTTTTTTTTTTTTTAAAGATTTTATTTATTTATTTATTAGGAGAGAGAGAGAGAGTGAGAGAGAGCATGAGAAGGGAGAAGGTCAGAGTGAGAAGCGGACTCCCCTGGAGCTGGGAGCCCGATGTGGGACTCGATCCCGGGACTCCGGGATCATGACCTGAGTCGAAGGCAGCTGCTTAACCAACTGCGCCACCCAGGCG
>CM052804.1:22343101-22391528 GCA_028533885.1 Nasua narica | reverse complement strand
TTTTTTTTTAAAGATTTTATTTATTTATTTATTAGGAGAGAGAGAGAGAGTGAGAGAGAGCATGAGAAGGGAGAAGGTCAGAGTGAGAAGCGGACTCCCCTGGAGCTGGGAGCCCGATGTGGGACTCGATCCCGGGACTCCGGGATCATGACCTGAGTCGAAGGCAGCTGCTTAACCAACTGCGCCACCCAGGCGCCCCAATAATCTTTTTTTTTTAAGGCAGACTTTTTGTGATTGTGCAGGTATGAATTCCAGTGGTATTTGCCAACCAAATATGCATATTAAAAATGTCATACGTGTCTTCTAGAATTTTCACAATGATACAGTATATGCTATATTTTGCCAAGCCTAGAGTATTTTAGAAATGAGATTATACAGGGGCACCTGAGTGGCTTAGTCCATTGAGTGTTCAACTCTTGATTTCGGCTCAGGTCGTGATCTGTGTTGTGGGATGGAGCCTCGTGTTGGGCACTCCACTCATGGGGGAGTCTGCTTGAAATTCTCTCTCTCTCTCTGCCCCATCCTCTGCTCACACTCACTCTCTCTCAAATAAATAAATAAGTCTTAAACAGAAAGAAACGTAATTATATAAAAATAATTTTAGTATTCTAATATATATTATCTGGAACTGATATTAATTATACTGTAATTTATTTTTTAGGGCTTTTTTTAAGATTTTATTTGAGGTGCGCCTGGGTGGCTCAGTCGTTAAACGTCTGCCTTCAGCTCAGGTCATGATCCCAGAGTCCTGGGATCCAGCCTCGCATTGGCTCCCTGCTCGGCGGGAGGCCTGCTTCTCCCTCTCCCACTCTCCCTGCTTGTGTTCCCTCTCTCGCTATGTCTCTGTCAAATAAATAAATAAAATCTTAAAAAAAAAAAAGATTTTATTTATTTGAAAGAATAAGCTAGAGAGAGAACACAAGCCGGGAGGGAGGGGGAGAGAGGGAGGCAGACTCCCTGCAGAGCAAGGAGCCCCATGTGGGACTCAATCCCATGACTCTGGGTTCATGACCTGAGCCAAAGGCAGATGCTTAAAAGATTGAAAGCCACCCGGTCTGGAGAGCACCCCAGTAATCTGTAAGTATTAAAGAGTATCTTAAAAGGAGTAATAAGCAATAACTGCCATTCATTTGTTACACAAAAATGAACAATAATAGATAACATATATTGAAAGATTGCTCTGTGCCAGGGCACCTGGTGGCTCAGTGGTTAAGCATCTGCCTTCGGCTCAGGTCATGATTCCAGGGTCCCGAGATCGAGCCATGTGTAGGGTTTCCTGCTCGATGGGAAGCCTGCTTCTCCCTCTCCCACTCCCTCTGCTTGTGTTCCCTCTCTCACTGTGTATTTCTCTCTCTGTCAAATAAATAAATAAAATCTTAAAAAATAAGAAAAAATAAAACAGCTTAAAAAAAAAGATTGCTCTGTGCCAGGCACAAAGTGCTTTATTTATAGTAATTTGCACAACCACTTCGTGAGGTAAATACTATTTTTGTCTTCATGTTTTAGGTGGGGAATCTGTTGGTGACTTGCCCAAATTCAGACAGCCAGAAGAAATAGATCCAGGACTTAAAGCCCGTCCGTGCAGGGCCAGAGGTTCGTGTCTAAATTACGTGTGTGCTTCTTCTCCATGGGGAAGGCTTTATTCCTGAGTCTCACCTTCATGAGGGATCACTGCGAGGTGCAAAGAAATCATCATTCGAAACCAACAAGACAGCTAGCTCTAACACTGCGCAAAATAGTATTGATTCAGGTCATGACTGTCCTGCTATTAATGATTTAAGGAATCGGGGCAACTAATGCATTATGCCCACATGTGAGAAACAGAAAGGCATCTTGGGATGCAGGGCAAAGAGAGGCCATTCATAATACTAATTAGGAATGAGTCCCAAGGGAATCTTCACTGCCCATAATCAAGAATGAAGTATGAACTCTCCCACTTTTGACTCCAGAATCAAACTACAAATCAAACCGCAGGATCATTTGGTGAAGGTAATTGCTTGTGTTTTGCAAAAACAAAACAAAAAAAACACCCCCCCCCCAAAAAAAAAACACAGGGCACTTGTCTGTCTCTGGCTCAGTGATATGTGTAAGGAAACTACCTCATCAATCTTCTGAGTGAGGCCTGATCCTTGGGAGGGTGGGGAGGAAGGAAGAGATTTAGGGAGAAACCTGCAAAATTTGCCAATTGGGGAAGGAAGTCCTAAAGAGATTTCTCACACAGTCTGGTACAGCAGCTGGAGGTGGGCCTGATTCTAATTCCTAGTTTACAGATGGGGAAAAATGAGGCCCAGGAACGTTAAATAGTTTAGCCAAGACCACAAAACCGGTTAAGAGACCGAGGCTGGCTGTCGATCCGTGTCACTCTTCCTCCAGAGCTCACATGCATAACTACCACACTATGCCATAGAACATAACATCATGTCCCGAATTCTAGACTTCCCCAGCCCAATGAGACCCCCCAAGGATCACCGGGCAACCCAAGTGAGATCAGTCATCTATTTTCTTTCTATTCAACAATACTGCCTTCCTCTGACATTCTTATGTTTTCTGCTCTTGACTACGAGAGCGATGACTCTAATACCTTTGATTTTTTTTTCTCCGTAAGCTCCTCAATCGCATTTATTTTTACATTCTCTTACAACCCTCCTCGTTTCCACTTTCTAAACTTAGATATAATAAAGCCTTTCGCAAAGACACCGGCTCTTTGCCTGTAGCAGTCTCCCTGCTTGCCTTGACCCTGGTGTAGTCTTTCAGACTAAAACTCTCTGGGGGAAGGATTACATGGCTGAAGAGGTGCAAGGTTCAGAGCAGTGACTTCACATTCATCTCCCTCTTGCTTTCTTGTGATTTGATTCTCCAGATCCCCTACTGGGAGTCATGGGCCTGGTGCCTTTTGTCTTCACTGATGATGCTTGTGATACTGGACTGGTTCAGGTTGTCTCCCAGGCTCTCCAGATTGGGGCTGAATATCACATAATCTGTAATTTCTGTAATATGATCGTTGTGCCTTGTGTATTAGTTGGAATGAGCTAGGTTGTGCTAGAGCAAAAAGTCTATCACAAGTCTCAGTGGTTTAATGCCTTAGTCCATCAGGTTTGTGTAACAAAAACACAATGGACTGTGTGACTTATAAACAACAAACATTTATTTCTCACAGTCGTGGAGTGGAAGGATGTCCAAGATCATAATGCCGACACATTCTGCATCAGCCAATCTTGAGTAAGTTCAGTTTTGTTCAGTGCAATGAACTGAATGCTTACATTGAGTCGATAAGACACCGCTTTTTTTTTTAAAGATTTTATTTATTTATTTGACAGAGAGATCACAAGTAGGCAGAGAGGCAGGCAGAGAGAGAGAGGGGGAAGCAGGCTCCCTGCTGAGCAGAGAGCCTGATGTGGGGCTCGATCCCAGGACCCTGAGATCACGACCTGAGCCGATCACCCACTGAGCCACCCAGGCGCCCCGAGACACCCCTTCTTAATGGACAGCAGTCTTCTCAGTGCAACCTTATGTGGTAGAAGGAGGTTTTCTAGAAGGGCACTGTTGGGGAGCAAGAATTTCCTGTCCCCATCAAAAGTCCATTGAAGGCTGGATGAAGAATGAAATTGAGATGTGACAGATTAGCAGGAGAAAACCAAATGCTACAGGGAATCCGCCCAGACACGGAAATTCCGAAGACACTCAGGTAAAATGAGGTCTATATTTCAGCCTGAACTAAGGAGAAGGGGGAAGGGGTCTGGAACATCAAAGGGAAGGAATGGAATTTGTAGGCTAATAAGAAAAAGAGCAGATGTTTGGAAATTAGATATTTGCCCTACAGATAAGTCACTCAGATAAAATTTATCCCAGCTAATATACATTGTTCTGGGAAAGACTCCCAATTTTAGAATCTTTTTCTTTCTCTCTCTCTCTCTTTTCTTTTCTTTTCTTTTCTTTTTTAGATTCTTCTATGTAGTTAAAGGAGGGGCAAAAAGTTTCCCTTGAGCCCACAGGGTCTTAATTGCAGAAAAACAGTCATGCTAAAACGGTTCCACTTGGGTGGCCTGCCCTTCATCCCTACAGCACTAATCCCATTCCTAAGGGCTCTACTTTCATTACTCATCACCTCCCAAAGGTTGTACCTCCTAATACCATCACCTGGGGGGTTAGGATTTCACTATATGAATCTTGCTTTTTTTATGGTGTTTTTTTCTTAAAGATTTTATTTTAAGATTTTATTTATTTTTTATTTATTCAACAGAGAGAGAGAGGGCGTGCACACAAGGGGGAGCAGCAGGCACAGGGAGAAGCAGGCTCCTCGCTGAGCAAGGAGCCTAATGGGGGTTCGATCCCAAGACCCCAGGATCATGACCTGAGCCAAAGGCAGATGCTTAACAACTGAGCCACTCAGGCACCTCTTAAAGATTTTATTTTTAAGTAATCTCTACACCCCACGTAGGGCTCAGACTTACGACCCCGAGATCAAGAGTTACGAGCTCTTCCAACTGAGGCAGCCAGGCACCTCTCCCTATGTGAATTTTGGAGGAAACACGAACACTGAGTCCATTGCACCGCACAAAACCAAATCTGCTGTAGGGCCAGCACCTCTGCAGTTCAATCCCCACCTTCCAGTGATTTTGGGAACCTGTCCCCCCCATCTGTCATCTCCATATAATGCCTCTATGATGCCGAACCACAGGGCAGAGAAAGCTGGGGGTGTGGGGGGACACCCATGGTAGCTCTTAAATGGCTGGTTTGGCCTGGATGTCACTGCTCCTTTGAGCCCGTGGACCAGCACTAGTGGAATGGCCCTGCATAACGCAAAGGGAGATGGGAAATGGGGAGGACCACACGGCATTCTGTGAGCAGGAAAGGTCTTTGCTTTCTTCTTGTTCCTGCATCATATGCTGCAGTCTTGTCTCTCCCTTTCCCAGTCCGGTCCCTCAGCCTGTACCTTGTGTACATCTTGTACCTTGGACTTTAACCTTCTACCTCCAAATCCACAAATTATAGTTTAATCCAGTGCTAGTTCTTTGGAGTATTTTATCTCCTACCAGATGACCCTGCCCTTTCGCTGGCATGCCTCATGGCTGGAATGTTGTCACCCTCATCCCTGTGTCTCGTTTTTGCATCTAGTCATTTTCCAGGAGCTACCCAGCGGAGAGTGGTCTGGAAAGACCTCCTAACTTCCTGCACTTGAAATTGTAGTAAACCCAAGAGACGTTCTCTCTCTGGAGTGGAGTAAAGAAAGGGAGACAGGGGGCACCTGGGTGGCTCAGTTGGTTAAGCAACTGCCTTCGGCTCAGGTCATGATCCCGGAGTGCCGGGATCGAGTCCCACATCGGGCTCCCAGCTCCATGGGGAGTCCGCTTCTCACTCTGACCTTCTCCCTTCTCATGCTCTCTCTCACTCTCTCTCTTTCCTAATAAATAAATAAAATCTTAAAAAAAATTAAAATATATATATATATAAAAAAAAGAAAGGGAGACAGGGAAAACACCGAAGGGATCAAAGCAGGGTGAACCAGTTCTCCGGAAGCCAGGTCCAGGAGCCCCCCTGGCTCACTCTCTCCCTAGGACAGTTTAATAGAGTTGAGATAAAAAGTCCTCTGGGAAAGGACACCAGTGCTCTCTGATAGAGACGGTTCTCCCTCTGCACAGTTTACTTTCTGATCAGAATGAGCATTAGGATGGGGCACCTGACTGGCTCAGTTGGTGGAGTGTGGGACTCTTGATCTTGGGGTTGTAGGTTTGAGCCCCGTGTTGGTTGAAGAGATTACTTAAAAATAGATAAACTTTAAATATAGACATATAAATATAGACATATATATATATATATTTTAAGATTTTATTTATTTATTTGACAGAGAGAGAGATCACAAGCAGGCAGAGAGGCAGGCAGAGGGAGAGGGGGAAGCAGGCTCCCTGCTGAGCAGAAAGCCCGATGTGGAGCTCAATCCCAGGACGCTGAGATCATGACCCAGGCCTAAGGCAGAGGCTTTAACCCACTGAGCCACCCAGGCGCCCCTATTTTTTTTTTTAATTAAGTAAATTCTACCCACAGTGTGGGGCTTGAACTCATGACCCCGAGATCAAGAATTGCATGCTCTACAGACTAAGCCAGCCAGGTACCCCAAAATAAAAAAAAAAAAATCTTAAAAAAAAAAAAGAAAGAGCATGGAGCACTTGATCTCGGTGTCATGAATTCGAGCCCCATGTTGGGGGTAGATGTTACTTAAACAAATAAATAAACCTAAAAAGAATGAGCATTAGTGTCTTGCTTTTGCTTTTAATTAAATACACTAGAAAGGCAGTACTTAAGGAAATTTAAAAGAAAGAAGAATTTATCCTACAAACCTAATAACCTAATAGTTATTTTTGTTTGCATGCTTCTTTCCAGTTGTAGGGGAGGAAAAAAATACATCTTTTCCTCTGCCCATTTTGTGTTCTCCAGCAGAGAACGTATAAATCCGACTGTCCAAAGGCAGATTAACTGGGGCGCCAGGCTGGCTCAGTAGGTGGAGCCTGTACCTCCTGCTCTCCAGGTTGTAAGTTCGAGCCCCACATTGGGTGTAGTGATTACTGAAAAATAAAATCTTAAAAAAAAGAAAAGGCAGATTAACGAAAGAAAAACAAACAGAACTTTATTACCATATGCATGGCACATGTATATATGGAAACCCCTAGGGATGAACAGCCCCAAAAGAATGGTTAGAATTTGGGCTCATATCCCATCTAAGGCTAAACAAAAGAAAAGGGGCCTGGAGCTTCTACTGCCTGACTCAGTCTGACTCTTGGTTTCAGCTCAGGTCATGATCCCAGCGTCCTGGGATCGGGCCCCAAATTGGGCTCCTTGCTCAGCACGGAGTCTGCTTCTCCCTCTACCTGCTGCTCCCCCTGGTTGTGCTCTCTCTCTGTCAAATAAATAAAAATAAAATCTAAAAAAAAAAAAAAAAGAAGCTTTACGTTCTCTGGTCAGTTTTCTATAAAAGACCAACCATAAAAGCCCTCAGTGGTAACCCATGCAGGACGACTCTCACTCTAGAGAGCTTTCTATCTCTTCTCACCTTCACTTAATAAACTATCACTCCACCCTTTTGTGTCTGCAAGATTCATTCTTCGACTCTGTGGGACGAGAACCCTACCACCCTCCTCCCTTTGGTTATAATCCTGTCTCTGGTGCTCCTGTAGGAGACATGCTGTTTGAGGGCAGCTCTGTAATCTCAGAGGCTGTCTTCAGTAAGGTCGTCAGGTTCAGTTACTTCAAGCATTCTTCTCGTGTCAAGGCTTTAAGTCACATCTCCAGTGGGGCCACTTGTCCCCTGAACATACCCAGAGTCTGTAGTTTTCAAGGAGTGATATCATCCTGCAGAAATCCTTCCATGAGAAAGGAGGCACTGCTACAGACCCACAGGTTGTGATTTTGAAACAGTGACTCCTAGAGGTCGCCTGGGTGGCTCAGTCTGTTGAGCATCTGCCTTAGGCCCAAGTCAAGGTACCAGAATGCTAGGATTGAGCCTGCCTTGGGCTCCCTGCTCAGCAGGGAGTCTGCTTCTCCCTCTCCCTCTGCCTGCCACTTCTGCTGCTTGTGCTCTCTCTCATGCTCTGTCAAAAAGAAAGAAAGAAAAAGAAAGAAAGAAAGAAAAAGAAAGAAAGAAAGAAAGAAAGAAAGAAAGGAAGGAAGAAGGAAGGAAGGAAGGAAAGAAAGAAAGAAAGAAAGAAAGGTCTTAAAAAAAAAGACTGAAAGAGTAACTCCTTGTAAGAGGAGATGCCCATAGGAGATGGAGCTGGGCTTGGCACCTTGCTAATAATTGGACAGGAATTAATAATGTAAGTTACATTTACTGAATACATATGTGCCAGCCACTATTCTAAGTGCTTTATGTGTATTATCTCATTGAACCTTCACAACAACCCTAGGAGATGGGTATTCTTATGCTCAACCTCATTTTACAGAAGAGGAAACTGTGGTGTAAGAGAGTAACTTTTCTTTTTTTTTTTTTTTTAAGATTTTCTTTATTTATTTGAGAGAGAGAGAGAGCGAGAGCAAGCGAGCATGAGAGGGGAGAAGTCAGAGGGAGAAGCAGACTCCCCCCTGAGCAGGGAGCCTGATGCGGGACTCGATCCCGGGACTCCAGGACCATGACCTGAGCCGAAGGCAGTCGCCCAACCAACTGAGCCACCCAGGCGCCCCAAGAGTAACTTTTCTAAGGCAGCGCAGCTAGTAAGTTGCAGGAGTATAATTCGGACCCCAGGAGCTAATTCCAGACCCCTTGTATACTCTCAGTCAGTGGTATTTATTGCTTTGTGCTTGGCCAAGATTTTGAATTTTACCATTTCTACAAAGCAGTAAAGAATATATTTCTCTGAGTCTTGGTTTCTGCTAATTTGATAGTAAACAAAATGTTATTTCCTTATATGCAACATTTGTATAATAGTAGAATGGAACATAAGCCAGAATATGTCTCTTCTTCTGGATTTATGATCTTAGACCAAATATGTATTATTTGGCTTCTGACTTCAGAATTTGGAAAAAACGGAGGCCAAAGAGGGCATTGAGCTGAGTCCAGCATTCTAGATATGAGCTTCAGTGGAGCCAGACGTGACTGTGGGTGATTCCTCAGTTGTAAAAGGAGGGAGTTGGATTCCACTGCTCGCGAAGGGACCTCCTAATGCTCAGATCTCATTTCCAAAGGAGTAAATCTCTACGGGGAGTTCCCAGCACGGAGGCAGAAGGCAAGAGCAAGTGCCTACCTTGAAAGAGGCCAACTGTCTGGTGCCCCTTGAGTCACGCAGATCAAATTGAAATGAACAAATGAGTATCTGTTTCCCGCTTCTCGCTTCTCGTGTGTGAGGCTCATTGGCAACGGTACTGTGCTTAGGTGTTTGGCTCTGCTTCTCCGACTACAAATAAGCTGCCAGTGTGAAGGGTGAGTCATTTTCATACATGACTATGTGGAGGACAAAAGTGACAAAGGTCACAGAGGCCCCGTGTGCCGATGATTTCCCTACTGACCAGATACCGCACCTTGTTCCCAACCAGCCCCTCTTTTTCTGTTTTATTGTAGATAAGCCGTAGACCTTAAATAGAAAACTGATTCAACAGTACTTGATTGTGTTTTAGTTTGCTCATATCCTGTTCTCTGTTTGTGGACTGGCCTTGTCCTTATTGCTGGATTTTTGTACTTTTCTAGGGGAATAGACACTGATGATAACGTTGGTGTTAATGACCACAGTTTGCACAGTGATTACATATGCATATATGCATAGTTGCTTTGGCATAGTCAGCCATGGGCCTGGTGATGCGGCAGTGTGTGGACGAGTTCCCAGCTTTCTCTTGAGGGAGTAAAGTCTTATCAGGACAAGATCCATCCTGGGCAAAATTGTAAAGTAATGTCTTGTTTTCAGGTGATCTTTCTGTTTCATTTCTGAGGATTTTTCTGTTTCATTTCTGGGATCTCCATTCTTCACCCCCATCCCTATGGCCAGTGCCTTCATTCTAATCTAATCAAAGCTAATTCTTTCTAATTAAAGCTTCTCTCTTCTTTTTTGAAGTAGGCTCCATACCCAATGTGGGGCTCAAACTCATGACCTGAGATTAAGAGTCACACATTCATTCCACAGACTGGTGCCAGCCAGGTGCCCTGAAGCTTCTCACTCACTAGGCCTTAGTCTCATTGGCTATAAAATGGGAGGCAAGTCGGGGTAGAAAGACACTAAACATTTTTTCTTTCCTTTTTTTTTTAGAGAGAGGAGTCGGGGGAGCAGAAAGAAAGAGAATCCTGAAGCAGACTCCCTGCTGGGTGAGGGGCTTGATCTCAGGACCCCAAGATCGTGACCTGAGCAGGCACCAAAAGTTGGATGCTTAAGCGACTGAGCCATCCAAGGTGCCTCGCTAACATTCCTTCCTAACCTAACTTCTTTTTCCAGATCTGCCTTCCTAAGAAGCGATGACATAAACTCCAAAATTAGTTCAGGCTTCTTTCCCTTCCCCATAAAATACCCATCCCCTTGGGGTTCCTTCATATAGTTATTTGTTAGAAATTAGTTGATTAAACAAAATATAAAGGCTGAGGGGGTGCCTGGCTGGCTCAGACAGTAGAGCATGGGACTCCGCATCTCGGGGTTGTGAGTTCAAGCCCCATGTTGGGTGCAGAGATTACTTAAAAAAAAAAATCTTAAAAATTAAAAAATGTAAGGGGTGAAATTGGACCATGTGTTTCATAAAATGATTCATCCTAGCAGTATCATCCACAGATAAGCCTTACCTACATCCATAAGTGAATGACTTCGAATGGTTTGTCCAGCTGTTATCTTTCTTTGTGATCCCGCCCAGAAGCTCCTCAAACCAAAGTGTTCAAAGTGAACTTATTTTATTTTAAAGATTTATTTACTTATTTTAGAGAGAGACTCAGCGAGCATGAGCAGGTAGGGGCAGAGGGAGAGAGGGGCAGAGTCAAGCCGACTCTGCACTGAGTGTGGAGCCTGATCGCACCACCCTGACATAAGGACCTGGGCTGAAACCAAGAGCTGGGCACCAGCCAGGCACCCCTGAACTTATTTTAAAAAAGCAAACTTCCTTCCTGAATTAGCTCTCTTGATTGGTGCTACCACCATTTACTTATTTGCCCAAGCCAGAAATCTGTGAGTCCCTTTCTGTCACCCTCTAAATCTAGCAAGTTCTGTCCATTGGCTCTTTCAAATATTTCCCACACCCATAACCATGGCCCTTACCTTAAGTAACACGGGGATGGAGAGGTGGGGAGGGAGATTGACAGATGCCAATGGAATCCTAAGGGAAAGATCTAAAATCAGTTGAAGCATATACACCAAGACATTAACCTGGTAAACCAGACAAAATTCTTGCCCCTTACCCACAGTATTCTGCCTCCCTCCATGCACCCCCCCCGCCATTTCGGCATATTTGTGGTCTTGCCAGCAGGGCACCCAAAATGCAAAGAAAATCACCGATCACTGATAAGATTTACCCAGGAGTTTGAAGTCGAGATGGAGAAAGAGCAATGGGAAAAGGCCTCACTTATTCAGACTGGAACACCGCTAGGATAGAGGAAAGGAGAACAGCTATGAAGACCATAAAACTATCAGATGTTCAACTTTATTTTTGGAAGTCCATGCTTTGTTTCAGAGAGTTAGAGGGGTGTTGAATAAGTGGAAAGTACCACTGAGGACTCTACCCTTCTATCATCTGGGGCACAGGAAGATGCTGCCCTGAAGACCACCCATACCAACCTAGGGACCAAGTACATCAAGGTAGTCTGTGCTGCGGGGTCAGGCCCTGGGAGGCCTGGAGGCTTAGCTTTGCAAGCCGAACCTGGGGACTTGGTGGCAGAAGTGGATGGTAGGCAGCAGCTGGCTCGGAGGTGAGGGCTGCAGGGAAGGCTGCCATCCCAGCCAGACTGCAGAGACATCTCACAGAACATCAGAGTCGAAGGAGGCCTAATGAGACAGGGAGCGATACGTGGGGGATGGGGAGCAGAGCACGAGCTGCAGTAGCTCAAACCTTTAACGTTGGAGGCCCAGGCACACAAGAATATCACCTGCTTGAGACCGGCAAGAGACCAGATGATCCAAATATCCCATTCACCTTTATCCACCTCCAACAAGTGGCTAAAGACATACTTCGCCCTCTTACTCTAAGTGCTCTTACGAGGAGTTTCAGGAGTAGTGGTTAGTCAAAAGACTCAGTGTTTTTGTTGTATTTATTTGAGAGAGAGAGAGCACAGAGGGAGAGGGAGAGGAAGAAGCAGACTCTGTGCTGAGCAGAGGTCATGACCCAAACCCAAGATAGCCACTTAACCGACTGAGCCACCCAGGTGCCCCAGGATTCATTATTCTTATTCAAGAGAGGCCACACATGCATGTGACCAAAAGGGACTATTTCAATAATCCTTTTAGACCAAGCTTTCCTTTGAACTAGGTCTGTTCTGTGAGCGTGGTCTCAGGAAGTAGGCCAGATTTGGTTTAGACAAAACAAATCATTTTTCTCTGCTTATCTGAATCTGGGAGTTAACCTCCAAGCCAAGCATCTGCAGAGCTTACCTTCCCCTTGGCAAAATCCTTCAGGACATCTTTGCCTAAATAACCTCCAGACATAACTGTTCTTTTCTCCTTGCCATCACTATACCTTGTATGTATGTAGATTTCACTAGCACATGGTTTATGCCTCCCAGGCTTGCCTCCCTTACTGGACTGCTCATCTTAAGGGCAAGTACTATGCCTGACCTATGTTAATCTTAGCCTAGAACCTTCACCTTGGGCCTAGCATAGGACCCAACGCTTCCTAGGCAACAAGTGTTGGCTGAATTGCACTTAGTTCTTAAAGATGGTGGTTTTCAGGAGTAATGTTTTAGATCATTGGGATCTTCCCCCCAAATCATATACATAAACGAACTGGCATTTAGAAGAAATAGATAGTTTCTTCTCACCTCCATCCTTTCCCAGCATGCCTGTTAATAAGTGTGTCAAAATTAATTTCTAAACTAGAATGAATTTGCAATGTTATCCCCAATGAAATCTATTTAAAAACTTTTGGAAATGGGCATTGAGTTCGTCTGATGTTTCCTAAAATTTTAATCTATGTCTTTCTCATCGATTTACTTAAGAGACTCAAGTGAGGGAGTAGGGGTGGAGTGGGGGACCAAAATTCAGGTTTCTTGTTGGCAATTCTCACTGGGTGCTTATTTACTCCAGAGAAAAGAAGTTCCCTTCTATGTACTTGACTCCTCTCCCCAAGGACAATGAGGACTTTCTGGATCACCCTGCAGATTGTCAAATGTTAACCATGTGACATCTGGAAGATGGGATTCTATGGGTGATACATTTTTTTTAACATTTTATTATTATTATTTTTTATTTGACAGAGAAAGATCACAAGTAGGCAGAGAGGCAGGCAGAGAGAGAGGTGGAAACAGGCTCCCTACTGAGCAGAGAGCCCGATGCGGGGCTCGATCCCAGGACCCTGAGATCACGAGGCATCAAGCCACTGAGCCACCCAGGAGCCCCTTATTATTATTTTTTTAAGATTTTATTTATTTATTTGACAGAGAGAGAGATCACAAGTAGGCAGAGAGGCAGGCAGAGAGAGAGTGGGGAGCAGACTCCCGGCTGAGCAGAGAGGTCGACGAGGGGCTCCATCCCAGGACCCTGAGATCATGACCTGAGCCGAACGCAGAGGTTTTAACTCACTGAGGCACCCAGGCGCCCCTCTATGGGTGATTTTAATTTTCTTCTCTGTATTTAGCAAATATTCTATAATGAGTCTGCATTTGTCTGTAACTGGGGGAAAAAAATCCAACCTGCTATTTTAAAAACATATCTTTTGGGATGCCTGAGTGGCTGAGTCGGTTAAGCATCTGCCTTTGACTCAGGTCATAATCCTAGGGTCCTGGGATTGAGCCTGGAATCAGGCTCCCTGCTCAGCAGAGGTCTGCTTCTCCCTCTGTCCCTCTTCCTTGCTCCTTCTCTCTCTCTGACAAATAAATCAATCAAATCTTAAAAATATATATATATATATATCTTTTATTCCCAGAGTGTACTTCAGCTCTATGTGTAAAAAGTATACTGAGGTGGGTGATGAGCCTTTTTCCCTGAACCCAAGTCAGAAGGAAGTAGAGAAAAATAGACCTTAATACAAATATGACCAATATTCCTTGGACCCATTAAAAACAGCCTTAGGTACTGGGATTCTTGCTTCAGCCATATATTCTGCCTCCTCATTTTATTTTTTCTTAATTTGAAGATTTCATTTATTCATAACAGAGAGAGGGAGAGAGTGAGAGAGAGAGAGAGTGCACAAGCAGGGGGAGGGAAGGGGCAGAGGGAGAGGGAGAAGCAGCCTTTTCAGTGAGCAGGGACCCCCAATGCAGGGCTTTATTCCAGGATCCTGGGATCAGGACCTGAGCTGAAGGCAGATGCTTAACCAATTGAGCCACCCAGGTGCCCCTATTTTTTATTTTTTAATTTTTAAAAATTTTTATTTTTAAAATTTTTATTTTTTGTTTTGTTTTTTAAAAGATTTTATTTTATTTATTTTAACAGAGAGAGAACACAAGCAGGCAGAGAGGCAAGCAGAGGCAGAGAGAGGACCAGGCTCCCCGCCGAGCAAGGAGCCCGATGTGGGACTCGATCCCAGGATGCCGGGACCACGACCTGAGCCGAAGGCAGCTGCTCAACCAACTCAGCCACCCAGGCGTCCCAAAATTTTTATTGTTTTATGTTAGTCGCCAGAAAATACATCATTAGTTTTTGATGCAGTGTTCCAAGATTCATTGTTTATGTGCAACACCCAGTGCTCCATGCATTATGTACCCTCCTTAATACCCACCACCAGGCTCATCCATCCCCTCACCCCCCTATTTTTAATTTTTTTAAAGTGAGCTCTAGGCCTAAAGTGGGGCTCAGATTCAGGACCCTGAGAGTAAGAGTCGAATGCTCCACCGACTGAGCCAGCCAGGTGCCCCAGCTTCCTCATTTTAGAGGTAATTTCACCTAGTCCAGAGTTCCAAGTGGGGGCTGTTGAAGGGAATAGCACTTGCCTAGAGACCTTCTTGCAACTACAACCTGGACAGATTTATCCACCTTATCCTGACACCTTAAAAAGGCTTTCAAAGGAAAAACTGAGGGCTGAGAAAAGTCCTCTGGAATTTTTCAAGAACTCTGCATTCCACAGTGAAACTGTCTCCTCAAGAACTTTCGGGTTTGTGATCTAGTTTGCGATTACTTGTCGTTTCACATTGCCATAGGTGGAAGGCCTTGGGAACTAGGAGCCCTCTTTTCTCTTCCTCTTTCAGAGACCCTCTCTCCACCTGTGGGAAAATATAGTTTGTGAAAGCAGATGAATTGATTCACATAGAAATAACTGTAAAAGTTCGAGAAGGCTAGACAAACAACAGGACTAGTAATTTCAGTCTTCCAGTGATTATAGTTATTGTGCTTAGGAAGAAACACCTCCCTTCCTGCCTCCATCAACTCCTCCCCTCTGCTGCCCCATTAGTGTCCTCACTATTTTTGTAAGGCCAAATAATCTCTTAAAATGGAATTTCCTTCCTTTTAGGAATCAAGAATAAACATTTACTCTAAAGTCCATAACATGACCTGTTTTCCTGAATGACTCTTAGTCTTTAACAATAATCTCAGCCCTAGTTGGTGCTGGAAATTTATCCAGGTGGTTGAGTATAGGAGGTAGGATTACTGTCTACGAAATTAGGAGTTGACTAACGGGACTAAATCTTAAGGCCCTCTCTCCTGTCTTTGACTCCCACCTAAATAAGAATCATAGGATTTTATTTTATGTTACTTTATTTTATTATTATTTTTTCCCCTCCCTGAGAATCATAGGATATTAGAATTCCAAGAGGGGTGCCTGGGTGGCTCAGTCGGTTGAGCATCTCACTCTTGATTCAACTCAGGTCTTGTTCTCAGGGTTGTAAATTCAAGCCCCGTGTTGGGTTCCATGCAGGGTGTAGAGCCTACTTGAATTAAAAAAAAAAAAAAAAAAGAGGCTCAGTTGTTTAAGCATCTGTGTTCAGCTGGGATCATGATCCTAGGGTCCTGGGACCCAGCCCTGCTTTGGGCACCCTGCTCAGCGGGGAGCCTGCTTCCCCCTCTCTCTCTGCTTGCCTCTCTGCCTACTTGTAATCTCTCTCACTGTGTCAAATAAATTAATAAAGTCTTTAAAAAAAAGATGACCTTTGAGAGCTAGTAGAAGATTAAAATCAAGACATAAATATATATTTCATATCTTTCTATATTGAATTTATAGCCAAAGAAGCATACTTATTATGAAGTCTTTATTATAATCCCATACCTAAAACATCAACATTTTTCCCCTTAATTTTTTTCTTTTCCTTTTTAAAAGTAATCTCTGGGGGGCACCTGGGTGCCTCAGAAGGTTAAGCGACTGCCTTCCACTCAGGTCATGATCCTAGAGGCCTGGGATCCAGTCCAGCATCAGGCTCCTTGCTGAGCGGGGAGCCTGCTTCTCCCTCTGCCTGCCCCTCCCCCTGTTTGTGCTCTCTTTCTCTCTCTTTTTGTCAAATAAAATCTTGAAGAAGTTATCTCTGTGCCCAACATGAGAACTCAGGAACTGGAGATCAAGAGCCTCATGCTCCAGAACCAGCCAGGCACCTCTCCCTTACATTTTTTGATGTGTATGATAATATTGTGCAAAGACAAAATAAAGCCTTGCCCTAGGTTTCCCTACTCCTCTGACTGCCAGGGGAAAAATATCTATATCTATATATCTATATCTATCCATCTAAGTGATAGCCCTCAGGAAAAGAAGACAGAAAAGTCTAGAGGAAGAGTCTTTTGACCCAGACGTATACAGAAACAATGTAAGGGTAGGTATGGCCTGAGGTGAGAAAGAGGGACAGTACAGGCCGCTGTGAGTCTTAGTATTTTCCTTTTTGTCCTTCTGAGTTTATAGTTTGGCCTGTGTCCAACGTCCATACTGTTTTTGTGGGTCTCCAGGTGGGTCCAGATTGGAAGACCTTGGGGGACTAATTCAGAGTCAATAAAAAGAACTCGAAACTGTAAACAAGTCGAGGGTATTTGATCCTGAGAGTGGCGTATTCCCTCACTAAACCTTCGTTTATCCGATCCTACCTTCTCTTCCCTATTCGTAGAAGAGACCGGCCTCAATACGCCTGAGTCACCTGCCTCAGATAGAAGGGATTTTTGGGACTGCCTCCCGCCCCATCTATAGAGAAGACCGGAAAGCGATCCTTGACTCAGCCCGCCTGAGGCTTGGGTGTTGTGTCATTCCCCACACGTGATGCTCTCCCGGGCGGCGGAGACTTCTCGTATCATGGGACTTACTCACCCCAGAGACTCCACCCCTTTCCTCTGGTACTTCCCACTCACTTCCCCGCTCCGCCCCTCTTCAAGACTAGAGAAAAGTAGGGTGGCTGGAGCCCGGAAATGCCACCTTCCCAACTTGGGCGAGAGAAGTACAGAAACTCAGTTTGGGAAGTGCAAGATGTGGCTTTAGTTTTATCCTTCTTCAGAATGCTTTGCACTTCCTCTGTTTTAGGCTATCTTAATTCTCGTTGTCCCCAAACAGTTCTATCGAGGCCACCTTATCACTTAGGGAGACCTCGTCTTAGTTAACGTTGCTTTCCCTCTCCCTCTGTTTCCCACTTTTCTCTGAGCCCGAGATTCTTAATCTGAACTGGTTTGAGCCACAGATCAGCCTCCTTCCCGTTCTAGCTGCGCGACCTTGAGTGAACTACAACTTTTGTGGGCCTACTTTCCTTGTTCGTGAAACGGAGGCAAAAACGTCCTACCACACCACGCCTGTCGGGATGAACAAATGAGAAAGCCCTTTGTGAGCTGAAAAAGGAAATAGAAATGTTAGCTATGTTAATTCTGGACGGATAGTCACTCTTCCAGAACCCCTCCCTTTCCTTTGGTACCCGCCCAGCAAACCCAGCCGGGAGCTGACAGTTCTCGCCACCCTCCTCCAGCCTTCTCTCCCCATTGGCAAAAGGGTCAGCCGAGCGGCGCCGAGTGTTGACGCCACGGCGCCCCCTCCGCCGGCGCAAGATGACGCATGGCCCCGCCCCCGGCCGCGCCTGGCCTCCCGCGGGGCCCCGCCCATCGGGCCGACGCGGCGCGGGTCCCGCCCCGTGGGTGACGTGTGGAGCGCGCGGCCCGGCCGCCCCGGCAGTTGGTGCAGCGGCCGTTGGCTGAGTGCGCTCACCCTACCCCTCCCCTCCTCGGGCCCGGACCCCCCACACCCCGCCGGGCGCAGCCCCAACCCCAGCCCTAGCCCCAGCCGGGCCCGTCCCGTGCGGGCCCGTGACACCCCCTCAGCCGGCGACGCCCCGGGCCGCCCGCCCGCCACCATGGAGCTGGAGGACGGTGTGGTGTACCAGGAGGAGCCCGGCGGCTCCGGGGCCGTGATGTCGGAGCGGGTGTCCGGCCTGGCTGGCTCCATCTACCGCGAGTTCGAGCGGCTCATCGGGCGCTACGACGAGGAGGTGGTCAAGGAGCTGATGCCACTGGTGGTGGCCGTGCTGGAGAACCTGGACTCGGTGTTCGCGCAGGACCAGGAGCACCAGGTGGAGCTGGAGCTGCTGCGGGACGACAACGAGCAGCTCATCACCCAGTACGAGCGGGAGAAGGCGCTGCGCAAGCACGCCGAGGAGGTGAGGGCCGGCCGGCGGGGGGGCGGGCGGGGGCTAGGCCCGAGGGCGGGCGGGGAGCCGGGGGTCGGAGCCCGGCCCGGGAGGGGGCGCGCCTGAGGCCGAAGCACCCCGGACTGATCCGGCGGCGGTGACGTTCCCGGGACCCCCGGCCGGCGTCGGAAGCCGAGACAGGCTAGTGAGTGTACAGGAGAAGGGAGGGAGATGAGGAGGCAAGGCCCGGCGAGGAAGCCGGAGCTTGGCCTCAGGGCACCCGAGGTTGGCTGAGGGCGGAGATTTTAGGGTGGCGGGTAGCCTGTGGTAGTTTAGGGAAGTTTCCGACCCCCGTAGGATAGTCAGATGGCGGTTCAAACTTTTACCATGGTGTGTGTGTGGGGGGGGGCATTTAAATACTTCTGTCCTGGATATGTAACTTCCGCTGGTTTCAGTACCTTTCCAGGGGGTTGCTGCTTTGGGAAGTTAGAGATCTCCCTCTTTCGGTCAGTTTCTTCGTGACGTCTTAACCCTGTTGAGAAAGAGGTTTTATTTTATGTTTTTTGTGTCTTGGTTGACACTCTTTCAACATTTAGATGTTGTATAGCAACACTCTGTAAGTAGAGCGTACAATTTTATTTTGTTGATATCTCACACCAAAGCGTTCCTCCGTGTCAGGTGGTCACCTTGGACAGTTCCCTTTAAAAACCCTCTGTTTATTGATAAAGAGGACTGACTGCAAGCGGGGCGGGTTGTAGGTGACTGTTGGCAACCTTTTTCAGACTGCAGTCTACAGGTGCCCTTAACCCTAGCTAGCGTCTCGGCAGTGACCTCGGTGCCCTCATCTCGGGTTTGTGAACGTTTTGCTCTGGAGTGCAAGTGATAGGCCTTGGACTTCTTGAGACAGTCAAGGATTTATTTAAGCTTTCAGGCTGTGTTGGCATTATTTTTGTGGAACTTATCTAATGCAGGTCAAGTGTTTCTTTGTTTTCTGAGCATCTAGCACACCTAGCTAAGTACATGGTGATTGAAGGAGCTAAATAACAAATTACTGAACCAGCGACATATTCTCTTTGAAAAATCCTAGAAAAAAGGTATTAGGATGTGAGATTTGGTTAGCAGCTCATTTCCTAACCCTAAATAGTACTCCCATTTAAACTTTATTTTGTCACATATATCTTTGTACCAGGTCACATAGTTCTTTTTATTGTCTTTTTTAAGCTTGACTGTAGTGATGATTTTTAGTTCTGCTTTTGTGATCAATTTGCCTTAAAGGAATGCCATTGCACTTGCAAAAGAAAATTGACTTTATTTCAAGAATATTTCCAAGTATGTAGGGAGGGAGGGATTGAAATGTAAAGATGGGATCACAATTTCTAGTGTTTATTAGCCCTGTTTATAGAACAGAGGTCATGTACTACTTCTGAGATGTTATGTCTTCATCCTCGTACAGGCATTTACCAGTATGTCGATGTACTAGGAAGAGACATATATACACAGGTGAGAAGCAGGCCCAGCATGACCTATCATCTTGGATAAAAGAAGTGGTCCCTCCAGATTTAAACTCCTGTAGGGCCGTGTGAACATGGCAAAAGGCCAGGGTCACACATGCCAAGAAAAATACCTGCTACAGCTTGCAGAATCAGAAAATAAAACTGACTAATTGCTAGGCACCAGATTGTATATTAATTTCTTAAGTATATGACTTTTAAATGACTTTTTTTGGTTATTTATACTTTTTCAGATTATGTCTATAAATTCTATATAATGAAATATTTGGGCAAAGAGCCATGACCCGAGAATAGAGAACATTGATGAAGTGCTAGATGAGCCAATTCCCGGTCCACAAACATAAAGCTACCTTGTTATCACTTTTTATGTAAGATATTAAATCAAGTTTTACCCGGTCTCCAGAAATTTAGTCTTTCTTCGGCCAATATGCACAAGTGAATTCTGTGTTTAATTTTCTGGGAGTGTTCCAATTGTGGCCTTTAGTACGGAGCCTAAGAGTCTGCTATTATAGCAAAAGTGCCTCAGGGTATTTACAGCAAAAGTACTTGAAAGCCTGGAAATTGTCCATCACCAGAAAGTGTAAAGTAAATTCTGAGCACCTTTGTGGAACTTGAGGAGGACATATAAATGGTGAGAATGTTTTAGGGGATGTGAAGTGCTATAATATCTTGCTTGCAGGAATTCTTAGCAAGGAATCGGAAATTTCATCTTTATTCTAATGATGTTACTTATCTTGAATATTTTGCCTTTTTCTTTGTTTTTACTTGAATTTTTGTGTGAGTTAGTCTGCTATTTTTGTGAGTCTTTAAGAGCAACCTAAAGAAAGGCTGATTTATTTATTTATTATTTATTTATTTACTTGTTATCTTTTAAAATTTTACTAATTTATTTGAAACAGAGAGAGCACAAGTAGGGGGAGCAGCAGACAGAGGCAGAGGAAGAAGCAGGCTTCCTGCCAAGCAGGGAGCCTGATGTGGGGCTCTATCCCAGGACCCTGGGATCCATGACCTGATAAAGGCAGGCACTTAACAGACTGAGCCACCCAGGTGCTCCTGTTGGAGCTGTTTTTGGTGGCTCAGTTGGGTGATCATCTGCCTGTCTGCTCTATCCGGACTAAGCCCTATGAATCTATGAGTAATTTATTTGTAAATCAGCGGGGGTTTTTTTCCTCCCAAGATTTTATTTAAATTCAAATTAGTTAACATAAGTGTAGTAATGGTTTCACGGTGGTGTGTGTATTTTTTTTCCTAAGATTTTATTTTTAGATAATCTCTATACCCAATGTTCCGCTCGAACTCACAACCCTGAGATCAAGAGTTGCATGTTCTACTGACCGTGCCAGCCAGGCAACCAACCCTCAATCGGTGATTTTTTTTTTTTTTTTTGGTTTTATATATTTATTTGACAGAAAGAGACAGCAAGAGAGGGAACACAAGGGAACATAAGCACCGGCAGAGGGAGAGCGGAGGAGCAGACTCCCCGCCATCCCAGGACCTTGGGATGAAGGGTCCTGAGCCTTCATCAGAGGGAGGCAGACACTTAATGACTGAGCCACTCAGGTGTGTCATCAATCAACGATTATTTATTTATTTATTTATTTATTCGACAGAGAGAGAGAGAGAGAGAGACAGCCAGCCAGAGAGGGAACACAAGCAGGAGGACGGGGGAGGGAGAAGCAGGCCTACCGCTGAACAGGGAGCCGGATGGGAGCCCGGTGCGGGGCTCCATGTGGGGCTCGATGCGCGGACCCTGGGATCATGACCTGAGCTGAAGGCAGACGCTTAACGACTGAGCCACCCAAGCGCCCCGCAATCAGTGATTTTTAAAAAACAAGTCTGTACAGTGATCTGGAGAGAGATGTTATTCTTGGGAAGAATATGTTAGTGTTTTTGGTTTTGTTTATGCAAGTTCTGATTCTTTTAAAATGAACGTGATTGTTTTAAAAAAAAACCTACAACTTTCCTGATAAGTAGGCAAATGAGTTTAAGAACTTTTTTTTTTTTTTAAGATTTTATTTATTTATTTATTTGGAAAGAGAGAGAGAGTGAGAGAGAGCATGAGAAGGGAGGTCAGAGAAGCGGACTCCCCATGGAGCTGGGAGCCCGATGTGGGACTCGATCCCGGGACTCCGGGATCATGACCTGAGCCGAAGGCAGTTGCTTAACCAACTGAGTCACCCAGGCGCCCCTCTTTTTTTTTTTTTTAAGAACATTTTTCTTAGGAATTTAGTTCCAAGTGATTCTGTGGGCCTTGTTTCTTATCACCATTATTTTCTTTTTTCTTTTTTAAAGATTTTATTTATTTGAGAGACAGAGAAAGTGAGAGAGAGCATGAGAGGAGAGAAGGTTAGAGGAAGAAGCAGACTCCCCATGGACCTGGGAGCCCGATGTGGGATTCGATCCTGGAACTCAAGGATCATGACCTGAGCCAAAGGCAGTTGCTCAACCAACTGAGCCACCCAGGCACCCTTTTATCACCATTATTTTCAAAGTGAGAGTTATTTAGCATGATTGAATGAGGGAAATTTCACTTAAAAATGAAGACACACCCTCTTCATCCTCCCTTTCCTTCCACCTTGTGCTGTAGAAGCATATCTGAAGAGAATGAGCTGAAGAGAGAATATCTTTGCTGGGAAGAAGATGTTATGATTATGCGATTTTGTGACTGCTTTTCTGTGGCTTTTGCTTAAAAAAGTTGGGATGATTAAATACTGAGGTGAGAGATGTATAACTGAGAATTTTCCAATTAACTTTTCCCCAGTTAATCAGCACTTAAAGCAGTAACAAAATTGATGCTTTATATGAAGACTTTAGTCAAATTGTTTTCTTTGGAAGGGTGAACACGGAGTGATAAGATTTGTGGGTAGGAAAGCAGGCTTTGATACTCAGTGTCCTTTTTATTAATGTTATAGTTCTCATTCATAAAAAAATTTATTTTTTTATTTTTTAATTTATTTTTAATTAATTAATTTATTTTTTTAGATTTTATTTATTTATTTGCTAGAGAAAGAGAGAGAGTGAGAGAGCATGAGAAGGGATAAGGTCAGAGTGAGAAGTGGACTCCTCTTGAAGCTGGGAGCCTGATGTGGGACTCAATCCCGGGTCTCTAGGATCATGACCTGAGCCTACGGCAGTCGCCCAACCAACTGAGCCACCCAGGTGCCCTAATTTTTAATTTTTTTTAAAGATTTTATTTATTTGACAGAGAGACAGCCAGAGAGGGAACACAAGCAGTGTGAGTGGGAGAGGGAGAAATAGGCTTCCCACAGAGCAGGGAGCCCGATGTGGGATTCCATCCCATGACCCTAGGATCATGACCTGAGCTGAAGACAGATGCTAATGACTGAGCCACCCAAGTGCCCCTAAAATTTTTTTTAAAGATTTGATTTATTTATTTGTCAGAGAGAGGGGGCATACAAGCAGGGGGAGCGGCCGGCAGAGAAGTAGGGTCCCCGATGATCAAGAAGCCAGATGTGGGACTCGATCTCAGGACTTAGGGATCATGACCTGAGCCGAAAGCAGACACTAACTGACCGAGCCACCCAGGTGTCTCCATAAAAAATATTTTAATCAAGTGTGGAAGAAGTTAACTTGTTTGCAAGGTGATTTACAATGGCAGTTAAGTTCATCTCTTCAATAAATACTTAAAAAGGAAAATTTTCCTTAAAAAGGAAAAGAACAATCTTTTTTCACTGATTTTTTTGACTTTTTATCAAGTAAGAGGAGTGAGGTAATTTTGCATACTTAAAACTTAAATTTGTTGAGGCTCCTGGGTGGGTCCGTGGTTAAGTGTCTGCCTTCGGCTCACGTCATGATCCCAGGGTCCTGGAATCAAGCCCTGCATTGGGTTCCCTGCTCGACGGGGAGCCTGCTTCTCTCTTTCCCTCTGCTGCTCCTTCTGTTTCTGCTCTCTCTCTCTCAAATAAATAAATAAATCTTTAAAAAAAAAAAACCCTTAAATTTATTGATGGCGACTATTGAAGACTTAGGGAGTTGAAAAACTGAAATTCTAAGTCTGCCTCAACATTAAATTTATTTTGTGTCTTTTGCACGGCTGTTATTTAAATTAGTATTATGATGATTCTTCAGGCTTCTACCCTTAATTCTGTCAACTCTAGAGTGTTTAGGAGTTTAACTTTGCTCTTTTATTTCACTGGAGCAGTAGGAAAGGGTGGTGACCTGTCAGTGCGGAGAACAGGTTGTTGTCTGTGGGGTATTAATATTTGACATTTTAAATGTTTGCGTATACATGTTACTAGTTTTCAAACTCCTTTTAAAAGGGAAGTCCCTCTGTGGTACCTGTTCAGTGGTTTTGAAACCAGTATCTTGTGGTCTCTTCAGTGAACTAAAGATTTTTGGTCCAAGAATTGACTCAGGTGCTGACTTAATTTCTCTATTGGTTCAGTTAGAGTAAGAGTCAGCAGTTTTTTGGAATGTTATGTTACAACTTAATTCAAACTGTTTTGTTTTTATTATTTTTTAAAGATTTATTTAAATAATCTCTATACCTAAGGTGGGGCTCAAACTCAGGACCCTGAAATGGAGTTGCATGCTCTTCTGACTCAGCCCAGCACCTCTGAAACCTGTTTTAGAATGCTCAAAAAATAGTGTTTCGGGGCGCCTGGGTGGCTCAGTGGGTTAAAGCCTCTGCCTTGGGCTCAGGTCATGATCTCAGGGTCCTGGGATCGAGCCCCGCATGGGGCACTCTGCTCAGCAGGGAGCCTGCTTCCCCGCTCTCTCTCTGCCTGCCTCTCTGCCTACTTGTGATCTCTCTCTCTGTCAAATAAATAAATAAAATCCTTTAAAAAAAAAATAGTGTTTCACTGATCTCTCTCTATACCATATAAAACCAATGCATTTAAAAACATACTTTTTATATGCATAAATACATATTTTCATTTTTTAAAAATACTATTGTTGGGGCACATGACTGGCTCAGTCATTAGAACATGTGGCTCTTGATCTTAGAGTTAGTTCACAATCTTAGAGTTGTGGATGTTGGGTATAGAGTTTACTTAAAAAATTTTTTTTTCTTGCTAAACCATTTGAATAAGCTTCATACTGCCACTCCTAGTCAGTCCCTACTTGAAGACCCTTTCTGAAATGAACAATCTATTTGTTCTCTGGGTGTGTGTGTGTATGTGGTAGTGATGGGGTTGTTGCCTTTTGAAATGGCACTCAGTTAACCACTGATTAGCTCTTAAAACAGATCTTATTCTTTCTTTACCTTCGGAGATTTCTAAATTAAGTATGTAAGCGAGATGCCATTATGTGTCCTTCCTCCTGTGACATTCACATTTTTACTTGGTTAAGATCACTAAAGTGGGGGTGCCTGGCTGACTCAGAAGAGCATGTGACTCTTGATCTACACGTTGTGAGTTCCAGCCCCACGTTGGGTATAGAGATTACTAAAAAGACAAAAATTTTAAAATCACAAAAAAGAATATAAAAATGATAAGTTACCTAGCTGGATTAAGTAAGTACCTCTAATCAGAGGATGGATTAGGAGAGTAAGAAGTACTCACTGGAGTACTGTAGTATGTGCCATAGGTCATTGATCCAAGACTTCTTTGCCTGCGTCTGGTTCCTGTTTCTTGGACTCCGTAGTTTAACTACACAGTGCATACTTAAATCGTATGGAACCTTTGGTTCCCAGGAGAGCTAGTGTTAGAATCTAGCCAAACATGTGTTCTGTTCTGTTGACTGAGTTAGTGGCTGAGTTATTTTAAAAATACTTTTTTTGCTGTGCTTAGCACTGAAAGAATACAGCTCTTACCTAAATAAATTACTCTTAGGTTGAAATAAAATATATCAACATAAACCCCACTTTAATAATATATGTAACGTGTATTAAAAAAATTGATATTTAGGGACACCTCGGTGGCTCAGTCAGTTAAGCAGCTGCCTTTTCAGCTCAGGTCATGATCCCAGGGTCCTGGGATTGAGTCTCGCATCAGGCTCCTTGCTCAGCGGGGAGCCTGCTTCTCTCTCTGCCTCTGCTGCCACTCTGCCTGCTTGTGCTCTCTCTCTCTCTCTGACAAATAAATAAATAAAATCTTAAAAAAACCCGATATTTAAAAAAATAAGTGTGTCTGGCGCCTGGGTGGCTCAGTTGGTTAATCAGCAACTCTTTTTTTTTTTTTTATTTGAGAGACAGAGAAAGCGCGAGAGAGCATGAGAGGAAAGGTTAGAGGAAGAAGCAGACTCCCTGTGGAGCTGGGAGCCCGATGTGGGACTCGATCCTGGAACTCAAGGATCATGACTTGAGCCGAAGTCAGTCACTCGACCAACTGAGCCACCCAGGCGCCCAATCAGCAACTCTTGATTTCAGCTCAGGTTATGATCTCAGGGTCGTGAAATCGAGCCCCAGGTAGGGCTCCATGCTCAGCATGGAGTCTGCTTGAGATTCTCTCTTCCTCTCCCTCTGTCTCTCCCCATACTCATTCTCTCTCCAACATAA
This sequence comes from Nasua narica, assembly GCA_028533885.1. Lineage (NCBI taxonomy): Eukaryota > Metazoa > Chordata > Mammalia > Carnivora > Procyonidae > Nasua > Nasua narica. Next base: position 22,365,439 of record CM052804.1, on the reverse strand, counting down.
ATAATTAAAAAATCTTTAAAAAGGGGCGCCTGGGTGGGTCAGTGGGTTAAAGCCTCTGCCTTCAGCTCAAGTCGTGATCTCGGGGTCCTGGGATCGAGCCCCACATCGGGCTCTCTGCTCGGTGGGGAGCCTGCTTCCCCATCTCTCTCTGCCTGCCTCTCTGCCTACTTGTGATCTCTCTCTGTTAAATAAATAAATAAAACCTTTAAAAAAATCTTTAAAAAAAGTGCATAATTCTATACATTTTGAAATCTTAGCCAGTAATATTTATTTATTTTTTAGTAATCTCTACGCCCAGTGTGGGGCTAGAACTCAGGAACCTAAGATCAGAAATCACATGCTCTTCCCATTGAGCCAGCCCTGTGCCCCTTAGCTAGCAATATTTAGTTAGTAGGTTTTTTTTTTTTTTTAAGATTTTATTTGTTTATTTGAGAGAGAGAGAGAGTGAGAGGCAGCATGAGAGGGGAGAAGGTCAGAGGGAGAAGCAGACTCCCCGTGGAGCTGGGAGCCCAATGAGGGACTCGATCCCGGGACTCCAGGATCATTACCTGAGCTGAAGGCAGTTGCTTAACCAACTGAGCCACCCAGGTGCTCTAGTAAGTAGTTTGAAGCAAGAATGTTCTATTCACTTAGGAATTGTAATGTCTAGTAGTTTTGCATAATAGCTGCCTCCAAAAATATTTGAACTGAACCACAGGAATTTACATATTAATCAATACAATAAGGAAGTTTCCAAATTGAGGTTATAGAGTTATTAGGAAGTTTCAAAAATTGTTTTTTAAATTAATTTATTTATTTGAAGGGGACATAATTTATTTATGCCCAGGGGGATGGGCATAGGTGGGATGTATAGGGAGAGAATCTCAAGCTGACTCCCCACTGAGTGTGGAACTGATGAGAGGCTGGATCCCACGACCTTGAGATCATGACCTGAGCCAAAACCAAGAGTTAGTTGGATGCTTAATCCACTGAGCCACTCAGATGCTCCCTGTTTTTTTTGTTTGTTTTGTTTTTTTCTTTTTTAAATCAGAAAACTTTTTCATTAAATTCCTCCCCCCCTAGCTTTTTTTTTAAAGATTTTATTTATTTATTTATTTACTTATTTATTTATTTATTTATTAATTAGAGAGAGTGAGAGAGAGCATGAGAAGGGAGAAAGAAGGTCAGAGTGAGAAGCGGACTCCCCGTGAAGCTGGGAGCCCGATGTGGGACTCAATCTCGGATCTCCGGGATTATGACCTGAGCCCAAGGCAGTTGCTTAACCAACTGAGCCACCCAGGTGCCCTCCCCCCTAGCTTTTGATTAGAAAAATGTTCAAACATACAGAAAAACTAAAAGTGCACTGATATCTGTATACGTATCACCTAGATTCAGTATTTTATTTACTTATATATGTGCGGTGCATGTATACATATATACATGTACATATCCACTCAACATTTATATACATACACATTTTTAAATTGCTAAACCATGGCAAAGTAAATTGCAGATGTTATGACATTTCAACTTTTACTACTTAAAGTACTTATCTCTTAAAAAGTAAGAGCATTGGGGCGCCTGGGTGACTCAGTGGGTTAAGCCTCTGCCTTCAGCTCAGGTCATGATCTCAGGGTCCTGGGATCGAGCCTTGCGTCAAGCTCTCTGCTCAGCGGGGAGCCTGCTTCCTCCTCTCTCTCTGTCTGCCTCTCTGCCTACTTGTGATCTCTCTCTCTGTCAAATAAAATAAAAATCTTTAAAAAAAAAAAAGAAAAGAAAGAACAAATATTTATTGACCCAGGCACTGTTGTAGGCTCTGGGAATATAACTACAAACAAAACATACAAGGAAGGTAGCCTGTGCTCTTTTTGAGTTTATATTGTAATAAAGAATAAACTATAATCTATAATCATAGATTGTGATAGACACCACTTGGGGATTTATTTATTTATTTGAGAGAGAGAGAGGGAGAGAGAGCGCACGAACGAGAATGTGCAGGGTGGATGGAGAGGAAGAGGGAAAGAATTCCAAGCTGACTCTGTGCTGAGTGCAGAGCCCAGTATTCAGTACCATGACCCTGAGATCATGACCTGAGCTGAAACCAAGAGTCAGAGGCTTAACCAGCTGAGCCACCCAGGTGCTCTGCCATGCAGGAAATTTAAAAAGGTGATGTGATAAAGGGTAAAGAGGTAGGCACTTTAGATGAGCACACAATGTTTATAAAAGGGTAAACTGTCCATGCAGCAAATAATTCATCTCATAGATCTGAAACTTTAAATGTATATAGTCAGAGTTTTTCCTAATTATTATTCTTGAAAATTTATAAAAGTAAAGGAGCTCTCCAAGTGCATTTCTTCTGTTTTTTTTCTTATTCCTTCTCCTACTTCTCAGCAATGTTTGACTTGCGTGGTAACTCCTTCTTTAAGAAACAATGTATATAATATATGAAATACATATTAAAAAAATTTTTTTTAATTCTATTTATTTTAACAGAGAACACAAGCAGGCAGAGAGGCAGGCAGAGGCAGAGAGAGGAGCAGGCTCCCTGTGGAGCAAGGAGCCTGATGCGGGACTCGATCGCAGGATGCTGGGATCATGACCTGAGCTGAAGGCAGCTGCTCAACCAACTGAGCCACCCAGGCGTCCCATTTTTTAAGTTTTTATTTAAAGTCTAGTTAGTTAACATACAGCGTTATATTCACTTCAGGTGTACAACAGAGTGACTCAGCACTTCCATACAATACTTGATGCTCATCACAAGTGCACTCACTAGTCCCCCTAACTGCCCCGCCCCCCCCAGCCACCTTGTTCTGGTAGCCATCAGTTTGTTCTCTAGAGTTAGGGGTCTAAAGAAACATATTTTGGTTCTGTGACTTTGACCTCTCTTGATGTTTCCCTTTTTTCTTTTCTTTTTAAAATTAACTTATTAGAGAGTGAGAGCAAGTGCACATGCGCACAAGGGGGGAGGGGCAGAGGGAGAGAGAATCTCAAGCAGACTCCCTACCGAATGAGGAGCCCCATTCCAGGTTTAATCCTAGGACCCTGAGATCACAACCTGAGCTGGACTCTAGTTGACTGCTGAACTGACTGAGACACCCAGGTGCCCCTCTTTTTTTTTCTTTTCTTTTTTTTTCTTTTTCTCCCTTCCTCTCTCTCCCTTCCTCCTTCCCTCCCTTCCTTCCTTCTGCCCTCCCTCCCTCCCTCCTTCCCTCCCTTCCTTCCTTCCTTGTCTTTCGTTCTCTCTCTTTCTCTCTCTCTCTTTTTAAGTAAACTCTGCCCAGCTTGGGGCTCTGACTCATGAACCCAAGAATAAGAGCTGCATGTTCCACCAACTGAGCCAGCCGGGCACCCCAGTTTTTCCCTTTTTTGACCACTCTGGATTCCTCTTACGTTGTTAGCTTTGGCATTCCGTGGAGTTCTTTTTGAGGTCCCCTCTAGTTCTCAACTTGCGCACTGCCTAACTGGTATTATTCATTCCCATGGGTTCAATTACCATTTGTTGACCATTCCAAAATGTATATCGCATTCATTTCATAGATATTTATAGAGTGCCGACTGTATGCTTGGTATTGTGTCCATTGGGGACACAGTGGTGAGCAAAACACACAAGTTTTTTCTCTCATGAAGCTGACAGCCTGTTAAGAACCTTGAGGCCAAAAAAAAAAAAAAAAAAAAGAAGAAGAACCTTAAGGTCAGATCTCTTTGGAGTTTCAGACCCACATTTTACTCTTGTTTCTTGGACATGACTATCTCCTGACATGTCCAAACCTGAATTTCTCTCCCAAGTTTGCTGTTCCTCTGTTCCCTGTTTTTGTAAGGGCTAAATACTACTGTCTGCCTGGCCAGATAGCTCATCGCCATCCTTATAGGATTTTATTTATTTATTTATTTACTTGTGTGTGAGAGAAATTGAACACGAGCCGGGTGAGGGGCAGAGGGAGAAATAGACCCCCGATGAGCAAGGAGTGCTATGCAGGCTCGATCCTGGGACTGTGGTATCATGACCTGAGCCAAAGGCTGAGGCTTAACAAATTGAGCCACCTAGGTGCCCGAGCTCTTCTCTTTTTTTTATTCTCCTTTATCCCCATTGTTACTTTGTTTCCAACTTTTAAATATTTCTTTTTATTCTTTTTTTTTAAGATTTTATTTATTTATCTGACAGACACAGCGAGAGAGGGAACTCAAGCAGGGGAGCAGCAGAGGGAGAGGGAAAAGCAGGCTTCCCGCTGAGCAGGGAGCCTGATGTGGGTCTCGATCCCAGGACCCTGGGACCATGACCTGAGCCGAAGGCAGCCACTTAACTAGTGAGCCACCCAGGCGCCCCAAAGCTGGCTCTCTTTGCTTGGCACTTTGTTTCTCTTCTGTTGCCTGGCTAACAGTATTCATCTTTCAGGTTTCAATTCTGGAATGCCTTTTATGAACACCCAAGTGTGGATTGTGCCCATCCTACAATGTCCTACAATACTTTTTCTTTCCCTCCCATAGCACTTTCAGTGTTTTAGCAAACTAGCCGATGGGTTTAATTCCTCCACTAAACTGCTGGGAGGCTCTAGGTATTTAATAGATACTTGTTAGTTGGTTGGAGGGACGGATGAATATGCTAAAGGTCAAATTGCTTAGCCTAACTATTTAAAGTTCTCTTTTGTGCATTCATGTTATTTGTCCTTACCACTGGTGCCAAGTTATGCTAAAACTTCCAAAAAATTCTTCAGTAAGTCCTTTGACTTTTGTATAAAAAAAATTCTTCTGAGTATAGTTATTGCAGATGCTTTACCTACATTGTCCTATACATAGTAAATATTCTAGAACTACTTATACATATAAGTTGAAATATTAAGATCATAGGCATTACTTCTTGGCATTTGCAAAGGTTGGACTAGGTGATCCTTTTTCATTTTTCAGAATTTATATTTTGTTTATATCTTTTTCATTTTGTTTTTTTTTGGAGGGGAGCTAGGTGATTTTTAAAAGTCATGTTAGCACCATGATATTCTGATTATTTTAAACTTAATGTGGCTTTCTTTTTGTATTTTAATTAATTTTAGATTTATTTGAGTTGCTCCTTGAGAAATAAGTTTGTCTGAATAAAATTTCCACACAAATAAGGGTTAAGTGCCCAAACTTAATTTTGACTATTTGCTTAGATTCTTTTGATAGACATTTCTTTTTCCCCCTAAGATTTTATTTATTTATTTACTTGAGAGAGAGAGAGAGAGAATGAATTAGCACGGGGAGGGGCAGAGGGGGATGAAGAAGCAGACTCCTGCTGAGCAGGGAGCCTGGTATGGGGCTGGATCCCAGCACCCCAGGATCATGATATGAGCCCAAGGCAGTCACTTAACCAATTGAGCCACCCAGGTGGCCTAACAACATTTATTTTTGAAGAAAATGTCATTGTGAAGAACAGGGAATATTTTATTTCTTGAGCATTGAAACATATATTGGTTAAAAGGCTCTGCTAAGTTATTATGATATAATAAAATTTCTAATATCTGTTATCAAATCTTCAATTTGAATTTTCTTTTAGTTACCTATTGCCCTAGCTTCATTTTTTGTTACTGCTACCTATTCAAAAACAAATACCTTTTAAAAAGTTAAACAGGTTGTACAGAAGTGTGGAATCAAATAAACAGGCTTCTGTAAAACCAGAAGGGTAACTTTTTAAAAAGGCTATTGTTTGTCTATGGTTCTACTATGAAAATATCGAACTTGTTCGATATGATTTGGGAAACATTTAACAGAAATTAACCACTTATTTGTGGCTCTGTTCAGTTTTAACTCTTTAAAGAATACTTTTATGCTGGGAAAGGAATTCATCCAGTAATTTACTCAGTGTTAACTACCTCCAGGCTAGTTAAGGGCCAGGAAGTGAGCAAAGATTTCTGAAGAGCTAAAATGAAGGTCTCAAAACTTTGTGTAATAAAGTTCATGATTGGGATGCCTGGGTGGCTCAGTCATTGGGTGTCTGCCCTCGGCTCAGGTCATGATCCCGGGATCCTGGGATCGTTGCCCACATCGGGCTCCCTGCTCAGCAGGAAGCCTGCTTCTTGTTCTCCCACTCTCCCTGCTTGTGTTCCCTCTCACTGTGTCTCTCTCTGTCAAATAAATACAATCTTAAAAAAAAAAAAAAAAAGTAAAGTTTATGATCTTGGCTTACTGAATAAACATTTATTTATTTATTTATTTAGAAGTTTTAATTTATTTATTTGACAGAAGAGAGATCACAAGTAGGCAGAGGCAGGCAGAGAGAGAGGGGGAAGCAGGCTCCCTGCTGAGCAGAGAGCCCCATGTGCATCTCGATCCCAGGACCCTGAGATCATGACCAGACGCTTTAACCCACTGAGCCACCCAGGCACCGCTGAATAAACATTTAAAGGCAAAGCACTTATTCATATATCCTTATTTTATTTTATTTGTTAGTTTTTAGCTTAATTTTTGAGAGAATGTGTGTGCCTGAGGAGCAGGGGAAGAAGGAGAGAGCGTCCCAAGCAGGCTCCATGCCCAGCGTGCATGGAGCCTGATATGGGGCTCGATCTCAGGACCCTGGGATCATGACCTGAGCTGAAACCAAAAGTTGAATGGTGGGGCGCCACGTTTGCTCCATTGCATTGGTTAAGGGTCTGCTTTAGGCACAGGTCATGATCTTAGGGTCCTGGGATCGAGCCCCATGTTGGGCTCCCTGCTTGCAGGGACCCTGCTTCTAACTCTCCTCCTCCCTGCTTGTGCTCTCTCTCTTGCTAGCTCGCTCTCTCTTGCTGTCTCTTTTTTTCTCTCTCTCTCAAATAAATAAAATCTTTTTTTTTTTAAGATTTTATTTATTTATTAGAGAGAGAGATCCCAAGTAGACAGAGAGGTTGGTGGGGGGTGGGGAAGCAGGCTCCCTGCTGAGCAGAGAGCCCGATTTGGGGGGCTTGATGACCTGAGCCAAAGGCAGAGGCTTTAACCCACTGAGCCACCCACGCGCCCCTCGAATAAATAGAATCTTAAAAAAAAAGAAATCGGATGCCTAACCAACTGAGCCACCCAGGCGCCCCCATAATAACCTGATTTTACTTAATTAATTTACTTATTTATTTTTAAAATATTTTATTTATTTGATACAGAGAAAGAGAGCGCGCAAACGGGAAGCGGCAGGCAGAGGGGGAGAAGCAGACTCTCCGCTGAGCAGGGATCCCAATGCGGGACTCGATCCCAGAACACTGAAATCATGACCTGAGTTGAAGGCAGACACTTAAATGACTAAGCCACCCAGGTGTCCAAGTATCCTTACTTTATTTTATTTTTTTGAAAGTGGGATTTTTTTTTAAGATTTGTTTATTTAGTTATTTGATAGAGAGAAAGAGATCACAAGTAGGCAGAGAAGCAGGCAGAGAGAGAAGGGGAAGCAGGTTCCCCGCCGAGCAGACAGCCCGATGTAGGGCTGGATCCCAGGACCCTGAGATCATGACCTGAGCCAAAGGAAGGCTTAACCCACTGAACCATCCAGGCGCCCTGGGCTTTTGTTTTTAAGATTCTCTTTATTTATTTGACAGAGAGCGCACAAGCAGGGGGAGTGGGAGAGGGAGAAGCAGGCTCCCCGTTGAGTAAGGAGCCTGATGTGGGGCTTGATCCTAGGACCCAGAGATAATGACCTGAAGGTAGGTGCTTAACTGACTGAGCCACCCAAGTGCTCCTTTAGTATTCTTATTTTGATATTTTATTTATTTATTTATTTATTTGAGAGAGAGAGAAGAGAGCACAAGGCAGAGTTTGTGGCAGGGAGAGGGAGAAGCAGATTCCCTGCCCCCGCTGAGCCAGGAGCCTGAAATGGGGCTCTGTCCCAGGACCCTGGGATCATGACCTGAGCTGAAGGCAGATCCTTAACCAACTGAGCCACCTAGGTGCCCCAGGTATCCTATTTTAATTAAAATAGTTTCTTAGTCCTCAACAGGTTATAAATAACAAATTAAGAGAGTATCTACTAGAGATATAAGTACTTACATATAACAAATAGCGGGTTATCTCTGAAATTTATAAAAAGTTATACAGAGGATACTGAAAATTATAAAAAGTAATACGGTGCAGTGGTTAAGGGCAAGGATAATAGGGTCAGATTGCCTTAGTTCAAGTCCAGGCTGTATTACTTCCTAGCTTTGAAATCAAGGACAGGTTTCTTTTCTTTTCTTTTCTTTTCTTTTCTTTTCTTTTCTTTTCTTTTCTTTTCTTTTCTTTTCTTTTCTTTTCTTTTCTTTTCTTTTCTTTTCTTTTCTTTTCTTTTCTTTTCTTTTCTTTTCTTTTCTTTTTTTAAGATTTTATTTATTTGACAGAAAGAGACACAGCGAGAGAGGGAACACAAACAGGGGGATTGGGAGAGGGAGAAGCAGACTTCCAGCTGAGCAGGGAGCCCGATGTAGGGCTCAATCGATCCCAGGACCCTGGGATCATGACCCGAGCCGAAGGCAGATGCTTAACAACTGAGCTACCCAGGTGCCCCTCAAGGACAGGTTTCTTAATGCCAAACCTCAATTAATTCATCCCACCTCCCTCCCTCCCTCCCTCCCTCCTTTCCTTCCTCCCTCCCTCCTTTCCTTCCTTCCTTCCTTCCTTCCTTCCTTCCTTCCTTCCTTCCTTCCTTCCTTCCTTCCTGAAGGTTTTGTTTATTTATTTGACAGCGAGCACAAATTGGGGGAGCAGGAGAGGGAGAAGGAGGCTTCCTGGTGAGCAGGGAGCCTGATGTAGGGCTTGATCCCAGGACCCTGGGATCATGACCTGAGCAGAAGGGAGATGCCCAACTGACTGAACTACCCAGGCGCCCCCAAACCTCAATTTTGTAATTGTAAATAGGAATAATAATAGTAACAACCTTAATAGGATTGTTGTGAGGATTATACAAGAAAAATGAGCTTTTCGAAGCCCTAGGCATTTGGCTTGTAAGTATTAAATGTTACCTGTATTTCTGATATCTACCTATCTCTCCACCTCATTCATTCATTCACTTATTTTAGATTTTGTTTATTTATTTGAGAGAGAGAGAGAGACAGGGAGAGAGGGAACACAAGCAGGGGGAATGGAATGGGAGAGGGAGAAGCAGACTTCCCACAGAGCAGGAAACCTAATGGAGGACTCCATCCCAGGACCCTGGGATCATGACCTGAGCCAAAGGCAGACACTTAATGACTGAGCCACGCAGGAGCCCCTCATTTATTTATTTATAAAACAGATGTTAATTAAACACTTTGTACCCGGACCAGAGGTACAAGAATGAAAATCCAGGGTCTTGGTCTTGAGGAGCTCATAGTCTGGTGGGGGGAGCCTAATGTAAATAACTAGGACAGCTTTAAGTATTTTAAACAAGTACTGTATATACAGGATGCTATATAGGGATAAATTCATAGAGACAGGGTGAAATTTAACTTGGTTCTGTGTCACAAATCCAAAGTATGAAGGTTTGAAAGTATGTGACACATTCAGAGAACCACAAAAACATGACATTTATATTTCTAATATATTTAAGTAGTAAATATTTTCCATATGTTCTTTAAAATAATGTGCTAATACTTCTCCCACTTACGGGAGTGGCAAGAATTGAGGTTTAATAGGTAATCAGGTGTCAGAAAATAAGGGACAGAATTTTCAAATTTTGGTTTTTATCTTGAAGGCATCACATACTGTAATACAGTATGGCTTATAATTGTGTTTCACAGTGATTTCACAATGATGCTTCTTACCAATATAATGTTACATTTTATTTGATATGCCCTGTTTTAAGGCGATAGGTGTATGTGAAATTCTAGAAACATTTTGAATTAAAACAGATGTGATAAAAATGTTTTGGTTTCAGTTAATCTTAAGGATATGGTTATGAAGACTACTTCATTTCTTTTTTTTTTTTTTAAAGAATTTACTTATTTATTTGACACAGAGAGAGATCACAAGTAGGCAGAGAGGCAGGCAGAGAGAGGGGGAAGCAGGGTCCCTGCCGAGCAGAGAGCCCGATGCGGGGCTCGATCCCAGGACCCTGGGATCATGACCTGAGCTGAAGGCAGAGGCTTTAACCCACTGAGCCACCCAGGTGCCCCGACTACTTCATTTCTTAGTGATACTGTCAGCTGATAGTATTACTATTGTTGACCTTGAACATTTTCATTCTCCAGATTGCATTTATTTTAATTAAATTAACTTGATTTTTTTTCTTCCTGTGAAAATTTCACTTTGTATAGTTGTCAACATATTTTTTTTTCCTTAAAATTTTTATTTTGATAAAATACAAATAGCATAGGGGTACTTAGGTGGCTCCCCTCGTGTTCTCTCTTGTATGTCTCCTGATCCATGAACATGATGCTTTCCATTTATTTAGTATTTGTAGTATCTTTCAACAATGTTTTGTTTATGTCAGAATAGAAGTTTTACATTTCTTTTGTTAAATTTACTTCTAGGCATTCAGTTCTTGTAAGTGGGGTTGTTTAAGTTAAAAAAAAGTTATTTTTTATTTTTAAATTTTTTATTTTTTTTTTTTAAAGATTTTATTTATGTGAGAGAGAGAGACCACGAGCAGGGGAAAGGGACAGAGGGAGAGGTAGAAGCAGACTCCATGCTGAACACGGAGTCTGATGTGGGACTTGATCTCAGGACCTGGGGATCATGAGTGCCAAGGCAGGTGCTTAACCAACAGGGCCTCTGGGTTAGTCTTTAAAAAAAAAAAAAAATATTTATTTGAGAGAGAGTGCACGTGCACACAAGTGCACGAGTAAGGGGAGGGGCAGAGGGAGAGGAAGGAGAGAAGCAGACTCCCCTCAGAGCATGGAACCTGACGTGGGGCTCTATCGCGGGGCCCCCAAGATGATGACCTGAGCCAAAATCAAGAGTTGGATGCTTAACCGAATGAGCCACCCAGGTGCCCCTAATTAATTATTCTTAAGGTAAATTCTACCCCCTATGTGGGGCTTAAAGTCGTGACCCTGAGATCAAGAGTAGCATGCTCTACTGACTGAGCAAAGAAGGTACCCCTTAATTTCATTTTCTGATCATTGCAAATATTTAGAAATACACTTGATTTTTGTGTATTGATCTTGTATCCTGCTGAACTTTTTATTCTAATAGATTTTTTTTGTGGGTTCTTGAAGATTTTTTAATATACATTATCATGTTATCTGCAAATAGAGGTAGTTTTACTTCTTTCTCTACCATCTGGGTGCCTTTTATTTTCTTGTCTAATTACCCTAACTAGAACCTTCTGGTACAGTATGGAGTAGAACTGGCAAGAGTAAAATTTTTGTCTTATTTCTGATCTTATGGGGAAAGCATTCAGTCTTTTTTTTTTTTTTGCATTCAGTCTTTACCCATGAAATATGATGTAGTTGTGGGGTTTTGTAGATGCTTTTTGAGGGAGTTCCTTTCTATTCCTTGTTTGTAGAGTGTTTTCATTATGAGGAGATGCTGAATTTTGTCTAGTGCTTTTTCTGTAACTATTCAGATAAGCCAGTGCTGTGCAGATATATTTTTAGGAAAGTGTGCGTGTGTGTGTGTGTATGTGTGTGTGTGTGTGTGTGTGTGTGTGTGTGTGTGTGTGTGTTTAACATCTGGAAATAAGACACAGGTCTAATTTTATAACTAAAGTTTGAATAGTATAAAATTAATTCTTAAAAAAGGCATTTGTGTGCACCTAAAAATTAAAACTGTGTGAAAAGTTAAAATAATAACCATATCCCCTCTTTGGTAGGATGGTCAGGGAAGGCCACAGGGGACATAACATTTCAGTTATGAAATGAAGGATGAGGAGGAGACCATCAAAGATGCATGTTCTAGACAAAGGAAATGAGACTCTAAGGTAGAAAACAATTTAAAATTAGGAGTCATCCAGTGTAGAGGAAAGGGAGGGGATGAGGTAGGAAAATCAGGGAGGAGCTGCTCACTCAGCCCTTATGGGCTAAGGTTGAGTTGAAAAGTCTATACTTGTGTTCTAGTAGGAAGCCTGAATACGGAAAAAAAAAACAGGATGTGCCAGGTGCTGATAATTATTGAAATTAGGTGATGGTATATAGAAGTTTATTATACTGTTCTCACCTCCATTATGAATGTTTGAAAATTCTCAACAACATTAAAAAACAAAACAACTGAAAAGAAAAGATTATCCACTGTTTTTTTTTTAAGACTTTATTTATTTATTAGAGAGAGAGAGAGCATGAGCAGAGGGAGGGGCAGAGAGAAAAGGGAGGGAGAATCAGATTCCCCACTGAACGGGGAGCCCAACTGTGGGGTCTGATCCCAGAACCCTGGTATCATAACCTGAGCTGAAGTCAGCTGCTTAACTTACTGAGCCACCCAGGTGTCCTTCACTGTTGTTTTCTTTGTAGATAATTTTTAGAGTTTCTTCAATACTATATGCTTTTCAGGATAACATTTTCTGATTTTTCTTAGTAATAGAAATATATTTTTATAACAGTGAAGTGTTGAAATAAACCACCGTGTCAAGCTTTAAGATCTGTAAATTAAAGTCAGAAATGTAAAATATTGATCACCTGCCTACAGAAGCACGAAACTGTGACAAGTTGGTAAAGCATTACTTGGCTGGTCTGGCAAACTTTAGAGTGCTACCCCTTTTCAGGTTTTATCAGTGTGGTAATCAATTCCTGCTTGATAGCCTCTGTCATAGGCCAATGAGTTTTGGTTCTTTCTTGTTTTTTGAGGTAAGACAGTAGAAAATGAATATTCTCTCTGTGCTGTGGTAGTCAGTCACAAGGACTAAAAGAAATATAAGATACACAGATGTGAGAATAGTGTAGCTCATGTGGAATAAATGGTCACGTTTCATTACATTTATACAATTATGGATGACAGTTTGGGCAGTGAGTAAAATTCTTTCTGTGTGTGTGAGTAAAATTCACATGTGTTATACATGTTTGGCTACTTTATCTAAAATATTTTTTTTAATTTACTTACTTTTCCTGTTAATAGATAAAATACATGCTATTTGTGATAAACAAAACAGAACCAAAGCATTATAGAAATACTTCTAGAATCCTGCCTGTTAGAGAAACCTCACTTTTTTTTTTTAAAAGATTTTTATTTATTTCTTTGACAGAGAGATAGCACAAGTAGGCAGACCAGCAGGCAGAGGGAGAGGGAGAAGCAGGCTCTGCTGAGCAAGGAGCCTGATGTGGGGCTTGATCCCAGGACCGTGGGATCATGACCTGAGCTGAAGGCAGTCGCCTAACCGACTGAGCCACCCAGGTACCCCTGAGAAACCTAACTTTACAAAAAAAAATGATTTGGGGGCACCTGGGTGGCTCAGTGGGTTAAAGCCTTCGGCTCAGGTCATGATCTCAGGGTCTTGGAATCAAGCCCCGCATTGGGCTCTCTGCTCAGCAGGGAACCTGCTTCCCCCTCTCTCTGTCTGCCTCTCTGCCTACTTGTGATCTCTCTGTCAAATAAATAAATAAAATCTTTAAAAAAAAAAGATTTGTTTATCTATTTTAGAGATAGAGTCCCCCTCCCTGGGTGGAGGGGGGAACAGCAGGGAGAGAGGAAGAAGCAGACTTTCCTCTGAGCAGAAGCCCCACCCATGAGCTCAATCCCAGGACCCTGAGATCTTGACCTGAGCTAAAGTCAGTCGCTTAACCGGCTGAGCCATCCAGGTGCCCCTCCCTGTCTCTTGCCAATACTTGATACTTTTTGGCCATTAGTTTCTAATCTGATATTTGTGAAACATCCTTTTAATTTGCTTTTCTCAGATCACTGGTGTGGTTGAGCATATTTTCTTACATTTACTGATGATCTACTTGCCTTTTCTGTGAATTGCCTGTTCAGTTTCCACTCATAACTGGCAGCAACCTGTGTCTGTCTGGATAGACCTAAATTATTCTTTAGTGGCTTTATAGTATTCCCTTATATGATCACTGTTAACAGACCATTGGGGGAAAAGGACTGGGGAACCTGTACTTAATTATTTTATTTTTAGGAATTTTAATTCAAGTACAGTAAGCATAAAAATATGGAATGCTTCACAAATTTGTGTGTCATCCTTGTGCAGGGGCCATGCTAGTCTCTGTATGTTCTAATTTTAGTATATGTGCTGCTGAAGCTAACATAGGAATCTTTACTTTAAATTAGACTAAGAGATGTGTCATCCAAATGCAACATAGGGACTTTGTTTGCATCCTGGCTATGAACATATATGAGACAGCCAGGAAAATCTGAATGGTGACTGGATATTCCCTATTATTTCATTAAGGAATGGGAAATGGTATTCTTCTAACTTTAGTTATTCCTTCAGCATTTTATACCTAATTTTCTTATAAAAGAGAACTTCTCCCTCATCAACTGTTTGATTACCCTAAGGTATAGTTTGTACAGGAAAGATAGGATAAGTGCTATATTCTTCAGTTCATACTTTTATAATTTCTATGAGCTCTTCCTTCTTGCTCTTCCCCTACCCCCACCTCTTTCTAAAAATAGCATACTGTTCTGGTTTCATGGATGTGATGACTTTTCTTTGGTCTTTGAGTATATTAATTATAGTTTTCATTTGTTCCTGTTTTGTCTGTTTCCTCAGTCCTATTTTTTTTCTGGTAGTTTTGGTCTCTCTTTTTCAGGTTGGAGCTTCAAGTGCCTGATAACCCTTAATTATCCCTTCATGTTTTAAGCATGAGGCACTAAAAAAGGGAGGGCCAGAAGCTTTGTGTGCCTGGAAGCAGTTTATTGCCTATTGGGAACCCAGATTTCAGTATCCCATGGTCTTTTTGCTCAGAGGCATTTGAGTTTTGCCAAGGAAAGATAATGTCATGGGGAGTGGAATGGTAGATAAGCCTAGTCATTATGAGACTCTGGGTGAGGGCCAGAATGGAAAGGGGGGTTATCAGTGTTGCTACTTGGTATATAGATTTTCACTTAATTCATTTCTTTTCATTTGGCACCTATTTGTTAGTGGTATTCCCTTGTCTAGAATCTCTCTTATTGAGGGGTATGTGGGTGGGTGGCTCAGTCAGTTAAGTATCTGCCTTCTGCTCAGGTCGTGATCTCAGGGCCCTGGAATTGAGGCCCTAGTGGCGGGGCGGGGGGCGGGGGGGGGGGGGTCCCTGCTCAGTGGGGTGTCTTCTCCTTTTCTCTTTGCTCCTCCCCTCTGCATTTGTGCTGGCATAATTGCTGTCTCTCTCTCAAATGAATTAATTAAATCTTAAAAAAACCAGAATCTCAATTTATTGAGTTTATTCAGAAAAAAAATTTCCTGTCTTCTGTGTGGGTAGACAGGAGGGCCACCCAGCTGCTCTGGGATGGCATTGGGGATGTATTAGGGATGTTACTAACTTTTACTAGTGCAACCAACTGGGCCACCTGTATGCCCCACTTTTTTTTTTTTTTGAATTTTTAAAATTTTTATTTTTTATTTTATTTTTTTTTTCCGCTTTTTTTTAAGTAAGCTCTACACGCAGAATGGGGCTTGAACTCATGACCTCTCAAGATCAAGAGCTCCATGCTCTACTGACTGAGACTGAGCCAGCCAGGCACCTCTAGTTAGTTGTCTTAATCAGGATCAAATAAGATGGTTTACATATATACATTGGTTAATGTCTCTTTAGTTTCTCTTAATCTCTAATAGCTCTCCATTTTCTCCCCCTTGCTATTGAGTTTTGAAGAAACTGGACTATTTGTGTTTGAAAATTTTCCACATTTTGGATTAGAGGGGGAAATCATATCCTTTGGGTATTGTTTAATATGGTCTATTTTCTTGGGGTTTCTGGCTAGCTCAGTTGGAAGAGCATGCAACTTTTGATCTTGGGGTTGTGAGTTTGAGCCCCACTGTGGGTGTAGAGATTACTTAACTTAAATAAATTAATTAAAAATAAACTATGTATGGTCTCATTTCTTGAAGACACTATGTTGAAAAACAACTACATTTAATGGAACTAATTATTATCAAATTCCATTTGATAGTATTATCAAATTTGATAGTATCATGGAATTTGATAATAATTACTTAATATAATGCAGTGTTTCCCTCCCCCATTCTGCAGAATAAATGTGGGGATACTTAGCATTAATAAGTCATCAGCCTTTTACTTGGTGGTATTATTTTTTAGACAACTACTGTAGTCAAAGTTACTAATAAAGGGCTTTTCTTTTTTTGGCTCTTACATCTTTACTCCCAATTAGGAACAGTCTCTAGGGACTTTTTTTTTTTTTTAACTTGGGGCACTTGCCTTTTCAAAGTATTCATTTGTTTTTCTCCAGAACAGTGGGGCACAAGAGCCCCTATAAGCCATCTGGACCTGAAACCATTTTGCTTCGTCACAAAGCTTATTCTTTTTAGATCCCGACATAAGTCTGTATTGTCTACTGGTTGGTTTTTTTTTTTTAAACAGTGTCTAGTTGCTCTCATGAGAGTGCCGTCCGAGCTGTCTGAAGTTATGTCAATGTTGTTGGCTGATTAGTAATTGAGAGGGGAAAGGGGCGTTTAGTGAAGAGGGGTTTATCTTTTATTATACGTGCTAAAAAAGTTCATGCATGGGCTCTAACCCTCCCCACCCAACACTTTAAAAAAAAGATGTGCGAGAGAGAAGACAAAGACAAAACACAGAGGTGGGGGAGATGCATACTCTGCAGCCACATTCCTGAGACATTTGACAAACTGCTCCTATGCAGGAGGTACGGAGTAACCAGAACTTTCCAGGGGTTGAATGCTTTTGGAATTTGAAAAACTGCCGTTCTCCTGCCTTGATTTTTATTGTTGTTGTTTCAAGTTTTCGTTTAAAGATTTTACTTACTGGACAGAGAAAGAGTACAAGCAGGGGGAGTGAGAGGGAGAAGCAGACTCCATACTGAGCATGGAGCCTGACGCAGGACTTGATGAGGGGCTCAATCCCAGGACCTCCAGGGTCATGACCTGAGCCGCAGGCAGATGCTTGACCTACTGAGCCACCCTGGCACCCCACCATTATTTATTTTATTTTAAGATTTTATTTATTAGAGAGAGAGCGTGAGAGGAGGGGAGGGTCAGAGGGAGAAGCTGACTCCCCATTGAGCAGGGAGCTGGTGGATGCAGGGCTAGATCCCTGGACTCTGGGATCATGACCTGAGCAGATGCTTAACTGACTAAGCTCCCTAGGTGCCCCTTGCCGTTATTTTAATATATGCCTCCAAATCTCGTCTTTTGTTTATTTATTCCTCCAGTTTTTAAATTTATGATCATGCTACATGTAATGTTTTACATTAAAGCCCTTAAGAAATGTGTGAAAAAATACTTCTCATGCATTCTTTAAAGACTTTGATCCACATTGCTAACCTGCAGTTGGGTTCTACTAGTTACACTCCAAATAATGAGATAATTTATTTTAAATAAATATCCCGTATGTGCAGTTACATACCTCACAGGTAGCTCCCTTTGATATTAAAAATCAATTCTATTATATAACCCATAGCTACCTCCTTTTTAAAAAGTTTTTATTTAAATTCTAATTACTTAATATACAGTGTTATATTAATTTCAGGTGTACAATATAATGATTCAACACTTGCATACATCACCCAGTGCTCATCACAAGTATGCTCCTTAATCCCCATCACCTATTTCACTCATCCCCCTGATGTGATTTGAAGTGGGATTTGGGAGCCAATGGTCAAGAAAGAATTCTGGAAACATTTTTGGGGGAGAAAGGTAGTTTTATTATAGTACGGGGGCAGATAAGACCCGGGGGCAGAAAGAGCTGCACAGAGATTGTGAAGAACAGTTGATTATATACTTAGAAGTTGGGGGAGGTGAAGACAAAGGAAGTTTCCAAAAGGATTTTCATATGTCAAAGAAGACTTACAGGATCCTGGAGGCCTAGCTGCTATTGTCAAGCTAAGGTTGTTTTGGCCTCTAGCTCTAGCGAGGCATTAACATTAAGATTGGGAGTTCCTGGAGGAATGCCATACTTTGCGTGCCTCAAGTACAAAGGGCTACAGGTTTAAGGAAAGTTAATTTTTTTTTTTAAAGATTTTATTTATTTACTTGAGAGAGGGAGAGAGAGAGCATGAGCGGGGTAAGGGCAGAGGGAGAAACAGACTCCCTTTCAAGCAGCGAGCCTCATGTGGGGCTCAATCCTGGGTCATGACCTGAGTAGAAGGCAGACGCTTTACCAACTGAGCCATCCAGGAGCCCCAGGAGCCCCAGAAAATTTAATTTTATCTGTATTTCTTTTAAGATTTTATTTATTTACTTGACAGAGAAAGAGATCACAAGTAGGCAGAAGGCAGGCAGGCAGAGAGAGAAGCAGGCTCCCCGCTGAGCAGAGAGCCCAACACAGGGCTCCATCCCAGAACCTGAGATCATGACCTGAGCCAAAGGCAGAGGCCTTAACCCACTGAGCCACTCAGGCGCCCTAATTTTATCTGTATTTCTTTTGCCTTTGTTCTCCACATCCCCCCCAACCATCCCCATCTGGTAACCATCAGTTCATTCTCTGTAGTTGCAAGTCTGTTTCTTGATTTTCTTCTCTCTTTTCTTTTTCCCTTTGCTTGCTATTCTGTTTCTTAAAATCCACACCTGATAAAGTCGTATGGTCTTTGTCTTTCTCTTGATTTATTTCACTTAACATTGTATTCTCTAGTTCCATCCATTTTGTTGCAAATGGCACAAGATTTCGTTCTGGTTTTTTTAAAAAAGATTTTATTTATTTATTTGACAGAGATGGCAAGTAGGCAGAGAGGCAGGCAGAGAGAGAGGAGGAAGCAGGTTCCCCACTGAGCCGAAAGCCCGATGCAGGGCTCCATCCCAGGACCCTGGGATCATGACTTAAGCCGAAGGCAGAGGTTTAACCCACTGAGCCACCCAGGCACCCCAAGATTTCATTCTTTTTTATGGCTGAGTAATTTTTCATTGTGTGTGTGTGTCTGTGTGAGTGATATCTATCTGTCTCACACTTCTGTATCCATTCATCAATCATTGAACACTTGGACTATTTCCATAATTTGGCTGTGTAGATGCCTACCTACACCCTTTGTTTATCCCAGATAAGCAATATCACCATCTTCACCATTGATTAAACCAGAAACCTATCCTTTTTCCTGATTTTTCCTTCTATCTTCTCCCTTATATTCAGTCACAAATTCTGTGTATTTTACTTCCAACAAATTATCTTGTCTTCATCCTTCTTTCCATTCTCACTGCCACTGCTTATAATCCTCTCATTTGGACTACTGTGGTGGCCTTTGGTTTCCCTTTACACACACAAACTTTCCCATCCCCCCCTCCATTGCATTTCCCATTTGGTTTCAGACTGAACTTTCCAAAGTGTGAGTGAAGTTCAGCATCCCTGATATGATCTAGTATCCCGCAAGGCCCTGTGTGATTTGGTCCTTGATTTTCTAGCCTCATTTCTGGCCATTCTCTCTCATGTTCCTTTTTTTGTTTAAGATTTTTATTTATTTATTTGTCAGGGAGAGAGGGGGAGACCAGAAGAAGGGGGAGTGGCAGGCAAAGAGAGAAGCAGGCTCCCTGCTGAGCAAGGAGTCTGATGGGGGACTCGATCCAGGACCCTGGGATCATGACCTGAGCCAAAGGCAGAGGCTTAACCAACTGAGCCACCCAGGTGTCCTTTCTCTCACTTTTCTCTACACTTGCCATTCTGGTTGTCCTTGGTTTCTTTCAGTCCCTCTTTGCTTGATGAACTTTTATTTATTTTTCAGGTCTCAGCTTAAATGTCTCAGGAATGTCTTCCCATGGTTCTCATATCTTTAGTTCCCTATTTTACATTTTTCTTTTTTTCTTTGTTTTTAAAGTAATCTCTGCACCCAGTACGGGGCTTGAACTCATGACCCCAGTATCAAGAATTGCATGCTCTATTGACTGAGCGAGCCAGATTCCCCCATATTTTACACTTTTCTTTTTTTTTTTTTTAAAAGATTTTATTTATTTATTTATTTATTAGGAAAGAGAGAGAGTGAGAGAGAGCATGAGAAGGGAGAAGGTCAGAGTGAGAAGCGGACTCCCCATGGAGCTGGGAGCCCGATGCGGGACTCGATCTTAGGACTCCGGGATCACGACCTGAGCCGAAGGCAGTTGCCCAACCAACTGCGCCACCCAGGCGCCCTATTTTACACTTTTCTGATAGCTTATACTCTTATACTCTTTCTTTCTTTCTTTCTTTCTTTCTTTCTTTTCTTTCTTTCTTTCTTTCTTTCTTTCTTTCTTTCTTTCTTTCTTTCTTTCTTAATATTATTTATTTGTCAAAGAGAGAGAGAGAGAGAAAGAGTGAACACAAAGCAGCAGGCAGAGGGAGAAGCAGGCTCCCCACTGAGCAGGGAGCCCCATGCAGGACTTGATCCCAGGACCCTGGGATCACGACCTGAACTGAAGGCAGACGCTTAATCAAGTGAGCCACCCAGGCATCCCTCTTGTACTACTTTTTGTATCACACATAATTACAGTGTGGTTGCATTGTGTGTGAACTTGAACTATGTGATTAAAAAAAATTTTTTTTTGTTAATTTGAGAGAGAGTGCACATGTGAGAGCAGATTGGGAAGAAGAGCAGAGGAGGGCAGGAAAGGGAGAGGGGAATAAGACTCCTGTGCTGATCGGAGAGCCAAATGCAGGGTTCGTGAGATCATGACCTGAGCCAAAACCAAGAGTCCGACGCTTAACTGACTGAGCAACCCAGGTGCCCCAAACTATGTGATTTTTTTAAAAGCCTCATTTCATATTTGGATTTTGAAATGTTAACTCCTTATTGTAGAAAGTCTTGCAAGGATCATGTCATATACAAGCCTGAGACTGAATTGTAAACCAAGGTTGTACTATTACATCCCATATTGGTGTCACTTGGTTAGTAACAGAAACTATTGAATTATGTGAGATCTTCAAAAATTCATCTTTTGTTAGGCCCCTATGTTTAATGCCTGTTTTCTTTTGCTTAATTTCAAGCAATGGAACATAGGGACCACGGCTGTCTTGTAACCTTCCTGGCATCTTAGAATACTTAGAATAATAAGGACTTAAGTTGGGTGTTGAGAGAATGGATCGATGGATGAATGGAATCTTATATGCCTATTCAGTCCACTTGTGAATCAAAGGGGAGATTCTCAACTTACTCTTTGGTAGTTTATTCTTTACATCAGCTACTCAAATTCCAACCTAATAGATTTTGCTGGGCATGCCATGATCTTTATGCCTGCATTTGTATGTGGTGTTGTTTCTGCCTGGAATGTCTTTACCCTACTTCATCAGGTAAACTGTTTCTTTCAGAGTCAGCTGAAATTCAGGCCTTGTTCTCTCTCTCCTTTTCTTTAAGTAATGTAAGCTCTACACTCAACCTGGACTTGAACTCACCTCCCCATCAAGAGTTACATGCTTTATTGGGACACCTGGGTGGCTGAGTTGGTTAAGCAACTGCCTTTGGCTCGGGTCGTGATCCCGGCGTCTTGGGATCGAGTCCCGCATCGGGCTTCTTGCTCCGCGGGGAGCCTGCTCCTCTCTCTGCCTCTGCCTGCCTCTCTGCCTGGTTGTGTTCTCTCTCTGTTAAATGAATAAATAAAAATCTTAAAAAAAAAAAAAAAGTTACATGCTTTATTGACTGAGCCACCTAGGTCTCTCTGGGCTGTTCTCTCTTTCTCTTTAAATAGTTTAGCATATTATTATTATTATTATTATTATTTAAGTAGGCTCCAAGCCCAGCATGGAGCCCATTGTGGGGCTTGAACTCACCACCCTGAGATCAAGCCTGGGCTGAGATCAAGAGTCGATCACTCAACCGACTCAACTCCCAGGAGTCCTAGTTTATTATATTTTAATAGCAAACTTACAGAAACAGCACAGAAGATAGACAGCATTAAAAACTTGTACTTACATGAAGAACATGTAGGACAACTTGGAAAAGTATAGTGTATGGAATCTTCTATGTGATAAAATGTTACACATACCATTTAGTTGCTGTCAATAAGAAATTTACTTGTTTTGGGGCGCCTGGGTGGCTCAGTGGGTTGAGGCCTCTGCCTTCGGCTCGGGTCATTATCTCAGGGTCCTGGGATCAAGCCCCACATCAGGCTCTCTGCTCGGCAGGGAGCCTGCTTCCCCCTCTCCCTCTGCCTGCCTCTCTGCCTACTTGTGAACTCTCTGTCAAATAAATAAATATATAAAATCTTAAAAAAAAAAGAAATTGTTTTAAAAAATATCCAAATGCTTGCATTGTCCAGAAAAATTTGACAGGTTTATTTATAATTGTTATAAATTTGAACTGCTAAAATGTGTTCACTGAAACATTTGACTTTGGGCTTTTCTTTTTAAAAGTAGATTTAGGAGGCACCTGAGTGGTTCAGTTGATTAAGAATCTGCCTTTGGGGCCCCTGGGTGGCGCAGTTGGTTGAGCGACTGCCTTCAGCTCAGGTCATGGTCCCGGAGTCCCGGGATC
>CM052804.1:22324989-22342601 GCA_028533885.1 Nasua narica | reverse complement strand
TTTTCTGCTTACGTGCAGTTTGTAGCTAGTGAACACCTTTGGAAGGAAGGGATAATGTGATATTCACAGTCCTGTTTCATTTGCCTGGTGCACAGTAAATAATAGACATTTTAAAAAATATTTTATTTATTTTACAGAGAGAGAGAGGGATCACAAGTAGGCAGAGAGGCAAGTAGAGAGAGAGGGGGAAGCAGGCTCCCCGCTGAGCAGAGAGCCCAATGCGGGGCTCGATCCTAGGACCCTGAGATCATGACCTGAGCCGAAGGCAGAGGCTTTAACCCACTGAGCCACCCAGATGCCCAATAATAGATATTTTTTTGATAAATGGATGAATGATTTGTCAGATTTGCCTGTTTAAAACAATTATTTTTAAAGATTTTATTTATTTATTTGACAGAGAGAGAGAGACACACACACACACACACACACACACACAGCGAGAGAGGGAACGCAAGCAGGGGGAGTGGGAGAGGGAAAAGTAGGCTTTCCGTTGAGCACTGAGCTCTATGTGAGACTCAATCCCAGAATCCCAGGCTAATGATCAGAGCCAAAGGAAGACACTCAACAACTGAGCCCCCCAGGCGCCCCTTAAACAATTTTTTTTGAAGACTTTATTTGAGAGAGAGAGAGTGCATAAGCAGGGAGCAGAGGGAGAAGCAGGCTCACCGATTGAGTCACCCAGGTGCATCCCCCCCGTTTTTTAATTTTTTAATTTAAAAATTTTTTTTTTTATTTTACTAGGCTCTTTGCCCAAATTGGGGCATGAACTCCCGACCCTGAGATCAAGAGTCGCATGCTCTACTAACTGAGCCATCTAGTTGCCCCTAGTTTGCCTCTTTTCTTATATTTACTATAACCTTTACTCCTTCTACTTACAGTTATCTTCAGGTTAGTATTCTGGAAAAGTTAAACAATGGCTCTTTGATGCTTCCCAGAAGCCTCACAAATATGAAATATTTTCCTAGAAAAGTATAGGGTATGGGTGCAAAATGTGGAGTTTGTGGAAGGACTTAAGGGATCCTGAGTTCCTGAGGAAAATATGCAGAATTCGGGTTGGGTGAGGGCATTTTTTTCTGGAGAAACATGGTTCATGGATATATCAAATTACCAGATGGGTCTGTGGACCCCTGAATGATTAAGAACCAATGTTTCAGAGGGTGTAGGTTTCAATCTTGGAGAGATAAGGAGAGCATTATCTAATAATATAAGGAAACCAAATGGCTTTTAAGGAAAAGTAGATGACCGTATTAGGATGCTTTCAGTTTCTTGTGATAGAAACCATCTCAAGCCTATATAAAATAGGAATATATTGGTTTATGTACCTGAAAAAAATAAAAACAACTCCAAAATGCTGCCTGCAAGAACTACTGAGTCTAAGACTCAAACAGTACCTTTAATTAGGTTTTTCTTCTTCCTTTCTCTTTGTTTTTCTTTATATTGGCTTTATTTCTCAGGCATTTTCTTTCCATGTGTTGGAAAAAAGATGTCCATCTGCAGGTTAAGGCTGCTAAATTCTTAGAGTGTGTGCAACTGGCCATAGTAGATAAATGAGTGAGGTAAGACCAGGAGGAGCAAGCTTTGACATGTGAAGGTTAAGATGTTTATTCGATATTCAAATCAACAAAGTTGTCCAGTAGGCAGTTGGACATACAAATCTGGAATTCAAGTCAAAGCTAGAGACTGGACTAGAAATTTGGAGGTTGTCAGCATATAGTTAGTATTTAAAGCCAAGAAACTGGATGAGATCACCAGGGAATAAGAGTAAATAATAAAGAGAAAAAGTTGTCCAAAGACTAAGCTTGTGAATGTTAAGAAATTGGGGAGAAGAGGAAGAACCAACTGAGGAGCACCCAGTAGTGTAGAAGGAAAACAAAGTCCTGGAAGCCAGATTTAAAAAAAAATGTTTTAAGGAGTGAGTGATCAGATGTCAGATGATGCTAATAGAACAATTAACGAGGACCGAGACTTAATGATCAGACTTAATAATAATCATCTTGACAAAAACAGTTTTAATAAATTGAATTTGGTGGAGTTATTTCTACTAAAGGCTCTTTTTCTCAGGAATTTAAGTTCCATAGTTCAGGTAATCTAAGAGACTGTTTATTAACCAAGTAATTGTCGAGCAAATATTTATCGACACGTCATCCTTTAGTTCTTTGTTGTACTGCGTTATGTAAAAAGCTATGTCTCCACCTTAGATGGGTATCCAAATATGCTAGTTAAAGGTTTCATATATTTGGAGTAGGGTGCGTGTATTTTCTTTGGAATGAAGTGGAAACACTTCATAAATATTGGGTCATGTTTTTCCTTCTGTAGTTGGAAGGTTTATAGAGAAACAAAAAATCAGTGTAAGTTCCTGATTCTTAGATCTTACTGTCTAATTGTCATTCTCGATGCCAGGAAACGTAGGAGTTCATAATGTTAAAAAATTTTTCATTTTTCTAATGAATGTAATACTTTTCTTTTCTGTTAGAAATTCATTGAATTTGAAGACTCTCAAGAACAGGAAAAAAAGGATTTACAGACCCGAGTGGAATCTTTAGAATCTCAAACAAGACAACTTGAACTCAAAGCAAAAAACTATGCTGACCAGAGTAAGTAAAAACACTTCTCATCATAAGTACACATTAAAGAGTGGGCTCTAATAGCATAATGACTCATCTTGACATTTGACTGGGCTTCCAAATATACACTTGGAATTGTCATCATCCCAGACTGACGAGAGAGACCTGGAAGCTAGGTTCAGTTCTTTTTTGTTCACATTTTCATGTGGTTCTGATGTCTGCAGAAGTAACTAAACCAAAGACACCTTTAAGACTCTTTTCTTCAGGGATGCCTGGGTGGCTCAGTTGGTTTGGTGTATGCCTTTGGCTCAGGTCATGGTCCCGGGGTCCTGGGATTGGGCCCTGCATCAAACTTCCTGCCCCACGGGGAGCCTGCTCCCCTCCCAACCCCGTGTCTCTGTCTCTTGGACAAATAAATAAGTAAAAAAAATCTTAAAAAAAAAAAAAAAGACTCGCTTCTTCAATTTAGCTCTCAGCCTTTGTAGTTAACATTATGCTATATCCAATATGTAGGATTCTGGGGTGTGTGCATGTAGATCATTTCTTCTGAAAATGGTCCACTACACACAAAGTTCCATTGCTTTCTATATTGCCTTGGAATTTACAAATGTGACAAAAACTCTAGCTCTGAAGTATGTTTAAAAAAAATTACTGAATTCTAGGAACACCTGGCTGGCTCAGTTGGTAGAGCATGTGATTCTTGATCTTGGGTTTATAAGTTTAAGCCCTTGGGCACGGAGTTTACTAAAAAAAAATTTAAAAAAATTAAAAAATACTGAATTCTCTTTTTCATTCTTTTCTACTGAAAAACTGAGTAATAGAGGAACAGAATATCATTTTTCAGAATGATTTCATTTTTAATATAATTTCATTGTATTCTTGACTTAAAAATAACTATTGTTTCAAACTCCAAGGGTGATTTCTCTTTTTGGCTAACGAATTGGACCTAATTAAGTCAAATTAATTTGAGAAAGTAATGGGGAGAAACTTCGTGGCCTGTTTTCACGTTTGATTTGGGCAGGCAGAGAGCCCTTCGGTTTTCCCACTCAGCCTTGTAAACTTTCAGAATCTTGGGAGCAGGAGATGACCAGGCGGCTTCCTGTATCAACCTTTAAGGCTACATAGTGACACCTGCTGTTAAAGATAGGAATTCATGGTGGATAACCTTCACTCACTACTTGGCTTGGAGTGTGATAACTAACTGCTCCCTCTAGTACTCTGGAATGGCCTAATAGAACTAAACCTCAAATCACTGGGAATCTGGAGTTCAAGCATTATAGAATTCAAGGAAATCTCACATGGCTTTAAGCAGATGTCACAAAAGGGAGCCAGTGGATGTTTGACAACAGAAGCCAACTACAGTAAGACAAAATGAGCCATCTATCACATCTTTGTGCTTTTAGGCTTGTAGATACCTAGATGCCTTGTAGATACCTTGTAGAGTACCTAGAGTACTTCCTTTGTTCACATTAAATATATCAAATGACTTCTGTGACTCTACCATGGAAATTCAAGGTCTTAGAGAACTGGACGATGGACTTCACAGTCCAAACACTAACAAATACGTTACTAGAGTCATACTGCTATGAGTACCACTCATCTAGAGAAACAGTCTTGTGGCAGTTTCTAGCTTTTGGTACATTTCAAGAGTTGAGCATTCTTAACTCAAAGAAGAAAAAGAGCTATGGAGATGATATTTTAATTTTAACTTGTGTTTTCATATCAGAGATTTTATAGTATTTTAGAACCAGACACTAAAGGCACAGTGGACAGAACCAACCTCATTGTTTTACTTTATTGTATTCCTCTTGATTCCCGAAGAGTACCAAGTTTTGGATAAGGACATTTTCTTTTAACTTAGAAGGGAACTTCTTGTCTCAAATCCTTTTATACATTAAGTAATCTGTTTGAACGGTAAGGGAGATATTATAGGATAAATTACCTGAAACCATCTTTCGGACATTCAAAGGAGATACTTCTATGGCACCTTGGGTGGCTCAGTTGGTTAAGTGTGTGACTCTTTTTTTTTTTTTAAGATTTTATTTATTTGAGAGAGAGACAGAGAGAGTGAGAGAACATGAACCAGGTGAGGGGCAGAGAGAGAAGGAGAGTCCCTCCTGAGCAGGTAGCCATATGCAGGGCTTGATCCTGGGACTCCAGGATCATGACCTGAGCCAGACAGATGCTTAACTGACTGAGCCACCAAGGCACCCGTAAGCATCTGACTCTTGATTTGGGCTCAAGTCATGCTTTCAGGAGCATGAGATCGAGCCCGAGTTGGGCTCCACACTCAGCGTGGAGTCTGCTTGAGATTCTCTAGCTACTTCTGCCCCTCCCCCTGCTCATGCTGTCCCTCTCTAAAATACATAAACAAATAAACAAACAAATAAATAAAATCTTCAAAGGAGATACTGCTACTTTTTTCACAAAAGTCACTAAATGGAATGGATTACTAATTTTTTCCATATGCATTTTATCCCTTTTATTATTAAAATTTTTAAAACCTGGGGCACCTAGGTGGCTCAGTCGTTAAGCATCTGTCTTTGGCTTGGGTCATGATTCCAGAGTCCTGGGAGCCCCGAAGTGGGCTCCTTGCTTGCTGGGGGCCTGGTTCTCCCTCTCCCACTCCCCCTGTTTGTGTTCCCTCTCTCACTCTCTCTCTCTCTCTCTCTCTCTCTGTCAAATAAATAAAAATCTTAAAAAAATTTTTTTAAAAACCTGCTTCCTGTGCTTTTCTGGTAAATGTAAACAAAATAAAGTAGGCTTTTAATTAAGACTTGTTACCCAGACTAGTGAGTCATATCCAGCTTTTTGGAATTGTTATACTCTGTGGACCTATCCTCTCAAAAGTACTGCTTACTAGAGTTTTCCATCTTAATTTAAAGTAATTTTTAAAAATAAGGTATCATTTAAAAATGATTTCTAATTCTCTATACAAGGGATAAGGAAGTTCTTCAAGTAGATGTGGTCTTTGAGCTAAATTTAATCTGAAAACTTCATTTTTGTTATTAATATGATATCCCACCAAGAATTTCTCCCCCTGGGAGTTTGCCATCCAATTTTGAAATAAATCTTGGTGTCTAAATAACAGTTAAAAAACTTCAAACTGTGGTTAATGAAAATTGACCATTCAGATGCACAAAACTCATAACACTAAATCTTGGTCTATGAGCTGAGGCGATAGAGAGTCTTTTTTTATTAATGCTTTGGAACTTACTCCCTTTTCCTTTGATACCTTGGAGTCTTTTTCTCTCTTCCATCTCATTGCTTTTCTCTCTCTTCCTTCTGTTTTTCTTTAAGCCTTAATTGGGTATAATATGAAATCTAACTGTATCTTAAAATTTTCTTCCAAGTCTTCATTTACCATATTTAAATATGTGAAAAAAATGTGTGTGCGAGAGAAATGTTTGACTGTTTTTGCATTTTACTTTCTTAGTTTTCCATCCTTAAATCTCTTAATATGAGTCAAAGCTCCTTGTTTTTAAAAAGGTAGAGGTAGGTCTCTCTTTGCTTGCCTCTCTACCTACTTGTGATCTCTCTCTGTCACTCTCTGTCAAATAAATAAAATCTTAAAAAAAAAAAAAAAGAAGGTAGAGATAGGAAGTAATCTTTAAGTATCACCAATGCCTTATCCTTTTGGGAAACCAGGACTGGGAATATGTTTTTTAAAAGTTGAAAACAAATGTAAATAGGTGTATGTCAGAGTATGTGAATTCTTTTTTATATGATAAGCAACAGAATATCTGGACTATTTATCAGTTTTTAAAAAAAGAATATCATTATTTTTTGTTAAAGTTACTGTAACACGACATCTATTTTTATCTTCATTGTCTTAAACTTTTAAAATGTTTTGAATGTTTTTTAGTTTTCTTAACTTATATTTTTAAATAAACACTTCTTTAAAGCCACAGAAATTACAGATAGTAATATTTATAATTTAGAGGAATGGGTGCAGTTTCTTCTGTTTAGTGCCATTTTATGAATGCAGTGTGATAGCAGTATCTTGTCCAATTTCCATGTTTATATTTGTATGTTAGAGTCTTTAATTTTATAGACTGTCAATTCTAATATGTTTTAGGGCACATATCCTCTTTAAAAAGTAGCCACAGTAAAAGTCCACGCTCTGCTTTGAAGACAACTTCCTGTGTTAAAAGGGGAAATTTTGGTTGTAGTTACTTGTTATTTGAGAAGCAAGAAAACGTCAAGAAATAGGAACTGAATTAAGGACATAGTTTACAGCTTTTGATAGTTTGGAATCATCAGGTTGTGGTATGATTTCACAATATGAGAAGTTGAGTCTATAAAAATTTTGTTAACAGTTTGTTAACAGTTTTGTGATTTTGGAGATTTCTGGTTGCTCTCTTTTTAAAACTTGAACTATGTAGGATATGTTTTTGGTTTTTCCAACATGAATAAAGGATTTTAAAAAATGCTGTATTATATAATTTCTTATCTGGGAATAACAATAACAACATCTTGTAAGCCTTAAGGAAGAATCTGAAACATACATGGGGTGTAAAAACAATTATGAGTTGAAAGGCCTGTTGGTTCTTGACAACTATCGAAGGAGTCTATAATCAACCTTGCTATTCATGATGTGGCAGTAATGGGTTCTTTGTCACAAAATATTTTATATTCATTAGTTCTTTTGTATATTGCTTTGTATATTGTTTTGTATATATCTTATAAGCCAAATATTATCTTAAATGAGTCAAGTAAATAAAGACATTTTAATACAGTTAAAAATATTATACTAATGTATGCCTAGCATTTAGCTTGGTAGAGGAGAATATGTTTGTAGTACAGAAGAATATAATATGGTCATTGCAGTCAAACAAATCAGTACTGTGGGGAAGGTTGTGTATGACCGTCCAGTCTTTTTTTCCATATATATTATGTTTTTATATCACTGCAGTTAGAGTGTACATATAATTTTGTATCTTTTCCTTAACATTATTTCTCTTGTATAATCTTTATTTTTTAAATGCCTACCTATACCCATCATTCAGAAGCTATGCCATCTATAATCAATTCTTGTTTTCTCTGGAATGTGTTTTCTCCTTTATTCTAGTGAGAATTATTTAACGGCCATTTTGTTTTTTTACCTTGGCTACTTGAAACTCAGAACTAATTTAGAAGTGCAACCGTAAGGACTGGTTTGGACCTTACCTGGGTGGCATTTTTAAATTGTTTTTTGATCTATATTTTATACACATATAATGAATTATTATGTTCTGATAAGCTGTCATCTCAAATCCTTTGTAGAATGAAGGAATGAATCAGGTAAAAATAAATATATGTAAATTAAAAAAAATTCATTGGTTAGTTGCACATTTTTTTCCAGTGTAGTGAATCATACTGCAGTGAAAATTTTTTCAAACCTATAGATGTCTCTATATTTTGATAATTTTCTTAGAATATATTTAAGGAAGTAGGGCAAAGAAGATGAATGTTTTGTGGTTCTTGGTTTATAGTAGTGTTTGGTCATTTTTAATGTGAACAGAATTAGAGAAGTATGGTTTAGTAGCATATTTCATTTTGTTTATCATAACTTTATGTACTTTGATCATTATTTGCAACATATTGGCACATGGAGCTTATATAGAACCATTTATTATTTGATTCTTAGGAAAACTGTTTCCCTCAAGCTCTTTGAATTTATAACAGGTGACTTTTCCCTTGAATTGTGGAGATGATGGCAGTGATTTTAAGCTACTTAAGGGCTCTTCTCTGAATCTGGCCTTCCTTCTTTTGAGTGAAAATTCCTTTTTTAAATTAAATGGAAAAATTATTTTGACAGTTGATGACATTGCAGTAAAGATTTATTTTGACCTTTTGCTCTTTCCATCCCCCATATAACATTCATTTGCTTTTTAAATTTGCTATCAAGATCTTAGTCTAATAAAATACCTTGAAGTCTTTACCTTGAAACGTAGATTATTATTATTATTATTTTGAAATGTATATTATTATTGGAAGGAAAACACTTCTGATTTCTTGGTCATAAGAATTAGCATATTGCTAGGTGGAAAGCATAGGGAGATGGTATAATCATTAATCTTTTTTTTTTGGATTTTAAAGGAATAAAGGGATTAGAGCAGACTTCCATTTTGGGAATTATTTATAAGCAAGGTCTGTTTGTTAATGATGTGATTGATCAATTGAGAATTTTCACAACAAAGAAGAAAAATAAACCATTTTTAAGGTACTGGGTATAGAGTTATACCAAAGTTAATAGTTGACCCTAAATATTTTGTCATTGTTTTTCAAATCACTTAAAAAAAATACCTTCAGGTCGATAAAGCTTTTCCAGCCCCCTTACCATGCTTTGTAATTGGCAATAAATATTAATATTCTGAAAATTTGAGTAATATTGCAGTGGGCCATTTTTCCCATTTTAATGTTTTCTTGTCAATAGGCAGTCCCTTCTACATTATTTTTAGAGTGATTAAAGTGGAAAACTGATGATTTGTATTGTAGTTGAAAGTATATTTTTAATAAGGCAACTTCAGGAGTTTCATATATCTCCTGACTTTAGAAAAGTGACAAAATGAGGGGCACCTTACTGGCTCAGTTGGTAGAATATGTAACCCTTGATCTCAAGGTCATGAGTTCAAGCCACACCATGAACATAGAGCTTACTTAAAAAAAAACAAAAATTGCAAAGTGAAATTCATTATGTAGAAAGTTACTTTAAAAAAGTTACTTTTTGAGTCCATTCAACTTGACTTCTTTGCCATATGAAGAACATCTGTATATTTAATAAACTTTATATAAGGGTTTCTTTTTTTGGAGCTTATTTTTAGAGGGAGAGCCAAAACTTAAGCACAAGATAATTTATGCAAACACATTTTATTACTTCTGTTTCGTTAGGTAATATCCTATGTGGTCTTCAGATCTGTTGTGTGTCTCGTTTGTATTTGGACTCTTTCGTTTCTGTAGTCTAGTGTTGTCTATTGAGAACCTTAAGGCTGTAGTTTATAATTAATATCTAGAACTAAAGTTTCATAGGAAATTAATTTAATTAGTAAGGATGAAGGGATATGGTGATTTAGCTTAGAGAACAGAATAAAAATGAATGATTTGATTACTTTAAACATATAAAGGGATAGGTAAAGAAGATACCAAGTTGTTTTCCTGTAATTTGGGGAGATTAAATTAGACAAAATGTTATTTGTTGATTTTGGTTGATCATGAGGAAGTATTTCTTGACCATGAAGGTGATACATAGGAATGTGTGCTGGGGGAAAGCATGGACTTTCCCTACATAGAGACTTTAGGTAGGAGAGTGGTCAACTTTCTGATGTGGATGGCTTAGATAACATCTTCAAGGCGGAGACTAGGTCAGATCTCTACCACAGAGATTCCTTGAAGGTATTCTACTCTGTTTTCAGGATATGATCATCAATTTATGAGAATGCTTTAGCATTTTGCATTGTGTCGTTGATTAATAACATCTATCTGTCTGAAGATCTTTTGAACTTTAGAGACATGGTACAGGACTTAGTTGGCAGTGGAGAGGCTTTTATTTTGATGTTTTGATGTGGTTGTCTGAGATTTGTTTGCTTTTAAGTCAGCATTTGATTCTTGCTTCCCTGTTGAGACTTCCGATGCTCAATTGTTCAAGGAGAGGCTTCTGAAACACCAATGCCAATCTTCTGAGGCCAAATAACCATTGGATTATCTGCCTTCCATGAATAGTAAGAACTGATGATTCCTTTTGAGAAGGCAAATAATGAGTTGGACACGGCGTTCTAGCAGGTGTGTTTCTCTTTCTTCCCCCCATAGGCCTATCAGCAGTCTGATGGGGCAGAAGACAACAGAGATGGAAGGTGTTCCAAACTTGGCACAGGCCATCAATCTAAGGAGGTAAGCTCTGATTTTGAGCAGGCCGAGCAGGTGGCTCTTCCTGCCTTAATCATGTCGTCTTGCTCTTTGGAAAGATGGACAGAAAGAGCATTTAAAATGAGGCTGACCGATCTCTGTTAGCTATTAAAAGGGGAAAAATTTGGATTAGTCTTTTGATTCTTTTTCTTGCCCTCTCTCCCCCCTTTTCTTTTTAGATGCCCTAATTTGTTTGATTTTTTTTTCTTCAGAATATTAGCAGTTTTTTTTTAAGAATGGCAGATTTGTTTATTTGTTGTTTGGGGATAGGGAAGGACGAGCAGAATCTTGTTTATTTCCAGTTAATCTCAGGTTGTGGCTAGTTTGATGAATTAAATGATTAAGTTTTAGGATTTTTCACGAGATAATTTTTACATTTGGTTTCACATAGGAACTATTAACCAAGAAATAATCTTTTACTAAACCTTACGTATAGTGCAACAATAGTAGGCATAGGTTAACTTCATGGTACTTTAGGCTTTCGCGGATGTCTGCCATCTTTGCCCAGTTGGGCCTTTCTTTCCTGCTTTTTCAACTTCCCTTTTCTTTTCCCCTTTACCAATTCCTTAGTGGCACCCGAGACTTTGAGGAGATGGCTTTTCCCAGCATTTAAAAGTACTTCTGTATTAAACACTATTTTATTTTATGTGACTTAGGCCTTGAGAAAGCAGGAGTCCATTGACTGTGTTGTGCTGAGTATTGTAAGTATTTTCAGAAAAGTGAGAGGTTTTGAATTTGTGTTACATGATCTCGGTGGTTGACTTATATACCTAAAAAGATAGATACTAATATTTCAAATCATAGTAGAGGTAAAGAAAACCTGAAATACAATCATAGATAGTTTCTATCAAGGTACTTGCTGGAGGCTTTATATTGGAGAAAATCATTGCCAGAAAGACATTCAGAAAATCATCAAGAATAACAAATTCAGGAACTGTTTAAAATCACCATGGGGTAACATGCTTCGATGATTCAGAATGCCTTTTAAGAGGATATAATGCATGTTTATAAGCTAACGTCTGAGTTAAAGTAACTCTAGTTGCTGTAGCAACCATGCCACAAATTACATATATAATCACTCAAGTGTTATATGTTATTTCTTGTTGATGTGAAAATTAAAACGGATGTTTCCAGTAGGTGGGTAGCTCCTTTGGAGATGCAGGCTCTTTCTGACTTCTGGCTCCACGCTTATCATACTCAAGTACATTAAGGTAGAGGGGAGGAGAAATGGACTGGACAGTTGTGTGTGGAAAGCTTTTATTGGGCCAAGCCTTAGGAGTCGTGCACACAGCTTTAACTTCTACTTCAGTGGCTATAACTCGATCAGAAACTAACGGTAGAGGCTGTGGTATGCCATCTAGCAATGTGTCTAAGAAAAAGAGGAAATTGCTTTGGTTAATATCTGCTTAGTCTTTGCTTCAGCTTAGGAACTTTACTAGATGTTGCATGATTTCACTCAAGTGTTGAGGCAAGGGAGTAAATGCGCCTAAAGCTTAGCGATCATCGGCCTGTTCCTCCTACTTATGAATTATCTGAGGAAAAAAAAATGGCAAGTTTTAATGAAAATATAGCATTTATAATTTGCTTTTATATAATCTAATTTTTAAATTACTTCAAGGTTACTCTGGCTGCTAGCACTTTAAAACTCTTGACTGCATATTCATTTTTTTAACAGACATATATGAAGTGTTGATTTTCTTTTGTTATCATTTGATGTCTTTTCCTTTAAAAGATAGGTTACTATTAAAATGTAATTTTCTGATGCTTGTATTAGGGATAGGTTTTGAATGACATCTCTCCCTTTAAAAAAAAATGTATATATAGCTCAGATTGTATCTGGCTGGCTCAGCTGGTAGAGCCTGAGACTCTTAATCTTAGGGTCGTGTGTTCAAGCATAGAGCCAACTTTAAAAAATATAATTCATATCCTATAAAATCGACCATTTTTAGAGTATACAAATCAGTGGTTTTTAGTATATTTACAAGGTTGTACAACCATCACAATGATCTTAATTCCAGATCACTCTCCCCACTCCAGATAGGAACCCATACCTGTTAATAGTCACTCCCCATTCCCTGCTTCCCCCTGGCAATCACTAATCTATTTTCTGTTTCTACAGATTTGTCTCTTCTGGACATTTCATATAAATGGACTCATACAATATGTGATCTTTTGTAACTGGCTTCTTTCACTTAGCATCAGGTTCTCCATGTTGTAGTGTATATCAGCAGTCTTTCATTCCTTTTTAAGGCTGAATAATATTCCATTATTTGGACATTCTACATTTTATGTACCCCTTCTTGCCCCTGCCTTTTTAATTGCCTATATATTGTTTGAGAACTGGGAAAAAACATACAAACTTTTAAGTTAGTTATCTGAAAGCCTATGTAGTTTCGCAGAGTTGAGTATAATGAAAAACTCCTTTAGGAAGATATCCCTTGGATTTCTCATTGGCATCCTGGCTTCTTTAGTTCCCAGTTTACAAGTGGGGAAGTGGATAACTTAAATGTTTGAACCATCTTTATAATGCTGTAGTTATTTACTAGTAATAGGTAATATATTTTAGTATCCTTATTTTTATTTATATAATTAGTTATCAATGATACATTTGGATATAACAATACAAAATAAGTTTTTTGTTTAATTTTAATAGGATATAGAAATCATTTAAGGGCTTCAAGTAAATAGATTGAGATCAATAGGCTATAATTTATTCTTACACTACAGGGGAGAGCAAGATGGAAATGGATAATAGAGTAGAGGAACTGATGACCATTTCTACGGGTTAAAATCTAATTTATGTAGACATTTTAACCATGAGATAATTTGTCTGCATTTACTTTATTTTATTTTATTTTTTTAAGATTTTATTTATTTATTTGACAGAGAGAGAGAGATCACAAGTTGGCAGAGAGGCAGGCAGAGAGAGAGGGGAAGCAGGCTCCCTGCTGAGCGGAGATCCCGATGTGGGGGCTCGATCCCAGGACCTTGGGATCATGACCTGAGCCGAAGGCAGAGGCTTTAACCCACTGGGCCACCCAGGCGCCCCTGTCTGCATTTACTTTAAAATTTGAGGTGGATAGGGACGCCTGGTTGCCTCAGTTGGAAGAGCATGCAGCTCTTGATTTCAGGGTCCTGAGTTCGAGCTTCATGTTGTGTATAGAGATGAATTAAATAATTAAAAAAAATAAAATTTGAGGTGGATAGAATGTTTTGGTATCTATGACTGATAAATTATGGTGTAACACCCAGTTTGATTATTGAAAATGGTCTCTAAGATCATGTGAACAAAAAAATAGGAAGTATTTTAAGTAGGTGATTAATATAAAGGTGTTGAAATTTCCTTTTTAGAAGGAAGTCAACTTCTGATTTAGTGGTTAGGTTTTGCTAACAAGATGCATGTGTTTATATGCTACAAATCTTATCTTGCCCCTGGAAAATTAGCAATGGGCATGAGGAGTTGAATACCTTATAAACTTTGGAGAGAATTTTTTTTTACCACCAGATTTTATGAGTAAATGAACTGTACTATTCTTCAAAAACTTCTGTACTTGATCAAGTAGCACACACATACCTTAGTAAGGTAGAAAATATTTCTTCTTCCAAATTTTATTTTGTACATTCATGAGATACATTCTCAGATTAGTGAATATTATTATACCATAAGGTAATTTAAGAATTATCTTCTGTAGTGGTATAAAATAATGAAAATGATGTGAAAAAAACTATTATGTCTTGCTTTTATAAAATAGCATATTGTCCTAGGAAATGCTTTATACAAAGTTATATTACTAGTTGTTTAGTAGTTTTCAGATTTTCAGTTTTCCTTTCTGTATTGGTATTTCTTTCTGAATTTCCAGCCTTTATAATTAGATTTAAAACAATTGGCACTAAAAGGGAATATCTGGGGCACCATGGCTGGCCCAGTGGGAAGTGCATGTGACTCTTGGATCTTGAATTGTGAGTTCGAGCCCCAAGTTGGGTTTAGAGATTACTTAAATAAATATTTAAAAAAGGCAAAAAGGAATATTTACATTAAAGGCATATAGAATGGGAAATGGTCTAACTGTAGAGATTTTCATCTTAAATAGGTAGAAGACCAGTGGATTTCAGTTTTGTCTTTTTGTGAATGTTACCACCTCAGAACATTTTCCAGTATTGTTAGGGTGGTTGATGTATTTGTGAAGTTTTAAAGACTGTCATTTATTTTAAGTGGTTGAAGGTTTTATTGGGGTCTGGGAAAGCATAGTTATAGATGAGAAGTAAAATTGGAGTACAATAATGACCCACTGACTAATAAAAAAATATAGACTGCAATAAATTACAGTCCATTAGTGCTGTCAATTTATATTTTGAGATAAATGTGTTCTACTTTTAGTCTGGATCTTTTGCTGAAAAAATAAAACTGGTAGTGTTAAATAGTATAACAGGTAAAATATATATTTATATAAAAAGTTAAGACAGGTTTAAGTGTACTTGTCATTTATTTTGCATTGAAAACATAGTGGAAAGGGGTCCCCAGGTGGCTCAGGTCATGATCCCAGCGTCTGAAGGTCAAGCCCCGTGTTGGGCTTCTTGTTCCGTGGAGAGTCTGCTTCTCCCTCTCTGTCTTCCCCTCCACTCATGCTCGCACTTTCTCAAATAAATTTTTTAAAAAAATTTTATTTATTGATTTGGCAGAGAAAGATCACAAGTAGGCAGAGAGGCAGGCAGAAAGAGGGGGAAGCAGGCTCCCCACTGAGCAGAGAACCCGATGTGGGGCTCAATCCCAGGACCGTGAGATCATGACCTGAGCTGAAAGCAGAGGTTTTAGCCCACTGAGCCACCCAGGCACCCCTCAAATAAATAATTTTTTTTTAAAAAGAGAAGAAAGCATAGTGGAAAGATGGAAATCATCTGTCAGAATACAAATCTGTACTATGTAGCAGTACTCACTGGAACTATCTTACAGTACCACTTCTTGTGGATTAAGAAAGTTAATTTTTGTGGTAAGAAGAGATGTTGGGCATTTAGGCTTATAATTTTAATATCACTGCTCTTAGGGTAATGATAGGAATAAAGTGTGGCATATTTATATGATGTAATAATATTTGCTGCTAAAGATAAATGAGCTATCAAGCCATGAAAAGGCACAGAGAAAGCCCAAATGCATATTACAAAGTGGAAGAGGCCAATGTGTAAAGGCTACATACCATGTGATTCCAGTTCTGTGGGCATTCTGGAAAAAAAGCAAAACTACGGAGACAGTAAAAAGATCACCAGTTGCCATGGATAAGGAAAAGGGATGAATAGGTGGACCACAGGATTTTTAAGGCAGTAAAACTATTCTGTCCGAAAACTATAATGGTGGATACATGTCATTATATATTTGTTCAAATCTATAGAATATTTAATGCGAAGAGTGAATCCTGATGTACACTGTAGACTTTGGGTGAGACTGATGTCAGTGTAGGCTCATTGATTGTAACAAATGTGCCACTCTTCTGCAGGATATAGATAGTGGAGGAGGTTGTAGATGTGTTGGGGGGAAAGGGTATATAAGCACAATGTACTTTTCATTCAGTTTTGCTGTGAACCTAAAACTGCTATAAAAAAAATAAAGTTGATTAATAAAAATAACAATCAGGGTAAGGGGCAAGTCATTTGTAACCATATGTAGTTTGGATGTACTAAATGAACTTTATTGTGTGATGTATGCTAAGAAAACTAGAAATATAGATCGTTTCTATGAAATTAGTAAATTTATTTGTCAGAGAGAGCTCACAAGCAGGGGGAGCGGCAGGCAGAGGGAGAAGCAGGCTCCGACTGAGTAAGGAGCCCGATGTGAGACGGATCCCACGACTCAGGGATCATGACGTGAGCTGAAGACAAATGCTTAACTGACTGCCACCCAAGTGTCCCTCAGATATTATTTTTGAGGCAAAAAAAGTATGATGTCAAAAAGAAATAAGTTAAGCAGAAACTTTAATGGGTTTAGAAAGCTGTGTGTGGAGGCTTAGGGAATTATAAATAGGAATAATCCTGGATGCTTAAGTGGAGCAAAGTAATTAATAGAACTTTTTTTTTTTAAAGATTTATTTATTTATTTTTATTTATTTGAGACAGAGAGAGAGAGAGCATGAGAGGAGAGGTCAGAGGGAGAAGCAGGCTCCCCGCAGAGCAGGGAGCCCGACGCGGGACTCGATCCCGGGACTCCAGGATCATGACCTGAGCCGAAGGCAGTCGCTCAATCAACTGAGCCACCCAGGCGCCCAATTAATAGAACTTTTAAGGAATTTTTATAGAGGATTTATAAGCCAGTTTAAACAAAGGTCATGTTCATGTAGGTAAATATGGGAAATCTCTGGTAATTGTTATATATTAGTGTCTTACATCTCCTTTCCCACAATCTTGGTATTAAGTAGTATATAGCAGCAAAGCCATACAAACCAACATTGATAAGCAAATTGCCATAAAATCAGTGAGGTCCTGTTTCTATAAGCTACAAGCCCAACTCTGTCCAAGTCACTTGATAAACACCTTTTAATAAAGCTTTAAGCTTTTTTTCCCAAGATGATAAATAATGATTCTTTTTTTAATTATTTATTTATTATAAATAAAATTATATTATTTTATTATTATATAATATATATTATATAAAATATATTATAAATAAAATATTTATTATAAATAAAATAAAATATTATTTATTTATTTATTTATTTATCTCCACAGAGTGGAGAGAGATCACAAGTAGGCAGAGAGGCAGGCAGAGAGAGAAGGGGAAGCAGGCTCCCCGCTAAGCAGAGAGCCCGATGTGGGGCTCAATCCCAGGACCTTGAGATCATGACCTGAGCTGAAGGCAGAGGCTTTAACCCACTGAGCCACCCAGGTGCCCCATAAATAATGATTCTTAGTTTCTGGTATTACTCTGCTAGGGTTCCCATGACAAAATACCATAGAAATGTATTTTCACACTGTTTTGAAGGCTGGAAGTCCAAGATCAAGGTGCTGGCAGGTTTGGTTCCTTCAGAGGCCTGTCTCCTTGGCTTGCAGATAGCTGCCTTCTCTCTGTGTCCTCATATGGTCTTTTCTCTGTGCATATGTGGGGAGAAAAAGCTCTTACAAGGACACTAGTCCTGTTGGATTAGGACTCCACCTTTATGACCTTTATTTTTTCATATA
>CM052804.1:22313964-22324489 GCA_028533885.1 Nasua narica | reverse complement strand
ATCGAAGGAGAAAAGATGTAGA
The DNA here is from genome assembly GCA_028533885.1 of Nasua narica. Taxonomy (NCBI): domain Eukaryota; kingdom Metazoa; phylum Chordata; class Mammalia; order Carnivora; family Procyonidae; genus Nasua; species Nasua narica. The sequence continues at coordinate 22,324,467 of CM052804.1, read as the reverse complement.
AAAAGGTCCATCATTCTCAGGAAAGAACAGGTTCTATGATCTATGGAAATGTGTATGTGTACTATATGGCCTATATCATCCAATAAGGATATAATAAATAATGTCTCTTCTCTATAAACTTAGGAAAACTTTATTGATGAGCCAGCATTAGGGAATTATTGATCTAAACAGAATAGCTGAGTGGTTACTTTAGTTTTTGTCATTTGGTTGTTCTGGAAGCTCATAGACACAAACTTAAATTTGTTTTAAAAATCTAGCCTTTTATTGTGCAGCCTACCTGCATTTAAATTTTCCTAAATCAAAAAGGTAAAGTACCCAAGTGTAAAGAAATGATGAATAATTAATAGAAAAAAGTCCTGTTTTATTTCCTTGTGCATACACACCTTTAACCAAATGCAATCTCTCAAACCTTTCCCTTCACCCAATCTTTAAGAAGGATTTCTGACAGTTTAACTAATTCTGTCTGATTGTAATTAGGAATGGAAGAGCATATCCTTGTGTTAAGTGAGGGCCAATTTCAAGAGGCTTAAGTTTCCTGTTATAAAAATGAGCTTTCAGAATAAAGGACTTATTTAGCAAAACTGAATATTTTCCCACTTTTATTTATAACCTCAGTGTTTCTATTCTAATTTACATTCTTACCAGTAGAGGTATGAGTTCCAGGAGGCTCCAAACCTTTAGTGTTTCTTTTCTTGCCAGTTTCTACTTTTTTGGGTCAATGACCCAGGACAACCTCTTCCTACTCTGGTTTCCAGCCTCTAAAAGCCCTTTTTTATTTGTAATCTATGTATCACCAAAAGATGTGTTTCTTTTTGAAATTCTATTATTATTAAAATAGTAACTCTTGTTGTTCACTGAAATTTCCCACAAAGCATTGGAAACTCTACAGTCTTTTATAGAATTTTTTGGTCTCCTTGTTTGGAAAAACTAACAATGGTTTTCTCACATATACTGTGATCGAAAGGAACACATGTATTGGTTCTGTAGAAAAGCTTTCCTGCTGTTAAGGATTAAAACTCTTAGAGTTCTTTTTACCACTTAATCAGTGGTCCTGATTTAGATTATACATAGATTTTCTGTTAGACAGAAAAGACTTACCCTGAAGAGGCTTGGGCAATATCTAGGTATTGTTTGAGGATTTGGGAAGTGTAGAAGTAAGGGTGGAATTCACTTCCAAAGGAGGAAGTTGCCAGTTTCCCTAGGACTAATGTAAGCATGAGTGAAAATTTAGTAGCTTTTGTGCCTGTGAAACCAGACCAGAGACTGCTCCCCAGAGGAAGAACTCATCAGTAACTTACAAGATTTCCTAAACTATTAGTTTACTACTTTTCTTAGTTAATTTCTTGGGGCTAATTTTAACTTCTGAGACTGTCCCTTTCTTTGGTAAGTCTACTTATAGGCAGAGAGTATTTTTTAAAGAGTGATTATTCTAAAACAGTGACATCCCAGGCTTAATACTTATAGTCATGATGAACAGAAATTAAAAAGGAATGAATGAATGCTTAATTTTTTCTCCCCTCTTCAATAGAAAAGAACGTCCTATATCATTAGGGATTTTCCCATTACCTGCTGGAGACGGATTGCTTACACCTGACACTCAGAAGGGCGGTGAGACCCCTGGATCAGAGCAATGGAAATTTCAGGAATTAAGTCAACCGCGTTCTCATACTAGCCTGAAGGTAAGCTTCATTCTGCTGAAATCTTCAATTTACATTGTATAAGCTTTTGTATTCAAATTGAAGTACTAGATAGCTAAAACATAATAAAATGAAAGTTTGTATACATGTTATCTTGGAAAACTAATGCCTTTTATTTATTTATTTTTTGCCTTTTCTTTTTTAATTGAAAAAGGAGCTTTTCCCAAAGAGTTGAGATTTTTACTATTCTTTTTCAAGTTATATAGGAAAACAAAACCAAGCATTATTATATCTTGATTAGTGTATACTAATGTATAATGACACTAATTACCAAAATTTCTATTTGATTTAGGCTATTTTGTTATTTATTTGATCATATAAGTTTTAGGTGGGATAACTAGTGAACATAATAATGTTTTTTAGGGGACGCCTGGGTGGCTCAGTTGGTTAAGCAGCTGCCTTCGGCTCATTTAATGATCCCAGTGTCCTGGGATCGAGTCCTGCATCGGCCTCCTTGCTCGGCAGGGAGCCTGCTCCTCTCTCCGGCTCTGCCTGCCTCTCTGCCTGCTTGCGTTCTCTCTCTGTTAAATAAATAAATAAAAATCTTTTAAATAAATAAAGTTTTTTAGAATTTAAAATCATTGGTACTGGAAATCCTTGACTCACTGTTGGGAGATTCAGAAATTTAGTAGAAAAGCTTCGCTTTTTAAAAAAAAACATGATTTTTTTTCCTCAAACCTCTTCATAAAGCAATATCCAGAAGTACATTGTGTTTAGCTAAAAAGATCTAGTGTTAGTTCATTATAGGTTATATTTTTGACCAAGAACATACCATTGAATATAAGTATAATTAATAGTATACTCGACGAGGGGCGCCTGGGTGGCTTAGTGGATTAAAGCCTCTGCCTTCGGCTCAGGTCATGATCTCAGGGTCCTGGGATCGAGTCCCGCATCGGGCTCTCTGCTCAGTGGGGGAGCCTGCTTCCCCCTCTCTCTCTGCCTGCCTCTCCGTCTACTTGTGATCTCTCTCTCTCTTTGTCAAATAAATAAAATCTTTTAAAAAAATGATATACTCTAAGAGGGAAGATATAGTTAAAAAAATATTTAAAGTTGGCATGCCTGGCTAGCTCAGAAGAGCATGCAACTCTTGATCTTGGGGTCGTAAGTTTGAGCCCCATGATGGGGGTGTAGAGATTACATACGTACATACACATATGCATACATAAACAAACTTAAAAAATTAAAATTCTTATAAAGTTGATCTTTGTAAAGAGAACATTGATTATAAAAGAATCTTGTTGTATTTTAACCTAAGATTGTCTAATTATAAGACAATATAATATAAGACAATTATAAGACAATAAGGTTGTCTATCATAAGACAATTAGGCCACCTCTAATGAATATAAATTAATTACATATTATCTCCTTTTCTTGCTTTCTTTTTTTCCAAAGTACGTATTATGCCCTAAGTACTTAAAGATGGCTCTTCTACTCTAAAATACTAAGTTATTTACTTAATTGCTTTGTCTCTTTCTCTCCATTCAGAACGTAAAGTCCATGTAGTTTATTTACTGCTGTAGCACTTAGAAAAGTGCCTAGCACATCATGGCCACTCAGAACATGTTTGTTGAATGAATCATTTGTTTTAGATGTTAGGAAGAATCTTTTGGGATAGTATAAATGGTCTGTCAACCCTGGTAGGTAGATGTATTTTGAATCATTTCATTGTCCTGTGAAATGTGCTCAAAACAGTAAGCAATCAATAAATACTTGATAGCTTTTCTCCCACTGGAAAGTATTTTTTATTTTATTTTATTTATTTATTTGACAGAGAGAGAGAGATCACAAGTAGGCAGAGAAGCAGGCAGAGAGAGGAGGTAGCAGGCTCCTTGCTGAGCAGAGAGCCCGATGCGGGGCTCGGATCCCAGAACCCTGGGATCATGACCTGAGCTGAAGGCAGAGGCTTGAACCCACTGATTCACCCAGGCGCCCCCCACTGGAAAGTATTTTTAACAGTAAGATTGACCTCCCTTTTCCCCCTCTCTTTTCCTTGTTGCTCAGTTTATGAGAAGCTAATCATGCAGCTGCTCAGTATCAGTTGCCAGTGATGCCGCTCAGAAACACTCTAATTCTTTACTCCTCCTGCCACACTGGCTTCTTTTTAAAAACCTACCTGTAGGTTTACTAGGTCTTCCGAAACACCCATCCCTCAATTCGCCTACTTACCATGTCCCTTTCCCAAAACAAAATAAAGTAGGAGGGATACTTTTAGTACATCAAAAATGTATACCATATGGTAACTATATTTTAATTATATTCCAAAAAGGAACCTTAAAGAGAAGATTATTATAATTCTCTTGTTGTTTAATCCAGCAACATGCTGGGACAGAACTTTACTGAAAGTTATAAACTGATTAACAGATTACTAATATGCACTTAAGCCTGAGAGGTTTTTTTTTTGTATCCTCCTTAGATATATGATTTTATTTATTTATCTGACAGAGAGAGATCACAAGTAGGCAGAGAGGCAGGCAGAGAGAGAGGGGGAAGCAGGCTCCCCGCTGAGCGTAGAGCCCGATGTGGGGCTCGATCCCAGGACCCCGAGATCATGACCTGAGCAGAAGGCAGAGGCTTTAACCCACTGAGCCACCCAGGTGCCCCTCCTCCTTAGATATATGAAGACAAGTATTTCCCAGAGAGTTTCTAGAATAAAATCCTGTATCTCTCTCTCTCTCTCTATCTCTCTATCTCTCTATCTCTCTTTTCTGGACACGGAGTCACTAAATGTGGATGCATCTAGAAAAATGTACAAGTTGTCTTTAAAAAGAAGTGTTTGTACATATTATGCCTCCCTGTATCATATTCTTGTGGGGGAGATCAACAAACAAACAAATAAATGAATAGATTTCAAGTATTGTGATGTACTGCTGTGTGTGTGTGTGTGTGTGTGTGTGTGTGATGTATTGTTTCAAAAAAGCAAGATAAGGGGTTAGAGTAAGTAGGGTGGAATGCTTACTTTAGGGTGGCAACAGAAGGCTTCTTGGAGGAGGTGGTTTGCACCCTGACACGAGGGAGGTACAAGGTACAAGTGTACGGAAAGGCCTAGAGATGATCAAATAGCATCTGTAAAGGCCCTGTGGCAGGGACAAACTGGAATGTTTGAGGAATGGTTGTTTTCACCCCACTTCTCCTTTGAGACTTATAGTCTTAACTGCTGTGCTGACATGCCTTTTGTCAGGGTTACCCTCTAACTGTAATGGGAAGTTCTCATTCCCACCCTACCTTGTAGCAGCATTTGACACATTTGAATACTTTCTGCTTCTTGAAATGCTGTCTTCATTTTGCTTCCAGGACACTCCATCCCTTTATGGCTCCTGGACTTCCCCAGAGCTTGAAGCTCAAACCTCCTCTCTACATAATCTGTGTAGCTCAGGTTCCATGGCTGTAAATGCCCTCCATACATTGGTGACCAATTTGAATCTCCAACCCTGACGCTTTTCCTGAACTCTATGCTGCTGAATCAGTTTGTGTTCTTTTATAGATTTCCCACATATATATTTATGTTCTGCTTTGGTCACCGCTAGTAGAAATAACCTTCTTTGATGGCTAATCAAAATGCCACAGCTTACACGAAACCTCATCTGACACCGTCAGATCTAGTTTAGAAATCAGTAGAAAGCAGAGGAGTTTATATTGCATCATTAACAGAGATTTCTTACTGGGGGTGCTTCTAGTGAAATAGATAAAAAGCAACTTGTGTTGAATCATCCAAGCTGTTCTGTCAAAAATGTATTATAAAAGTGCTAAAGCTGGGAATGAGCAAAAAACATTAAGGTAGGATTATTCTTCTAACTGAATTATATTCACAAATAAGATGCAAAGAAAGAAGAAATTGGCGGAGAAAAGGCCAAGAATAATCTGAGACAGACGTGAGAAGAACAGTAAGAACAAGAACTTGCCCTACTAGATATTAAAGCTGTAATTACTTACATGTTGTCGTATTGCATTATCTGCTCTTCTTTCCTTTCTGCACAATTCAGTCCGACAGCTGGTCAGTAGGGCAAAGCAAGGTTAAGTGTCCATAGGGTGAAGTGGGGTGGGGATGGGGCAGGTATATAACCTGAGCAAGGTCAGGAGTATATCCATCTAGAGATACGCTGGTGTAGTCAGGGCCCTAGCAGTGTGAAGGACATCCACGCGATGGGGCAGCCTGGCTTCAGAGTGTCAGGTCTTAATCGGGGTGATGAGGCCTTCCCCAAGGAAAGGCACTCCAGGCATAGGGTGTGGGAGACTGAGCAGGTGAGGAAGGGAGCATCCACATAGAGTGGGAGTGGGGGGCAACCTGGAATGGAGAAGCAGAAGAGCATTCATTGGCTGGAAGTGGCAGAGAAGAGAGGCCCCAGATGTTCAAAGGACAAGAGAACCTGAGAATGGAGGCAGTTAGTTGTTAGCAGGGTCAGGTGGTATGGATAAGTCAAGTAGGATGAGGATTGAATTTGTCAGTTTGTAGGTATAGGTTTGTGCCATTTGAGTTGCAGGACCAGTAAACAGGAGTGAACATGAGTCCTGAAAGGAGGAACAAGAAAGTGTCAAGACTCAAGACAGGTGGTGGTAATGGGAGGAGGGAAAAGAGTAACTTGAGTCAGCAGAGTGGTGGGAAAGGTACTCTTAAAATGGGAGACACTGGGTTGTTTGTGTGCTTGGAAGAGTCCAGTAGAAAGAGGAATTGAAAACAAGGGAGTGAAGGAAGATCATAGATATATCAGACTTATAGAGGAAGGGCAGGGAGGGAGGGGTCACATATCCCAGATTAAAATCTGCTTTGTTGATGGGACACCTCAGTTTTTCCTAGTCCTTTGCTATTATAAACAATGCTGTAGTGAATTATACATAATTTTGTACTTGTACTTACGATTGCCGTAAGTGGGATTGCTGGATCAAAACGATTTAAGATTTTGATAGATATGCCAAATTGTCTGCCAGAAGCCATTTGTCCTTTCACCCAGTGATGTTGTTCAAATTCTCTATTGCTTTACACACTTAGAGTTCAGATAACCTTTCCTTATGTCCAAATATGGAAAGAGAGAATGGCGTGTTTTAGGTATCGTTTAAAGAATCCTATACATAGAATTTTCACGCTGTTTTCCAGACCTTGGTTGGTATCAATTTGCCAGTGATTTGACAGATTCCATGTAGTTCCACATATACATGCATGGATGAATATACACCTGTATGAGTTTATGCATCCGCACGTGCCTAAAGACGGATGTGTGAGTGGCTGCACATTGGATATAAACTCCCTCAAAATATTTTTTTCCTTTGAAGAGTCTCCTTCAGAGGAGATTGTTAGTAGAATGTGACTTTTAGAACTGAGAAAAACAATTTCAAATGAAAAGTAATTGGATGGATGCCTACTTGTCAAAATTTTAAGAGCTCTTTTAAAACCGTATGACTTGAAATACTTGAGTAGAAGGCTGTGAGAAGCTCTTGTTAGAGGGTTTGGTATGTAAAGCCAGTGGTCAATGTGTGCTGCATTCTTCAGGGGATGTGCTTAGCATACAGAACAGGAAATGTCTAAACAGAGCCAGCATTCTTGTTCCGAAGAATTTTCCATCCTCCTCCATTTGTGGCTAACAATTTAGTTCCTATTTCTTTAGTTTTTCCAAACTTGGATTTCTATAGTAGTTGAACCTTATTTTCTTTCTTTTGTGATTAAAGATTCCTATTATAAAATGTGTAAACATTTCTAAAATATTAAAGCTCTCAATTTTTTAACTTTATTTTGAGATATTTTAGACTTTAAGAAAAATTGCAAAAACAGTGCAAAGTTCCTATGTACCCATTACCCATCATCAACAAGTGTTAACTAACCACTAACACTAACTAACCACTTACAACTAAGACACTTGACATTGGTACAATATTATTAGCTAAACTATAGTGATATATATAAACTATATATTTGGATTTTTCAAGTTTTTCTGCTACCGTCTTCTGTTCCAGGATCCAGTCCAGGATCCTACATTGCACTGAGCTATGTCTTCTTGGTCTCTTCCAACATGTGACAGTTCCCCAGTCTTGACCTTGGGGCTCGAAGAGCATTGGTTAATTATATTGTAAAATGTCCCACAGATTGAGCTTCTCCCTCAGATTGAAATCATGAGCTTCATGATTTCTCATGATTAGATTGCGATCACATATTTTTGGCAAGAATACTGCAGTAGCAATATGCCTTAGTGGTGGTTATTAACCATGATTGCTTGGTTTAGCTGGTGTGTGCTGGATTTCTCTACTGTAGTTAACTGTTTTTCCCCTTATAATCAATAAGGATCTTGGAGGTGCGGTGCCTGGGTGACGCATTGGTTAAGCCTCTGACTCTTGGCCCAGGTCACCATCTCAGGGTTGTGAGTTTGAGCTCCGCAGCTGGCTCTGTGATCAGCAGGGAGTCTGCTAGAGATTCTCTGATTCTCTCTCTCCCTCTGCCCCTCCCCCTTGCTCCTGTGCACATTGCATGTGCACATTCTCTTTCTCTAATATAAATCAGTAAATCTTAAAAAAAAAAAAAAGTAAATATCTTGGTGGATATGCTTTGAGAATGTGAAAATATCGTGTTTTTCTTCAAACTTTTATCCACTTATTGGATATCCACTTATATTGTAACTGGATCTTAACAGTTATTACTGTGGTGTTCCAGTGGTTATATTCTATTTTCTTCATGGAGTAATTCTGTAAGGATGAGACCTTCCTGCCTGCCTGCCTTCTTTTCTTTCTTCCTTCTTTGTATGAACCCAGTGAACATTTATTTTATTCTGTATGTTATCCAATGCTGTCATTTATTTTATTGCTCAAATTGTTCCAGCTCTGGAATCTGGAGCTTTTTCAGGTAGACTTCTGTATCTTTTCAACATGCCCCATACTTTTTTGAGTACTTCCTTCCCAGCACCATAAGATGCTCCAGGCTCTTAAAATTTTCTGTATCCCAGCCCTACAGTCTGCCACTGCTCCCAGGAGCCCTGGTTCTTGTATTTAGGGACTAAGATCTAGGCACTAAATGTGCTTTGTTGCTTGAAATGTAATTGCTTTTAGGCTCTTCCTTTGATGCTTACGTTGTGGTTTTCCATTCATTTTTATTATATATTACCTCCTTTTGGATTTTTGTGTTAGTGTTTAGAATAGGATAAAATAAAAACAGAATTTTAAGAAAAATGGATTGTATGTTGTAATATTTCATGATTTCGCTTGTGACAAAGGATAAGGATTTTCTTCTGTAACTTCAATTTTTATTTGTAAACTTTTTCCTCACATATATCCTCATTTGATAAGTTCAGGAACCATCCACAGCTGATGATTGGGGTTTAAAGAGAGAATTGGTTGAAAATGTACGCCTTTGAATTTTTTAGTATTTTCTCCCTATTTATTTATCAATTTGTTCATTCATTCCTTTATCTTTATTGAGGTATAATTGACAAAATTGTAAGATATAGGGGAATGGAACCAGATCTTTCTTAGTGGGTATTTAAACTGAGAATTTTTTTTTTCTTTTTGACATATTTACTGGGTTGTGTGTTGACTAAGATGCTAATATATGTTATGAACAGAAATTGGTAAAAATCTAAATAATACTATTTGAAAATGATGGTTTTTAAAACTTATATTTCAAAGGTGGCTTCTTTTGAAGTAATTGACACATATTTATTAGATTCTTATTGATATTAAATTTTTTTAAATTTTATTTATTTATTTGACAGAGAGGAGAAAGATCACAAGTAGGCAGAGAGGCAGGCAGAAAGAGAGGAGGGAAGCAGGCTCCCTGCCGAGTAGAGAGCCCAATGCGGGGCTTGATCCCAGGACTCTGATATCATGACCTGAGCCGAAGGCAGAGGCTTAACCCACTGAGGAGCCACCCAGGTGCCCTGATATTAAATATTTAAACAAGCTTTTAGAATAGGAAAAATAACTTTAATGACTACAAAATAGGATTAATAATTTTTTAAATGTTAATGCAGTTTCCCAGTTTTAAATAATATTAAACAATCTAGACCAAAAATAAAGTTTCTCCAACCCTAAATTCCACTATTTTCCCCCAGGCATTGTGAGTAGTCGGTGTATCTATCTTTCAGACCTTTTCCTTTTACGTAGGCACATAGATAATACACACTCATAATATCTTTGTAAGATAGATGCTATATGCTCTAAGTATTTTCCTGCTGCTTTTTGTTTTTCATGAAAAAGTGTGTGTTCACAATCTTTCAATTTTTATATATAGAAAGAGCCGCCCAATCCCCCCCCTCCAGCTTTTGATAAATTGAATAGTTGAGAAGGGTTAAAGATGATGATAACCCAGAAGCAGAGATCATATAAACAAACCTTGAAAGGCAGTCTGGTTTCTATAAAATGAATCATGCCTTGCTAATCTATGGCTTTTTGAGAGAATTAACAGAGAGCCCAGAGCCATATTTTAGTCTTTCAAAAAGACTGATGAATTTCCAGACCAAGATTATTTAAAGCTTCTGGTTACTTTGCGTTTTAAGAGAAACACTTGTCTCAGGACGCCTGGGTGTCTCAGGTCATCGTCCTGGTGTCCTGGAATTGAGCCCTGCATCCAGCTCCCTGCTAAACAGGGAGCCCACTTCTCCCTCTCCCTCTGCTGCCCCCCCCCCCCACCCGCTCGTGCATGGACACTCACTCTCTCTCTCTGACAAATAAATAACTAAAACATTAAAAAAAAAAAAAAAAAAAAAGACCTGACCCCTGAACCATGATATCTCTTAGACTAGAGGCTTGAAGGAGGAGGTGTTTTTATTTTTTTAATTTTGTGTGTGTGTCTTGTACTTTTTTAAAAATTTAAAGTCAATTACTTAACA
>CM052804.1:22107734-22313864 GCA_028533885.1 Nasua narica | reverse complement strand
CTCCGCTCCAGTAACTCTCGGTTTGTTTCCTGTGATTAAGAGTCTGTTATCATTTGTCTCCCTCTCTGATTTTGTCTTATTTTTCCCTCCCTTCCCCCATACTCCTCTATTTTGCTTCTTAAATTCCACATACAAGTGAAACCATATGGTAATTCTGACTTATCTCACTTAGCATAATACCCTCTAGTTCCAACCACATCATTGCAAATGACAAGATTTCATTTTTTTGTTGGCTAAGTAGTATTCCAGTGTGTGTGTGTGTGTGTGTGTGTGTGTGTGTGTGTATACACACACATACACACCACATCTTCACTATCCATTCGTCAGCTGTTGGACATCTGGGCTCTATCCATAGTTTGGCTATCGTGGACATTGCTGCTATGAACATTGAGGTGCAGGTGCCCCTTTGGGTCACTACATTTGTATCTTTGGGGTAAATACCGAGTAGTGCAATTGCTGGGTCATAGGGTAGCTCTATTTTCAACTTTTTGAGGAGCTTGAAGGAGGCGTTTTTAAGTCAAGTGAAAATAAAACCCCCAAACCCTCATTTTAACATAGTAGTTTACAAAGATCTTATTATCCTGAGAGGTAGAGCAAGCCAAAGATACTTAGAAATATCCTAACACTTCGTAAATACAGGATCTTGTTGTCTCTTGTATAATCTTTCCTTCTTCTCAGGTCAGCAGTAGCCCTGACCCGCTGAAGGTTGTAGAACAGGAGGTGAGAATAGTGTTTCAGATCACCATACAGAAAGAAAGAAACTCGATTAACTATTTGTTACTTACTCAGCTGTTACTGTCAAGACTTGTCGTGCTCGGTTTGAAAGACTACTTAAGTTTTTCACTGAAATATAAGAGAACATTATTTCTGTGGTGGTTGCTAGTTCTTTACTGTAATACGTAAATTACTCCTCCCCGAAAGACAGCATTTTAAAATAAAGGAGAGAGGGGTGCCTGGGTCGGGCTCGGTCAGATAGTCATGATCCCCGGGTCCTGGAATGGAGCCCCGTGTCAGGCTCCCTGCTCAGTGGGGAGTCTGCTTCTCCCTCGCCCTCTGCCTGCTGTTTCCCCTGCTTGTGTGCGCACACGCTCTCTCTCTCTCCCCGTCAAATAAATAAATAAAATCTTTAAAACTAAAATAAAGGTGAGAAAATATAAGTAAATCCGATGAAAATTCAGCCTATTTACATCTATCCAGCTCTGGGTAAGAGACACACAAATCCCTTGCACCAATTTGCACTTCCTCATTACAGAATGCACATAAGTTGCATGGGTCCTGGAGACAGCCCGGTGTGTCATTGTACTGGAGGCCGTCTCCCTAGTTGAACAGCTTTCTTAAGCTTCAGTCAGGCCACCGTTCAGCTTTATCCAGCAAGCATCTGTTGTGAGCCTTCTTCATGTCAGGCTTGATACCCTGGACATGAGGGATAGACAAGGCTTTTTTCTACTCACTGTGAGTTAGGTCCCCAACCCACCAGGTCCATGGAAGCCCTTCAGCTGATCTGTGACAGTGAAAGTGTCCCCTGTCTTCAAAAACAGCCTGAGGGTTAGGACATTCATACCTCTCCTTTAATAATCAGAATTTCTTAAACCTACAGTATAATTAACATCTAGATTTATTTCATCTAATTGTGTCAAGAATTAGGGTTCTTCGTGTTTCTTTGGGTCACAGACTCCTTTAGGAATCATAGCTATGAAGCTTTCCAGAAAATATATGTACACACAGAATTTTGTGGTTGTGTCCTGCCATAGAGTTGTAAATCAAAAGAGCTTAACCGCTGCTTTAGACTTTGAACTTTTACTTGTGGGGAAAGAAATGTGAACATAAAAATTACAGTGTAAGGTGATAAATGTTAGAGTAGGGATCCATGGGGCTGGTTTTTATCATTTTGTCTTTTCTTTCATTAGGCTTAAAATCTTTGAATAAAAAAAAAAAGGCTTATGTAACAGAGTTGCTCGCCCCTTTATTTATCTTATTTCAGATGAAGGCAGACAGGCTACTTAGGAAACCTTTACACTGGAACCTTCCTTTCCTTCTTTCACAATTTTATTGATTAATTGAGAGAGACTATGCTCATGTAGGAGTGAGAGGGGGGGCAAAGGGAGAGAGAGAGAGAGAGAATCACAAGCAGACCCCATGCTGAGTATGGAACCCGATGTGGGGCTCGATCTTACAACCCCCGAGATCATGACCTGAGTCCAAACCACGAGTCCGATGCTGAACTGACTGAGCCACCAAGGCACCCCCCCCCCACAATTTCTAAGTTGTCCGTAGATAATTTCTTTTTTAGTTGTAAACTTATAGTCTCTCAGAACATAAGTAGTTACAGAGCAATGCTGACTAACACATGACATAAATATTCTATGCAGGACTGAGCACATGAGGGAGGCATTTGATGAATGGAACAACTGAAAATATTTTGTAAAGGCTTATAGACTTTTAGCCTGATATCTAAAGCCAGTAAGAAAATGGCACAAAGAGCAGATAGCTTTCACTGTAGTATCTCAAGTGAAGCTTCAAGTAATCACACCTGTTTTCTTTTTTGTACATGCAGAATAAGTACATGCAGAATAAAATTTACCATCTTTTCTTTTTTTACTTATTTATTTGAGAGAAAGAGAGAGCGAGCATGAGGAAGGGTGGGATGGAGAGAGACCGAGAAGTAGGCTTCTCGCTGAGCCAGGGACTTGGGGGGGGGGGTGCTCATTCCCAGGACCCTGGGTCCATGACCTGAGCCCAAGGCAGATGCTTAACCGACTGAGCTCCCAGTGCCCCAAGAATTTTCTCTTGTTTTGCACATGGTATCTTACAAGCTTACTGTTGACTGAAAGTGATATGCTTTATCTTTTAACAGATTAACATTTAGGCTTGTCTTTCTTCATTCTTTCTAAGTTGGAGGCATTGTTAGTGACAGAATGACATAATTTCTTCCATAGGAGATGTAATATAAGAATACTGTGCCTTCAACCACATACTGTAGCAGAGACTTGTCTTATGTTAGTGCTTTCCTACTAATCTTGGAGCTTTATGTCACAACTGCCTGGGAGACCAACGAGAGAAATGCCTCTTTTTAAAATGGTTTTCAACTTCAGAGCTTTTCTCCTCAGCTCTCCCTGAGATTCAGAAGTACAGCCCACACAGTGAGCTATTTTAATGAGGGTAAAATGTTTTTATATGGTAAAACTATAAAAGGTAAGTTACAGATAAATAAATCTCATGTTACTTGGATAGCCTATGACAAATTTAAAATTTTCTTCTAAGCATATCCTAATTTATCACTTCCTGGTAGCCCCAAACCTTGAGTGCCTTGAGATGACACAGTCCTTTTCCTGGTTTAAGTTCAGCTCTCTTGGTTGCTTTATTTGGTACTCCTAGATCCACAGATGAATTTGGGGAAGAGGACTTTTTGTGAAACTTTTTATGCTATGAACTCTTTAATTACTAAGTAAATTTCTAAAAAAGATTTTTTTTTTTTTTTAATTTGAGAGAGAGAGGAAGAGGAGCAGGGAGAGGGGCAGTGGGAGAGGGAGAAGCAGAATTCTCACTGAACAGGGAGCCCGCCAGATGTGGGGCTTGATCTCGGGACTCCAGGATCATGACCTGAGCCAAAGGCAGCCATTTAACCTATTGAGCCGTCCATGTGCCCCACTAAGTAATTTTTTTTTAAGGTTGAAGTAACTAGGGGCGCCTGGGTGGCTCAGTGGGTTAAAGCCTCTGTCTTCGGCTCAGGTCATGATCTCAGGGTCCTGGGATCGAGCCCCACATCGGGCTCTCTGTTCAGCAGGGAACCTGCTTCCCCCTCTCTGTCTGCCTCTCTGCCTACTTGTGATCTGTCTCTGTCAACTAAATAAAATCTTAAAAAGATATATATATATATAAAAGGTTTAAGTAACTAAACATTGGAGATAGGGTGATAGAGAGGAAGAGGAAATCATTTCTCTTCTTGACTTTTATTTGAGAGACAAATGACAAGTACAAGATCGACTTCAAGGGACACCTGGCTGGCTCAGTCAGTGGAGCCTGGGACTTGATCGCAGGGTCATGAGTTCAAGCCTTATGTTTGGCATAGAGCTTACTTAATTTTTTATTTAAAGATTTTATTTGAGATAGAGCATGAACTTGGGGGGGCAGAGGGAGAGGGAGAAGCAGACTCCCCACTGAGCAAGGAGCCCAATGTGGGGCTCGATCCCAGGACCCTGAGATCATGACTTCAGCTGAAAGCAGGCACTTAACTGACTGAGCCACCCAGGTGCCCCGTCATAGAGCTTACTTTAAGAAAAAAAAAGAAAATGGACCTCAAATTATTATTACTATTTTTTAAAAAGATTTTATTTATTTATTTGACAGAGAGAGAGTGAGAGAGCACAAGCAGGGGGAGTGGCAGAGGGAGAAGGAGAAGCAGGTTTCCCGCTGAGCAGGGAGCCCTACACGGGACTCGATCCTAGGACCCTGGGATCATGACTGGACCCGAAGGCAAATGCTTAACTGACTGAGCCACCCAGGTGCCCCTGCACTGGGTTATTTCAATCCCCAGCGTCTTTGCAAAATATTTTGAATATTTTCCATTTCAGTAAATACCCTTCTACAAGCACAGTTTTTGACTGCTAGTACTATTCTTTTATATGGATCTATAAGTAGTTTGCTTAATCTCCTATTTTGAAGCATTTAAGTTGTTTGCAGTTTATTGGTGTTATAAATGATGTCATATATACATTTATTTCTTTAAAAGTATATATATTTTTTCCAATTTAACATAGAAGGACTTTCTCATGTCACTGAAAATTCATTTTTTAGTAAGTATTGTATGTTAAATTGGATATACTATTTTATTTTTCCTTTGACAGATCCAAAATCTCAGGGGAGATTTGTTTTTGGTAAATGGATCATTATTGGTTGTGGATATGTATGTTTCTTAAAATGATGATGAGCAATAAAATAATTGGTTGATGACCAGTTATTATTCAAGTCCCAGTGTAATATACTCAGAAGTTGAGAATAGCAGGAATTTTCTAGGAGGAAGGTCTTTGGCAGACACTTGGGTTCTAACCATGTGTTAGAGCTCAAGCCCATCAGTAGAGCCAAGATACTCAGACTCTTGAATGGGTAACTCATGCTGGTATGGCATTCACATTCTGTGACATTCTATACCTCTCATAAGTTACAAATAGACGAACAAAAAAACAGGGAAAAAAACAATCCTCAGAGTCTGGGATAGGGATGAAGAGTGGGCTGTGGGCACTCTTGAAGAAATAAAGAAGTCTTTTTCTCTTTCTTTCTTTCTCTTTTCTTTTTTTTTCTTAAGATTTTATTTATTTATTTGACAGAGAGAGATCACAAATGGGCAGAGAGGCAGGCAGAGAGAGAAAGGGGGAAGCAGGCTCCCTGCTGAGCAGAGAGCCCAATGTGGGGCTCGATCCCAGGACCCTAAGATCATGACCTGAGTCGAAGGCAGAGGCTTTAACCCACTGAGCCACCCAGGCGCCCCTTATTATCTTTTTTTTTAAAATTTTAATTCCAGTTAGCATACAGTGTTAGTTTCAGATGTACAATAATAGTGATTCAGCAGTTCCATATATTACTCAGTGTTCCTCAGGATAAATGTACTCTTTAATACCCTCCGTCTATTTCACCCATCTCTCTACCCACCTGCTCTCTGGTAACTATTTGTTCTGTATAGTTAAACTGTTTCTTGGTTTGTCTTTCTCTCTCTCTCTCTCTGTCTTCCTTTCCTATCCTTGTTTGTTTTGTTTCTTAAATTCCATAAATGAGTGAAATAATGGGATTTGTCTTTCTCTCACTGGCTTATTTTACTTTTAACACTCTGTAGCTCCATTCTTGTGGCAAGTGGCAAGTTTTCATTTTTTTATGGCTGAGTAATATTCCATTATATATATATACCACATCTTCTGTTAAAGCTCTTGATTTGCCACAACATATATAACTTACATAACCCTACATTCTTGTCTGGTAATTGGTTTTGTATTCATTCAGCCACTCTTGGTAGTGAAGTTTATACTACATCAAAATTCATGATAGTAAATTAATGGAGATGAAACATGAAGATGTTTTAGTGTTGTAAAGCTAAGTGTTTTGGTGATAAAGTTCCCAATGCGAGGTTGCTTTCATTGTAATTGCTTTTCACCATAGCACAGGAAGTTGACTGTATGCTAA
This sequence comes from Nasua narica, assembly GCA_028533885.1. NCBI lineage: Eukaryota > Metazoa > Chordata > Mammalia > Carnivora > Procyonidae > Nasua > Nasua narica. The sequence goes on along the minus strand of CM052804.1, from coordinate 22,307,693 downwards.
AAATGCTTTTTTATACTTGAATAGAATTTTAATTGTAATTTGAACACTCTGACTTCTCAGCATCTAAAACAACCTAAATCCCTCAGATAGCATAATATAAAGCTTAGAGTATGTATGTAATTTTGATTGATATAGTGTTGGGTTTTTTTAATGGCTTGGATTCTGTTTTATTATTTTTATAGCTGTAATACATTTTTCACAATGTGCTTTAAAAGTTAAAAAAATAAAATTTTGAAGAGGGAAATAAAAGTCATTAAAAATCATCCTCCACCATAGCATAACTTAATATGTTTATATATTCTTTTTGCTTTGGGCCAAAAGCATGCATTTCAAAATTCTCAGTTGTGCATAATGTATTATTTTATTTGCTATATAATAATTGCTAACATTTATTTATTTATTTGTTTGTTTGTTTGTTTATTTGAGAGAGAGAGAGAGAGAGAACAAGCAGAGGGAAGAGGAAGAGGGAGAAGCAGGATCCCCACTGAGCAGGGAGCATGATGCAGGGCTCGATCCCAGGACCCTGAGATCATGATCTGAGCTGAAGGCTGACGCTTAATTGACTAAACCACCCAGGCGCCCTAATCGCTAACATTTGAAACACTTAGTAATTGTGCACACTCTGTGTAGAGTCTTTGTGCAGCATAATTTATAATCTATTAATTAGGTACCTTATCTCTGTTTTACAAATAAGAAATAGATATAGAAAGAATATGTAACCCAAGGTCAAACATTTAGTGAATGGTAAGCTCACTAATTTACTCTAATTCTTCTTCTTATAAACTTTTTGTCAGGTTCTCTCTCTCTCTCTTTTTTTTAAGATTTAATTTATTTGACGGGGGAGAGGGACAGAGGCAGAGGGAGAGAGAATCCCAGACTTCACTTTTAGCACAGAGCTCAACACAGAGCTTGATCTCTTGAACCCAAGATCATGACCTGAGCCAAAACCAAGAGCTGCACACTTAACCTACTGAGCCACCCAGTTGCCCTAGGTTCTTTTCTTTTCCTTTCTTTTCTTTTCTTTTCTTTTCTTTTCTTTTCTTTTCTTTTCTTTTCTTTTCTTTTCTTTTCTTTTCTTCTCTTCTCTTCTCTTCTCTTCTCTTCTCTTCTCTCTTCTCTTCTCTTTTCTTTTCTCTTTTCCCTTTCTTTTCTCTTTTCCCTTTCTTTTTCTTTCTTTCTTTCTTCCCTCCCTCCTTTCCTTTCCTTTCCTTTCCTTTCCTTTCCGTTCCGTTCCGTTCCGTTCCGTTCCGTTCCGTTCCCTCCCCTCCCCTCCCCTCCCCTTTCCCCTTTCCCCTTTCAAGATCTGGGTACTATTCTCTAAAAGAGCTGCCTCATTGTTGGTAACCATTGAACAACTGTGTTTGTTTTTCTTTTTAAGTTGACTTTATGCCCAACATGGGCTCTGAACTCATGACCTGAGATCAAGAGTCCCATACTCCACCAAATGAGCCCACCAGGTGCCCCTTTTTTTTTTTGTATTTTTAAAAAAACCCCTCCCCCACTTTTTTTTAATTGAAGTATAATCGACTCACAATGTTACATTAGTTTCAGATATGCCACATAGCAATTCAATTTTTGGAAAGCTGTTTTTAATTATTTGGGGGCCACAAACCTTTGAAACCTGAGAAAAGTTGTAGATTTTTTTCCTCCAGAAAAGTGCATTTTCCTTTGCATAAAATTTAATCTGAACATGTCCTTCATGAATACTATTTGTGGACCCTAGAATAGTAATTATCAAATTTTAATGCATATATAAATCACCTGGGTTGCTTTTTAAAATGCAAATGACTTGGTCTCACTGCCTAAAGGTTGGAGTTAGACTTAGAATATGCCTTTTTAACAGCATTTCAGATGATCTGAATGCAGGATGTTTTAAGAACACTGTACAAAACTCTGAATCTCTCATGAGATTCAAAATCTTCTTATTCCCTGCTGTTTTGTGGTTTTTTTGGTTTTTTGGTTTTAAGATTTTGTTTGAGCGAGCGAGCGAGCGTGAGAATAAGTGGTGTTGGGAGGGGCAGAGGGAGAGGGAGGGGCTGATTCCCCGCTGAGCTGGGAGCCCAACTTGGGGCTCTATCCTAAGACCCTGACATGACCTGAGCTGAAGCCAGATGTTAAACTAACTGAGCCACCCAAGTGCCTCTATTACTGTTTTTTAATAGAATTTTTTTCTCTGCAAGTTTTTTCTTAACCCATTTAAGAAAATGGCTTAAAATAATCCCTTAAAGATTTCCCCATAATTCTTCTTCTTCTTTTTTTTTTTTGGAAGTAAGCTCCATGCCCAGCATAGAGCCCAACACAGGGCTCAAACTCAAAACCCTGAGATCAAGACCTGAGCTGAGATCAAGAGTTGGGCACTTAACCGACTGAGCCAACCAGGCGTAACTGCCCTCAATAATTCTTTTTATTTGTAGGATGAACTTTCTGATGTTAGTCAAGGAGGATCTAAAGCTACTACTCCAGCATCAACAGCTGCGTCAGATGTGGCCACACTTCCTACTGATACTCCCTTAAAGGAAGATAATGAAGGATTTGTGAAGGTTGTAGATACACCAAATAAATCGGAGATAAGCAAGCATATTGAAGTACAGGTAGCCCAAGAAACTAGAAATGTATCAACAGGTAAGTGATCCTAGTTCTTTACTTTCTGGTAAAGATCATGTGGGTGTGAAAAGATACATCTTAGGAGTGTTACTGCTTTAGATTTATAAAATCATAATTATAAGTAAGCTTAAAAGGGGTGATGATCAATGTTTTGGAGAGACAGATTTGGGGAACTGGGGGATTGGAGAGCCTGAAAAGTAGGAGAATAGTCTTCATGTTTAATTTCTCTGTATTTCACTCCTTAATTAGTAAACAAACAAACAAACAACCAACAAACAAAAGAGTTCTGCCCTGGGATAAAATGGACTGTGTCCCAAGAAATACAAGTAAAAACTTTGGTTATTTATCAGTTTCTGATATTCGCTGTTAATTGAATATGTGATATCTTGTCTAACCCCATATTTCCTAGAACCCACTCCTTAAAATTTTTTTATGATGAAATGATGTATTTATAACCATCAAAGCAACAGAATTTTCACATTAGGGGCAGTATGTGATATATGCATTATTTATGTCATCTTCTCTTTTTCCCAAGGCTCTGCTGAAAATGAAGAGAAGTCAGAAGTTCAAGCAATCATTGAATCCACTCCTGAGTTGGATATGGACAAGGATCTCAGTGGATATAAAGGCTCAAGGTATTGTCAATGTCAAATGAAGACATTTTTATCTTTTCTTTCCCCTCTCCCAGAAACATACTGTTATTCTCTGGTCTCTTGCCAGAAAAAAGGGTATTCACATGTTTTGCTGAAGAAATATTAGTATTATATTCTAGTTTTCATTTTTGAAACTGGACATTGTACATGGTTGGAATGTTTTGTGAAGTGTTGCCTTTGCAGCATCAGGGATTAGGAGCATACGGAAGGACAGGGGAAAAGACAGCCAAGATGTAATCAAAACTTTTTGGAATTTGAGGAAACATAGAAACAGGAGTAGGGGAAGTAACAATTTGAGCAAACTTCGTTCCTTCCAGGAGATCAGGAAGAAGCATATGTACTCACTTCAAAACTATAATGATTTCAGGATGCCTGCCTGGCTCAGTCAGTAGAGCATATGACTCTTGATCTTAGGGTTGTGAGTTCAAGCCCCATGTTGGATGTGGAGCCTATTAAAAAAAAAAAAAACAAGGGGCGCCTGGGTGGCTCAGTGGGTTAAAACCTCTGCCTTCGGCTCAGGTCATGATCTCGGGGTCCTGGGATCAAGCCCCGCATCGGGCTCCCTGCTTAGCAGGGAGCCTGCTTCCCCCCACTCTCTCTGCCTGCCTGTGATCTCTCTCTCTGTCAAATGAATAAATAAAATCCTTAAAAAAAAAAATCAAACTGTAATGATCTCATTATTGGAAGAAATAAGTCTTATTACATGGTGAACCTGTTTAGTGGTGGGAAGAGAATTGTTATGTATCATCTTAAGATAATCTAAAGCATATGGATATTCAGGAATTTCATGCAGGAGCTACTGCGTTTCTTTTAATTTCTTCCATACATTTATCCTTTAATAATAATGACTATAAAAATACACACCATTTATTGATCACTATAGTCGTGGTTAAAAGCATGATCCTAGAGTAAGACTGTGTCGGTTCAAATACTGCCTTGGATTTGAATTTGACATGTATTTTCTCCTTCATAAAAGGGAATTGTGGTAATACCTCAGATGATTATGATTAAATGAATCAATGTATGTTAAATCATTGGAAAAGGGCCCAGTTAAATAAATGTTAGGTAGTAGTATTATCATCATCATCATCATGTAATATAGTTTTGATTATAACCTTATGAAGTCAATGTCTTCATCCCCATTTTACAGGTAAGGAAGCTGAGAAATGTGTAGTAACTTGTCCAAGATAACCTAGTCAGCAAGTAGAGCTGGCATTCAATCTAGGACTCTCTGATTCCAAAGGCCATGTCCTGTGAAAATATTTTTCTTTATTTTTTATTTAAAAATGTAAACAATGCAGGGGCACCTGAGTGGCGCAGTGAGCTAAGTGCCTGACTCTTGATTTTGCCTCAGGTCATGATCTCAGGATCATAAGATCAGAGCCCCGCTTTGAGCCCTGAGCCCTGTGTTGGTCTCTGTGCTGGGTGTGGAGCCTGCTTGGGATTCTCTCTCTCCCCCTCTCCTGGCACTCTCTCTTTAAAAAAAAAAGAAAGTAAACAATGCAGAATGTAAAAAGTGAAATTTGCTTTTCATTTGTCCTCTCGTAAGCCTAAGGAGATGCAGCCACTTATTAGCAGTTTCAGTTTGTCATTCTGAACCTCTTTAAAAATAAAAAAATAAATTTTATTAGACTAATGCATGTATAATATTAAGGTCAAATGGTAATAATACGAAATATGAAGGGCAGTAGTAGTCCCTTGCCCCTACCCACCCCTTAGTCCCATTCTCAAGAGGCAGTGTCTCTCACTTCTTCGTTCTTTTTTTTTTTTTTTTTGTCAACAAAAGTGGCTCAACTTTTTGCAGGGAAGCTGGGGAGGGCCAGCAGACTAAATGAGGGTCTCTGCAGGAACTCCCATTGCTGAGCCAGGCCCCACGTCTGTCTGGAGGGCAGGAGAGGGTCAGCGTCCTGCCCCCTTTGGTCCATCTTGGGCCCAGGAGCCAGGCTGTGGCTACTTTGGGCCGAAGTAGGAAACAGCCTTTCCTCTTTTCTCCGGGGTCTCCAGCAGAGTGTCCACGCTGTGCTCAGAATTGATGCAAACCTTCTTGTTGGGCAGGTCAATGTCAAACTCAGCTCTTGCTGCCTGTTGAGCACCTGACTGACTGCCCTAGAGCAGTCTTCATGAGTCATGTCCACGGAGAACTCGTGCTTCAGCATGACTGTGGATGTGGCCGTGGCAGCGGCCGCAGCTTAGTGCTCTTTTGCTATTTTTCTTCAGGTATCTAAGTCACATCCTAATGCTTCTTTTCCTTGCTCCTTCTGTTCACAGCTGGGATTGTGAGAAAATTAAGTCTTAATGCCCCAAGGCATCCTCTGTGTATAATGAATTAGCTGCACTCCTGTGCATGTAGAATTGAGAAAATAGTCACTCAAATCATTTTCTGTATTCTTTGAATCAAATGAGGAACTCTGCTTTTAGAAACGCTGTGACACTAGCTGTTGACGTTATAGTGAAAGATGACAAGGATACAGCTTTTCGGGGCGCCTGGGTGGCTCAGTCGTTGAGCATCTGCCTTCGGCTCAGGTTGTGATTCCAGGGTCCTGGGATCGAGCCCCGCATCGGGCTCCCTGCTCTGCGGGAGGCCTGCTACTCCACCTCCCACTCCCCCTGCTTGTGTTCCCTCTCTCACTGTCAAATAAATAAATAAAATTTTAAAAAAAAAGGATACAGCTCCTTAAACCACCATCCTTCTTCCTTTCTTTTTTTTTCCATCCTTCCTTTCATCCTCTCAATATAATTGTCAGTTTTTGTTACATTAACATTCATTGTTCAAATCATTATGATTATATAACTACTGATCACAGCTTAGCCATAGAACATGCTGTGATTGTATTTCCTATCTTGTGCAACTTTGTCTTTCTGGAATTAGTAAAACCTGGTGAATTTTTGTTTTGTTTTGTTTGCTTAGGCTTCTAAATACCTATTGCTAGTTCAAGGACAGATACCTTGTGAATCATAAATGTAAACGCTCTCAAAATGGCCAAATGCAAAGCCAGTTTCCCGGGCCCCCTTCTCCTGGGGTCTTCTATTCGCATCTTCCAGCCCAAGCTGTCATGGGCTCTGGTCCTGACATTTGCCCTTACTGTCACGCCGGGAATAGGAACTCTCGTCACCTCTGTCCTCTGTTGTATCTTCTGTTTCTGGGATCCCTGGTCATCTTGCTGCTGGTGCTTCTTTTTTAAGATTTATTAATTTTAGGGAGAACGAGAGCATAAGTGGGAGGGGCAGAGAGGGAGAGAGAATCTCAGACTTGGTGCTGTGAGTGGCTAACAGAAAGTCTAGCTTGGATAATCTTCAGAAGTTTTCCTTCAGAATTGTGAAGATGTAACTTCATTATCATGTTGAGTTTTGAGAGTTGCCGTTTGGGTCCTTGCTTTTTTGTTTGGAAGCTTTTAGGATCTTCACTTTATTCCTCATGTGCCTCCCCCCTTTAAAAATTCATTGATCATTGGGGCGCCTGGGTGGCTCAGTGGGTTAAAAATTCATTGATCATGTGCTTGATTTAGGGATCTTCTCTTGTATCTTGTATGTGGTAAGTTCTTTCATCTGGAAATTCGTATCTCCCAGTTCTGAGCAATTTTGTTATTTCTCCTTACTACTGTCTCTTCCTCTTTCTGGAATATCTGTTAGGTAGCTATTGAACATCCTGGACTAACCCTCATAATTCCACCTCCCCCTTCTATTTTTTTGTCCTGATTTTCGTATGATTTCTTCAACTTTATCTTTTGGCCTTCATTGATTTTTTTTCCCCCTAAAAGTTTTTAAGGTTACTTTTTATAACACCCTTCTATTCTTTTGTGGATGCAATGTTTAGTCTTAAAAAAAAAATTAGTTGTTTTTGTTTACGTTTTTTTCCTGTTGCTTGAGTTGTCTCCTTTTTGCTCTGAGTGCCTCTGTCTTCGTGCATTTGTTTTTGCACTCTTCATTTTATAATAAAGGCCTTCTTTAAAGGTCTGGTGCCCCGTGGCTGTTTTGCTGGTACTTAAATAATTGATGCTGATTTTCTGGTTTCCAGCTTTTAACATGTGAATATGCTATCCACTGTTTAGGGAGCAATGCTGTGGGGAGGGAGGTCTCTGTTCTGGAGGATTGGATCTCACTCATACTGCTTCTTGTGCTGTCTTTCATCCCAGCCTTCTGTTTTATGTTCTCCCTTGCATGCATCTTTCTGTAGACTGCTGGTTCCTTCAATGCCAGAGGTTCTGGCAGCATGCTGAGTTCCTCCCTAAACCTTAGTGGCTTGGGGTTCAGCTTTTTCTGTTTGGTCAAATCAGTTTCTGCTGTTTGCCTGTTTTCCATCGTACAGAATTTTGTTCACATTCCATCTGCTGCAATTTCTTTTCTATTCCCTATGTCCTATAGGTGGTAAATGACTACGATTAGTCCACCAAGTTTAACTAGAAATCCTGTGCAAACTTTTGCTTTTAAAGATTTATTTATTATTTTAGAGAGAGACCCGGGGGGCCGGGGCAGAGGGAGAGAGAATCCTAAGCAGACTCCACACTGAGCTCAGAGCCCAACATGGGGCTCTATCCCATGACCCTGAGATCATGACCTAAGCCAAAACCAAGAGTCAAACACTTAACCAACGGTGCCACCCAGCACCCCAACTTTTTTCTACTAATATAACATTAAAGCATGAACATACATATTTCTCCATTTCTTTGCATATTACATGCTATAAAGGGCTTATATATACTGTCTTTTATAATTTACTTTTTATTATTTATTTATTTGAGATTTTTAATTTATTTGTCAGAGAGAGAGAGAGTGCACAAGCAGGGGGAGAGGCGGGCAGAGGGAGAAGCAGGCTCCCTGCCGAGCAAAGAGCCTGACATGGGACTTGAACCTAGGACTCTGGGACCGTGATCCGAGCGGAAAGCAGATACTTAACCCACTGAGCTACCCAGGCATCCCCTTGCTTTTTTAAAAAACACTTCTTTATAATGGGTTTCTTTAGTTTTTAACTATAAAGTTAAAATCTTTAACATTTATATATATCCATAACTTATCTCTGACCTATTAATGATCAGTTAGTCATTTCGGCTTTTAGCTACTTTAAGAATGCTGCTCTGACCATCCTTTCACATTCGTAATTACTTTCTTAGGACAGGATTTTTGTAGAATTTTTTTTGACATTGAATTCTTGGATCAGAGAGTATTTGTATTCTGAATTTAAACAAATACTATAATTGCCCTTAAGAATAAAATGCCCATGCCAATTTATATCCAGACAACATAAAACATGGTAGTTAGTTAATATCATGGATTCTGAAGCCTGACTGTCTGGGTTTGAATCCTTCCTTTTTCTCTCATTTGCTGGATGATCTTGGTAAATTCCTTCATCTCTTTAGTTTCCTATTCTGTAAAATTGGGATAATAGTACCTCCTTTGTAGAATAGGTAGGTGGATTCAGTAAGGTAATTTAGGTAAAGTGCTTATATAGTGCTCTGTTAGCTGTCATTTATTGTTTGTGATTACTGGGATATGTCCAAAAAATAAAATAAACATTCTGTATTTTCTTCAGCAGTTCTTTCTGTGGAGTTTAAAAGTTTTTTTTAATTTTATTTATTTATTTGACAGAGAGAGAGAGAGAGATCACAAGTAGGCAGAGAGGCAGGCAGAGAGAGGGAGGGGAAAGCAGCCGCGCCCCACCCCCCCCCAGCTCCGCTGAGCAAAGAGCCCGATGTGGGGCTCGGTCCCAGGACCCTGAGATCACGACTTGAGCCGAAGGCAGAGGTTTTAACCCACTGAGCCACCCAGGTGCCCCTCTTTCTGTGGAGTTTAATGGGAATTTCGTAGGAAACCTTCTAGAAATCTTTAAAATTATATTTTGTATTAAATGTAAATTACAGGTGGACAATTATTTGCCTATTGTATTCACTTTCCACTTGATAAAATCTGTCATGTATGTTGATTTGGTTGTGTTGTTTCTGTTGCATAGCACTCCCACCAAAGGCATAGAGAACAAAGCTTTTGATCGTAATACGGAATCTCTCTTTGAAGAACTGTCTTCAGCTGGCTCAGGCCTAATTGGAGATGTGGATGAAGGAGCAGATTTACTAGGTATGATAGCTTATATGAAGAAGTATATAAAAATATTTAAAATTTTTTTTAATTAAAAAAACCTTTTTTTAAAATGTTAAAAAAAATTTTTAATTATTTAATTAAAATTCCTTTAAAATTTCCCTCACTGATCAGTAGCACACAGTTATTACATTTTCAGGTAATTAATAGGAATGCATTCTTTGAGATCATAAGTTTTAAATGAAAGCATCTTTATATGTGGATATCCCTCAAGTTGAATTGAACTTTAATTTATATTTTGAAATTCATACAGCATATTTTATTAAACACATGCTATATTCCAAGAACTATATTACACATAAGGAACACAGTAATATCTATATGGATGTGTGTGTGTGTGTGTGCGCACGCATGTGTGCATGCATTCAGGTGTATGGATGTGTAGATGTATAGATTGATAGGTAGTTAGTTCCTGGCTTAGATAGATTTCTTTAAATTCTGTTGACTTTAATTAAATAAGAAAATGTAGTACTTGTTTTTTCAGAGATTTCACAGAATATTCTGTTTTGACTATATGGGAAAAGTAATCATTTTAGAGTTTGTGTTGTTGAAGAACACCTGGTTTGAAAAGAATACTGCATTTGGCTCTTCTATTATTTATCTGGTGACCCTTGCCAAATAGAGGTTAAGCTAACTTAACCTAACTAAGACCTAACTAAACTAACTAAAACCTTAGTTTCTTTGTATATAAAATGAAGGAGCAGGATTCAAGTTCAGGGGTTGAGCAAACTGTGTGGCTCATGGGTCCAAACCCAGCTTATCTCCTATGTGTATGAATAAAGCTTTATTGGAACACCACCACTCTCACTTGTTTACATAGTGTCTGTAGTTGCTTTTGCACATAACAGCAGAGTTAAGTAGTCTGTAACAGAGATCATATGGCTTACCAAGACTTAAAATATTTACCATCTGACCCTTTATAGAAAGAACGTATAGACTCCTGCTTTGGGTGATCTCTGAAGTCTCTTTGAACAATAATTACATGATTTTGACTTATATCAGTTAGCTTTGGCATATCTTTTTATAACTTAAGATCTTACAGAGATTGAAAGCCTCATAGTATTAAAAACCCTTGTCTTTGGAACAGATACTAGCCTTGAAGAAACTTATGTATCTATTAGTATAATTATAATACAGACTACAGTGTTCTCAAAAGGTGCTTTTTGTCAATTTTTGTGAATATGGAGTGGGATTCCTTGCATTATTTTGTGTTAAATTTATTGATTACCATTATGTTCTCGAAAGTTTGAAGTATTTTTTTTTTTTTTTTAGTTTGAAGTATTTTTTGAAGGAAACATAAGTTCTGTCTAAATGGAACTCACAGTAAGAGAGATTGAAAATTTATTATAAATAAAACTTCCTGAATTAGACATAAACTCCCAGCATTAAAGTGTAAATTAAATATTGGAAGCAGTTGAATGAGTTTGCATTTCTCAAGGAGGGCTAAAGATTAATTCTTCAGGAACATCCCATTTTTGAATTTACACTTTAACTTTAGTTAACATTGAATTATGAGTGAAAAGTTCCTTTTAGGAAACTGAGTCCCTTGGCAGAATTGAAGGGTAGGTGCAAAAAATGCTAGAAAGAAGAATTTTTAAGTGTTTAAATTTATATTCAAATTTATATACAGTAAAAATCACTCTTTATGATGAACTTTTTGACCTTTGACAAAAGCATGGGGTTATATAATCACCAGAATCAATTATATACCCCCCAAAATTCCTACATCCTTTATATATATATATATATATTTTATATTTTGTATATTCTGCTACTTCATAATCCAGTATTTAATAATATAATTTTTGAGGTTGGTGATCCCAAATTTTCCTTTTCATAAAGAGTTAAGAAGCCACAGAGTACTTAGAAATAATTGTGGTAAAAAAAAAAAAAAGAAATAATTGTGGTCTTTTAAGATCTTGTGTTTTCTGAAAGTTTCCGTTCTTTAAGTCAGAAAATTAACCATAATGAATAGGTTAAAAGCAAAATCCTGATACTCTGGTTTTCTTTCTACTTTGAAAATAAGAAATAGACTGAAACTAGTGTCTTTTTCCCTTTGCAGATATTGATATATTTATCTCTAGAATGTTCCAGATTAGAAGTTTTTACTGTATTACCTTAAGTGTAGTAACTTAATCCTGCATGAATACCTTTTGGTCCAAGATGGTAAATGAAATTTCCAAGGCACCTATTTGTTCCCTGGCTTCTCTTCTGTACAATTTCATGATAGCAATTGAGGAAATGGAAGATGTTGAAACTAACAAAATTGTTTCCCAAAGTTCTTTAATTGACCTCAGGTTGATAAATAAATACATAGTCCATTTCTGTAACTCTATTTATTTTCTTGATTACTATTTTATTGTAATATATTATCATAAAGCTCTTCTCTTATTCCAGGATATACATTTTTGGAATCATTAAGCATATACTCCACACTTAGACTATTTTTTCTGATTTTAATTATTTAAAAGAGGTAAACCCCTCCCCACCCCCCCATTTGTCCTTGTCTCTTGACTTTCTTATTTTCATTGATCCTTTTCCCATTCACTTTAGTCATATACTCCCCACAGCCACACTCTAGAACTTGGAAGTCATATATCCTACTATTGGGATTTTCTTTCTCTTGATTATCCTTTGTATTTTCAACTTCACTATCTTTACTTCTTCTATTTTCATTTAAACATGTTCAGATCTTTTCCATTTAAAAATGAAAGTACTGCCCTTCTCTGCACCTGTATCTTCAGTACCTTCATACCCTATCACTCCCTTTCTTTCCACTTTTGGTCACACCTTTATGCAGCAGTACCAAAGAGGCATCTGTTACATGTCTGACACTATTCTAGATGCTTGTGATAACATGAGTGAACAAAGTAGACTTGAAAGTGTAGCTGCTTTTAACTGGCAGGATTTCCCCTTCCCACTTGCATCTCATCCCCCTGTAGTCTATGTGGGCATTCTTCCCCACACTCACGTGGCGTGAAACAACCTTGTTTGCTATATCCACCGGTTCCTTCTCTGTTCTTTCACAGGACTTCTCAGATGACATTTGTCTTGAACACCGTCTTTGCTGGATTTCTGTGATAACAGACTTTCCTGCCTCTGACTATTCTTTTTCAGTCTTTGCAGGATCTTCTTTCCTCTGCCCATCTTTGAGGATGTCAGTATCCCAGGCCTGCTTCTTTGTTTGGGAAATCTTATTTGCCCTTGTTTCTAGGATTTCATGGAAAATTGCTCCGCAGTGTTTATCTCCTTTCAACATCTTTTTCTAGGGCCCCAGACCGTTACTTTGAAACAGCCAGGAGAAGGCTCTAAGATGATTTGTAGGCTTTACACTTAATGTGCCTACAGCTGAGTTCATCATGTTCATTGTCCTGTTCAGGGCTGTTCTTTGTTCAGCGGGTACTGTCTCCGTGAATGCCTCACCATCCACAGAGTTCTCCATTCAGAATCACTCCCTCTTCTCTCAGAACCAATCACCAAGGCTTGTTTACTCCCTTTTCTAAAAAAAAAAAAAAATCTGTATATCTAACTCTTCATATATCTCCTTGCCTCTGCTTAAATGGCATATCCTTTTGGAATCCTGTCTTGATCCCCTAATTAAAGCTTAGTTGTCCCTGAAATGTATTCTCACAGCACTCATGTTCTTTATTATGCCACTCTTCATTCTTTACTGTAATTTTGTATGTATTCATCTCTCTGGGTAGGCTCTGAGCTCAGTGTGGCCAAGACAACTTTGTCTGTTGCTTATTAATGAGTCTTTGGGACCATAGCACAGTGATTAAGTGAATGGATTGCTAAATAATTCTAATGGTTTTATTTCACCTCTAATTCTGTGATTCTTCACCTTTTAGGATTAAAACTCCTTTATGGGAGAATTTATACGAAAGCAGGGTACTTTTGGAAAAATGCATGTATAGACAAAATTGTGCATACTTTCTCAAGAGATTAACAAATAATTTGGAGGCCCAACTATGGACCTAGTTATAGAGTTGATGCTAAAATCCAAATGAGATTTCTGTGATTTTAAAATCTGCCAGGCAGTTTTTTGGTTGTTTTAATAGTTAAAGTTTCCAAATATGTAGACGTAAGTTTATGTCTGGTTGAAACTTCGACTAGAAATGGAGCCACCTCCAAGTTATGTTTTTCTTATAGTTATGAGTTAGGTTTTTTTTATTTTTTTTAATTTTATTTATTTATTTGACAGAGAGAGATCACAAGTAGGTAGAGAGAGAGAAGCAGGCTCCCCGTGAGCAGAGAGCCCGATGTGGGGCTCTATCCCAGGACGCTGAGATCATGACCTGAGCTGCTGAAGGCAGAGGCTTTTACCCACTGAGCCACCCATGCGCCCCTATGAGTTAGTTTTTATCAATACATTTCAAAATGAAAATTTTGGACAATCCTATTGACCATATATTAAATTTAGACACAATATTTTGAGAGAGCTCTTCACTAAGAATGTGTAAACTTTAGAACCTACATTACCAGATATGATTCCCATAGAATACGTATTTCAAAATTTTCTCTTATTTATAATATTTACACTTTATTGTGTTAAATAGTTTAGCTCATCTTTTAAATTTTATTGTCTCCTCTCATTGAAATAAATAAGCAGAGATCTTGCTTTCTGAAAACAATCTAATTGTGATTCTCGTTCATTTTTCTCTTGGGCTGCTTACCCAGGGGAATATTCTGGTGTGTATGCTTTTAAATACTTTACTATTACTGCTTTTTAAGCAAGGTGTCCCTGGCTGCTATTCTCATGCAATGCTTTCTCATCATTTTTTTCTGCTCAACTATTTTTTTTTTTTGCCTTCCATATATTTTCAGCTTTTATGCTTATCTCCTTACATGCTTGAGAGTTTAACGCAAACATAGTCATTACATAAGCTTCTTTCAACCAATCTAAACCTATTTCTTCTGACTATATAGCTTTATTGAAAGTTAACATTAGTCTAAAGCAAATATTTCAGCATATCTTGCCAAAATTCATTTTGGAATTGGAATTTGGAAACCGTTTTGGTTTGTCTGTATTTTCACCTTTTGGAGAATACATAGATGACTAAATAAGCTACTATGTGATATTTAATTCTTCATGATGGAAGTACACTGGATCTTTGAGAATATTTGAGATAATTATAATACAGACAAAATATGAGTTCATATGTGAGCATTGAATTTTTAGCATTCCTAGGTTGGTTTTGTTTTAAATTATCTTTAAGTCATTTGAAATACTACCTTTTAAAAAATCAAGGGACATGTTAACTCTTTTCTCTTACATAGTTTTCTTAGGACTTCCTTTCTGTATAGCTGGGTTATATGAATATTATTTCTTCCATTATATCTGGTTTTTCAACATTAGCTTAGGGGTGGGTCTTTTGCTTTGCTTTGTTTTGCCTTTTTGTTTTTATAACTTTTTGAGATACATTCCCTAGTGTGTTGTTTTATTTCTTCAGTTTCTTCTAAGTAGCAAATTAAATAACTTTCTTCTCCCTAAAGATCATTGCATTGGATCTTGCATTGAATAATCTATCTGCCTTACAGTCCTCATTAACTTATTAAACAGGATTCTGTAAAGTAATAGCTGAACGTTATTATTTCAGAGGTGACACTTTGAAGGAAACTTTATATTATTGATGTGGGATTTTCAATATAATTATTCAGTTTCATTGCACAAAAGAATTGGTAAAGCATTTTTTTTTAGGTATAACATATCCAAGAGCATCCTTATGAATGGAGGAAATCATCTTAATTTCTATCTTTTGCACATCATTATGCATTAAGTCATAACATTGTGATTCCAGGTGTATTTCATATCATACATAGAACTTTACAGATTAATAATCTATTTTCATGCTGTTTCTTACATAAAACATTTCTTGTTCTTTGTTTTTGCTTTACATGGAATGCATGGGCTTTAAGACCATAATTTCTTTGGTAAGGTTTCATCTGCATTGGGGTTCCGTCTTTCTTTGGCCTGTTTCTGCCTGTTCTTTCTTAGTAAGACCTAATTTTTAGGCAAAAGCCTACAATACCAGCTGTGATTTAGAAATGATTTTTGATCTGTATTAATGCTTACACTTTTTTTCCTCTAAATATTGTACTGCTACTTTTTAGAATGTTTGGCAGAAAAGTCTTGATCGATTGAAATAATTATGAGAAACAAAATACAGACTGTTATAAAGAATTGGCTAAGAAAATCTTAAGCTTTGTTTTGTGATGGATAATTATAATTTTATAACCTATGCAAGTAGATATATCAAATGAAATTATAGACAAAATATACTAAGGATAGATATAATTTATAAATAAAAATTTGGGTCTCCAGTTTATTAGTTTATATAATTTTTGATAATTTTTGAAAGATTTTATTTATTTTATTTATTTATTTTTTGGTAGGAATGGGTCGTGAAGTTGAGAATCTTATATTAGAAAATACACAACTGTTAGAAACCAAGTAAGTAATACAAAATTTTTTTTTAAGATTTTATTTATTTATATGAGAGAGAGTGAGCACGTGCACAAGCTTGGGGGTAGGGGCAGAGCTGGGGAGAAGCAGGCTCCCCGCTGAGCAGGACCCTAGGATCCTGACCTGAGCCAAAGACAAGTGCTTATTAACCCACTGAGCTACCCAGGCACCCCAGTATATACAAAAAAAAAAATTTTTTTAAGATTTTATTTATTTATTTGACGGAGAGAGACAGCGAGAGAGGGAACACAAGCAGGGGGAGTGAGAGAGGGAGAAGCAGGCCTCCCGCTGAGCAAGCAGCCCCATGCAGGGCTCTATCCCAGTACCTTGGGATCCTGACCTGAGCCAAAGGCAGACACTTGACTGAGCCACCCAGGCGCCCATATACAAAATTTTAACAAGGAACATAAGATACTGAATTTTCTCATCTAGTCAAGCAACGCTTGTTCAGTTTAACACAGCATATGACTACAGTCTAGCTACCCTGTCTTGTTCCCCTTCTCTGTGTGTTCGTGTGCGTATGCAGCACACAGGAGTAAATGGGCAGTGGGACCTGATTTCCCTGATGGATAGGTTTTGTTGCTTTGTTTTTTGCAGAAAGAGATTTTCACCGCCTTTCCACCCTACAAGTATTCATGTCTTTCTCTTAACCTTCTTGGATAGTTCATATGCTTTTTTTTTGCTAGGATGCCTATCTTATTATCTTTTATTTTTCATTTATTACATAAATGTTTTGATCTATACCCCGCCCAGCTGTCCCCCATAGTTGACAGTTTTCAGGTATAATTTGTGGGGCCTTAGACCCTCAAATATATTGGAGTCTTGTTTAGTGGGGCAGGTCCTGAGTCCTGTGGAAAAGCAGCCCAGTTCCCTTTGTTAATTTGCTGTGTCAGAGCAACTTTGGAACATCTGTGTAGATCCAAAATAGAATGCAGTTAATGAGGCACTATGCCCACCTGTACCCAAAAGAACTAGATCTTGGATTTTCCCCCCATGGACATTATATCAAAAACCAATGATGTACTATATTATACCTTGGCTAATTGAATTTAAATTAAAAAGAAAGAAAAGAATTTTCCCCCCAGGTTTCCCCCCAAGTTTATACTTTTTTCTCATCAATTATTAAAGGTAAATTCAAAGATAAATTTACTTTATTGGTTAGCTAATATTTTTTTCAGAGTTTAACAACAGTACCCTTATGGATGCTGTTTTGTAAAAGTTTAATCTTAATTAATTGTGGTATTTTTGTCAGTTGGTGGTCTGCTCTGCTTTACCCGTTTGTTCTTCGGTAAGTGGGAAGAGTAAAAACTTCGATGGTTGTGTGTTATTTTATCTTTAGCTACAAACAACACCAGGTAGAATATCTTTAAGATATTCAGTTATTCAGCTTTATTTGTGTGGTTACTTCCTTCTGTAAGAGAATAAGCTAAAAGACAGGAAGGGTATTCATTTGTGATAATATAAGCGAAATGTGTGTTTCTTAGACATGCTTTGAACGTAGTGAAGAATGACTTGATAGCAAAGGTGGATGAGCTGACCTGCGAGAAGGACGTGCTGCAGGGGGAGCTGGAGGCTGTAAAATTAGCTAAGCTGAAGCTTGAGGAGAAGAACAAGGAGCTGGAGGAGGAGCTGAGAAAGTAAGTTTATGCTGTGGCACTCTGAACCCAGCCGGTGGGCCACAAAGGGTCACAGGTGTCCCCGGTCCCCACCCCAACCCCCAGCCCCCGCTGGGCCGGCCCTGCCGCCAGTAGCCCTCTCAACCGGTGGCCCTCTCAGCCGGTGGCCCTCTCCGCGGGCGGCCCTCTCCGGTGGGCCGGGAGCAGCGCGAGCTGAGCTGTCCAGCTGTCGGGAGGGGAAGGGAGCTGAGTGCCCGGCGGCTCTGCCGTAAGAGCACCCTTCCACTTGCCCAGCCTTATCACTGTCACTTTTTGTGGCTGTCACCACATGAAAAAAGTTAGAACCATTTGAAAATTTGCTCATAAGGAAATTAGAAACATTATTTTCCTTCAGCCAGCTTTCTTTAATACTTGTTTTTTCTGATAACAGTGCTGCACTAAAGTTCACCTGGATGAAGGCAGCTAAATACTCTGGAAAGAGAATAATCATTTCGTGTTGATTAAAATTTTTGACCTACTCTTTCATCCCTTGAAAAGATGAACACAACTCAAATAACATATTTTTTTTCCCCACCAGAGCTCGCGCAGAAGCTGAAGATGCACGGCAAAAGGCAAAAGATGACGATGATGTAGGTTTATGGTGTCATATTTTTTCCTTTTTTTTCTAAGATTTTATTTATTTATCCGAGAGAGAGAGAGCACAAGCAGGGAAGCAGCAGGAGATAAAGGAAGATAAAGGAAGATAAAGGAAGAAGCAGGCTCCTTGCTAAGCAAGGAGCCTGATGTGGGACTCGATCCCAGGATCATGACCTGAGCTAAAGGCAGCCGCTTAACCAACTGAGCCACCCAGGCGTCCCGTCATATTTTTTTCTTACTCCATTTTGGTTTTTAAGAAAATCTTGCTAATGAAACTTTGGATATAGTATTACAGAAAGATAGAAGATCTCTTTGTGGTCATGAGTAGGATAGCGCATGCTCCCACATGGTATCTAGAGGTTGAGCTTTCTGGCTACTTGTGGTGTGCTCATTTTTCTTCTGTGGTTCTGTGCTGTGACCTTGTTTGCATATTCAAGCTCAAGGACCAGCCGAAACATTTTGGGTTTTATTATTGTTTGTTTTGTCTCAAATTTTGACTAACAAATATGAAAACTTGATTATAAAAGTTGTTTAATAGTATTAAACATAAAAAAGATGAATTCTAGAACTTTAATAATAGGCAGTCAGCTTATATTGTTTTCAACATATGTAAATACAGAAGACTAAATATCAGGTTTTACCAATATAATTAGCATCATAGTAACTGCTGGTAGCTAGATTATCATTCCTGTAACAGGTGTTGGTAGGTCAAGCATCAGACTTGAGATATGTGGGTGTCCTGTACAAAATGATTATTTAATACCCTGCAATCTTGCTCTTGTTTTTTTTAATATGTAATACTTGGTACATACCAAAAATATATATAATGTAGGTAAGTTATGAAACATAGTAAATTAACATAATGAACCCACCACTTAACCTAAGAACTAGAACATTATCAAACATTGAATCTACCCGATGCTCCTCCCCTCCAGAAGAGACCACAATCCTATATTTATCATTTTTTGCTTTTCAAAAAAGATTTTATCGGGGCACCTGGCTGGCTCAGTTGGTAGAGCATGCAACTCTTGATCTTGGAGTCGTGGTGAGTTCAAGCCCCACGTTGGGTGGAGCTCACTTAAAATTTAAAAAAAAAAAATTTTTTTTTATCATATCACACATATTTGTATCCCTACAAAATATGGTTTACTTTTCATTATTTTTTATTTCATACTTAGAGATTTAAACTTCTTTTACTCAGCATTATGTTTCTGAGACTGACCTGTGTTGTAGTGTAGTGCCAGAAGTTATTCATGTTCACTGCTTTATAATATCCCATTGTATGAATATGTTACAATTTATGTATTAGTTTTCTTATTAATGGATATTTAGGTTATTTTTAGCTTTTTACTACCGCAAACAATGCTGTTATTAAGGACCTTCTAGTGCAAGTCTCCTAGTTCTTCCAGGGCATACGCCTCTGAGTGTGATTACTTGCTGCTGACTCAGGGTCCTTGAATCCTCTGTTGTTTGACTTTGTTTAAAGGAGAGGCAAAGGTCGTTGACGGAGGACAGAGGAGGAGATCCCTGAGGGCTAAACTCAGCCTCTTTCTTAACTGTCTCACACTTCAGCAAAACAGAAGCCCTGTAATTAAACCAGTCTTCCTCCTCAGAAGAGCATTTAGGAATTACAGTAGAAGGAAGCTGACTTGAGCATGCTCCTTTGGATCTTACCATACTCACTTCCTTTACTCTCCTTAAGAAAAATTCCAGTTAATACACTTGTCTCCAGCTTGTTGTATTTCCATTGGTGTTTTAATGACTCTTGGGTGCCTTGGTACCTAGCCAATATATGTAGATGATGGGTAACTTGAGATAAGTGAACCCCTTTTGGAACTAACATATAAAAAATTGCCGAATAATTAGTATTTGTTAAAGAACATCAACTTAAAATAATGTTGTTAGAGGAACATTTCCAGGCAAGCATGTTAAATCTATCTATCTCAACAGATTAACTTTGTTCATCTTTCTTGGTTTCAGTTCAGAATCTACAATGTTCTCTGTATTTCCTTTAGAGTATGTTCAAATATCTGTATTTCTATTCAGAAATTAAATTGTTTACCTCTTTTCAAACATAAGTAATTACTAAAATATCTTTATTGATTTTATTTTTATATTAGGTTATTTTTCATTAAATGATCCAATAGATTAGAAATTAAAATATATTTTAAAGCTTTAAGAGTCTGCTCAAGTTTAACATAACACCAAAACCAGATATAGGCTCCCAGAGTGATCTGCAGTGTTCTTTTCGTTATAGAGTGATATTCCCACAGCTCAGAGGAAGCGGTTTACTAGAGTAGAAATGGCCCGCGTTCTAATGGAGAGAAACCAATATAAAGAGAGACTGATGGAGCTTCAGGAAGCTGTTCGATGGACAGAGATGATTCGGTTCGTATGAGACATGCCTATTGTTGCTTTTCTAGGTTTGAATATTTCTTCACTCAGAACTAGAGTCCAGTCTTGGGGATCCAAACCTCGTACCCTGTTTACTATGAGATACTTTCTAAAGTAACACTAGGAATTAGGGACAGAACGTGTGATCAAAATGATTGCCTTTTGGGTAAAGGGCACTTGGAGAGTGTTCCCATGACCTCTAAAAGGTCATTGTTATTACTTAGGAATGATGGTCATTTTTCAAAAGAATATAGAAATTGGCACTACTTTTACAGTAATGTCAGGGAAAGATACAAATTTCACGTGCCACCCAGGAAACGAAGTCATTTTTACTCTGTGTCTTTATGTAAAATACTCTTGTCCAATTCTCCCCTCCCACAGCCATTTCTGGCTGTTTATACAAAATGTACCTTCCACTGACATCTTTGCTGATCTGATCTTAGATCTCACCTAATGCTGCCATCTATTGGCCATATTCTCAGTAACAGTGTTCTTTAATTTAGGAAGAGCTCATAAAAAGTTTGTGAACTAATTGCCCCCTAATTTGCCCATATTTTTGAGTTTGGATTCCCATGTCAGATTTACCAATAATAGTACATATACACTGACACATTGTTTTGAAGTTTCTGAACATTTTTTTAAAGATTTTTATTTATTCATTTAACAGAGTGAATAATAATGCCTGCCTCTCTGCCTGCGTGAGGCAGAGAGGCAGGCAGAGGCAGAGAGAGGAGCAGGCTCCCCGCGGAGCAAGGAGCCTGATGCGGGACTCAATCCCAAGACACTGGGATCACGACCCGAGCCAAAGGCAGTTGTTCAACCAACTGAGCCACCCAGGCATCCCTCTGAACATATTTTTTAACCTTCAACTTTTACTTTGTGATTACATTATTTAACAATTTTTATGTCCTTTACTGGTGTCATACTAGAATGAAAGTACTTTGTATAGCCCATTTATAATTTGCTAAACTTGTAATTGCTGCTAAGAAGGAAGGAGATCAGTATTTTAATCTTCATTAATTGGTCAAAGAAACTAATGTACTAAGAAGCTTGTCCTTAACTCGGACATTTAATGGATTTTACATAAATAATAAATATTTTAAAAATTGACATAGGGATGCCTAGGTGGCTTAGTCAGTTAAGCTTCTGACTCTTGACTTCGGCTCGGGTCACGATCGCAGGGTCATGAGATTGGGCTGTGTCGTCGGGCTCTGTGCTCATTGGGAAGTCTGCTGGAGATTCTCTCCCCCCCATCTTTCTCAAATAATTAACTAAATCTTTCTTAAAAATTGAGGTATATAGATAGAGGTGCTCCATTATTCTTTCCTTTTTTTCTTTTTAAGATTGACTGATTTATTTTAGAGTGATAATACAAACAGGAGGGATAGAGGGAGAGGAAGAAAGAATCTTAAGCAGACTCCACATCCAGCATGGAGCCTAACACGGGGCTCAATCCCACAACACCGAGATCACGACTTGAGCCGAAACGAAGGGTCCGATGCTCAATCAACTATGCCACCTAGGCTCCCCAACAGGCTCCACTTTTCATTGCTATTTTTGATCTAGCAGCCATGTGGTAGTCTACAAGTGAAAAGAAGTGGTGTCTTATTTTTAACTTTTCCATTGAATTAAAAGATATTTTCAATTTAATCCTTTAAAAAAATGTGAAAAGTGAGCTCTGATAGAGGAGAATCCTTGCTACCTTACTAAATTAGTTTGGAGTGCCTTATTTTCTGAAATTTTCTTGAACTACCTGTCAATCCAGTTTATCCCTTTCTCTGGTCATCTTTTCTATAATGGGAAAGTATTAGTCCTATGAAAAATGACCCATCAGAACATTAAGGCTATAGGCTATTTTGTGAGAGCTGGAGCATGAGCATGTTAGAGACCTTTATGTAAAGATAAGGCTTCATAAGACAGTATTTTGACAAAAGGGAGAATTGGACGATATCTCTTCAATAATTTTTTAAAAAATACTTACATTCGGGCATGTTGGCTGTCTGTTCAGCACAGATGACAATCTTGTCTCTGTCAGGGGACTGAACTCTTCGATGGATCCCCTGTTCTTCAGATAAAAAACTAAAATACCTCACTGAGAAAACATTTTTTCTTTCTTTGTTTTTCTTTTTAAATATAGTGCATCAAGAGAAAATCCAGCCATGCAGGAAAAAAAAAGGTCAAGCATTTGGCAGTTGTAAGTACCTAAAAAAACACATAAAGACACGAGAGAGCAGTTTGAGATGAGATTATAGTCAAAATTTATTTCTGAGAATGATTTCGTGTCTCCTTTCTTTTTAAAATTTGAAGTATGTAGCTAAATTGAACTTTTTCTGTTTGATACGTAGCATGCCAGCTCGGTAAGGCTATTCTTGAGGACAAACATATGCTGTCGTAAGCTGCATCCTGTTGCTTATGCACTTCGTGGAATCTTCTGCTAAATTAAATAAAAATTACGGGGAATTACTCAGAGTGATAATTACCTGGATCCTCAGTAAATAAGTTATATGGATTCACTGGTTGTGTGATTCTAAGGAACTTTACAAAGTAAAGCTTAGAAATTTAGTGTCTGTAGGTTTGAGTAGTGTGTGTATTTGTGTGTTTCAGAGTTGAATTATGTTCATGCCGGAAGAACTGTGCATTTGCTTAAAACTTACCCTTTTTGGTGAATCTGCTTTTAATAGAAGTGTTAATTCTTTTAAGTGGATGTGAATTTGAGCTTAATAAGAAAATGTATAAGATGTGTGTTAAAATGGTAATAAGTGTTCCAGTACTTTCTTACTACCTTTGGAACTGGCAAACTAAGCTTTTGTTCAAACCATGCAGCTGTATAACCTTGCTGTTTAACAACTACTTACCAAGTAAGAGCTAGGACCCATCTTACTTCTTCATTACAAGAAGTTCCCTATACTTAAGAGTTTCTTCCTTTCATTATGTGAGTTGATAATTAAAGTGCAAGGATCTGCCATTCTAAGCAATAGTTTCTCTTTCCTGAATGTCTGAGTTTGGCTATGAGTTATTGCTAAGGATGCAGCATATGACTACAAAAAATCTTTCTGCCAGTTTCTAACCCATGGCGCTATTAAAGCTCTCTGGAAGTTATGGATTGTGTTTCATAGTGCATGTAATGACACTCTCTAGTGTGCGCTCTCTCTTGCTCTCTCTCGCTCTCTCACTTTTTTCTTTTTAGTTTCAGCCGACTTTTCAGCTCCTCAAGTAATACTACTAAGAAGCCTGAACCACCTGTTAATTTGAAATACAATGCACCCACCTCTCATGTTACTCCTTCCGTCAAGAAGAGAAGCAGCACCTTATCTCAGCTCCCTGGGGATAAGTCCAAAGCCTTTGATTTCCTTAGTGAAGAGTAAGTATTTTGCAGACTAGTGGTTATGCTCTAAATAAGTTAATAGTTCAGAACATTCTTTTCTTATCAGATCAGCTCTAAGGTTCACATAAGTCTATAAAGAAGCCATCTCTATAATGTGGCTGCCTACCTTTAAGTAGATTACTTGTAGTCAATACCTTTTATGAAAATTGCATTTCACAGGTTTCATAAACAGAAGGAGTTGTTTTAAAATGTCTCTTTGTTGCTGGTCAATAACACTGATAAATATTAGTAAAATGTTAAAGGCCTGTATAAGCTTTTATCCTCAAGGTTTGAACATTTCCTTTGGTCTTAGAAGTTGATTTTCCCTCCTGACTCTGCTGCTCATTAGGTACATGAACTTGGACAAGCTAACCTCTCAGCCCCAGTTTCTCTGGCTGTAAATTGAGTGTGATAACCTGTCTCAGAGGCATTAGGGTTAAATTACCTAGGGTTTGTAAAATGTCTGACACACAGATTTGTTAACTATGACATACACTGCAAGTTTGTTTGCATTTTCATCTTCTGAAACAAAGCAGTGGTGTCCAGAAATTAGCCTTTATTATCTTCTTAAGAATATATTGATTTATTGTTTAGTCACTTCTAGCACATTCCCTGGCATGAGAAATTTCTCAGGAAATATTTCTTGAATGAAACAGTTCCCCCTTTTTTAAGGGAGGAACTAAACATTTAAGAATTTTTCCCTTTCATGTGGCCAAAATATGAAACCTAATAGAAATTGGATGGCCGATGATTCAACGTAATAAAGTAAGCTACTTGCTAATCTGTGAAAGTTTGACCACTGTACCCACTACAACTTGAAAAGGTCAGCTTTAGGACATTACTTCTTAGAAAGGCAGAACTCTGAAGTAAACTTAACTGAAATTACGTGATTTTTTTATTGTCATTTTTGCTGTCTCAGCGGGAAAGTGGAGATACACTGTTGTTATATTCCCTTAATTAAAAAGGGAAATTTCTTTGCCTTTTAGAACTGAAGCTAGTTTAGCCTCACGCAGAGAACAGAAGAGAGAACAGTATCGGCAGGTAAAGGCACATGTTCAGAAGGAAGATGGTAGAGTGCAGGCTTTTGGCTGGAGTCTGCCTCAGAAGTACAAACAGGTAAGATGTGAACGTGGTAAGAGCATCTAGTGGGAAGTGCTAGGGGAGAGGAGTATGTCTGGGCATGAAGGAATTTAAATACCTGCCTCAGACCTGCTCATTTTGACTTTACGGACTTGGCACACACTTAGAGAACGGTTGACGGTAGTGGTTCTCAGGCTATTTTCTAGAGCCTCTGAACTCAAAAGAAATGTCTGTGAGGAGGCAGGTGGTCAACAGGAGGTTTACCAAGTGCACGGACTTGAGGTAATCTGTTGGTTGTTTTTTTTGTTGTTGTTGTTTTTGTTTTGTTTTGAGGGATAATTGACATACAGCATTATATTAGTTTCAAGTACACAACATAATGATTTAGTATTTTTAAATATTGTGAAGTGATCATCACAGTAAGTATAGTTAATATCATCACCAAACATGGTTACATATTTTTTTCTTATAGTGAGAACTTTAAAGATTTAGTCTCTTAGCAGCTTTAAATATGCAATACAGTATTATTAATTAGAGTTGCCATGCTGTACATTACATCCCCAGGACTGATTTTGGAAGTTTGTACCTTTTGACCTCCTTTACGAACCACTTCACCTATCTCTCACCCCTGCCTCTAGTAATCACTAACTGACTCTGTGTTTATGAGCTTTGTATGATTGTTTAAGATTTCATATAGAAGTGATATCATACAAAAAAAAAAAGAAGTGAGATCATACAGTATTTGTTTTTCTCTGTCTGAATTTACCTCACTTAGCATAACGTCCTCAAGTTCTATCCATGTTGTCACAGATGGAAAACTACTGTTCTTTTTCATGGCCGAATAATATTCCATTGTATTTATATACCACATTTCCCTTACACATTCATATAGGTGGACACTTCACTTGTTTCCATGTCTTGGCTACTGGAAGTAATGCTACAGTGAACATGGAGGTGCATATATCTTTTCAAGTTAATGTTTTTGTTTTCTCCAGATAAATACCCAGAAGTGGAATTACTGGATCATATGGTAGTTCTATTTTTAATTTTTTTTTAAGTCATCTCTATGCCCAGTGTGGGGCTTGAACTAATGACCCCGAGATCAAGAGTTGCATGCTCTACCAACTAAATGAGCCAGGCACCCCTATTTTTTATTTTTGAGGAGCCTCCATACTGTTTTCCATAATGGCTGCACCAATTTACATTCCCACTGTCAGAGTACCTTAGGATTTCCTTTTCTCCACATCCTTGCCTCTTGTCTTTTTGATAATAGCAATTCTGACAGGGGTGAGATGATGTCTCGTTGTGGTTTTGATTTGCATTTCCCTAATTGATTAGTGATGTTGAGCATCTTTACATGTCCCTGTTGGCTGTCTGTATCTTCTTTGGAAAAATGCAGATCCTCTGCTCATTTTTTAATCCATTTGTTTTTGCTATTGAGTTGCATGTGTATCCTCTATTTTAATATTTGAAGATCTCATTTTTTAAAAAACATCTTTTTTAGATTTGTTTATTTCAGAGCGAGAGAGAGGGAAGAGAGGGAGAACAGGCACAGGATGAGCAGGGGACAGGGGTAGAGGGAGAGGGAGATTGATGCGGGGCTTGATCCTAGGACCCTGAGATCATGACTTGAGCCGAAATTCAGAGTCAGCCTCTTGACTGACTGAGCCACCCAGGTGCCAAAAAAACCACCTTTGTTTTTTAGAAGTTTTAAGAAACCATTGTCATGTAACCTTTCAAACTGTTGACTAAACCTCAGTTCTGGGGGCGCCTAGGTGGCTCAGTGGGTTGAAACCTCTACCGTTGGCTCAGGTCACAATCTCAGGGTCCTGGGATCGAGCCCCATATCAGGCTCTCTGCTCTGCAGGGAGCCTGCTTCCCCCCTCTCTCTGCCTACTTGTGATCTCTCTCTCTCTCTGTGCCAAATAAACAAACAAACAAATAAATAAAAAAACAAAAAAACCTTCAGTTCAGGTTTACAGGAACTTTACTTGTCTACTTCATATTCCCTATCCCTAAAAGACTCACACATGAGTACACACACACACACACACTCCCCCCAAACACACTAACATGTACGTGAAGTAGTGTATCTTTTTTGAACTCCCATAGTATCTTGTTTATTTTTTCTAATTGCCACTTGACTTTCTGCTTTTTTTTCAAATAAGAATAACAGAATTAACTTGGACATGATTTCAAAGAGGAAATATGTACCAGCATTGCTTGCCCATGGCTTAGTGGTTCTGTGAGTTCACTTCTGATGAGGCTTACCAATGTATCTTTTTCTCTCCCCTCCCTAACTATTAGGTGACCAATGGCCAAGGGGAAAATAAGATGAAAAATCTACCTGTGCCTGTCTATCTCAGACCTCTAGATGAAAAAGATACATCAATGAAGGTAAATTAATTTTGAAGTTAAAGGAAATATTTCTTAAACTCTGGATGGATTTTCTTTCTAAAACCAGAAAAGTATAAATTCTGCTTTTGTGGGTGAGATTATTGTTTATTTTATAATTGTAAACTGGGATATTTTGAATATTAAAGGCACCTGTCTGACTCAGTCAGTAGAACATGCACCTCTTAATTTCAGGGTCTTGAGTTTGAGTTCCACATTGGGGAGTTTACTTGAAAGAAAGGAACAATAACAAAAAAGACCTATATTATGATTATTAGATTTTTAAAGAAATGTGAAAAGTTCTAAACCTTTTTAGAAAGAAAATGACTTAATTACCCCTCCCCCCCCCCCCCCCCCTTGTTTTCAAACCCAAAAAGCTATGGTGTGCTGTCGGAGTCAATTTATCAGGTGGGAAGACCAGAGACGGTGGTTCTGTTGTTGGAGCAAGTGTATTTTACAAGGATGTTGCTGGTTTGGATTCCGAAGGCAATAAACAGCGAAGTGCATCACAGAGTAGCTTAGACAAGTTAGACCAGGAGCTTAAGGTAAGTGTGTGCACTAACGTTTGACCTCCTGGTTGTAGCTTTTTGGTTCAAAACTTACTTCTAGTTCAGCTTCTAATTGGGATTATTATGCCCTTGCTTACTCCTTATGCTCTTTAGATCCATTCTTACTGAAGTGTATTTTATGTATTTTAAGGTATATATGCTTGAAATGGGTACAATTCAAAGAGTTTTGACAAATGTATATACCTGTTTAAGAACCATCAAAATCAAGATATAGAATATTTTTATCATTAATCTGCTTTAACTGCTATTTTTTAGTCTACTAATTAATATTGAAAGGTGGCTGTATTTTTAGCCTTTTCAAATCTGAAAATAAACACAAAACAGTATAATCCTTTACTGTTATAGCACAGCCTTATGAATATGTCTACATACGTATCATTTTAAATATTCATTTTCTTACTTTGTATACATAGGAACAGCAGAAGGAGTTAAAAAATCAAGAAGAATTATCCAGTCTAGTCTGGATCTGTACCAGCACTCATTCAGCTACAAAAGTTATCATTATTGATGCTATTCAACCAGGCAACATCCTAGACAGTTTCACTGTTTGCAACTCTCATGTTCTGTGTATAGCAAGTGTACCAGGTAAGAAAGCCCCATCCCTCTCTTCCTACCGTCTACACATTTTTTTTAATATTTTATTTTATTTTATTTATTTATTTGACGAGAGAGAGATGACAAGTAGGCAGAGAGGCAGGCAGAGAGAGGAGGAAGCAGGCTCCCTGCTGAGCAGAGAGCCCGATGCGGGGCTCAATCCCAGGACCCTGAGATCATGACCTGAGCTGAAGGCAGAGGCTTAACCCACTGAGCCACCCAGACGCCCCCCGTCTACACTTTTTTACTGGCAGGAACTGACTTGTTTGCTGGAGGTAACAGTTATACACCGCTCTCATGGAGTTTATGTTCTGGTTGGGGAGGACCAAAAATAAACTGGAAACAAATGACTAAATGAGATTTTCAAATATTACGAAGAGAATAAAACAATGGTAATGTGACAAGATGCCTGGTGGACAAAGAGCAAGGGGCTACTTTGATTAGTAAGAGAAGGCTTCTGAAGTTATGAATTGAATATTACAT
This sequence comes from Nasua narica, assembly GCA_028533885.1. Taxonomy (NCBI): domain Eukaryota; kingdom Metazoa; phylum Chordata; class Mammalia; order Carnivora; family Procyonidae; genus Nasua; species Nasua narica. Next base: position 22,278,753 of record CM052804.1, on the reverse strand, counting down.
AATGCTAAAACATTAGTTTAAAAAGGGTGTTCATGATATGTCTACACAATGGAATATTATTTGGTCATAAGAAGGAATGAAATTCTGTTACATGCTACAACATAGATTAATTTTGGAAGCATGTTAAGCAAAGTAACCCAGACACACAAGGACAGATGTTGTATGATTCCATTTATATGAGTGATCTAGACTAGGCAGATTCATGAAGACAGAGGTTGATTAGAGATTAACAGGGATGGGGTAGGGGGAGGCTCGGAGAACAGGGAATTACTATTTAATGGGTACACATTTTCTGTGAGGTGTGCTGAAAAAATTCAGACATAGATAGTTGAGGTTGCATGGCATTGTGAAGATAATTAATGCCACTGGGTTATACACTGAAACATGTTCAAATGGCAAGTTTGATGATATGTATGTATATTTTACTGCAACAAAATGTTTTAATGTGCTGTGAATAAGAACGGCCTTCTGAATAAAGAAAACTGAAGAAATTTATCTTTATTTGGTAAATGCTCAGTTTTCAATGTATTACTAATATCTTAAGACACTATATACACCTAGGTTCATCAGCTTTTAATAGTGGTAGAAGTTCATATTGCAAATAGTATTCTTGGTAATTAAAAAAATTTTTTTACTGACTTGTCAGATTAAATTAGATTTCCTTGTTTTTAACCTCATTAGGTGGCTGTGAGGAACTCATTAAGAATAGAAGTGTCACTTCTGACATTTTCATGTTTACCTATGCTTGCAGTAATAGAAATATTATCTTAAATTTTTTTAAGTTGCTTTCTCATTTTGTGAAGTTTAGTTTAAATAAAATTTAAAGTTACCATGCTGGCAGTGTATTTGAGTAGCTATTTGTCCCATCTGCGTGCTCTTATTTTAAACTTACAGCTGCCTTAATAAAGGAAATGCTCTTTGTAGGGGTTTACTTAGCTATTAGAAAAAGGTTTATCTTGTTTTTCAGGCGCAAGAGAAACAGACTACCCTGCAGGAGAAGAGCTTTCAGAATCTGGGCAGGTAGACAAAGCGTCTTTATGTGGCAGCATGACCAGCAATAGCTCAGCAGAGACAGACAGCCTGTTGGGGGGCATCACAGTGGTTGGTTGTTCTACAGAAGGTGTGACAGCAGCTGCCGCTTCCCCGAGTACCAACGGGGCTTCTCCAGTGATGGAAAAACCTCCAGGTATCCCTCTCTTCTTACATGTAGTCAGTGTGGAGGCAGAGCCTATCCCAGAGGCCTCATTACAGACTCCTACTCGGTTTAGATCTTGAAGGAACGAGGGCGAAAGAGCTTGAAAGAAGATACTGTGATACTGTTGTAATGCCTATTAAAACAAGAATTCTGTATTTCATGGCATAGTGTGGAGGAGGAGGGGTAGGTGGAGTGGAATTCCGCAGCGGTGGTTTGTGTGGGGAAATGATTAGGAGAAAAGCTCAAACTCAGAATAGTTAGCATGTTTTATTTATTTTGTAGAAAAGGAAGCAGAAAATAGTGAGGTTGATGAAAACGTTCCAACAGCAGAAGAAGCAACAGAAGCCACAGAAGGCAATGCAGGGTCAGCCGAAGACACCGTGGACATCTCCCAGCCTGGCGTGTACACAGAGCACGTCTTTACAGATCCCCTGGGAGTTCAGATCCCGGAAGACCTCTCGCCAGTGTATCAGTCAAGGTATCAGATGGGTCAGCAACTTAGGAAACCAGAAAAGTGCTTGCATAGAAGGAACCAGAATCCTCTCAAGCTGCCACAGTATTCCCACCATGTCTCCCATCTCTTCTTGCACTGCATCTGCTCTGGATTCCCTTCCCCTCCCCTTACGTTCTTTTTTTTTTTTTTTTTTAAAGATTTTATTTATTTATTTATTAGGAAAGAGAGAGAGTGAGAGAGAGCAGGTCAGAGTGAGAAGTGGACTCCCCATGGAGCTGGGAGCCCGATGTGGGACTCGATCCCGGGACTCCGGGATCATGACCTGAGCCGAAGGCAGTCACTCAACCAACTGCGCCACCCAGGGGCCCTCCCCTTACGTTCTTTATTCCTTCTAACTTAAAAAACAAAACAAACTGAAAAAAACACACAAAGAAACCCTTGCCTATAAGTACAATAGTCAAAATCTTCCTGGTCATTTTCTCCTCTGATGTGATTTGTTTTTTCATTCCCATTCAAACTGTAACCGCGCCATTTTCCTCCCCAGCCCTCCTTTCACTACAGCCCTAGTTAGCTGTGAAATTTACAGTTTAGATTTCCCCTGTGGGCTTGGACAACTTTTTTGAATTTTGTTTTCTGCCACATAGCTCTTCCTTTAAAGCAATGGGAAATCTAGGTCCATTTAATGAATTTTTTATTTTCTGCTTTCTCTAGGCCTTTATAGAAAGCTGATGGGGATCTATCTAAATGTGATTCTTTTTTAAATTTAATATTCCTCCTCTTGTTTATAGACCAATAAGTGTCTATTAACATTTGTTAATTTAAGAATAAAGTCATCTTGGGTGCCTGGGTGGCTCAGTTATTTAAGGGTTTGCCTTCAGCTCAGGTCATGTTCCCAGGGTCCCAAGTCCCTGCTAAGCAGGAAGCCTGCTTCTCCTTCTTCCTCTGCCTGCAACTCACCCTGCTTATGCTCTCTCTCTCTGTCAAATAATAAAAAGAATAATAATAAAAAAAAAGTCATCTTTTTAGGAATTGTAAGTTTGCCTCTCTTGAATATGATAGCCCGCTTACCTTTTTCTAAAAATATTCTGACAGTCCAAAGAAAGAAGGTCTTTAGGAGAGAATATGAGTGTGTTTTAGCTTAATAATTTATTTTAGAAAAAATTTTTTTTTCAAGATTTTATTTATTTATTTAATAGAGAGAGCAAGAGAGAGCATGAGCTGAGGGAGAGGCAGACTCCCCACTGAGCAGGGAGCCTGATGCAGAGCTTAGGATCATGACCCGAGCCGAAGGCAGACTCAATCTACTGAACCCTCCAGGCACCCCTAGAAAATTCTTTATACTCGTGTGTGTGTGTGTGTTTCTTATAACAAACCATGCCTTCCTCTTCTTTACCCTAAGAAAAAACTATAAAATTCAAAATAACCCTAAGGGAGAACCGTACCGTAATTATAGTCTGGATATTATCCGCTATACTACGATGTCTTAACTCCCTTGTCTGCACCTTGGTTGTCTCTAGTATGTTAATGTTACTTCTGGTACAACTGTTGAAGTATTTATTATAAGCATTTAAATTCGGCTTTTCTGGAATGCTAATGTTTGATTTTTTTTTTTTTCAAGCTGTTAAACTAAAATGTGGAAATGTTCAGTCCTTGAAAACTAGCTAAGCATACTCAGATGCTTTCCTTTTCCCCACCTTTCCTAGTAATGACTCGGATGCATATAAAGATCAATTATCAGTATTGCCAAATGAACAAGACCTGGTGAGAGAAGAAGCTCAGAAAATGAGTAGCCTTTTACCAACTATGTGGCTTGGAGCTCAGAATGGCTGGTAGGTGCCAACTCTTAATATTAGAGTATCTTTAGTTTTTTACTTTTGCCTTTGGAATCAGAAGATAAATAAGTAAAATGTGGTGTATAGGCACACAACAAAAAGTGCATATTAAAGCAGAGAACTTTATGTACATACAGATTTTGAGATGATGTTCTAATTACCTCATAAACTAGACTTGCTTTGTTTATGAATGGCAAATCATATGGTTCTTTGTCACAGAATGTTCCCTTTATGTAATATTCTTGGAAGAAGAGGTAAATAAAACTTAAAAATCTGGGCGATTCATGAATAGAAGATCCTGAATAGCACAGAGACAGAATTATGGATGCACAGAAGGTTCCTGTAGGCTAGAGTGTATTCAGGAAATACCAGCGATTAATCTGGCCACGAGAAGGCCCAGTTCTGTTCCTAACGTGACATCGAAACATACTAGAGAAAACAGGACAGATCCCAGTCTGAAAGCTTAGGAGATGATGACGAACATTACGTAGTTTCTTCACATCCTAGTAGTAGGAGGAGTCTCCAAAAATTGTGCTTCTCGGAAGGTTAAGCAGGGTCACTAGTGCATCTTTTCCTTAGGTGTCTTAATACTACAGAATGGAGGGTCAACCAGCTTTTTCTCTGAAGGATCAGATAAGGAATGTGTTAGGCTCTGTGGCCATATGATGTCTCGCACCTTCTCCGCTCTGGCGTGCTGGCGCAGAGGCAGCCACCGTGCGGGCAGCACATCCGTGGCGGGGCGCCACTGGGCTCCTGGAATGCTGGGGACACTGAAAGCCTCAGACGTCATCAATACTCTTGGTTTTTTTTTCCCCAGCCATTTAAAAACGTAAAGATCATTTTTATCTCCCACGCTATGTGGAGACAGATTTGGCCTGCGGGCCATAGCTTTCCACTTGCTGATATAAGCTAGTCTATCATCAGAAATTTACAATTCGGTGTAGTAGAAGAGTAAGGTCATTTTTTAAAATGGATTTTAGCCAAGGATTCTGAAGTCTGTGGTAACCTGAAACTAACTGACTGCTTTTCACTCTGCTGTGTTTCCTTCTGTGTAAGCAGCTTACTTCTTTGCATTAGACTCTCACTGTTATTTCCTAAGATTTTTGTGTTACTCTTCTTTCCTCCTAAGGGAACTTTGTGGTCATTATTAGATGTAAGCAACAACTTGATGTTCTCTATGCCTTACCAGTCTTGATTTTGTTCTTGCAGTTTGTATGTGCATTCATCTGTAGCCCAGTGGAGGAAATGTCTCCATTCTATTAAACTTAAAGATTCGATTCTCAGTATTGTGTAAGTTTTATTTTAGAAATTCTTCCTTTCAAAAATATGTATTTTGGTATAAACTATCTTTTAAGACTATTAAAGCTAACATATGCTTCATAATTAAGTCAGTATCCAGATTTTTCCCCTTTTATGAAATCGGAAGCAGAATGAGATTAAAACTCTTACTACAAAGTAAAATAGTTCCTACATAGAGTTTTATATCAAACTTGTCAGGTTGATTCCTCACCAACTTGTCAGGTGAGCTCTGTATACTCTTGGGAGAGAAACAATACCTATTAATTTGTTTTAGGGTACTCTTTAGACTTGGTGAGTGCGTTGACTGGGGCATTGATTGACTAGTCTTTTCCTGTATGTCGCTATCAAAAACTCCAAAGTCCACAGAGCTGACTGTTAGTTCCACTCAAGGGATCTGTCTCTGGTCTGTGGCCCTTCTATGACAAGAGAAGGTTGGGGCCAGAAAGCGAAATAAAGTCACCACACAAGCTGTTTGTTTAATTCAGCTGACATTTTCATGGCAAGACTTTGTCAACGAAGAGTGTATTCTGGGGCGCCCTGCTAGCTCAGCATAGAATACGTGACTCCTCATCTTGGGGTCGTGAGTTTGAGCTCCACATTGGGCGTAGAGATGACTTGAAAAAAAAAATATTCTTTAGGTTCTGGTGTAAGCTTCTTGTCTATCATGGCTTGGTCCTCTGAGAGCCTCTGAACTAGTTCAGTAGCATGTGGTTCCTCCCACATTCCCAGATGGAGAGTCCTGAAATCCCTTTTCCTGTTTGCAGACACGTGAAGGGAATTGTGTTAGTGGCCCTGGCTGATGGCACCCTTGCAATCTTTCACAGAGGAGTTGGTGAGTTGTTATGAATATATGATGTACCCAATTTGTTACTTTGCAAAAGTATTTTCTAGCAGAGTGGCCTGTGTTTTGAAGAAATGATACTAAATAAGAGAAAGAATAAAAGTTTAAACTGAACACTAACAGTGTATGACTTCAGTAGATATGTGAGTGCATGTAATTTATTATTTCAAGGTACTCTGACATAATGTGAGATGGGGACACTTGTTTCTCATTCATACACTTCTTCAGTTAGGCGACATTTAGTGAGAGGGAAGGTTTATGTTTTTGTTCAGGATTTTTTTTTTTTTAAGATTTTATTCATTTGACAGCGACAGCAAGAGAGGTAACACAAGCAGGGGGAGTGGGAGAGGGAGAAGCAGGCTTCCCACCGAGCAGGAAGCCCAACGCGGGGCTTGATCCCAGGACTCCGGGATCATGACCCGAGCCGAAGGCAGACCCCCAAGGACTGAGCCACCCAGGCACCCCAGTTGTTCAGGATTTTTAAAATAATTTGCATCCACTTATATTTGGAAAGGTTTTTTTTAAGTTTTTAATTTGATATGGTTTAATCATTTTTGTGTCCTATTATTTCTATTCTTCTTCTTTAAAACCAGTGTATCTATCATCTGCAAATGGGAGGGGTGATCGAGGTCCAGAAACCTGCCTTGAGTTATAAGGGAACTAGCGAAGCGAGCATGTGACACTTCCTAACTCCTTGGTACATGTATCAGCCAAAAATGATCATTCATTTCCTACCTGCTAGATTGGTAGAGCAGGAAAATATTCCATCAGCGTAGATACACTAAATTCGGATTCTAGCAAGGCTTTTCCCTAAGTCTCATATCTTTTGGGGCTTCGAAAAATAAAGGGTAGATGATGAGTAGATATCTTTGTAACTAACTGGTACCTAGAGACTGCTGGTTAATGACTCGATATCATCGGAGGGTCGGGGGTTCTGTTTTGCCTTGTTCAGACCCTTTGTAGACTCTCTCTAAGCTTCATCTCACAGCAACTTACGAAAAAGGTTTTGTTGTCATCCTCATTTTACATCCTCATTACATTTTTTTTTAAAGATTTTTATTTATTTATTAGAGAGCGAGAGACTGAGAATGAGAGGGGAGAAAGTCAGAGGGAGAAGCAGACTTCCTGCAGAGCCGGGAGTCCGATATGGGACTCGATCCCGGGACTCCGGGATCATGACCTGAGCCAAAGGCAGTTGCTCAACCAACTGAGCCACCCAGGCGCCCTGTCATCCTCATTTTAGAAATGAAGAAACTGGTGGCACAGAAGTTTTTAGTCACTTCGTGGTCAGTCAGCTAATAAGTACAAAAGCCTAGAAAAAATATGGTAATAAATGTTTTGGCAAGCTGAATCCAAAATTATATTGAAGAACAGACAAAAGACATAATAAGTATAAATGTAGAGTTCTGCATTGGGATTCAGAAGAGTAGAAAGAGGGCAACATAAAGAATGCGAAGTACCTAAAGGTTGAGCCCAAACTTACTACAAGTCACTGAGCACCCTCAGCCTCCTAGAAATCTGTGTCTAGAACAGGACTGGTGATCATCCCGCTTCACTCTGGCAGACAGACAGCATAGTGAAGAGGCAGACAAAGTGGAGTTAGGATGAACGGTCTGTAAACTGGGACATGTACAGAACACATCCCAAGAGTGTTTCATTTTAAGAGGAGAAAACATGGGGCAGTAACGAAGTGGGGCTGAGTTCTTTTGTGTCCATTGCGCAAAGCTGCAGACTGATGGGCGATGACATTCAGGGATCAACTACTTAGGCGTGGAGAGTATATTTCAGACAGTTACAGCTTTTGGAAAACGGAACAGCTGCTTCGTGAGGCAGTACATTTTCTTTCACTGAAATTGTTCAAGCAGAGTCTACAAAGCAAGCTTTCAGTGGCTGATTCTCATTTGTATTTCTGCTGTCAGAAGTTATTGTGTGTGTAATTCCTGAAGCGTTCGTGTTAGCAATGTGTTGTCCTTAACATTTACAGTATAAATCAAAATGCAAGTGAGAGAGAGGTTATCCAGAAAAGAATACTAAATCCATTCTGATTCTTAAGCTGTTATTAGGAATGCATAACTTACGGCTGATTTATCACATCACCGCGAGTGAGTGTGGTGGTCTAGGCCCTGGGTGGCTCGTCGCACTTCTTCCCCAACTGTGCAGTGGCCAGAAGGAGAGAATTCAGTCTCTGCAAAGAAAAGATAAACTGCAGTATTTTGTGATATATCACCAGTAAATGTATCAGTGCACCCAAATGCAGTGTTTCTTATGTTAAAATTAAGTGCAAGTTGGCGTGCATTAACTAATAATTTTCTTCTCATTTTAAAGACGGGCAGTGGGATTTGTCCAACTATCACCTGTTAGACCTCGGACGGCCTCACCACTCCATCCGGTGCACGGCTGTGGTGCACGACAAAGTCTGGTGCGGCTATAGGAACAAAATCTATGTGGTGCAGCCAAAGGCTATGAAAATAGAGGTAAGTTAACCTGTGCTTGCTTTATTTATTGAATTTGCATTTTCCGAAGACTGTAATTATATTTAACTTCCTTAGAAACTGTTTTCTGAATCTCTTTTAGGGCACATCAGTGATGGATTGGATGACCATTTTTGTTTGTTTGTTTGTTTTTAAGATTTTTAAAATTTTATTTATTTGAGAGAGAGAGAGAGATAGGAGCTGGGGGGAGGAGCAGAGGGAGAAAAAGATGCAGATTCCTCACTGAGCAGGGAGCTCAGTGCGGGGCTCCGTCCCCAGGATCGGGATCACGCCCTGAGCTGAAGGCAGACGCTTAACCAACTGAGCCACCCAGGCACCCCTTGGAGGATAGCTTTCTGTGTTACTTCACCTCTCTTGCCACTTTTAACTATGATGGGAAAGGTCTTCTTTTTCTTTTTCAAGATTTTATTTATTTATCTGACATAGATCACAAGTAGGCAGAGAGGCAGGCAGAGGGGGTAGGTGGGGAAGCAGTCTCCCTGCTGAGTAGAGAGCCTGATGCGGGGCTCGATCCCAGGACCCCCCTGGGATCAATGAGATCATGACTGAGCCGAAGGCAGAGGCTTAACCCACTGAGCCACCAGGTGGCCCTGTTTTGTTTTGTTTTTTTTTAAGGAAGGAGAATTCACTCATGAATGTTTAAATGTGTGTCTGAATATCCATAGATGCAATATATGTATTATTTGGATACTTGGTTCTTGATATGTGTACTTATGTATGGGTTATGTGGGAGGAGGTTTCCCATGTCACTCCATGTGGATCCAGGAAAATCCATACATGTGTCAGAGACTAAGAAGTAAGATTGCAATGGCAACTTGTTTTAAAAATAAAAACCTCTTAGCATTGCTCTCTTAGAAGTTTTGCCACAATATATAAATTCATTCTAATTGTTTAAGAAAAAGAAAAAGGGCAGGAAAAATTTAAGGTAAAAGTCCTTATCCCTTTTTTCAAAATCTAGTTCCTGCATGCAGATATACACACACACAGCAATGTAGGTTCCTTTTTGCTTAATTTTAAATAGGCTTTTACTTCATGCATTGCTCTGCAGCAATACAAAATCCTGAGATCAAATTCAGTCTTTTTGTTGAACACTGTTACAGAGCCTGGATAAGCCAGTATTACTTTGGTAAGTTGATATCCTATGCAGTGCTGAAATCTAGCATCCTTAAGTTGTTTGTTCTTTGTTTTGTTTTGCAGTCTGGGATAAAAGCATTTGTGTATGTAAAAGTCATCCTATTTAGTAAATAGTATTTACGCTCCTCTTTTAATATATGGTCTGCCAAATTGCTGTGCAAATTAGCACAGTTTTAAAACATGAACTCCTACTTACCAAAATAACATTATGATCGAACAATCTTTCCTAGAAATCGTTTGACGCACACCCCAGGAAGGAGAGCCAGGTGCGGCAGCTTGCATGGGTGGGTGACGGTGTGTGGGTCTCCATTCGTTTGGATTCCACACTTCGTCTCTATCATGCACACACTTACCAGCACCTACAGGATGTGGACATTGAGCCTTATGTAAGCAAAATGTTAGGTAAGATTCCAAAGCATTCTATCTATGTCAGTTGAAGAAAATATTTTAATTTTAAATGGTCTCAAATGCTAGGTAGAACGAATGAATAAGTTGCCTCAGGACTGATGAGCTCTTATCACTCAAATTATCAGGCAGATGCTCCATGTACCCTGTGGTTCTTGACAGGAATTTGGGATCATTTTTGACTCCTCCCTTATTCCCCAAACCTAATCCATCACTGGGAGCTGTCAAGTCTGTCTCCAAAAATATCTTAAATCAGTTACTTCTTTATCTCTGCCATTATCCCGTAGGCCAGGCTACCATCCTTACCCCCTAGACAACTGTGAACCCCTCAACTGGTCTCCATGTTTCCACTCCAGTCTGTTCTCTGCATAGTAACCAAGGTGCCAGTACCACCGTGACATACTTAGGTAACACCAGCCACTTTTAGAATATTCCTTCCTTTGGTGAGGTGACATTTTGTGACAACACCAGAAGAACTGGCCCAGGGCCCTGACCACTCTCCTCACTCCTGTGGTCTGCTCACACTGACCTGAGCTTACCACGTTCCTTCCCACTTCAGGCCCCTCACATGTGTTATATCCTCTGCCGGAGAAGTTCTTCTTGGTCCCTTTTTACTTGGCTTTCACGCTGTAACTTATGTGTCACCTGGAGAACAGACCTTGCGTGACTTCCCAATTTGGTATAGGTCCTCTTATGCTTTCTCTTCATGGGCTTATTATTGTGGTTGCACCAAGAATATTTGATTCTTGTTTGTTGTCTGTCTTCCCCAAAGACCAGAAGCCCCACAAAGGTCAGGGGCCATCTCTGGCTTGTTCCCTGCTATATCCTTAGCCCCTAATCTAGCACTTTGGGTATTACGAATGTCAGAAATGCAAACTAATTTTAGGAATATACTTTTTTTAAAGATTTTGTTTATTTTAGAGAGAGAGCATGCACAAGTGGGGAGGGGTTAGATGGGGAGGGAGAAAGAATCTAACGCAGACTCTACACTGAGCACGAAGCCCAGTGGGGGACTTGATCCCAGGACTGCAAGATCATGACCTCAGCCGAAACCAACAAGAGTCCAATGCTTAACCAACCGAGCCACCCAGGCCCCTTAATTTCAGGAATATATTTTGACCATAGGTTAAAGATCTCTAGCTTAGACTGAATGGTAGTTAAGGCTCCTAACTTCTAACACTGTCTGTGATCATATTCTCAGTTCTTATAAGTAGAACTTGTGAGTAGCTGAATGCTATTTGTCTTAAATGTAGGATTATCTGTTTAAGATTTGTCCTTTCAAGTCTCAGAAAATAGAATCAGTTGTAAAAATTCCCTTCAAATAAAAAGTATATCTGTTCTCCCTAAATTATATGCGTATGATACCCTAAAATTTCTAAACTGCCCTAGAATCAAAATACATAAATAAGGAAAGATTGTAAGTTTTGTTAAAGATTGTTTTTATCTATGCAAATAAATTTAAGGCAAAGCAGAACTCTTTTAGCTTATAAAAATGAAGGACATTGGGTTTTCCAATCTAGCAAACTCTGTTTTGGTTGTTTTTGCTTTGTTTTGGGGTTGGTTTGGTTTGGCAGCTCCCTAATGAAGTCTTGTGTCTGACCTCCTGATCGACAGTATTTTCTTTCTGAATGATAATGTAATATCAGCCACTTGTAGAATTTTCTTTTTCCATTAACAATGAGTCATCAGACAGGTGATAAAGCCCAAGGAAAATTTGCTTTAATGTGCACCTTCAGGAAACTTCCAATTAGCTCTGGTCACATTTGTTCTCTCTTATATTAGTCCAGCCATTCGGAGGGATTTGAAACCTAAGACATCATCTGCTCTAGTTTCTCAATAAAAAATTTTCCCCCCACTGTACAGGTACCGGAAAACTGGGCTTCTCTTTTGTGAGGATCACAGCTCTTATGGTGTCTTGCAATCGTTTGTGGGTGGGGACAGGAAACGGTGTCATTATCTCCATCCCACTGACAGAAAGTAAGTATATTTTTAGCTGACTGTCACAGTGCGAACAGAAGAGTTGCAGGGTGTAGTTGTGTCCAGAATTCAGGCAAAAGGAATGATTTTGGTATTGGCAAATCAGTGGTAATTCAGGAAATCAAGCCGATGACAAAGACCTAACTATTATTCCTTCATTACTTCTACAAAACTTATAAATTGTAAGCTAATTAACAGTGGGTCCAATTAACATTAGGACCAACGTTTACAACTAAAAATGCTCCATTGGGCGGGAGGCTCCTCTTTGCAATTCAGGGACCACAGTCCTATTTCATTATTTAAATAAGGGCTGAAGTCCGGCTTTCTTCAGTGTTAGTACATCAATATCCAGAAATAGGGCCTAGAATCATTCTAGTTCTTCACATCCCTCTAGCAGTGACTGTAGGATGTTCCACTTGGCGGGAAAAGTCTCTTAGGTCAGCAAGTGCTTGTGATGCTGGAGACAAGCCATCTCTCCTGTATGTGAAAAGGATGTGAACAAAATGTACATTGTATGTTTTCCATGTTATGTTCCATTACATTGATTATTCATCAAATAAGCGTTTTTTTGTTACAGAATTCATGGGCCGGGAATGGTTTGAAAACAAGTGCCATAAGTCCAGAAAATAAGTCGACAACTAAATAAATAATTCTGAGGAATTGCCCTGCCTTTCTTTAGGGAGAAGTGGGGATGCTTGGAAGGTGGTCTGTCTGGAGCCTTTGAAGAAACCTAAGTTCTTAATTCCAGCTGTCTTTTGTGCAGTTACTTATAAATCTACATGAGTTCATGTCACTTCTTTATAAAAGAGAATTCCATTTTAGCATAGCTATTTGAAGCAGATTTCTTAAAGAAAGGGGGAAATATTTGCATTTAGGAAACGCTCCCTGCTAAGTTCTTACTCTCTGAAATTGCTTTATAATTAAGAAAAGCAAAATCACGATGAATCAAACTGTCCTTTTTGAGCAGAGATAGTCTACAGAGGCTTTGGTAAGAACTCTCCATGTTACTTGGTATTATGCCGAGTTGGATTTCGTTAATGTAGTGAGGAGCTTAGAGCTAGGCAGATAGAGAAGCCTCGAGAGTGGAGGCTCATGGTAGAGCTCGTCCCCCTGCCAGGCACCTCTCCATGTCCCTTTCCTCCTCTCTCACTGTAGCCGTAATCCTCCACCAGGGACGCTTACTGGGGCTGAGGGGTAAGTGCAGATCCTGAACCCAGCTCTTCTTCCTGGCTTCTGATGGCCACTGGGAGGCTGTCCTCCGGCTCTAGATGCCCTCTTGAATGTTCCTAAATGCCATCCTCTCACAATCACTGCATCGCAGCAGGTGTTTTCTGTTGGTTTTATTTTTCAATGTTTGTCACATGGCCACCAAACTACTGCCGAGCGGCTTAGTGTATTTATCATCTTTTGTTGCAGCTGAACTTTCTTCCAGACTTTGTTTTCCTTCCAGTCAAAACACGACGCATCTCTTAAAACTGTCATTAATCTCCATTGTTTACTCCTATTACCAACCATGTTTCTTTCATTCACTTACTGGCCCATGGAATGGGGATGTTTTGTGAGTCTGGTTGTTCTAAAATAATGCAGCAAGCCCTCAGTCTGGTATAAATAAAAGCCACTCTCTTGGAGTGGCTGCATCCTTTTAAACACAGCTTTTTACCACCCCCTCAAGGGAGATACTCTTACCGCAGGGGAGAAAAATCGGAAGATAAAAGTATAAAACTTCTATTCAACAATATACCCCTTACTTTAAACTGTATAACTGGTTAGTCTTCTAAAATGGGGATTTAAAAAATAAATAAAACTAAAGCAGACATACCGAATATTCAAATCTGGTTTTTTAAAACTAAGTTTGTTTTTGTTTTAATTAATAGATGTGTTTAAAAAGTAAGTGTAGTTATTGCTAGACTGGCAAAATCCCCTACTCCATTTACTGAGGTACTTAAAAATAACTAGCATGCTATGTTACTTTTTTTTCCCAGCTTTGTCTTGAGTTGGCATTGCTGCCATTGTTTTTACCTCAATTGGCTGTAGCTTTTAGATAATATCATAAGGATTAACCAGTAACATCCTCCATCATTACTACTTCCAAGGGGAAAATGTTTGGTCTTTGGTTTTTCTGTTGCAGCAAATAAAACCTCAGGAGGAGCACCAGGAAATCGTCCTGGCAGTGTAATCCGCGTGTATGGTGATGAAAACAGCGATAAAGTGACTCCGGGGACATTTATACCCTATTGTTCAATGGCACATGCACAGCTTTGCTTCCATGGGCACCGGGATGCTGTGAAATTCTTTGTGGCAGTACCAGGTGAGTTAGATTATTCTGTCAAGAGGTTGCATATAACTGTCTCTCTTCTATCCCTTGGTTCCACTACCTAGTCTAATGCTAAGAACTGGAATTACAAATAATTCCAATATAATATATGAAAAGTTATAACAGTGCATGGATCAAGCACTCCAGGGATTTTTTTTTAAGATTTTATTTATTTATTTGACAGAGAAGAGGGAGATCACAGGTAGTTAGAGAGGCAGGCAGAGAGAGAGTAGGAAGCAGGCTCCCTGCTGAGCAGAGAGCCCGATGTGGGGCTCGATCCCAGGACCCCGAGACCATGACGCGAGCCGAAGGAAGACTAAGCCACCCAGGCGCCCCTGTGGGGATATTTGAATGAAATTGTTTTGGAATCTCTCCTCTCCCCTCAAAAACAAACATCGATTTTTATGTAAGAGACCTGCTCGCTTTTGAAAAACAGTGGTACTATTTTGTCACCACAGAAGACCAGAAATGATCATGGCCTAATAAAGGAGCTGGTGAGGCAGAAGCCCCTGTCGTCAAGATCGTATACAGGAAGAGAAGGAGACTGTGCTCGGTGCCTGTCTGTGTTGTGGCAAAGGGCAGCAGACCAGGGGTTCCCCACCTCGCCGCTTGCCTAGTTAACTTGAGCAAGTCACTTCACCTCTGAGACTCGTCCTCATTTCCCAAGTGGACTTGAATAATCTCTGCTTTGCTGACCTCATTTTTGTGAAAATTAACGAAAGTGCTTTGGAACTATACAGCACCCTAGATGAAAGGTGGTAGTGGTGCTGTCCAGGGAAGAATGAAAAACGTCCTGTCCGTTAAGAATACTAAACTGAGGGGCGCCTGGGGGACTCAGTTGGTTGAGCAACTCCTTCGGCCCAGGTCATGATCCTTGAGTTCCGGGATCGAGTCCCACATCGGGCTCCCGGCTCCACGGGGAGTCTGCTTCTTCCTCTGACCTTCTCTCCTCTCATGCTCTCTCTCACTTTCTCTGTCTCTCAAAGGAATAAATAAAATCTTTAAAAAAAAAAAAAAAAAGGAATACTAAACTGATGTGACTGACCGTCTGCAAGCAGGGCCCACATTTCGAATTCTTTTCCCCCATTAGACACAAGTTTTGGAGCTCTACAAAGTTCAGCTCTGACTTTGCCACACCAGCTGTGTGACATTGGACATGCTCGTGTCTCTGTGTGTTAGGGTTCTTCAGAGAAACAAAACCGATAGGTATAAGAGAGAACGAGAGATTGATTTAATTTAAGGAATTGGCTCATGTGATTCTGGGGTCTGGCAGGTCTGAAATCTGCAGGGAGTCCAGGAGACTGGAGACCCAGGAAAGAGTTGATGTTGCAGCTGGAGTCCCAAGGCAGTCTAGAGGCAACATTCCTTCTTCCCTCAGGGGACCTTTTTCTCTGAAAGCCTTCAGCTGATTGGATGAGGCCCACCAACATCATGGAGAATCATCTGCTTTATTCACGTCCACTGATTTAAGTGTGAATTCTATCTAAAAAAACACCTTCACAGCAATATCTAGACCAGCGTTTGGCCACAGGTCTGTGCATCAGAGCTTGGTCAGGATGGCACATAAACTTAACCATTGCCCTCATTTTCCTGAGGGTGTTCCAAAGATCAAATGATTCAGTATACATAGTGTAGGGATGGCACACGGTACCCTAACCAGTTATTCAGTATTCTTAACAACATGGTAATGAGCTTCCTGAAACATATACCTTGTATATTTACATAGTCATTTCCTTAGGATAAATTCCTAAAAATGGAATTGCTGATAGCAGTATCTTTTTGCTTTTGTGAAAAAGAGAGTCCTAGAATCCCCTTTGAGTCCCCTTTATAGTCCTCTAATTCCAACCCATTCCCCCTTTCCTCTCCATCTGCTACCACAGTCCTGAAATTGACAAGTATCCTGCCCATGTTCTTATATTTTTACATTTGAACAAATCTATAAACAATGTGTAGTCTTTTTTGTATCTTTGAACTTAAATGTCCTGTTGCATATATATTCTTCAACTTGCTTCTTGGGTTTTTTTTTTTTTATTTGTTAATGTTTATACATAAAAATCTAGTTCATTTAACTATGGCATATTAAAGGTTTTCAAACCATTTCATGCTCAAGTAGTCTACCTTAGAACTTAAAGTTAGAATAAATGGCACATTTGCTAGTAATTTTATTTGAATAATTAAATTATAAATAAGATGTACTTTTCTTAAATATGAGAGGAATACCATGGATTTGAAATACATTTAAATATTAATTATGAATATCCAAACTCATAGGGCTTGCATTGAAGACCTTATCTTTTCCACAAATGCACATGCACCTTTTCCTTTGTCCCTCGGGTCAAAAAGATGTAGATTGTAATAGTCTGAAGCAGGCAGCGAAGATCAGCGTGGCCGTACACAGATCTTAAAATGGGTCTTGGACCCATTCCTGCTTTGGTACAAAATGGCTCTACTTAGATTTTCAAATTGAGTTATTAAGACCTTTATAGATATTTTCAGGTCATGTAGAGGCTTCTGGCATCCCGAGTACTTTGATTGTATCAGGATAGTTTTACCTTTTCAACTTTCTGAAAATGTTCAGAGAAAAGGAGTCTTCCCCACCCCAGTCTGCGATAAGTAACATCCACTATTTGTTCTTGCGCAAATAGGTCAAGTCGTCAGCCCACAAAGTGGCAGTAGTGGCACAGATCTAACAGGTGACAAGGCAGGGCCGACTACACAGGAGCCCGGCAGCCAGACGCCCCTGAAGTCTATGCTCGTCATCAGTGGAGGAGAGGGCTACATTGACTTCCGAATGGGTGAGTCATGGATTCCGGGAGCTCGGTCTCCGCTGTGCCCTGTAACTTGAATTTTCACTCACAGTAAACAAGAAACTGCTCTGATAACTGATTTCTAAGAGGTTTTCTTTCAGTTCTTTACTTGCAACAGGACTTTATAGTTCCCTTTTTCCTTATTCCTTTGTTTTTCAGTTTCTTTTCATACCACAATGTATTTGTTTGAAGGAGCATTCAGAAATAGCAGGGTTTGGGGTGCCTGACTGGCTCAGAAGAGCATGCAGCTCTTGATATTGGGGGTGTGGGTTCGAGCCACCCACCCCATGGTGGGTGTAGAGATTACTTAAAAAAAAGAAATTCTTTAAGATTTTATTTATGTGTTTGACAGAGAGAGACACGGCGAGAGAGGGAACATAAGCAGGGGGAGTGGGAGAGGGAGAAGCAGGCTTCCAGCCGAACAGGGAGCCAGACGTGGGGCTCAATCCCAGGACCCTGGGATCATGCCCTGAGCCAAAGGCAGATGCCTAATAACTGAGCCACCCAGGCGCCCCAGAAAAAACCCTGCATTATCTGCAAAGAAAATCTGATGAAAAAATAAGACTCTTGTTGACATGTATCACCCACCATTTAAAGAAAAAAACAAAAAGAAAACAGGATTGGGTCATATATGGAGGTGTATGTGAAGAGCATAAGATAAGGAGTCAGTAGGCCTTGGGCAAATCATTCAGCCTTCCAGAAGCCCAGTTTCCTCACCTGCAAAGGGGAGAAATAAAAATACTTCATAAAGTGGTGTTTGTATCAAAATAGATTTTATTTTGTTCTTTTTCTCACCTTACAAACATTATTGTTAGGTGCCTGTCAGCCTTAAGCTTGAGATGCAGACACAGATCAGACAGAGCCCACCTCCAGCAGATTGAGGAAGAGTGCAGATATAGAAATGTATTAATAGATAAGTATTACATGTGCCCAGGTGGGGATTGGTTGTTGGAGGGGAATTGCACTGAGTCAGCATGTGGTACTTGAGCCAACAGAGCTCCACCTAGTGGTAGTCTAAAGAATTGGGTTGGGGGGGCGCCTGGGTAGCTCAGTGGGTTAAAGCCTCTGCCTTCGGCTCAGGTCGTGATCTCAGGGTCCTGGGATCGAGCCCCACATCGGTCTCTCTGCTCGGCAGGGAGCCTGCTTCCTCCTCTCTCTCTGCCTGCCTCTCTGCCTACTTGTGATCTCTGTCAAATAAATAAATAAAATCTTAAAAAAAAAAAAAAAGAATTGGGTTGGGGAATGAGCAGGGTGAAGATTGCTGGAGATTAGCATTCCAGGGTAAGGGAACAGCTTGACCAAAGGCTTAGAAATGTTGAAACCACCTTAATTGAGGGAAAACTGTTCTTAAATGGCTGGAGTGTGGCGTAGAGGCAAATGCACATTTGACCAGAGATAAATCTACAAAGGGGGGTTGGGGCTGGATTATGAAAGACTTTTATATACCAAATTAAGGAGTTTGCGCTTCTGTATTTTCATGTGTATATGTGTATGTATGTATGTATGTATGTATTTCCTTCCTTTCCTTCCCTTTCTCTGATTCCAGTATGGTTAACATACGGTGTGTTAGTTTCAGGTATACGATATAGTGATTCAATAATTCCACATATCACCCAGTGCTCATCACAAGAGGTACACTCCTTAATCCCCCTCCCCTATTTCTTCCTCTCCCCAACCCCCCCAACCATCATTTTGTTCTCTGTAGTTAATGCACTTCTATCCTTAAAACTAAGGAAAGCTATCAGAGGATCTTATTTTTTTTTAAAGATTTTATTTATTTATTTGACAGAGAGAGACACAGCGAGAGAGAGAACACAAGCAGGGGGAGTGGGAAAGGGAGAAGTAGGCTTCCCACCAAACAGGGAGCCTGATGCAGGGCTCAGATCCCAGGACTCTGGGATCATGACCTGTGCTGAAGGCAGATGCTTAATGACTGAGCCACCCAGGTACCCCATATCAGAGGACTTTAAATAAAAGGGCAATGTGAACAGATTTGTGTAGAAGATGGGTTGGAGGTATGATCCTAGACATAGGGGAATGAGGTAGGAAAAAATGAAAAACTGGGGCAGTAACAAGAATAGATAAAGCAGTATGATGGGGAAACAGTAACTTGTAGGATGTGGGAAAAGCGGGGTGATCCATTTGCTCAGAGATAAACACTATTAGAACAGAATAGGGAGATCTGGAGGGAGAGAGAGGAATTTGATGTTGGGTATCGCCTTGACCTTGAAGAGCATGGGAGCTGGGAGTTGTCTAGGTGGGAGATGCCGCTGGGCTTTGGGTTATAAGGATTTTATATCTCAGAAGGAAAGAATTTGGGGACTGTTTGCATGCAGTGGCACGAAAAACCACTGAGTTGATGAGCTTGCCCAAGGAGAGTGTGTAGGGGCTAAAAGAAGAGGTTCTAGGGTAGAGAACCCTGGATTATTATTCCATCTAAAAAACCATTAGAGCTTATGAAAGGATCTGAGAAAAAACGGCCAGAGGGGGACCATGAAAGCAGAGAACTGATGTTTGATGTTTAGGAAAGTGTAGTGCTTTGCAAACTTTAAGGGACTGTGATGTAAATTTACTTATTTGTTGTAAACAAAGGGATCCTTGGATGTGCCTAAAATCACAATGATTCAAAAACCTAAACATAAGGTTTTAGAGAATGTAATGTTGTAGACTGGTAACATATACTTTATACGTTATAAGTTCTGTAAGAAAGTAGTATGAAATTTAGGGCCAGGTAAAGGACAGTAGGCTGCATAAAATTAGTATAAACCAGAATATTTGATGCAAAAAACACTTACATATTTTTAAGGGGGGATGTTAATGTGAAGTTTAGGAATTGATTGGTTCTGGTGATGCCAGATACTTCAAAATATTTTAAGTAATTGGGGGGCGCCTGGATGGCTCAGTGGATTAAAAGCCTCTGCCTTCGGCTCAGGTCATGATCTCAGGGTCCTGGGATCCAGCCTCCGCATCAGGCTCTCTGCTCAGCAGGGAGTCTGCTCCCCCTCCTCCCCGCCTGCCTCTCTGCCTACTTGTGCTCTCTCTGTCAAATAAATAAATAAAATCTTAAACAAAACCCTCAGTATATTGAATGATAAATCTGCCCATCCCCTAGCGCTGCAGGAGACAGTTTCTGTTTCCACATGCCTGTATTGGTTACACTGACAACAGTCATGAGTTGTTTGGGTTTAGCTAGTTCATGGATGCACGGGCTCTTATCTCCAGGCTTCCGCGTCTATAGGCCTATGTAGTCTTATTTTTCAGTTTGACATAAATGAGAGAAGACTCTGTCCATTTGGATGAACACGGGGTCGGACAGCTTTGCCTTCTTAGCTTCTCATTTCTGTTAACCTCAGTATGCAGACATATTGGGATGAGTTTCTAATGTAGTACATTGAGATTGCTTTTATAAATGTAGTCTGAAAATGAATTAACCTTTTCAGAAGTTGGGCAAATGAAGGTTCTGACTCCTGGCGTTTCTTGTACTGTGTTCTCTGAAGTGGGAGTTGGCCAAGCTTTGTGCATACTGTTTGCAGACTTACCGGGAGCGTTACATGTGCAGCACGTCGGCCTGCGTTCCATGCTCAGCCTAACTTGAGTTCCTGTTACCATCCCCCAGGTGATGAAGGTGGAGAATCAGAACTTCTCGGAGAGGATCTTCCACTTGAACCTTCTGTCGCCAAAGCAGAAAGGAGTCACCTGATCGTGTGGCAAGTGATGTACGGCAGTGAGTGAGCACATAGGAAACAGGTGGAGACGGAGAAGCTGTCTCTTCTGCATGGTTTAGTTTCCCTTTACCCCTTTATTTAATGCTCTCTTTGTGAAAGAAGTTTCACCACGTACTGTGCGAGCATTTTTTCCCCTGTTAACTTTACATTACAGAGCCTGTCCTCCATAACAATGCGGGAGCGAGCTGTTTCGCCGCGCCAGTGTGCTAGGCGACTGCAGCACCTTAGGAACAAATCAAAGAATGTTTCCTCTCTGCCAGCTGGTGACTTAGAGCAATCCAGTGTGGTTCACTCTGCCACAGTTCACGCCACTCACTTCGTTTGAAGGGGTCACTTTTTAGCTGTCACTAATAATGGAGTTAATGGGAACACTTGATAAGTGAAATTGTACCATTAAGTACAGTAATAAAGTTTTCCCCAATGTATCATGAAATTGACACAGACTAGGATCAGGTGGACTATCAGGATTTCTCTAAATGTCCCAGGGGGCTAAAAGCTAACTGTAAATTACTTTCACTTTCACTTTCAAATCTGACAAATCTTGTTTATATGGTATATAAAACCTTGTTTTCATCAGATTTGGGGGGTTTTATATTAAAGAAATTAAGACTACACTATTTAAATAAAAGTTTCCTGTTTCTGACTTTATTAGAGCTCTAATGTTTATGAGGCCTGCTCTGAATATTCTGATTATTATTATTTTTTGAGACTAGTCTCACTCATTTTCATACTGACATGTCTGAAACGTTATTTATAAGGCTCAGAAGATCGCTTCAACAATGGGAAGATTTTTTTTTTTTTTAAGGAAATTGTTTTTTGGGTTCCTGTATCACCATCCTGTGAATGGTGGTGGTTGGTTGACTTTTTTTTCCATGTAAAAAATTCACCTATTTACCAGTTGTTCTTGGACTGCTCTTACCAGTGACTAAGAACAAAGCTGCAGTGGCGATAGAGCGGCCTATGAACCGAAGAAGGGATGTGGTGAGAAACAGTATTTTCTGTCGTTCTGGGTAAAACTACAGAACAGCTAGCACTTGGTATTTTGTATGTAAATGCCACCTTTAAGCTCTTGTGCTCTTTTGAGATTAAAATGCCATCTTCAAAGAGGAAAACTATGAAGGGAAAGAAGACAAAGCCAAGATACCACAGAGTAAAAGCTGACATGTTCGTCTTCTTGCACGTACCCCATTTAAAAAACCAAGTCTGGGTTTAACCGATTCTCTTGTTTTGTAAGTTTTCAAAAACCATTATACTGCAGTTTTTCCCTCTCCAGCTTCTTGAAAATGTGATTTACCATTTCTTTAAGCAAAACTAAATACAAATTTAAGTGTTATTTTTAAAATCTAAGCCTGTTGAATAAAGTCCCCAAGTTTTCAGAAGGACTCCTTGAAGGAAGAGTGAGCAAACACAGGCCTCAGACTGTGTCAGTGTTCTTAAGTGCCAGGGATTTGTTCTTTCTGAATGTCATGCAGACTTAGTTGTAAAAAGTACGCCACTGTCCTTCAAGCATCTACAGAATCAGCTAGATTATAAATACATGGGATTTAATGAGCTGGGAGAGGCCTTTGGATCCATTTGGCCACATGTGTCTATAAGCACATCATGTACACAGTAAAGTTGTGGCCACTTTAGATGACCAGAAGGAAAAACTCCTTTGGTAAAAGCTGTACTAAAAGGATAATTTTTTGCTTGAGCTACTCAGTCACTTTTCTTCAAGGCATCAAAACTTAGGCCACTTATCCATGGCTTAGAAGCTATGTTTTTAATTCAAATCTGAGCCATTTTTGGCAATACCTTAAAAAAAAAAACAAACCCACATTGTTAAACATTTTCGGGGAATGTTGTATAAATTCACAAAAAGGAGACACCAAAGTGTTTGGGGATATTAGTCCCAAGAAGTAAGCATCCCAGAGTCAGACCCCATTTGCTGTTCAGTCTTTTACGTGTTTGTATGACCAAATGTAGTTTAGGAAATCAGGAGTTAAAGATGAAAGATGCAAACATGTTACAATGGCTCTGACTGCTCTTTTTAAACTTACTGGCTTTAACATAAGGAATATAGGGGTACAGCTATTTCGTCTAAAGCAGTCAGATTATCTGTCACCCTGTTAATTCAGGGACTCGAGAGTACAGAAATTACTGTACAAGTTGTTTTAAGGGCTTGTCCTTATATTTTTAATTTCATTTAAATATTTTCCGCAGATTGCTTTACTTTCCCCTTTTCCCCAATAATAGGCTTATATTCTTGTAACGTTCACTTCGGTGACCAAAATGTAAGCTTCTTGAAAGCAGCAAAGTGGTTGATGTAAACTGCCTATAACTACCAACTCAAGGATAGAAGAGTCTCAAATACCTTGGGTTGGTCTCCCTGTGTAAAAAAATATAGACTGCCCCTGGTTGGAAGAAATAAGGGATACCCGAGAATGTTTTCGTTTTGTTGTGCTCGGGTCATGTATGAGGTTGAACCGTGTGAAACTGCCGATGCTCGACCATTGCCGATCTCCAGAAATGTCGGTATCCTGTACACCAACCTAACACTTACTATGAAATGCAGGTTGAAATCCCCGTGAGGCAGCGGGAGAATATTCTTGAAGAACACCGTTTTGAGAGTGTTTTTGTCCAACCTGTGTGGATCTGAATTTTTTAAATAGGAACGAAATATCTTAATAGATGCAGCTTGTAGAGAGTGTAAAACATTTTGAGCACAAAGTATGCAGCACATAACTTTTCAAATTAAGTGTGTTTGCATAGAGAAGATTAAAATACATTCTCTCAGTTGCTGTATTGTTCATTTCTTGTAAAGGTCTAACTACATTTGAGAATAGACCCTTTAACATAGGCTGCCTTAGTAACGAAACAAAGCAAAACAGTTGTCTCATAATATTAACTGTCCTAAAGAATGTGCGTCTTTCTTGCAAATGCTGTGGAACTGAATATTTATTTCCTTGTGAGTATTATGATCGTTACCAAAGGACTCAAGCAGATTTAGGGCTCTTCTTAATTGATCATGTTGAGAAAGGGACTCACTTGGCCCCAGTTTATAACATGGGAGGAGTGGAGAAGAGAGAATTAAATGTGGAAATCATAAATGCTTTTCTAACAGGGTTATGCTATTTTGTAACACTAAATGTCTTTTTCTTTCTCTTAAAAAATTAAGTTCTTATTAATTTTGTCATACATTTCTCAATATATTTGAATATATTTTAACCATTTTATGTTCTGAATTTGTTTTTTGTCCTAGACATTTTATCCAGGCTTTTACTGGCCTCTATAATCTGAAAAATGGGTTCTAGAATGTCCCACTTGTTGTCTCTTAGAGGCTGAGGCTTCATTTCTATGAGCAAAAAGCTCATTTAGCA
The DNA here is from genome assembly GCA_028533885.1 of Nasua narica. Taxonomy (NCBI): domain Eukaryota; kingdom Metazoa; phylum Chordata; class Mammalia; order Carnivora; family Procyonidae; genus Nasua; species Nasua narica. The sequence goes on along the minus strand of CM052804.1, from coordinate 22,254,919 downwards.
ATGTAGTTATTTCAGTATTTATTTCTATTATGGAACCCCTGGGGTTCGGAATGTAACTTTGTACATGAAATATATATAAATATGTATATGAAACATGTATGAGGTCCAGTGTATTTTGTTTTGGTTTTGTCCTTCCTAGGGGCCTGAACTTGGTTTTTATTCAACAGTCTAATAATCTCCCCTCTCAAACATGGCAGGCATTTGTGAGGACAAGGACAGTCGCCATTTGGCGCTGACGAAGGTGAGCAGTGGGGAATACATGAAGAACATGTCTGCTTGGCTCACATGTTCAAACAAGATATGACTAATAGACGGTAGGGCTTTCTAGAAATGTGGGTGTGCTGAGTAACAACCCACATATGCTACAAGGCCCACCAGCTGCCTGGTTGACTCAGTAACGAGAGGCAGGCTGTCACGTAGATGTTAATAATACAGTGTGCTTATTTGTGACCCGTTTGCTTGGGAGAGACTCTGGAAGGAAGGGCGATTGTAGAACTCCTCATGTGGTAGCGCAGTGTGAATCCACAGTTAGTGCAGTGGTATTTAGTCCAGTCCTGTTTATTTGGTTTACAGGAAACATGGGGCTCCGACATGACGGTAAAAGTAGCCCCGATCACCATATTAAACGGATAGTTCACCTGATGAAGGCACAGCCATCTGTCCCGTGGAGGCTGGATGCTCTAGAGTGTAATTAACAGCCTGGCTCATTCCTGCTTTACAGGACCTTACCTTCCTGCCCCTCGGTCCTCTGGGGCCTGCCAGGTCATTGTTTTGGAAACTGGTGAATTCTCTTCAGCCTCATTCAGTCACTTTACTGATCCTGCCGGTCTCAAGTGAGCAGCCAGAGAAACAGGACAGGAAAGGACACGTTCGTGTTAGTTTTGTTGAGGGAACAGAACTGGAGCACTGTCCTCAGCACAGGGGCTGTGGCCTGCGAGCCCACCAGTGGGGAGACGGTCTTTCAAGCCCTAGGGGGAGCGACAGCTGCTCGAGCCCCGAGGACCCCCTCCCCCAGCCCCCGGGCCTCTCCCAGTCTGCATGCTCAGGAGAGCCCTGGCGACCACAGAGGGCACAGGCTGAGTTTCCTGCAGTGGCAAGTTTGTTAGGAAAGGTTTTGTAATTAGGGGACTTCTCAGAATGTCTTAAACACTCAGTATTGGTTCAGTTTTAAAGATTTTATCTATCTATCTATCTATCTGAGAGGGAATGAGAGAGAGAGCACGAGTGGAGTTGAGGGGTGCAGAGCAAGGGGAGAGGGACAAGCGGACTCCACACTGAGCAGAGTCTGACCTGGGGCTGGATCCCACGACCGTGAGATCATGACCTGAGCTGAGATGGACACCCAACCAACTGAGCCACCCGGGCGTTCAGTTCAGTTTTAAACTCATTTCCTTTAGACACCTAGGGGTATAAATAGGAAAGAAGGCTCTAGACCTGTCCAGGCTCTGCCCCTATAGAAAGCCTAGGCAAGTCACTTGAACATAGCAGCCCAGAAGCACTCGGAAAGACATAAAATTCCACCTCAGATCTACTGATTCAGACTCTTGTGGGCCTGGACCCAGGCATCTGCGAAGGGTCACAGGCAAGTGTGACGTGGGGCTTAGGCTGAGGAATATTGCTTTAATCTCTCTCAACCTTAGGGGTCTCGTGAGTTTAAGGGGGTGGTTTGCCCAGGCGATCTAAAAAGTCCTAGCTCCAGCCCTCTCTGCTCTGTGAGCCTGGCTGTAACTAGCCTCGATGTGTTGTCTGTAAAAACACCAACCATACCTGCTTACAGACCCAGGGTTGTCCCAGGCCCCTGCGAGGCCCAGATACCTGGTGGGGGAGAATTTAATGACTGAAAATGTATGCGAAAGGAGCCAGATAATTCAGCTTGTCAATTTCATGTCCCAGCAGAACATTGACTCCCAGCCACAGACGAAAAGTAGTTACCATTTGATCTGAGGGTCAATGGAGAGCGGGAGGTGGAGCAACGGGCTCCTGCTTGGGGGGCTGGCAACTTCCTGTAGTAGCTGCAGTTCCCCACCAGGCCAGGAGGGGGCGCGTGGCCAGAGTTGCCCGCTCACTAGTTCTGAAATCACTTCCTCCTCACCTCATAGGGTGTCCCATTCTGTTGGAGTATTGGAGAAACAGTTACCCAGGTGATTCTGAGCCTCCTATTGGGAACAGCTGCTTGAGAGGGACTCACAGGCCCACCTGGACGCACAAACATCTGTTTTCCAGGAGCAGAGAGCTTCATTCATTCTTAGCTATTTCTTTCCTTTTTTTAAAGATTTTATTTATTAGACAGAGACAGAGCACGAGCGGGGGAGGGGGAGGGGCAGAGAGTGAGGGAAACAAGCAGACTCCCCGCTGAGAAAGAAGGCCAATGCAGGGCCCGATCCCAGGACGTCAGGATCATGACCTGAGCCAAAGGCAGATGCATAACCAGCTGCGCCACTGAGGCTCCCCATTCTCAGCTGCTGCTTACTAGCACATGGTGACCTGTCAGCAGGCTTGTCCACCCCAGGCTCAGCCCATTACTCTTTACTTTTTGATTCATGGATAATGGAAGCTTAGGGTACTTTGAACTTACTGCTACATTAAAAGTGTAAAGGGCGTATTTTGTCTCCCGGGCACTTGGTAAGGCTATTTTTTCATAGAAAAAAAAGCCATAGCCCTTCAGATGTTACCATGACTAGCTTGCATTTGCATAACATCCAACATACTTTTTTTCTGAAAGTATTCATGAATTCTTCGTTCTCGGATGATCCAGAGGCCCAGCCGGCCCTAGGAGGGACCTTTGCCCCTTGGTGAACAGGCCCGGCTGAGATGAGTAAAGGCTCAAGGTCCTCGCTGGGGGTATAACCAGACAACCCCACGCTAGAGGCTACTGCAGGAGCGTTGGGAGAAGACCTAGATCTCGAGTCAGGTGACCTAGGTTAGAATTCTGGGTCTCCTGTTGCCTGATTTTGTGACCTGTCACTAGTCACTGACCCGTTCTTTTAAAGGAACAAGAGAGGAATACCCCAAAGGGTTCTCGTGATGGCAAAGTGAGGTGACGCTTGGGATAGCTACCAGCTCACCGCCTGCCCCTGCTGGGCACCCGGCAGCAGCCTGGAGCTTCCTGGGGCCAGGGCGGGAGGGCGAGGAAGACGCCCTCCCTCGGGGAGCTTGGGGTGAGAGAGGGAGGGAGACAGAGGGATGAAGCAAACCCGGGTATGGTGGCGGCACATTGGGAGCGGTAGTGGGGCAAGTGCTGTTGGTGGATGGTGTCTGCTTTGGCTGTTTTGTAACGCGATAAAAACAAGAGATATCTGTCTTCGGTGCTTATGTACAATATTTTTGTTGTGTTTTTTTAGATTTTTTAAATGGATTTAGTTATTATATTGGGGAGGGGTAGGCACAGAGGGAGAGAGAATCTTCAACCAGACTCCCAGCCGGATGCAGAGCCCAACCCGGGGCTCGATCTCACAACTCTGAGATCACGACCTGAGACGAAACCAAGAGTGGGAGGCCTAACCTACTGAGCCGCCCAGGCGCCCCCTAATGCAGAATATTATTTCCAGTCTGTAAGTGTTGTAGACATTGTCCTAAAAGAAGTAGGTGGGAAAGCAGAGGTACCTTGGGCCTGTCTATCGGACCTGTAGGGAATGCCTGTCTCTGTTGCTTCATCCTCCCCAACTGAAGGAAAAGGGAGACCCACAGTCTCTCTGCGTCTAAGAGTTCATTTCATTCCTGCGCAGGCACGCTGAGGGAGAGATTGAGGGGGAAACAGCGGTGAGTCTGACGGTCCCGAAGCATCCTGATTCGGCATCTGTTGCTCATGATGCTTTATGGTAACAAGTTCCAGCCACTGCATGTAAACAGGCTGGGAGCAGACCCACGGAGGTGAATAAGCACTGTCACCAGGTACACCACTGGGCGTGGATCGGTGGCAAGAAGGGTTAGAGGCTGCCGGGCACTACTGTGTCCGGGCAAGAGCCCACACCTCCATCGGCTAAGATGTTTGCAGCGCATCTCGCGTGCAGGCACGTTCGAGGAGTGGAGCCGTCTTTAAAAAACTTGAATCTCCTCATCAGGAGTATGGGAACAAGGCTGGCTCGTTCACAGCACTCCAACCGCAGTCGGAGGTTGCATGAGATCGAGTAAGCTTCTACTCCACAGTAAACAGACGTTCGCGTCCAACCCCCACTGAGGCCTCGGTTTCCCTTCCTGCCCTCCTTCCTCAAGCCTGTTTCCCTGACCTTCGGCCAGCCCAGACAAGCGACCCAGCCCAGAGGGAACGGCCAGCTGCTGCCCTTTGCCGCATGTCGGTCGGCTGTGCTTCTGCGGAAAGAGCCTTTTGATTTTGTAGGCCCTCCCTCTCTGTCTCGGGGAGCTTACCTGGGGCTGTAAGTAAAGGCACTGGGAGCAAAAGCTTGGCACGTTTTTGACCAGAAAGGACTCCGTTGTCATCCTGAGTTGTATGGCGAGCATTTGCCCTTCCTGGAGGAGGCTGGCCGGTGGTGAGCAGAAACTGGTCAAAACCACCTGGAGGCGGCCTCGGCTGAGGTAGAGACCTGGTCTCTGGCTTTGTTCAGCTGAGGGTTTATTGGACCGTCCCACCCCATATTAAGGCCAGGTTTCTGGGGTCCCAGGTGACAATCCTTTTTTCCAAATACCCCTCTGGTGTGAGACGTTGTGAGCCCAAAGTCAGCATCTCAAAAACCAAGAAGCAATACAGAATGTTCTGGCCCCCCTCTGCCATGCGATCCCTTAGAAGTCCTCTCCTCATGGGGAACCCTCAGTTTTTCCTCCTTCTCCGTAAAAGCCAGGGCTGAACTGGGATGAGCGTGAACGCTGCTTCCAAGGTGAGTCATCTGGGCTGTGTGTAGCTGGAGTGTGTGGGCTAGCAGCCTTCACGCCCGCCAGGTCCCTAATGGAGGGAACCCCGCAGCCTGACCGCTTGGTACAGACCCTCTGCTTTGATCCACCGGTTTGTCCCCGAGGCGTCAACGCATTACTTCTGTGTACGGGAGGAATGTGTCTCAGTGAAGAAGACAGACACTGTGGAGCTCCCTGGGGCCCGAACTTGCCTTGAGTGTCCATCTTCTCCTTTTTGAACCTGGGAAGAGGTCTCCAAAAGTCTACCGAGCAGCTGGGCCTTCAGAGAACTTCTCTGTGGGGCCCCTTTGGCATCCTGGGGAAGGACGAGAAGGACTGAGAGGTGACAATTAGGGAGGATCCTTGTCTTCCCTGTACAACCCCCTGCCAGAGCAGGAAGTGGGGGGCACGGGAAAAGAACTTGTTTGGAAAGCTCCCCTGGAAGACAGAGGCTGGGCTCTGCTCCCTTTTGAACACTAGGTGGCGTCGTGTAGGTATCAGCCTTGCTCTTGTTCGCACCCAAAGAAAGACTGCCGGCTCCTCATCCCTCTCCTTCGCCCTCCCTGGGCTGCTCCCCGCAGCCCCCTTGGGCCAGACCAGACCGAGGAGGGTGCCTGCTGGGGGTTCCGACTGAGCAGAGAAGGGAAAACTACTCCACTTTCCCAACAAGCATGCCGAGGCCCAGAGTGGGCCGTTACTCCAATAGCAGAGATCTGATAGAACTCTTGACTCTTAGTTCAGTGCTCTTTCTACTAGGCTGCCTCTTGATTCTCCCAGCCCCGAGTCGCTCTCCTTTCATTCTCCGGGGATGGGGAAAACACCTTTTCTCGGCCTGCCCACGAACGTAGCCTACAGCCCCGGGACCCAAAGGGAAGGCAGGTGGTCCTGAGCCTGGGACCCCTGCTGAAGGGAGCAGAGGCTAAGGGTGAGAGGAACATTGGCCCCAGGGATTGAGGAAGGGGATTTTTGAAAGGCCACACCCCCACTGCTGCTCTTTGAAGCTACAGAGGAATTTCAGCTGCAGCCTCTGAATAAGGCTAAAGGAAATGTCAGAATCAGCTTCGTGAGCTGCTTCAATAGAAACTTCGTCCAAGGCCAATAATAAATGGGAGTTACATAACTCAGCAGGTCACAGCACTAAGTAAGCCCTTTATAGGCCATCAATCCACATTTATTTCCTGGATTTTATAACTGCTGCCAAAAAGAGAAAGGAGGGGTGAGGATTAGAGGAAGGGGGCTGTGTGGCTGGAGCCCGTCCTGAGCCCACACGGCTGCTGCGGCTAGCCCTTGGCATCCACGCGCGCGGGGCCTCGGCGGGAGCCTGAACCCCCGTCCCAGACCGAGGAGCCAGCAGCGTGAGGGCTCGTTTTCTCCCTGCCCTCCATTTTCTTCTGTCAAATGACAGGGTTGAATGAGAGGAGTTCCAGGGTCCCTGTCCTTCCCGTGGTTCTAAACCTCAGGAGCAAGAGGGCATTAGGGCCCCACCTAGGACCCCTCCCAACCATACCACCTCCGCTGAGGTCAGCTGCAAGAAGTCACTGGATCCCCTTGGTGGGGAAGGGGGAGACTGAGACGTTAAGCATAATGGAGGCAGGCCTCACCTCACCTCGTGGGCCGGGAGCCAGGTCTCTTGCTGCGGCCTCCCCCATGGCCTTCAGGTGCTCTAGACCGGAGTGCCCCCCATGAGCACGCTCGTGTGCACACACACACACACACACAGGCCTGGAGGACAGGGGTGTCTCACGGCAGCCTTTGCCATCCTCAAGCCTGGGGAGTTCGATGCCTGAGAGAGCGCGGTGTTGCTCCAGGGCCCCCTTCACATGGGTACGAATGTCCCAAACGGCAGCCAACAGGCCCCATACGCAGCTTCCGTCCCTCACTCCCTCGGGGTCGAGAAGACCGCTCCGATCACCCATTCGGAGCTTCTCCATCCTTGCCCAGCCTCCTGCGCAGAGCTGCCCCGGGGAGCGGGTCACAGAAAGAAGGGCCTGGGAGCCACACGTGGTGGGAGTGGGAGGGCGGCAGGGACGCTGGGCGGGAGTGGGAACAGCCAGTGGGATGAGGGGTAAGCAGCAAGCAGGCTGCCCGGCCCTTCTTCTCCTTAGGGGCTAGGGCCCAGCCCCTTCATGGTGGACTCACACCTTGGGCAGGAAGCTCACCAGGCCCAGGTGCCCCTGAGCCTCCGCAGGAGAAGAGAGTCGGGGGAGGGGGCCCTGCAGCCTCAGCGCCCCTGAGGAACGAGTGGGGGGACCGCGGAGGAGGTGGGTCGTTCCCCAGCCCACCAGCAGCAGAGCTAAGCTAGCGAAGGAAAGGTCAAAGTCGGGTGTCAAGCCATCAGCAAGAAATTTCCACTAAAGACAAAAATGTCGCCCCAGAGACGAGACTCCCCGTGGCCAGAGGCTGCTCCTATCCGGAGATTGGGTCCAGACCCTTTTAACAGGACTCAGCCAGTCAGACGTCCCCGGGTCTGGTCTCCCGTCCCCGGCGCTTACCCTCCCCCACCGCGGCCACTTCCTGTCCAGGAACAGCTGCGTGTCTGGGCTTGTCCCGGGGTCAGCGGGCCTTCCCGACACGGCCAGAAGCCCCATCCCCGCCTGACGCCTATGCTGAGGTTTGGAAGGTGGTGTGCCCGCCCCCCCCCCGGCCCCGGCCCCGGCCCCCACCCCACATGAATCAGGTGCCCTGAGCTGAGACCCAGAGAGGGGTGCCAGTGCCGGGAGTGCGCAGTGCCAGAACGGGATCCACAGGGTCCCCTCTGTCCGTGGGCCTCCCCTCTGCCCTCCTCCCGCACAATCCCATAAGCTCCTGGGCTTGAGTCGGGTAAACCAGCAAGGCCGAGCTCCGGCCAGGGTGTGAGGCCCCCCGCCCCGTCCCAGGGGAGAAGGCAGTGCCTTATTTGGGAAGGGTTTCTGTAGAGAAGACACTTGACCCCACAGGCAGGTGCCCGCTGAAGTGAGTGGCAGGGAGGCCTGGCCAGCTCCTGGACGCAGCTCCACACCACCCTCCGAGGGCTTCTTGGCCATGCCCCTGCCTCTGCCCAGGGCTGCTCCGACACAGACCCTCACCAGTCCTCCTCCCGCCTGGGGTCTTCCTTCTAAGTCCAAGGACTGCTCTGAAGGAGCATTTTTGTCTCCAGTCCCCTCTCCTGTCTCTGCCCCCCAAATGCCAGGGAAGGGGGTGGGCGAATGGATCCCAGGGAGACTAACAGAGACCGGGACTTGACAGGAGAAATTGCGCCCGGGTTCAAACCCAATTCGCGTGCCTGGAAGGCGGGCTCCTCCTTCCAGCGCCTGCTTTTCCTTTGTTAAAGGGGTTGATAAGTGAGCGCCGGACTGTTCTAGAAACTCCGCCCCAGTCAGGGTAGGGCAGAAACACCAAGATCGTTTCAGAAAATGCTCCTGTGGTCAGAATAGACGCCCACTCCACCTCTGCCCGCTAGCGGGGGGTCCCAGGCCAAGAAAAGGTCCTTTTTGAACAGAGCACGAGCTAGGCCCAGTCCTGGATCCTGGACAAGCATCGCCTTCCTTAACCCTCAGGGCAGTTGTGGGGCAGGGGACAGATGGCTCTTGCACCAGGGCTCTCACCCGGGGAACCATCAACCCCGGGGGCAGGATAGCTCTCTGTTGTGTGGTCTAGACCGTGCCCCGTAGGATATTCAGTGGCGCCCATGACCTCTACCCACTGGATGCCACTAGCCAGCCACACGCCCCAGTTGCAACAACCAGGCTCCTGGCATTTCGGAATGTCTCGGGAGCAGAGCCGGCCCCCTGGGGAGCAACTGTCTCTGACACAACAGGTATGTCCAGAGACTCCAGGACAGGCCCATGTTTGAATCTGGACGGCCTGCTTTTCCTGCTGCCTCCACTTTGTGGCTAAAAATCTCCTTTGGAAATCTCTTATCAGGGGCTCCTGATCAGGTGGCTCAGTCTGTAAAGGGTCTGCCTCCAGCTCAGGTCAGGATCCCAGGGCCCTGGGATCGAGTCCCACCTCGGGCTCCCTGCTCAGTGGGGAGCCTGCTTCTCCTCTGCCTGCAGCTTCTCCTGCTTGTGCTCTCTCTCTTGCTCTCAAGTAAATAAAATCTTAAAAAAAAATAAAATCTCTTCCCAGAGCAAGACATCCCCCCTCAATTCCAAGCGTATGGGCTCCGGGTGCTCAGTCTCGGAGTGGCCGTTAAGAGCATCTGCCTACAGGGAGCACGAGCCTGGAGGGAAAGCTGGCCCCCAGCTGTGGAGGCCCCTGGGGATCGGAGGTGGGGTAAGTGGGAGCTGGGAGAGGGACCTGAGGCCGGGAGTTTGCAGGGGGAGGCGCCTCCCGGGCGGCCACGCCCCTGCACGGCCAGCTGCCCGGAGGCGGGCAGGCCGCTGTGTCAGGCCAACGTGAGCAGCCTCACTCACCACCTTGCAGATGGGTCGCCCTGACTCACAGCCACTGGACATTGGAGTGGAACTCACGTTCCTGGAGTTGTCTCATTCCAGAAGGTGTCTGCTGCGGCCGAGTGACTGCAGCACTTACCCAGGTAGACCTGTCCCTGAAGGCCCTTGGATGGGACCAATGCCCTCAGGAGGTGGCCTTTGGTTCTGGGTTCTAGAATGTGATGATGGAGGCCGTGGTGGAGAAGCTTCTAGACTCCACGAACTTCCACTCCCCCTGCTTTGGAGCATTCTGGAAAGACACCTGGGAGGCAACACCGGAGGCCAGATGGTAGTTCACATTCCAGCTCTCTGGCCTTGGTTTCCTGAAGGGAGGCCTTGGACTGAAGGAAGGCCTGTGATAATTGTCATCCATTGAGCATGCCCCATGTGACAGGGTCTTTGTGTCCCTCCTGTCATAGAACTCCTGCAGTGCTCTATGAATTTGGCGCTGTGATTACCATCCTCATTTTACAGCTGAGGAAGCTGAGCTCAGAGAGGTTAAGTAACTTGCGCAAGGTCACACAGCCAGTAAGCGGAGGGGGCTGGGCACACACCCAGGTCCGACCCAGCGGCCTGGCCGAGGGCAGCAGCAGTCGCATAGGTGAGAGGCCTGCTGACTGAGTGGTGGCAGTAAGTGTCAAGGATGGAAGAGTGACTGCAGAGCGAGGAGGGCGGGGCCAGGCGCCCAGCCCAGTGTGGGCAGGAGTGGAAGATGACTCGCAGGTTTGGAGCCCCAGGGACTGGGAGGGCGGTGGTGCTATTAATAGACACAGGGAAGTCAGGAGGAGAGGCCGGTTTAGGGCCAGATGATAGTGCATTCTTCGAAGCTGACTTGCTAACAGAGGGACATTTAGGGCGAGAGCCAGTACACTTGGGAAAATCAGTGCACACAAAAATACCTCTGAACGCCAGCAATCCCCTTACCAAAATGGAACCGCTAGGGTCCCCAGCCCTGGGCTGAGGCTGCCGAGCTGGGGTCTGTGGTAGCCTTGCCTGGGGCCCAAGTTCAAGTCCCACACTGACCGCTGGGGGTCACCCCTGGCGCACAGAGTGCAATGCGGCCGCGGGGCGAGCCTGCCATAGGGTCCACCTAGGGAAACACTGCGGGCTTTACGGAGCAGGCTGCCTCTGCCCAGGAAGGCAGAGGTTTCTTCTTGTTTTGGGGCATGAGAGGGACTTACACGACACCGAGCTCCTCCTCGTCCCCAGGCTCCCACGCACGCGGCAACCCCACTTCACCCGAATTTCTGTTAAACCCACCCCCCCCCCAGCAAGTTCCGCAGACCTTAGAACTGGAGGAGGGGAGGGAACGGAGCCCCCTTCCCTGAGCGAGCCGGGAGCACCGACTCTCAGGGCCCAGCCCTGGGGGACACCTTGTCCAGGGTGCTGGCGACCGCTACCTCTACCAGAGAGCTAGGTTGGGAGCAGGAGCCCAGCTGTTCCCGATCGCTCGCGTGGCTCCCCTGACATTTGCGTCAGCAGCTCTGCCCTTTGACCTTTAATTCCCGGGAGTGGAGGGTGGAGGCAGCTTTGGTGATCAGGTCTAATTATTTGCAATTCGATTCAACCAGCAGTTTATCGGGGTTTGGCCTGGCTGCCTGCCCTCCAGCCCGCCTCCCACACCCCCTGGTTTACAGCCTTGGCCTCCTTCAGAAGCTGGGAAGAGCAGAAGGCAGGAGCGGTTCCCTGGGAGCCACCGGGGTTCTTCGGGTCTCCCGCTCCTGGGAGCAGCCCATGGGCAATGACGCTCATAAAAGTGCTTTGAGACCCCCCTGGATAGAGGAGGTGTCCCCATGCGCACGGCCAGCTCGACCTGTGTCCCTTGGGCCAGCCTCCAGCTCTGCTCTGGGCTTGCTGGGACATGTCCCAGGGTGGGTTGGCCAGGCCAGGAGTTAGTGGGTGCAGGGCTAGGAAGGGAAGGGAGCAGGGCTCCTCGGGGCTCCTGTCGGTGTCCGGTATCCCTCTATATTTGTCCTCCTGGAGGGGCAGGCGGCCAGCCGGACCCATGACGTCTCCTCCCGGGCCTGGGCTATTTTGGAGTCAGCCTTGGGGGCTGGGGGGAGGTTGGGATGGGTTTAAGGGAACATTTCCTCCTGGCTCCGGGTCAGAGAAGAGGCTGAGGGTGTGTGGCCCGGAGAACGGCCCGGAGGCCCTTTCTCAGAATTCTCTGTGCAGAAACTCAGACACTCCTCTGCCCGGCTTCCCGGGGATGCCTGGGCTCTGGGGCGGTGCGAGGGCTGCCTGGGCAGGAACCCCAGCCTCTTCTCCCCCTGGCTTTTTCCAGCTGTTCAGACATCATCCCTTGATTAAGAAACAACTCGCTCCATGCCAGGTCGCACCTAGGCCCAGAGCTAGCTTGGTGGCTCCCATCTGTCCTGTTTCTCAGGGCTCTGACATTTCCAGAAAACTTAGGACCGGACACGGTCGCCGGGTCCGTATGTTGTCGAGTTAAGGACAGTAAAAGGGAATGCCAGAGGAGAGGTCTTTTTGAACACGCACATGCGCGCGCGCACACGCAATCGAACACAGTCCAAGCGAAAGGGCCGCATTTCACACTGTGGGTCTCGCTCTGTGAAAACCTCACTATATGGTCGTCTTTCTCACTTTGCCACAGGCAGGTGAGAACATGACGACCCTGTCCCTGGGCTCGGATTCCCGGAACGGCTGGTCCCTCACAGTCCCTGCCTGGGCCCCAGGCCTGGGGCAGCAGGGGAGGCCCCCCTTCCTCTCTCCCCCTCCCACTCTCTTGAGGAGCAGTCGCGCTGTGCTTTACCTCTTTCCCACTCCCCAGCCCCCGGTATTTGCAGGACGGGAGGCCAGGGAGCAGTCTGGGCACTGCGCCGGCGGCGGCGGGCTGGAGTAGCCGGGCCCTCCCTGGAGACGTCAGCCCACAGTCGCCACGCTCCTTTGAACAGGACCTGGACAGGGGCTCGGGCATGCCGGGGGCTCCGGCCTAGGCCTGGCCTGCGATCTGAGACTAGTCGCCAAAGCTCCCTCCCTGAGCTTCCGTTTCTCGTTCTGTGAAATGGGTATACTGGCTACTCATCACAAGGCCGGTGGGGATTAAGTGAGAGAGTGTGAAAGTATTTTGTGGACTATAAAGCTTGGGCCGGGGCGGTTATTATTATATGAGAAACTAGTAAATGGCTGAAGAAAGGGCACCCCGAGAGCTGATCTCAGCTTCTGGGTGCAAAGACAGTGCTTGCATCCACCCCCGGGTCTGTGATCTTGGGGCCCCTCCAGCCCCACAAAGGAGCCAAGCAAGCCCGATCCCCGTGAGTCAAGGCAGCCCGGCCTGCCTGACGTAGCGCCCGGCCTCTGGCCTGTGCTCCAAGGGTCTGCCCTCCGCAGAGGCTTCTGTTCACTTGTGGTGGCCCCCAGCGTGGCTACGGATGTCTGTCACCCCCTAAATTGGAGAGCAGTGTGTGGAGGGCCCCCCAGGATGGAGCCCCTTTGGGGAGGGCTCAGGGGCACTGGGTCTGAGGGCTCAGAGAAGGTCCAATACCTAAGTTTCAAGGCATCCACCAAGGAGCACATTTGGAGGCACGCCCCCCCTGGGCCCCCGGCCCCTGTTTCTGGGACACGGCGCAGGAGACACACCAACCATGTCCCCAGGACAACTCGACCTCTCCCCCAAGCTGCGCGGCTTCGGACTTGGCCCTTTGCCTCTGGGAGCCTGCGTCTTCATCTGCGAAATAGGCGGGAGTCCCTAACTCATGGGGTTGCTGTAGGCTTATGCGGGATCGTGTGAGGGGGCCTCAGTCCTCGCGGGGGCCCCTGCCCACCTTCCCCTGTGGCCCCGGCAGAGCCACAGGCCCCACAGAAAGAAGCGAAGTGTCCCCAGGAAGCGCGTGCCCTGTGGCTGGGCTGCCCCCTCCACCGCACGTGGGTCCCCAGGCCCCGCCCCAAACAGGGGCCAAGGGGACAGGTTTCCCGGGCAGCCAGGCCCCAGCTTCCCCCCCCTCCCCCCAGCGGCTCAGCAGCCAGTTGTCATGAAGTCACTGCCACCTTCCCCAGCCTGCAACCCCCCCCCCACCCCGCCCCTGTGCTGACATCCCATTTGGCAAAGAGGCTGGAAAAGCCGCTGACTCTTCCAGGCCCTGAGTTCACGGACTGGTCAGGGCCCGTCGGCCACAGGCCGACCACGCGGGCCCAGGGGGTCCGCGGCACGGCCCTCCAGGCCTTTATTCCCCGCCCTGAGCTAACCCCAGCCCCTAAGACACTCCTGCAACGCACACGCACACACCCACCCACCCTCCGTATACATGCCTGGACCTAGACCTGTGTGATTCACACCCCCCCCAACACACACGCTCCACACTTGGACACACACTAGCGCCTTTCCGGTCCCACATAAACTGCCCCCCCGACACACCACCACCCGTGTCTGTGGTCTACCCGTGCGCGGCGGCAAGCCGGGCCTGCACGCACACGGCCACACACGTGGGCACCTCACACCGGCTCGTCCTACGCAGGCCCAGCCCCTCCTGACTTCACACCCCCTGCCCCCGGCCTGTGCCCTTGGGCTTCTTTCCGCCAACGGGGACACTCGCAGACAGAGCCACACTTGGCGACCAGGACCCCACGCAGCCAGAGCCAAGATGGCTCATCCCGGCTGAGCCCCTTCATTCTTAATTGTGGAAACTGTGGCCCAGAGAGGGCAAGGGGATGGTCAAGTCACACAGCCGAAGTTCCAAGTGTTTCCAAGTGTCTGAGAGTGTGGTGGAGAAGGAAGGAAGCATCCAGACTCTCTCTCCTCACTGCCACCCTGCTCAAGCCCCCTGACTCAGTTCCTCCCCGCGCTGGGCAGAAGCAGCCCCCTGGCTTCCACCGGGACGACGGCCAAGACTGGGCGCTGGTGAGATTCTCGCCCTCTGGCCGGCTGAAGGTCACCGGAAGCCACTCAGGGGAGGGCACCCACTGTCGCGACAAAAGCAGCCTGGGCTTGCCATGTCAGCCCTCAGGTGGGCTCTGTCGCCTGGAGGAGACATTCAGCTCCGGGCTACAGTCCACACGCACCCTCAGCCTGAACTTCTTGCTCCCTGCCTCAGTCTCCCTCCTCAGGACTCAAGCCTCTCAGCCACGGTGTGGCCTGTGTCTCCAGGGGCTGCCTCTGCGCCCTAGACCATCAGCTCCACAAGGGTAAGGATTTCTGGCTGAACTCGGGTCTGGCACCTAGTAGGTGCTCAACAAAAATGTGTTGCAGGAACGAATGTGCCCCTCTCCCCCCGCCCCCCTGCCCGCCAGCCTCCTACAACGGCTCCGCCATGTCACCCTCAGGGGGCCTGGCATCCGGCGGCTTCCCATCAGTCGGGAGCTGGGCATCTGCCATGGGCAGCCGTGTCAGCTGGGACCGGTCACCTGCTCCCCTGAGCTTCAGCTGTCACACGGGAATGAGGGGCCGCTGCTGGGGGGGTGGGATGCCGTTCGTCTGCTGTGATCCCGGGGACCACGTTGGGGCAGGGGGGCCAGTCTCCAGGGCTGCCTCCTCCCCCTGGCTCTGATGAGGGCAGCCCTTTGAGCAGACCCAGGCCGGGGAGCCACCTGGAACAGACCACCAACGTCTTCAACCTGGGAAGCAAGGGGACCCGAGTGGCTCGGAGTATTTCTTGTGCCGTTTCCCCCAGAAGCACCCACCTCTCCTGACTCACACGTGGCAGCTCTGCCTGAGGGAGCCCCAAGGCACAGATTCTGGTCCACATCCTGCTTCCTGCAGGGCCCTGCGGGGAGCCCCGGCCCTGAGAGGGCAAACGGGGTGTCGGTTCCCAGCGGGCAGCAGGAGATGCTAATCGCTGCGGATCGCTAGGCCCCAGCTGAAGGTCAGAAGGTAAGGCGACCCGTGGTTATAAATAACCAAGCCTGGCCCGGCCCCAGAGGGCAGCGCTGGACCTGGGCCCCTGCCCCCGACTGTGGCATCCTGAACCCCCGAAAGGCCCAGCCTGCAGTGTAACCTTTGGGGGCAAGGCTCAAGGTCAGACGGGGCCCAGCCTGGGCTTCCCTTGCCAATAAGTGGAGGAAAGGCGGGTGCCCCTGCTTACGGGTTCTCTGCTGGGGTTGGGGTGGGAGCCACTGAAGCAGAGACAGCCCCCACCCCACCCCCAGGACCCGAGGGTACAGAGGGCTTGTGGGAGATAACCTGGGGACCCAGGCAGCCCGCAGCCCTGCGCTCTGACCTCCCACACCAACCGTGCCCACGGCGGCAGGATCCGCACTCCCAGCCCTGTTTCTAGAGCCTCAAGTATAATAGCAAGGTTTACCTTGGGAATGGACCCCAGAGCTCCTGGCATTCTGTTTTTGTTTTTTTTTTTAAAGATTTTATTTATTTATTTGACAGAGACAGCGAGAGAGGGAACACAAGCAGGGGGAGTGGGAGAGGGAGAAGCAGACTCCTTGCGGAGAAGGGAGCCCGATGTGGGCCTCGATCCCAGGGCCCTGGGATCATGACCTGAGCCGAAGGCAGACACTTAACGAATGAGCCACTCAGGCGCCCGCTCCTGGCATTCTTGAGGCTCCGTGGAACCAGAATCCCCACCTGGGGTTTTCTGACTCTCAGAAACTGGGGAGAAACTCTGGTGGCAGGGATGAGGGACAAGGACGCCACAGGGGCTGTGGGCACCTGCCCACCATCTCTCTCTGGACAGAAAAAAAGAGGTGGGCTTCACCTGCTCCAGGATTCGCGTCTTTTTTTCCCTTAACTTTTTTTTTAAGATTTAATTATTAATTTGAGAGAGAGCGGGCGAGAGCTCAGAAGTGTACAGCAGGATGAATGTGCACAAGCCGAACATGCCCGTGGACCCAGACCCAGGGGACCCCTCGTGACTCCCTCCCTAGCCCTAGGGTAACCTCTCTCCCGACCCCCACCCCCACGCGCGACCTCGGCCGGAACGACACCCTGTGTGGTCTTCAGCGTTGGGCTCCTTCTGCTCTCTCCATACCAGCTCGGCGAGGTGCGCCCAGGTCTCGGGCGTCCGTTCTCATCGCCTGTAGCTGGCCACCGTGGGACCTATCCTAACATTTTCACCCTGTTTTACTGTTGATGGGTATCTGGGAAGGTTCCAGGTCCTGGCTGTCCTGAATAATGTCACCCTGAATATTCGCGCTCCTGTCTTCTGTGCCTCTCCGGGCACGTTTCTGTAGGGCCTGAGCTCACGAGGGGCCCAGGACCTGCCTGGATCTGTTCAGCTTCGGAAGATACAGGAAGAGTTACTTTTTAACCAATGTTTTAATAAAAGGATGATTTTGCGAGGCAAGCTTTTTTTTTTTTTTCACCTTAAAAATGAGGGAGGTACACGATTTTTTTAAAATGGGAAAATACCGACATGTCGAAAAGGAAAACAAAAATCACTCGGAGCTACTCTCTAGAGTCAATCATTCAACCAAACAATCAGCGGACATTTTCCTAAGAGCCTCTCCTGTGTCGGGGCCCGGGGGAGAGAGACCCGGTCCTCCCTCGGCGTGTACGGCCGGGGGCCCGGCGCGCAGTGGGGCCGAGGGACACACCAGGGAAGCTCAGCCCCTCTGCGGCTTCCGCTGGCCACATCCCTCCCACCGCAGCTGCTCCTGAGAAACCTCCAGCCCCAGGCCAGGCTGCACCCCCAGGACCCCAACATGGGAAGCGAGTGACCATAACACAGTCGCGATCACACAGGAAGAGAGGACTCACGCGGCCCTTGATGGCGGGAAGGTGGCGGGTGCTGGAGCTGAGGAAGGGAAAGGAAGGGAGGGAGGCTGGACAGGCCGAAGGGCCAGAGGCGGACACACTGGACCTTGGTCTTTATCCTGAGCACCAGAGGGGGCTTTAGGCAGGGAGGGAGCAGCTCGGATGTACTCGTTAGCAACACAGCTCTGGGGCCCTGTGGCAACTGGCTTATGGTGACACAAGAGAGAGGGCCGGGGACCTGCTGAGGCCCCGAGCTGATGAGCAAGGGGAGAGCGGGACGGGAGATGAGGGGGGTAAGGAGATGGTTCGGGGGTGACCCAGCTGGAGCAGGGGTGGAGGAAGGGGTGAAGCTCAGCCCTACACAAGGGCTCCGGGAAGGCACCATGGCATCACAGCTCTGCGGGTGGTGGGACTGGCTCTGTGGAGGTTTTGGTGAGCTTCCCCACATCCAGCAGTTTCCATGGAGCTCTGAGAACTTCTGAGAGCTAGGTCGGTTGTCCCTGAAGAGGGTGGCCCGAGCCATCTCTGGAAGGGGAGAGGTGGTTATTAATTTATTTGACAAAATATTTATGGAGTGCCTACCTGTCTGGGGGTTGTTCCAGGTGCTAGGGGTACATCGCTGGGTGAAACAATTGTAGTGGGGAAGACTCAAATAAATACATATAAGGTGGTGATAAATCTTGAGAAAAACTAAGCTGAGTATAGGGGGTAGAGAGCGACAATGGTGGAAGGAAGTCTATTTCAGTTAGGGTGATAAGGGAAGGCCCCTGAGGAGGTGACATCTGAGCTGACACCTGAAGAAAGTAAAGGAATAAGGCACTTAAATATTGGGGGAAATGGTCCAGGTAGAGGGCACAGGAAGTGCAAAGGCCCTGAGGCAGGTGATGCTTAGTGTGTCAGAGAACCAATGAGGAGGCCAGCGTGGACTGGAGTTAGGATGAGAAGGCGGAGGGAAGGCTGAGCAGGGCCAAAGGGAAGTGTTTCTACTCTGGGGTTGAGGAGAGAGCCTGTGAGGGTTTGTGGTGGATGGCTTGATCTTGTTTTGTTTTCAAAGGATCGCTCTGGCTGCTCTGAGAATGGACCACAGGGCATGGGGGAGGCGCTTACAGAGGCGCAAGCCAGAGAAGGTGGTGGCCTGACCAGGATGGAGGCAGTCAAGGTGGCGGGACGTGGTCTGACTGTGTGTGCATCATGAGGGCGGGGCCCACAGCATTTGCTGATGGGCCCACGTGGGTAAGAGCGAAAGGGAGGAGGCCCCGAGGCTGGCTGATGGTTCTTACTCGCCAGCCTGAGAAGCCTGAGATGGGCCCAGGGCTGCCGGCCTCCACCATCTCCCCTCTGCCCTGAGTCTCCTCCCAAACCTCCCCCTCCCCTTATCTCCTCTCCCCTCACCTCACCTCTCCTCCCTTCTGCCCTTGTAAGCCGCCCCCCCGCCCATCTCCATCTTCTGTTTCAGGAGTCTCAAGGCCTCGTGCTGTCACCTCCCTCAGGCCAGAGAGGCTGCCCTCTAGAATACGGCCTTCATCACTCCGCAGTGCTGTTGACCGTGGCCACGGGCCCAGAGGCTAGGAGCTGTGGAAAAAGTAGATGTGGCCCCCAAGCCCCATGCTGGGGAGTGGGGGGGGACTGCTGGAGAGAAAGCCCATTTTCCACTTCGGGGCATTTCCATGCCCTGAGCCCCAGTTGTGCACAGTGAATCCTGGTCTAAGCAAAGCCAAGCGTTCTTCGGGAGCTGACCAAGCTCATTGTTGTCGCTGGGATCTGGGGCCAGATTTCTTCAAGCCTCTCGTCTGCTCATGGTTGAGGGCTGGCTCGTTGGGCCTATGTTCAGCTCCGGCTGAGGCCATCAGCCGGTGTGGACCACACGGGCCTAAACCAATTCCCACTTGGGGGAAAAGGGCTGGGAGGCCACGGACCTGCTTTTCGCCCAGGCCTTGGTCTCATTCCTTATTTCCCACCCACCCTCTGCCCTACACTCCAGACCAGGTGAAGGAAGGGAGTTTCAACTAATGCGTCCAAACTGCGAGCTCCCCGCCAACCCTGCTCCTCCTCCAGTCGGCCCCACAACTGCCTCCTTCCAGAATTGGGCAAACCTTAGGACAGCCCTACCAGCTCTCACCCTGCAGCCAGTTGGTCAGAAAATGCTGCCACCGTGCCTGGGACTCAGCCCTCACCTGCCTCCATTGCTGTGACCTGTTCTGAGCCAACATCATCACTGCCGGGACCCTGGTAATGGCATCTGCCCTCGCCCCCTTCATTGTAGTCCCAGTACAGTAGCCAGTGATTTTATTAAAAAATAAGTTAGATTATGTCACATGCCTACCCCCACCCTGGTGAATCTAGGGAAAAGCCACAGTCCTTTCTGATTGTCCCGTCTACACCCAAACATCATCTCCTCTACCTCTCACTGGGCTCTAGCCACACTGACTTCTTGTTCCTTGTGTACACAATGCACATGCCTACCTCAGGGCCTTTGTACCTGTGGTTCCTCTGTGTGGAATGCTCCCTCCCCTCAATGTCTCCATAGTTTGCTCCTCAGCTTCTTCAGGTTTTCACTCATATATTATCTCCTTGGAGAAGCTTTTCACTAACTCCCAAATTAAAAGTTACAGAACATACGTAGGGCCCAGATCTTACTTTCTCATATTCTCCAGTAAAAGGAACCGGGGATTCTTGAGAAATGGCTGATTTTAGGACTCAGGGTGGAGATACACAGGATGAGCCCAGACCATCTTATAGTGCCAGGAAGTAAGGAAATGCTAAATAAATAAATAAAGGAGGGCTGGAGGACCCACGTGAAAGAGGTCCCAAAAGGCAAAGCTCGAAGAAATGGAGCAATAAAATGACATATTGTTGGATTATAACCCAAATGTAAAATAAACATCCATGAGTCCATTATAAATAAGTGATTGGATCAATTAATAAATGGGCAAGAGGTAAACCTCCCGTGCAAAAGAATTCCAAATAATTTATGCAGATACGTCACCTGAAATGGGGGAGAATAATTCCTGCTCCTTAAGTGTGGGCTGCGCCCAGTGACTTCCTTCCCAAGAGGACAGCATGGAGAGGGGGATGTGGGGGAGAAACCTTGCAGTGGGGAAACGTGGCGAACACAAGGTCAACGCCAGGAGCTATCAATCACGTTGCTAGTATGTACCCTTGATGGGGCAGGTGACAAACACGGCCCCTGACCTCTGTGATCCTGCTCCTGGAAACCCAGAGCCCCAGTCCGATCATGAGGAAAACATGAGGCAGATTTCAGCACAGAATTCCCGATCGGTACACTGCAGAGCTGCCAAGGTCATCAACAACAAGGAACGTCTGAGAAACTGTCACAGGCAAGAGCTGTGGTCGAAGGCTACTAAGTAGGATGTGTTCTCTTGCATGGACTCCTGCAACGAAAAGGAAGTTAGGCAAACCAAGGAGATGTGAATAAACTTAGTTTATTAATAGTTAGTTAGTTAACAATGATGTATTATAGACGTTAGTTAATAATGATGTATTAATACGGACTCCTTAATCGTAACAAATGTACCATTATAGTGGGAGAGATGATGTAAGTCAATAACAGGGGGAACGGCATGCAGAAGTGTTTGGGGAGAACTTTCTGTATAATCTTAATTTTTCTATAGACCTAACCCTGCTCAAAAAAATCAATTAAAAACTACAGCACCCCCCCATACCGCATATCCCTTCTACCCACCCCTTTCCCATTGCACTTGTCCCCATTTTAAAACGGGATACATTGAACTTCCAGACCTGTTCTCATCTGTGAACTCCCTATAAGATTCCTAAGGGTTTTGTCCCTTCACTGTTAGAACGCCAGCGCCTAGAACGAGCCCGACGAAGAGTAGGTGTGCCATATATATTTGTTGAGTGATAAATTTCTAAAGATAGCCACTGTTAGTTTTTCCAGTTTTTTGCCTCTGCCGAAATACATTTATTGTTGTTTTAAAAGCAATGCCAAGTTATAAGGTCTTGCTTATCTGCTATCCTCACTTGCTAGCTCCTGATTGTTTTTCCTGGTTATTAGTCTTTATGGCAGCAGTTTTTTTAGAAGGGGCTGGAGTTTACAGGCCCGGTGGGAAGCAGAACGATGGTGTTTCGCAGGAGAAGGCTCTGCGGTGCTGCCACGTGGGCAGGAAGGATGGAGCCCCGCCAGGGCCCTCCCCTGACGTCAGATCCGGGGGCACTAACTGGATCCTGCTTGGTGGGGAAGCGGGTGCGTCAGAACCCAGGGATTAAATAGCTTTCGAAATCCACCGGCCTGTCTGCGACCAGCCAGTGGGCCACAGGGCACATGCCCAGACCTTCTGCCAGCTCAGGAATCGTGGGGCGGGCGCCATCATGTGGGGGACCTGGGGGGAAGGGGTCCCCCAGGGGGGCTACGGCCCAGGCCCAAGCCTGATGGCCAGCCGAGCTCCTGGGGGGGAGGCATGGATTGGGGGCCGGCAGACCCTCTCCAAGCTCCCCTGGGAGGGGGAACCCTGCTGGCCAGTTTCCTGGTGGGATTTCTGGGGATCCCAGTGTGGGGGGGAGGGGACACCGTGGTGAAGGGGAGCGAGAGGCACGGAGCAAGGGGCATCTGTCCTCTGCACCCAGAGGCCATCTGCTTTACGATGCAGCCATTTGCCCTCCTTCCTGGGAGCAATATGGAGCCTCCCAGACTCTGCTAGACACAGGAGTGCTAAAGATAAAAATACTCGAAGGACACAGGCCTTCTGCGAACTGCTTTGCTAAATGCGCGGTTCCCTGCGAGCCATGGCGTCACTCCAACCCCCCCCCCCGCCCCCCAAAGCTGGCCCTGCTCACACGCAGAAAGAAGCAGGGACCGTGCGGGGCCCTGAGCAACGCTGCCCGTGGGAGGGCACGAGTGTGTGCAGGTGAGTGTGTTTTCTGAGCACACACCTGCCGGCACCTGCTGCGCAAGCGCCCCAGGGTGTGCCCACGAGGAGGGGGGTGTTGGTGCTGTGGACACGCGTGCCTCTGTCTGAGTTTCGGTGTCTTTGGGGCGCGCTTGCCTTCTGGCGGGGGAACTCCCATGGGTTTGGGTTTGGGCACGAGGGGCACCGGCAGTCCCGGGGGGTGTGCGGGGGCCTGGCTCTCCTTTTTAATGCGCGAGGAGCTGTGAGTTGGTGCGTGTGAGAGCGGTGTGTGTGTTCTTACGGGGGCACCTGCGTGCATTCGTGAAGAGCGGTGTGTGTGTTCTTACGGGGGCACCTGCGTGCATTCTGTGTCTGTCCCGTGCGGGAGCTCGCGATGTGTGCGTGTCCCCCCGCGGTCTGCCCGGGCTGACCTGTGTGCGTGCGCGCGCGCGCGCGTGCCCGCGCTCGGAGGTCAGGCTCCGAGGAAACAGACTCGCCCTGGCAGCCAGCCGCCCCCACTCCTGTTGATAGGGCTGCCTTTTTGAATCTTTACAGATGAGGGGACCTCTCTTTTTTCCACACATCCTCCTACTTAATCATCGCGCCCTAAGCGTCCTCAGCCTGTGCCCCGAACAGTCCTCCGCCCTCCGTGTCTGGTCTCCTGCCTTCACTGGCTCATCGGTTCGTGGCTCTCTAGGCCCAGGAGAGGCTCTGGAAGGCAAGGGCTCCAGAGTCATCTATATTTGGTAAAAGCTGCGTTTAGTCCACCGCCGGGGAGAGTCTCCCTGAGGCAGGAGAGCACTGAAGGCCCAGAGAAGTCCTGACATAAAGAAACCTGAAGAAGTTAGCGCCACACAGGATTTCCTGGAATCCTCTGGAATCTGATTTGAAAGGGTAACACCTTGCTGGGATCAGTGCATGGGTGGGGACATCTGCAGGGCACTAGAGAAATGTCTGGCCGGAGACAGGGGACCCTTCTCCCGGAGTGCCTGAGTCCTCACCCTCGGCCCCAGGCCTCAGAGCTGGTGGCCGGGCAGCCACGCCTTCTAGCCACCAGGGCCCTGTGGCCTGGCTGTCAGGGCCGAGGAGGTCAGAGAAACAGCTACACGTGAGACCTGGTCATCCACGCCAACCCTCCGGGACAAGAAGCCACGTTTCCGACTCCAGGTGCAGTGCTCTGCCTCTCAGCCATCGCCCGGCCAGCAGGTGCACATCCCTTCCTCAGCCCCCAGGCTTCCAGCAGCCAGGCTCTCCAAGTTCAGTGGTCAGGGCGGGTGGAGAGCGGGGACTTCCAGCCAGTCCCACTCCTGATCTGACCACTGCTTCCAGAGAATCGGGGAGAGTCCCGGAGGCTCCCTGCTCTTCTCTCCCCTCCCCCATAACATTGAAAGCAAGTGATAGAAAAAAAATACACGAGCACAGTCTCTTTGTATGATTCAAATTATACAGAAGGAAAACCCCAAAGCTCTCTTTAACCCATTCTCCCCCAGTCCTGGTCCCCACCCCAGAAGTGACAATGTTAACAGTCCCATGTAACCCCCCATTTCTGCATTTATGGATTTTAAACAACACAAGTGGAACATACTCTGTATACTTCTGCGACTCGCTTTTTTTTTAATATTTTATTTTTTCAGAGAGAGGAAGTATGAGTGGGGGGAGGGGCAAAGGGAGAAGCAGACACCTCGCTCAGCAGGGAACCAGATGGGGGGCTCAATCCTGGGACCTGGAGATCATGACCTGAGTCATGATCATGGCAGATGCTTAACCTTTTGAGCCATCCAGGCACCCCTATGACTTGTTTTTTAAAAAAATTTGAGGATCTGGTCCATGTCAACACATCTTAATCTATCCCATTGTTTTTTTTTAATCATTTACATAGTATCTCAGAGCGTTGATGTTCCTCTCATTTATTCATTTATTGGATCGCTGCCCGCTGATAAACGTGTTCTTTCCCCCTTTTTTTTTTTTTTTTTGCTACTCCAGAATAAACAACGGTGTAACAAACATCTTTCAACAGATCTCTGGGTGGGAGAAAACAGATTCTGATTCTATGAGGGAAAGATGGATTCCTACACCTGACACACAGGAAACCGAGCCTGAGAAGAAAAGACCAGGGAGGAGGCCGATGTTCAGAGTGGACCCCAAGCAGCCACAACGATAACAAGTCCCCAGCGTGGGCGGGCCCCCAGGCCAGCCCTGCTGCACTCTCCTCCTTCCTCTCCCGGCGATCCCAGGCTCTTCCCCGCTCTGCTCCAGGGCGGTCAGGCCCCCACTCTCCCGCCTGCGGCCCCGCAGCAGCAGAGCGGCCTGCGCCTCAGAGGAACCAAAAAAAGCCAGCGCGTGGTGTGCGCGCGAGCGGCGCAGGGCCCTGGCGCTGCTGTTTTTAGTGTGCCTGGAGCCCAGAATATAGACTTAATCACCCCCAGGAAACGCGGCCATAATATTTTTGGTTGCATAAGCAAACTAAATTAGAAATCTGGAGCGCGTTCAAGACCTTTAGTTGCGAGCGCGGGGGACCAGGGGAGAGACAGATGGGGATTAGGCGAGCTGAGCATCAGGAGAATAATTTCCTCTTTTAATTTGGGTTCCATCGACCAGGAAAGCAGCATTAACGGCCCAGTTACGTAACTGGCGCCAGGGCCCGCTTGCATGAGCCGCCACAGCGCGCTGGCCTGACCCTCCGCCTCTGCACCTGCCGGCCAGCCGGGCCGGCAGGCGCCCCCACTCAGCCGCCTCGGGGAGGGGAGGCGGGCGCTGGCGTTAGCCTGCTCCACCCAGAGGTCTGCAAGAAGGCATGAGTCCTCTCGGGCCACACAGCTCTCGCTCCAGAGCTTCAAGAGTCCTTGAAAGAGGCTCCCCAGGTCCTTGCACAGAAACGGTGTGTCCCACAGCCCTGCTCGCTGGGGGAGCGCTGAACGTAGCCCCAGGATGCCCACTGCGGGTCTGTAGGCAATAAGAGAAAATTGGAAGCTAGAAAATGTTTGAGAGTGAGGAGAAGGGGCAAGGGAACTACAGAGCATGCAGAGTGCGGCATATCCTAGAGCAGCACACAAAAAAACTGGGGTGCTCTCTCCGTTCAGACATGGACAACTGTCCCAGACAGAATGGAGGAGAAGAGTGCAAGTTGCAGAACAATAGGGGCTGGACACTCTGGTTTATGTTAAGAAAATGAACAGCATATCCCCTGGAACCCTCTCTCTGCACCTGCAATGTACACGAAAGTGAATGCCTAAAAAAAAGAAAAGGGTGCAAGGGTGGTTAAGGGCGGTCAGTTCCGGAGAGAGGCAGGGCATACAGGAAGGTCAGGGGGTATTCGCTGGGGACTCACAACAGAAAGTGAACTTGTGTGCTTGCCTTATTTAGAAAGAAACCCCCAAAGATGTGGAGGCTGGGGGGTAGCCTTCCCCTTCAGCCAACTTTACAGAAAGCAAGAAGGAAGGTCTGGATGTGCCTAATGTTAGAGCAGGGAGGGTCTTAGACTCTGGCCCAGCCCCTTATGATCTGAGCAGGGAAACCAAGGTCCAGGCCCTGGGAGGGGCTGGCCCCAGCACTCCACACTCCACACCTCAGGCCAGCTGGCAGCAGCCGGGTGGGGCGAGGGCCCGTGGGTTCTTAGCCTGTGGTTTTGCTACCACCAATTCTCAGAAATGCTGGGGTCCCAGGGGTGCAGGAGAAGGAGGCAGGGAGGAAGAAACTAGGTATCCATGGGGCGGGACAGACGGGGAACGATTGGACATCCATCCATCCATTCCCCCCTCTCACAAACACATCAAGGGCTGTGGAGGACTTAAAGCACGTCTGTAAATTCTTTAGCACTCTTTGCGTTGGAAAGTGGGGTCTCTGCCTCTTCCCCTAAAATCGGGCTCCCCGGAGTGAGCCCGCAGAACAAGGGATGTCTAGGTGAGAAAAGGCTGTGCAGCTTCCTCCTGGCTGTCTTGGGACTTGCTTTGGGGGAAGCCAGGCCGCATCAGAAGGCTGGCCACCGGGAGGCCGCCATGGCGGAGAGACCGCAGGGGTCCCGCGGAACCCCGGGGAACCCCCCAGCACCGCCAGCAGCGGCCGCGTGCATGCGCCGTCATGTTCATCCCACCGAGTAGAACGTCCTGGTGATTGCCGCCCACGGCCAACGCCCGGTGAGAACTCTCTGGCCAAGCCCTCCCCAGATTCCGGATTCACAAAACCATTTTCAAAATAGAAAGAGCAATTTTAAGCCACTGAGTTGTGGGGTGATTTGTTACAAAGCAGTAAGATCTGAAAAGAGGGTTACTCCATGCCACGCACGGCGCACAGAGGAGTAGAACGATGAGTCAGCATGGTCTCTGCCCCCCATAAACTAACAATTTAATGGCGAAGCCGGACACATAAGCAGATAATTATAAAATAATGTGGTAAGCACAAGGACGGGGTCACACACGGGTAATTTAGGAGCAGAGATGGAGTCTGTAATCTAGCCTGGGTGGGGTCCGCCAAGTTTTCCTGGAGGAGGTGACATTGAACTGGCTTTGAAAGGTGAATAAGGGAGCTGAGGTAGGAGATGAGGCGAGGAAAGGTGTTTCCTGGCCAGATGAGTAGCAAGAGTAAGCCCCAGAGGGGAGGGAGAGAATAATGGGGGGGCGCCTTATGAAGTCAGAGACAGGTGGGGGAGGGGAGGAGACTAGCACAGGGCAGGTGTCGAGGGTCCCCAACACGGAATGAATGTGCTGAGTTAGGGTGTTAAGGGGATGTGGGCTGGGCCCCGGGGCTGCCTGGTCTGCCGAAATTGGCTGGGGAGGTGTAGGTAGGAGCCAAGTGTGGTAACCGAGGGCCTGGCAAGCCACGGTCAAAGTTCCCAGAATGTGTCCTGACAGGTGAGCCACAAGAAAGAGCGAGGAGGAAACTACAGAAGTCCAGGGACTCGGGTAGGTTCAGGTCCCAGAGGCATTTGTTTTACACTTATTTGCGCCCAGGAGTATGTTCTACAAAGATTATTCAGTTTAATCCTTAGGCCAGCCGTTCACTGAGTCAGCAAATATTTGTTGAGCACCTACT
Source organism: Nasua narica (assembly GCA_028533885.1). NCBI lineage: Eukaryota > Metazoa > Chordata > Mammalia > Carnivora > Procyonidae > Nasua > Nasua narica. The sequence goes on along the minus strand of CM052804.1, from coordinate 22,228,109 downwards.
GCGTGCTAGGCCCTGGTCTAGGCGCTGGGCACCAACATCCCGGTCGTTAAGCCAAACACTGTCCCTGCCCTCGTGGGGCTTAGTGTGGAATGGAGGGTATTACCTCCATTTGACAAAAGCTCGGAGAGACTCGGGAACGTGTCCTAAGTCGCACAGCGGGTGAAGGGTGAGGTCACCCGTCCAGGAGGCTTCAGGGCACCAAGGCATGGGCGCTGGCAGAGGAAAGGGTAGGGCTGGGCTGGAGGGCAGAGGGCAGTCTGATTCCAAGGGCCTGGGTCAGCAGGGAAGCCGAGGAACCAGCCAGGTGGCCTTGGGTTTGGCCAGTTCCCCATCCGAGGGAACTTAGGCTCAGTAGGATGATAAGAGGGCAGTGTGATCCCTGTTATCAGTGTCTCGGGGCCGGAGTAGAGATCTCAGGGGATGAACAGGGCCCAGGGCACAGCTTGAGTACCTTCTCTTGATGATGATGCTGGTAATCCCCCAGTATCTACTACACACGGGGCTCTGCGCTCAATGCTTCCCACTCTCCTTTCCACTCTCCAGCTCTTTGATCCTCCCGGCAACCCCTTACTAGCCCATTTTACATGTGGGAACACTGAGACTCCTGGAGGTCAGGTAACCTGGCCAAGGCCACACAGCCGGGGAGGTGGCAAAGCCACAAGAACGGACCACCTGGCCACCCAGAGTGCGTCACACTGGAGCTGGTACAGGAACGGGCTGGAGACCCAGAGAGCCCGGCTTGCGGGTGCCGATGGGGAGACGAGGTATGAGTCACGACGGTGCCCAGCCTGCAGCCCGGGCCCGGCCACCCCCCTTCCCTAGGCCGCTTCCTCCTCCTTCTTCCAGGTCCTGACTGCTGGACGTGGATTCTTCTTTCCAGCTCCTCTAAAGGAAAGGATCCCGGAGGTCACCTTGCCGGTGAGGAAACTGAGGCATAAGGAGAGGGTGCTAATTGTCTCAAGTCACCTTGCCAGGTGCTGCCAGAGCTGAGATGAAATTTCAGATGTCCCGAGTTTCAGTGTAGTGAAACTCAGGCTCCAGTTTTCCAGGCCGAGAGCAGGGCTAACTTCCCGCCCCAACACCTAGCGCGCACACGCGCACATTTCTTTTCCCAGGTCTCCGTCTCTAGTGGAAGACATCCATCCGCGCTCCCATTGGCACCTCACCTGTCCATTCACACCTGCCCACTAACAGGGGATGGTGTAGACGGCCCTTTGCAGCCAAAGCCAGTGAGTGTCCCAGGCCCGGCAGTGTTAAGTCACCAGGAAATGACGAGGATCGTGGCCAGCTGGCAGGTGAACCTGTAAGCCCGGCTCCGGCGACATTGTCATATGCCCAGATGCTCACCCAGGGGAACCAGAAAGCTTGCTTTTATGACATCTCCTAACTTAAACATCGGTAATTGGCTTACACATTTTTTCCAGCACGAGCAAACAGTTTACCTAGTTTCAGAGGTTCAAGTACGGAAGTGGGGCTTGTACGGCTTGACTGCCCCCCCCGGGCTCAGACACCCACTGCCTGGCACGCCCCCATTTGGGAAAAGGAAGGAGGTCATTCGCGAAATCCAAGGAACCCTCCAGGCCTGGGGAACCTTAAATGAGGCCTGGTGGCTTTTCCCATAAAGCCGGTGCTTCTCCATCTTGCCAGTACTTTAGAATCACCCAGAGGCTTTACAATCCTGATGCCCAGGCTGCACCCAGACCAGTTAAATCAGGGTCCTGGGGCAGAGTCCCGGCACCAGCATTTTTCAAGAGCTCCTCACATAAGTAATCCGCAGGCCAGGCCGCATCAGCATCCCAGGGTAGCTTGTTAGAAATGCAAATTCCCAGACTCCACCCTAGAACAACTGAATCAGCGCCTCTGGGGTGGGGCCCCCCCAACTGTGGTATAACCAGCCCTCCAGGTGATACTGAGGCTCATCCTCTCAGGCCGAGGAGGGGTGAGGCCCAGGTGCCTGCCTGCACCTCGGCACATCTGAAAATAAGCAGCTTAATAAGACACCTTCAGTTTAAAGATGCTTTTTGGAAAGAAAAAAAAAAAACCTCTCACTCTGGTTTATTAATTCTCAAAGTTCGGAAAACACTATAGGTTGGGCTCTTCTTCCTTATTCAACTAGAAACGTTCCCCGCTCGGGCCATCCATCCCCTCCTTGCCAACCCGGGACCCAGCATGAGGCTGTCACACAGTAGATGCTCACTAAACATCAGTTTCCTTCCTTCCCTTTGCGCCTTGGAATTTACAGAGCCGTGCCTTCCATAGGTCCTAATGCTGTGTTGATGTCATATTGCCCAAGTGTCCCGCGTAGGGGTGGCCAGCTGGCTGGGATTAGGAAACGCTGGGTCTCATCTAGCTGTGGTTTGTCCTTGACCTTTGCTGATGCTGAGGGATCTCAAGGGAGGCGAGTAGAGTGGAAGGCAGACCACACCGCTGATTTTACACCATCTCTGCAAAATGACCTTCCCTTGATTCTGTGACACAGGAGACTGATCAAGAGCTTTTTTGTTTTTTCTTCTGGTGGGAAAAGAAGATACAAGCACATGATGTGTATAGGTCAGTTGTAAAATGCATTTGCGTTTTAGAAAGGTGAAAAATGTCTATTTCAGAGGCGATGCGGTAGGACTGCCCTATGAATAATGCCTGGAAAGGAACAGGCGGAGATACTAGAGAAGGATGCCCTGGGCTACAAACTATCTTGTGCTTTTTGGGGGTCCTTGCCGTGGGCATTCCCAGGGGCTTTGGGAGGGTGTCAGGGTTACAAGAGAACATTTACAAAGGGAAAGGAGTCCCACAAAGTCTCCTGGGGGAGATAGGACAAGACATGGTGTTTGGGAAATCTGCTATCACGTGGTCCTAGGTCTTAGGGCTCAACTTGGGTGCCCGTATAAGCTCCGCTAAGTTACTCTTGGGCCTTCGATTTGTTCACTTGCGACGGGCGATCGTAAATGTCTCTGCCTGGCCCGGTTCATGGCTCGTTAGGGGATCAAACGCAGGAATTATTGAAGGGAAGAGCAAGTAGAAACCCTAATCTGATTTAGTTTGGGAAGGGGGGGTGTTTCTGGGACACTCCTCTCTCCCAAATCCCAAGCCCACAGCCTTGTAGCTGGCCCTGGGCGAGGGCAAGACACAGCAGACAGCCTCTGTTTCCAGAGAGGTCTCTGGGTTCTCGGCTGGCAAAGACCATGCCTTACACAGGTGCCGAAAGTCTCGAACCCACCAGGGACAGCGAATTCGTTGCTGGGAGATAGGGTTGGTCAGCAGGGACACACAAATGCCCCATATGACCCAGCGGCCGCCAAAAGGCCTGAAGTTCCCCCTACTAAGGTTTCCCCTTCAGAGGCAATCATTCCCCAGAGAGGACCCCCATGAAACATAAAGGTGTTATTTCAGCATGATCAATCCTAAAATTTAGAACATAGATTGTAGTCTGCAGATGGCTCTTTTGGCCTTCCCTGGGTTTTTTGTTTTTTATTTTTTTTAAGTGTTTCAATTTCCCACAAAACAGCCATAATCCTTTTCATTCCTGTGGCCACCATTTGGGGATGGGTGGGACTGAACGTGGCAGTTCCAACGGGGGCTGCCTGGGCCCCGGGGCACTGGGAGACGTTTCCAGAAAGCCAGGCGGCATGGCTGCTTCAGCCGTGGGCTTCCGCCGAATGCAGCTTGTGCTGGAGAATTTGAGGAGTGGAGAAAGCTGCTCATCCAAATCATAAAGACGGGCGGTTTCACAACTGTGGAGTCACGGCGGCGGGGGAGGGGGTGGTTTCCAACCCAACAGGGGAGATGAGCCAGCGAGCCCGCGTGCGCGGTCCTGGGTTCGGTCAGTGGTGCTTACTGACCGCCTACTACGTGCTGGCTCCCTCTGGGGGCAATGGGGGCCCATTATTTAATTTCCCCAGCAGCTTACACAAGAGGCACTGTTGTTCCCATTTACAGATGAGTAAGCTGAGGCTCTAAGAGGCCAGGCTCCATTGGCATCCCTCCCCCGCAGGAAAGCTGTACCCCAGGGCTCCCCTCTGCTGGCCCAGGCTGGCGGCTGGCGGCTGGGGGGGGGCAGGCAGAGGCTAGGAGGCCCCTGGTGGGGTTTGCCCATTCATCACCCTCTGGTGCCTGGGGTGCTCGGCGCTCTCCGCCTGGGGTCAGAGTCTCCAGGGGCCCCTCGGCCTGGACTCGGCCCAGGCAGCCTGCAGAAGGAGGGTGGGGAACCTTATCGACTTGTCTGGGTGTTGGGTGTGCCCCTCTCCGGAGAGAGGACGGACTGGACCGGCTGACCTCTCACCCGTCCTCCAGCCCAGACGCTGGAAATGGCAGGTTCTTGAGAGGATCTCAAGAAACAATCATGTTTACTGGGGGCAACTCTGCTTCTAGAACTTACAGCTTACAAGGTTCGCTGTAACCTTGTAAGTGCGTAAGTGCACCCTTCGAGGGGCACCTGGGTGGCTCAGTGGGTTAAAGCCTCTGCCTTCAGCTCGGGTCATGATCTCGGAGTCCTGGAATCGAGCCTCGCATCGGGCTCTCTGCTCGGTGGAGAGCCTGCTTCCCTCTCTATTTCTGCCTGCCTCTGCCTGCTTGTGATCTCTCTTCTCTGTCAAATAAGTAAAAAATAAAATTAAAAAAAAAGTCACCTTCGATGCCGCCAGCTAGAGGGGACCCTGGTTAGTGTTTGGAGGTCTCTTGCCTTTCTGTCCCAAAAAGATGTTAAATAGGAGCTACAAGTAGATTGTATTCCTCTCTGGGGGAAGGATCACAGGTATGTGGGTTGTTTGTATCCCCCCCATCCTTTTTTGGCTTGTGTGGAGACTTTTTTTTTAATCCTTCCTTGAACGTAGCACAGACTTCAGGAAATACTTGTGCAATGAAAGGGTGGCAGGCAGAGCCTGGTCGTGGCTGGGGCCGGAACACTGGCTGGCCTCAGTGGGGCTCAGCACCGGGCTGAGACGGCCCATCGCCACTCACCGCCCAGTCATTCCTGGCACCCTGGCACCCCGGCTTGTGCTCGCTCAGCCCTCGCCCGCGTCTTTGTCGACCTCTAATTAGAGAGAGATGCAGGTGGAACAGAGGAGCCCTGACCTGGGGCAGAGAACGGGGGGCTGTGGGGTCACTCAGGGTCTCGGCCTCCTCTCAGTCAGAATAGAACCCCAGGATCAAAGTGGGGGGATCACCCTGAGAGGGTGTTCGGCCGAAGGGGACTGATCTTCAAAGACAGCAGGAGGTCTGGGGGTTAGACACAGGAGGACAGTCCGCTGTACCCTCGGAGGCTCAGTCGGGCCAGCAAAGGTCACAGAGTTTCTCTTCTGGAGACTTCCAAGAATCCGGGCATCTTTGTGAACTGGGTCAGCCGCCACCTACCCTAGGGCGTGGGGGAGGGACCAGGGACTTGGGAGCCCTTCCAGAGAACCCGGAGGCCCTGGCAGGCTGCGGAAGGAGGAGGGCGTGGCCAGAGGGCCGAGGTGGGGGAAGGGCAGGGTTTCCTCCCTGGGGTGGGCTGGGCAGGGCGCCTGGTGGACGTGGGGGGGGGCGGGTGGCTTTGTGGTTCTCCGCCAGCTCAAGGCTCAAGTCCCTCTCAGATCCGGGAGCTGGTGGGAGCCTTCGGACGGAGCTGGCCCACTCTACAAAGGTACTTTCGGATTCTTCCTGGAAAACCAGCAGAAGGAAGCTATCCGTGCCAGGCCAGCAGCCTCCCCTGCGGATGGGGAGGCCCGTCCGGTAGGGCCTCGGACCCTTGGGTTGGAATCTAGACTCTGCTGCATCCAAGCTTGGTGACCGTAGGCAAGAAGAGATCTAACCTCTCTGAGCTTTAGTTCTTCCCCTGTGCAGTGTGGATTCGAAACAAGAACACTAAACTTTTTCCCTCTGTTCACCTCCCCCTCTCAGGGTGGCTGAGAGGATTATGCAAGATAAATTAGGGAAAAGGTGCTCCGTAAACCTCATTCTCCCCTAAAGGGTGGTTCTCAGAATGGACTGCCAGTCGGAATTGCCTTGGGGACTTAGTTAAGCCACAGCTCCTCCCCACCGAGCGGGTCTCCGGAGGAGCCTGATTTTGCCTAGTTCCTAAGACCCCCGCCCAGGCGATTGTGAGGCGGCGGGACCCCCAACAGGGCACTGAAGATGCTAAAAGGCTGTTTCCAGGCAGGGACCTTGCACGGAGGAGTGCAAGCTCTCTCTGCCTCCCGCCACCCGCAAAGTTCCCGGCTGGCAGCCCCTCCCAAGGGCTCAGGGCACCCTGTTGTGAGCTGCTGGTTGCTGGGCTGCGACGTGGGGTTTTGTCTGCTGTCCCCACCCCTTGCCAACCCGCCCAGCAGGCCCCACTGCCTTGGCAACGCATTGCAAAGTCCACACAAAGGGAAACTGTGCCGGGGAGGCTGGTCCTGCCCGCCGCCCGGGGAAGGGTTTCCATGGCAACGCTGACATCACCGGGCTCAGCTGTGTGGCGAGCCAGGCCCTGAATGGAGGCGCCTGGGTGTTCGCTGCAGCCCCACGGAGGAGGGCGACCCACGGAGATGGGCGACCCGGGGGCTCTGCGTGATGCTGGGGCGGGCCTTTCCCAGTGCCGGCCCCGTGCAGATCTGGGTTCAAAATCCAGCCGTGCCCCTGACTTACCAGGTGACTCTGAGCAAGCCACTGGCCTGTCTGAGACCCCCTCTCCCCATCTCTGAAACCGAGCTAACAATTATTTACCCTGCAGTGAGGATTACACACAGTCACAGATAATATGTGGCTGCGCGGTAAATTGTAAGAACCTCTTCCAGGGGTGAGTGGCAACTTTGGGTTGTTTCCAGGGGAGCCCCCCTGCCTGCCAGCCCCCTTGCTGTAGGATCCTGGAGCGGAGCCTGTGAACTGGGGAGGAGAAGGCACGATTATTCATCAGCTCCCCCTGGGGAGGACGAGGGGGCGGCTTCTGGTTAGGAAAGCGCGGAATGGGGTGACTGCTGGTCGGGACTGCGGCTCCGGGCTGGTCTGAGCTCACCGCCCCCACCCTGGGCTTCTCAGATGGGGGTGCAGGGGTCCAGGAAGGAGGTGTGACTGGCCCCATCATACCCTGAGTTTTGAGGGCGTCGGGGGGCTAGAAGGGCCCCTCGAGGAGCCCGGGGCGGGGGGAGCACCTCAGAGGGCACTGCTGGTTCTGCAGAGACCAGGAGTCAGAAGCCCCGAGCTGGAGAAAGGGTGAGCTCCAGAGAAGGTGGAAGTGTGGGTTGGAGCTCGCACACCCCGCACCCCCGTGTGGTAGGCCGGCACTTGAGGGGCCCTGGTGGGGGGGCTTGTGGGGCGCGCTGAGAAAGGCCACGGCTTTCCTTGGCCTTTCTTGGCTTCCTCTTGGGTGCCTCCTCCTCTGGGCTCCTTGCAGGGCCAGGACGGCACCTTCAGAAGGCTCCCTCAGCCTTTGCCTCCCCCCAGCTCTGGCCAGAGGTGCTTGCTGTCTGTCCTCTAGCAGTGCCCCCAACCTCCCCGCCCCACCCCCCTGCCCACAAGGCGAGGACCCTTCTAGGAAGAGGCCCCGCAGAGTTTGCTGCCCACCCAGCTCACCCCCACCCGCTTTGCTCTTCCCAGCGCCCCCCCTCAGGGTCCAGACCCGCCTGGTGCACCCTGCCTCTCAGGAGGCTTCCGTGAGTGCTAGACTAGCCATTCGGACCTAACAGTAGGAAGGCCGCAGCCCCTCATTCTGTTCACGGCTCCCTTCATCTCCCCAGGTGAGGGACCCAGCCCACTGCTGGGACCAGGAGGGCGTGGGCTGCCCAGCAGCCCAGGCAGGGTCACAGAAGGAGAAGGGAGACGCTGGGGTCACGCTGCCTGGCTGCGGACCCAGGGCAGGCCAGGAAGGAGCTTGCCATATGCGCAGGCTGTGGTCTGCCCCCGGGTCCCCACAGACCCTCCGTCCCTCAGGGCCCTGAACGGACTTATATTCACCAGCTGTGGTCTCCAGCTCAGACGGACTGTGACGGGGCACTGCTTAGCTTCCAGCTGGTTCTGTAAGGGCGGAGTCATCCACGGGGGTGCCCCAGAGAAGACAGGAGCGGGAGGGCCCAAGGCCTGGGGAGACCGAGTGCCCCTTTTGAAATGGAGGAACAAGCCCCCCACCCCCAGATAAGAACTTGGTGCCCCCTGGAAACACATTCTCTCTCAGCACAAGGGAGCTGCCTGACCCCATCAAGGGGACAGGGGCTGGACGTGGGCCTCTGGGACACCAGCCACACCCTTCCCCAGTCTGGCTTTCCCTCAGGGAGACAGAAATTGGGTCAAAAGTTGGAAGCACCTGACGGGAGGCCAGCTCTTTCCAAACCAAGTAATGGGCTTTCCAAGGCTGCCTCCTGCGGGCTCCTCTCCTGGGGAAGGTGGGCCCGGTGCCCAAGGTCTAGCGCCCCACTCCCAGAACGCATTTGGGGAAGTCCCCGGTCGCTGGGGCACCTGCTCCAGGCCTCGCGAGGCTCCCGCAGCTGGCCCAGGCCTTCAGACGCCATAGGGGGCTGGATTCTGGACTCTTCGACTTGAGTCCGCTCAGTCCAGCACTGATCCACACCACGTGGCTCTGCAGGGGAAAACTAAGTCAGCCCTCGGTGTGTGGAGAGCCCAGCTGCGGCCTGCGGTGGGCGGCCGGCCACGGCCTGCCCATGACCCTGGCTCCCGCCTCCCGCTGACCTCCACAGACCCCTCTCTAACTTCAGGCCCCAGCGTGGCATCCCGTGGCCTGGACCCAGCAGGAGCCAGCTGCCGAGGCTGAGGACACCAGGCTCCCTCCTCGGGGAAGTCCTGGGGTTTCCGGAAGGCTCTTTCACACACATCCTGCCGTCGCCCCTGCCCAGGACCTGCTGAGAAAGGTCACGTCTTTTCCAGGGTACCGACAAGGAGAGGGCGTCTCAGCTACTACTCCCCAGAGACCTGCCACCCCAGGCCTGTCCTGTGTTCCGTGTCATCTCTGACCAGAGAGCACGGCCCACCCTGGGCCCCCGAGGGCTCCCACAGACTGCCCGAGAGTTGGTGGGTGGGCTTTTGCCCCCCAAGGTCTCCAAGAGCTGGAGAAAACTCCCTCTGTCTTCCTTCTTCTATTCACTGGAGCATGGACACCACGAGAGCACACAGTGACAGGCGAGACCCTGCGGCTCGGGAAGCGGTCAGGAGAAGGACAATGGCCTCCGCGGCACTGACAGCCCACAGGCAGTGAGCAGATGGACCGTCCCAGGGCCGAGGCAGCCAGACCCAGGCTGAAAGGGCCGAACGAAGGGGAGTTCTGGATCCTGGCTCTCAAAGTGAATGTCCATTCCGAGACCCACCTTGGCGGGTCCTAGGCTCCTGTCAGCCCAACCCTCAGCCCAGAGACTTGGTGTCCTGGGGTCCTTCTGCCGAAGCCGGGGAACCGCAGACAGGTCCGCGTCCCAGGCTGGTGTCTAGAGGCTTGGTGTCCCTCGGGCTGACCCGCTGGGACACTTTGAACCAAGGCCCTGATCTCGCTGACTCTCCGCTTCCTTGTCTGTCAAACCGGCCCGGGCAACGAAGAAGGTTGTTGTGGGGGCAGGTGAGATCCTGTGTGCCCAGCCCTGGAATGAGGCCCTGAACTAAGGGAGGAGGGCGGCCCCCTCCCTCTGACCACAGAGTTGAGAGGATCAAAGGCCAATGAGGATGTTCAACTCTGTTGGGAGAACCAGAGATTGTAAGGTGAGGCCTCTCCCCCTCCCTGGCCTGGTCTGCCTCCTTTGGCTCAGCCCCGTGGAGCCAGGTCTGAGGTAGGCCAGGGAGGTCAGTGACTCATGCTGATCTCACTCCTCTTGGTCTCTGTGGTTCCTTCTGTAAAATGGGCACAGCAGCTCTTGGTTAAACGATCTCCCAATGAAAGGCCCCTGACGTCCGTGGGCCTGTTATTAGCCTCACCACAGCCCCTCGCTCTTCCTCATCGGCCCAGGGAGATGTGTGGAAGGGAGAGAGTCCAGAAAAGAGTAAGAAATAGAGAAAATAAGCTTCACTCGCAGTCCAGCACTCAGAGCTAGCTGGGTCTCACGCCACTCCTCACCACAGCTGGTTGTTCCTTCCGTGTCACTTTTGCACAACCAAAGACAAGTTACCATTTAACCAGGCCCCAGGAATTGGGGCCAAACTCTCCAAATGGCAAACCAGCAGGACCTGTTTGCTGGGGAGCAGTGGCCCCACCGGTGGCTGCCCTCCTACAGCCTTCCACCTCCTGCCAGGCCCAGCCCAGCAAGGTGACCTTGGCAAGTCTCCTGGCCTTCCCTAGCATCTAGCATGTGTCCAGGGGACGTGGGGGGAGGGGCCGCCAGGAGAAACCAGACATGGGCTTGTGGGGAACACACAGATATCCGAGGGGGAAGGAAGCAGTGTCCTCCAGACTTTGCTGGGCAAGCCCAGCGCAAATCCAAGAGTCCGGGAGAGAGGCTAGGACAGGAGAGGGAGATACAGTAAAAACGAGAGAGAATGGGGCCCCCCAGAGTCTAGATTGGGTGCCATGGGGGCCAGGGAAGGGACGGATCCCGCCTCCTCCTTCATCCCTCCCACTACAGCACGGAGACCAGATGGGCCTTGGGAGGTCTCCCTCCTTGGGTTCCTCCTGAAGCAGAGTCAGGCCTTAATCAGCCCAGGGCCCCCCCCATGTCTGATACCCGTAAGTATAATCAGTGCTTATACAATAACTGCTGGGCTCTAGTTCTTCTCCCCAAAGCCCCAAACTTTGGTTAAGAAGGATGTGGGAAGGAACTTATATTTTACTTTCCTTTTTTTTTTTTTTGGCCCAACCCAGGGCTTGAACTCTTGAGCTGGACCTTGCGACCGGAGCTGAGGTTAAGAGTCAGATGGTTAACGGACTGAGCCACCCAGGTGCCCCTCCTGTACTATTTAAAAAAAAAAAAAACACAAATTCTTTGCCTAAAATGACATCAGAGGCCAAATCACCACCCCTTTGGAGAATCACAGGGCACCTTGTTTACCTTTTTTAACGTTTTAAGTAAGTTTAAATTATAAAATATCTCAAACATACAGAGAAGGGCAGATAGCCACACACCCAAACCTAAGCTTGAACAAATGTTAACGTGCTGCTCTATTTTCTTTAGGTCTCCTCCGGTTCAAAAGTTAAATGTTGACAATTGAACCCAAGTGCCATCCCTAGTTTATGTCCTTCCTCTTCAGAGGAGGCCTTGAATATGAAACTGATGCATTTTCCATGTGCGTTTTCATACTTTTCCTACAGATAAGCAACCCGCAGTGTCGTTCTGATGTTCATAAAACGCTGTTGAAATGTGAGTGCAGGGTTTTCCTCCTTGGTCCTCTGGGGCCTGGCTTTGGAATTACCTCCAGGGCTGGGGCTGCAGGAGGCCAGGCCCAAGCTCTCACCCTCTTCAAACAGGGGCACCTCTCTCATCTGATTCTTACACTGGGCTTCTGTGTGAGATTTCCTTGGAAAAACAGGTTCCGCTGCTTGAAACCACAAGTGTAATGGAAAACCCGATCCTGACAGAGGATGTAGCTAGGGCCCAGAGAGGGCAAGTGACTTGCTCAAGGTCACACAGCAGGCTGAGTGGCAGTGCCCATTGATGCCCAATTCAGGATTCTCAGCCTCCCCACCGGCCTCCCTTGTTAAATAAAGGAAGGACAGATGAGCCCCCAGCCTCAAAGGTTAGTTTGCTCCTGCACTGAGGAAAGGAAAACAGTCTGGACTGGAGCCTGTGAGGAGGCCAAATCACCACCCCTTTGGAGAATCACAGGGCACCAGGAAAGCCTGGGGCGTGTGCTGCCCGATATAGAGCCACGGGCCCCCTGTGGCTACTGAGCACTGAGAAGGGATCTAATCCAAACCAGGAGGTTCTGTGAAAGTGAGCTACACGTCGGCTCTCAAAGACTTAGTGCGGAAAAAGGCCGTGAAAGATCTCATTCATTTTATGTTGATTACGTGTTGGAAGGATAATATTCTGGATATGTTGGGTTAGGCAAAATATGTTCTGAAAATTAATTTTACCCATTTCTTTGCACTTTTAAAAGTGTAACTGCAGGGGCACCGGGGTGGCTCAGTTGTTAGGCATCTGCCTTCAGCTCAGGTCATAATCCCGGGGTCCTGGGATTGAGCCCCTCATCATCGAGCCCCACATCGGGCTCCCTGCTTGGGGGGAAGCCTGCTTCTCCCCCTCTCACTCCCCCACCCCCACCGCTTGTGTTTCCTCTCTCACTGTCTCTCCCTCTGTCAAACAAATAAATAAAATCTTAAAAAAAAAAAAAAAGTGGCTGCAAACTTAAAATTATATATGTGCTAGCATTCTGTGTCTGCTGGCCAGTGCTGCCCTAGGCCTTGTATTCTGTGGTCAAAGGCAGAGTAGTCAGACCGCAGAGAGCGAGGCCGGAGCTGGAGAAGGACGTTCCCGCAGCCCTGAGCTCTGGGCTCAGGTGCGGGATTCTGATCAGGAGGAGGTGGAACATGCCATAGCCCTTCTGCCCCCCTGTCAGGGGCTTCTCTCTCTGAGGGCCTCCCCCCCCGGTCCTCTGGGAGCCCAGCGCGCCCATGCCTCCGTTCTTGAGAGCCCTGGGTCCTTGAGAGCCCTGGCATTCCCACCGTCCACCTCGGTCCGCACCGACTCTAGGGAATTGGGACAGTGTGAGTCCCCTCTTGCAGGTCTCGGGCCTCTCCTTCCTGTAATGATGACAGGGGTCTTTGCAGCCCCCACCCCATGTACCCTGCCCCATGGAAGTTGAGTGCTAGAACCAGACTCTTCCTCCTGAACTGACTCCCACACATACCACTTGACCTCCAAGAGAGGGACCCCGGGCTCTAGTGTGGGCTGCAGAACCTCCCCCATCACCGCCCAAGGTGGCAGGCACACTCCAGGGCTCCCGGGGCTGAGAAGGGGCCGCCGAAGGACCTCAGTGTCTGGCATCGTGAGATGCCCATCGCCCAGGTCTGTGGTTCCAGCCAATTATTCTGTCCTCCCGAGTTGGCAAAGGATGACACTTCCCCATTGGAACTCCTCGCTATCTCCCCCGGGCAGCTGGGAGCTGTCAGCCCGCAGCTTTTCCCTGTTAAGGTAGGGGTGAGGAGCGGGGGTGGGGGGCTGCACCGCCTATCAGAAAATGAGAAAAATGTCAGGCGCTTAAGGGCACATGATAAATAGCAATCTCTCCTCCTCATGGGGGAAACAGAATCCAGGATGTAACAGCTTTGGAGTTTTCAACCAACTGGGGGGAAAAAAAACAACCCAGCAACCTCGGCTACTACAAAATAATGCATAAGCACATAGTAACATATTCAAATGATACCAAAGCCACGTTTTTTAAAAGATTGACACAGGATTCACCTTTCGTCACTGGCTTTTGGAAATCCAAAGGTGGGTGCTGGTCGCGAGCTCCCGGACTCTCCCTCCGCCTTGCTCCATCTTGTTCTGGGGAGATAATATATCTCTGGGGAGATAAAATTAACTGAATTTTACAAGACACTTCCCTGGAAATACGCTTTCTAATTTAGAAAAAAAGTCGTCAACAGAGCCCCGCGCTCCAGAAACCACAGACTATGAAGAATGAGCATAGTGTTGAGAGTTCACTGTTTTAATCAAATAAAACCTACAACAAAGTTGATCTGACACATAGTTAATGAGATAATCATTGTTGCGCTTCACGGGAATTAGGCATTAATGGGAAGCAGTTTTTATAAATGACGGTAATTACACCGCTGCCTTTACTCAGCCAAAATTTTTAGGTTTTTTTCTTCTGGTTTTGTTACTTGCTTCGTATATGCTGTCGGTCTCTGTGATGAAGCTTCCTGTGGGTCTCGGGGGTCACGGTCGCTGGCCGCCCCACCCCCACGCGGGGCACAGTGCCGGACAGGACAGCCCTTCTCCCCTGTCCCTGGCTGGCCGGGGCTCCCTGGGGACACCCTGTGACGGGCCGCTGAGGGCAACAGGCCGCAGGGGGAGGGGAGGGGGCCGAAGGCAGCACAGGCTTGGCAGCCGGGTGGACTAAAGTTCAAACCCCCAGCCGCTCACACACTGGGCGTGTGGCCCCTCTGACACCGTCAGCAGTGTCCTCCTCGGTCAGGTGGGGAAGGTTTCCGGGCACCCAGGCCCATAAAGGCCCAGCGCCGGCCGCACACACGGGCGGGTGAAGAGGAGCAGGCCGGTCCCGGGGGTGCAGGAGTGCTGGCAGGGACCGGGGGTGCATAGCCCCTACCTGGGAGGTGTTCCATCCCGGAGGGACACAAGCGAGAAAGCAAGTTTCGCACTGAGCTCTGTGATCCAGGGGGCACTCAAGGGGCGACACCGTCCCAGGCTGTCCTGGGGACTCACTGCAGGTCAGTTCAGGTTTCACGAGCAAGGAGGACCCCTGCTTTCATCGCACATCTCCCCTAAAGGCCTGCAGTCCCCTCGGTAGTCCTTGCATGCTGCTGTCGGGTACAAAGGGTTAAGCCCCCGCGTCCAGTCCAGCCTGGGGGGGGGGGCGGCCAGCAGGAAACCCCAGGTGGAGAGGGAACCCGAGGGACAGTCTGCCAACACAGCCCCAGACAAATTTCTGCCACCTTCCCATTTTGCCCCGAGCCTGACCTATTTGCTGGGCCCAACAGGGGGACAAAGAAGGTTATGTGCAAAGGGACTCTGTGTCCCTGTGGCAGGGGGCCAGCAGGGAGCTCTCGTCACCAGCTGGCCGGGCTGGGATTCCAGGGCACGGTCTAAACCATCCGGGTCATCAGCAAAGCAGGACCGAGTGAAGGCTGTCGTGACCCCTGGAGGGGCTTCTGTCCTCAGGCCGTGGGCTACAAGGGTCACCGAGGCTGGCAGGGACATCTGGGGCCAGTGGAGTCCTGGGCACTGACCACTCTTGACAGAGGTCAAGAGTCACAGGGCTGCAGCTAGGCTACAATCGGGGCTGAGTTTTAAATCTGCCCCTTCCTGCAGTGAGACTCCAGACAAGGAACTTACCTCCTCTGAGTCCCAGTTTCCCCATCTGTAAAATGGGCCTCGTCAGCCGGGCTGTTGTGAAGACACATGTGCTCTGACTCGCATGTTGAGCCCGGTGGCTGACTCAAACGAGGGCTCTGTCAATGTCAACAATAAATAGTATGATAATTCCTTCCGGAAATACCTGTGGAGCACCTGGGACAGGCCAGGCCATGTGCAGGGTGCTCTTGGGCTATGAAGGTGAGTAAGATGAGTCCCGCCCCTCCTAGGGGGCATGTACAGCATTAATTCTCACCTAAGTCTGAGAGCACCGAGTGACGTAGAGAGAGGTATGCCGGAATGGCATTCAGGGAAGGCTTCCTGGAGGAGGCAGCCTTTCAACTAGGCTTGGGCTAAGACTGTGGACATGGAGGAAGAGAGGAAGGGTGTGACTGCATGAGGAAGAAAGCAGAACTGTGAAAAAGCATGCAGGTTTAGGGCACACGGAAGCTCTGTGTGGCTGGGGCACGGTGTCCCGTGGGGGCCCAGGGGAGCGGTCAGAGGGAGAGCGTTACTGCCCCACGAACATGCTGGTCTGCTTCTGCCTTACTGGGTGACCCTGAGCCACTCACTTCCTGTCTCTGCACCTGATGGATGGCTCCCCATCTTTCCCTCTGAGAACTTGAGTTACCCCCTTCATTTTTTTCATTCTCCCTCCCACGCAGGCTGAGTCTTTGTGTGACGAAGTCACTGAAGGTTTTGACCATGGCTGTGAATAATCAGTCCCAGGCAGAGTGCAAAAACCCCAAAAGCGTGGGGGTGGGTGGGACGATGGGAGGGCCCCACCGTAGTCCAGGAGGGCCAGAGGGGCCTGGGCTAAGGGAGTGGAAGAGAGGGTGGGGTGGGCTGTGGGGGGGGCAGGGGGTTGGGCTGAGAGCGCTGAAGGAGAAGACACTATTCGTGCCTGGAGCCCTGGCCTGGAGGAGGAGGAATCAGGGACTTCCTGGTCAGAAGCAGGCACTGGGGGACTGGGGCTAGCTGCAAAGCTGGGGAACCCAGCCAGAGGGACAGCTCCCCTTGCCAGAGAGGGGGCAAATCAAAATACTGATTTGAGTGCACATTGAATTGGAAGCACCTGGAAGACGGCGGTGGAGTCTTCATTAGGGAAGGGAGGTAGGAGCAGGGGTTAGCGGTCTGGACGTCGCTAGATGAGGCCAAGACTGGAAACGCAGGTTATCCTGTCCAGCTAAGGGCCTTTGACCAATTCCATGGGGACGTGGGGTGCGGGGGACAGGAAAAGAGAATGACATGGAAGTGACAGCCCTTCTGCGGCATGAGAGGTCTTGACCGGGGTTGTAGGGGGACCACCTCTCCTGCACCTTGGCTTTAAACCCCGGGAGATGGTCTGGAGAGCAGCCTCTGTCCCCAAGTCACCTGTTCTCTTTCCCTTGGGAAGATCCTAGGGTGCCCCCACCTTGGCCCCTTCTGCTTTCATGTCGCTGCTCTGAATTCTTGTGGGTTGGGCAGGCAGGTGAGGAGCAGAGAGGTTTGTGCTGGGGCAGCTCTTGGGGCCCAGGCCCTGGTCCCACTGGCCATTTTCTTCAGTATCTGATGGGAGACCTGGGTAGACGGGACCGACGATACTCGTGCCTAATGAGTGACGGATGTGCTGGCCAATGGGACACACTCGGGCCTCCTGACTCAGAGACTCAAGGGATCTTCAAGATCACCTGGCCTTGGCTCCCCCCACCCCCCACTGCCCCCATCAGACCAGAAAAGAGCGGAGAGGAAGAGACCTGGGGTTACCTTCTTATCTTTTGAAAAGCCTAGCAGAAATAGAATATTGACCTGTGCGAAGGCTACACAGGCTTAACTGAAATGTCAAGTTTCTTTGCTGGAATTATAACGGGGAACATGATAAATGTACATTCATTCAGTCATTGCTAATTCAAAACCCCATTTTATGTGAAACAAAACCACGGTTTGCTGCTCAGAAGCTCTGATTGCTTCTGTTATATATGAAATCAGCTCCTGAATTAATAATAACAGAATGCATGTACGTTGATACCCTTACACTTTTAAAACATGAAGTGACTGTGTGTGTGTGTGTGTGTGTGTGTGTGTGTGCGCGCGCGCACGCACCAGAAGGCAGAGCTGAGATAATAAAAGTGCAGATGTTCTCACTTTATAGATGAGGAAACCGAGGTGCCGCAGGTGGCCGTCCCGAGCCCCTAGCCCTGGGCGCTCCCTGGAGCTCTGGGCTGAGGGGTGTCTGGCAGTTCCGAAGGTAGGAGAGGAAGGGCTAGATAATTCTGCACCTTGTGGCCGAGCCAGCAGCTGCCTGGAAGATAAGGGGAGGGGACCCCTGGGAATACACAGCCTGTGGATTGGAGAGATTGAGCCGGGCAGGAAAAACAGGTGCAGGTGATAACAGGGAAGTGGGGGAGGGAAACAAACAGAGAGGTGGCTGGGACCAGACGGAGAGGGGGAGGTAAGGCCCCGTCGTGGTCCCTGGTCCTGGCGGCCAGATCCCATGGTGAGCAGAACCTGGTCCTAGGCCCACCCTCTCCGCAGGACCCAGAAGCGCACGATCAGAAAGGTCTGAAGGGAGGACCTTGGCCTCAGCTGGCTCTGGCCTGGGCCAGTGGGCAAGGGCGATGCCCACACCTGGGGGGCAGGGTTGCCCTTTGACAGACGTGCGCCAGCACTACTCCCCCCTCTCACCCCCTGCCCCCGAGAGCCACCCTGTCGCGGGGTGTTTCAGAAGCCCTGCCCCGGAGAGCTCTTGCTCAGAACCAGCCCCATTAAAAATCCCTCCCCTGGCAACTGACTGGGAACCCAGTCTGGGGTGGGGGAAAGGGCACTGGGCTAAGGGTTCAAAGTCCGGGGCTCCAGGCCTTGTCCTATCCCGGACTCCCGGACTCACTGCTGGGGCCGTGCAGCAGTCCCCACTCAAGAGTAAAGGTCTCGAGTGACTTCCGGGTTCCCCGGCCCAGCAGTGAACTTGGCCAGGGAGCTGGGGGGGCGGGGGCTGGGGTGTTGCTTCCTTCCCCCCACGAGCTTGCCATGCGGGCAGAGGCTGTGCCAGTCACAGGAGGTGGGGGCACAGGATGGCCAGGCATCGGGCGCTCTCTCCCCTCTGCCCCCAGCAGGGCTGTGGGGACCCGCTGGGGCCCTCGGGTCCTGTGCTTGGGCAGCAAGCCGGCACCTGCGTGAGGGTGTCTGGGCGTCCCGCCCGGGGAACTGGGCCCAGGCCCTCTTGTTCAGCCAGAAATTCCAGCCTTTTAAGGATCAAGGGCCGGAGAGAGACCTTTTCCAGGCCGCCAGGGAGCTGTTTTTCCAGCTTGGTGGTATCACCAGGCCTTGAGGGCGACTTTCCTGATCTTTGATTGGGCTTTCTGGAAAGGCATTCGTCCGTCGGCACCTGGTAGGAGGATCCGGCTGGCTTGGTCGGTCACGTAGAGGCTCCAACCCCCTCCTCCAGGCCCTCGGGAAGGAATGACTTTTCAAATCAACTTTATTGAGGTCTGGTTTACATACAGTAAAATGCACCCGTTTTAGATGTACTGTTTGAGGAATCCTAAACGTAGGTGCTGTGTATCCAGCACAGTAATCAAGGCACAGAACATTTCTATCGGCCTAAAAGGTTCCCATTGTCTTCTTCCCAGTCACCCCCTACTTTGGCCCCAGGCACCCCCCGATCAGCTTCCTGCCCCCATAGAGAATATTTGCCCATACAGTGCGGACCCTTGTGTCTTTTCTCTCTGCACCATAATTTTGAGATTCAGCCATATCATTGTATCTATAGGTGGTTCTTTCCTTTTGCTTGCTGAGTAATATTCCGTTGTGGCTAAATCACAGGTTGTTTATCTGTGCCTTGTTTTGGGGCATTTGGGTTGTTTCCAGCCTGTAGCTATTGTGAATAAGGCTGCCATGAACACTTGTCGGTAAGTCTTTGTGCGGATGTCTGTTTTCCTTTCTCTGCAATGGTACCTAGAAGGGGGAGGGGGGATTGCTGGGTGGGAGGAGAAGCTTGTTGAACTCTTTAAGAACCTTTAAGAACCTCGGTCCCCCATCCCCCCAGCCCTGCTTCCTGGAGCGGCTGTACCGTGGGTAGGGAGGGATTTGGAAAGCTGCCCTTGCCCGTCTTGGCCTTTTCTCTTCCCCAGAGACTGAGCAGAGCGGGGCCGGTGGCTTGGTGCTCCAGGGGTTGGGGAGGGCCCCCTTGCCTTGCTAGAAGACCTTCCCCTGCCCCCTTCACGAGGCAGCTCACCGTCGAGATTCAAGAGGCAGTGCTCAGCAGAGAAGGGCAGAAAAATCTATTTATACCTGACTTTAAGCAGATGCATTGTTGGCTAAAATGCCGTCATTCTTTTCCTTTTGTTCGCTCACACTGTTCCGTGCGAGTGTTTTCAAACAGACCTCCGGCAGCACTGGTAGCCTCACCCCGAGCCCCCTGCCTGCCACCCTCCCCCAAGGTAAAACCATTTCTTTCCAAGGCCCTGGGGAGCTTGAGTGCTCCTGGCCTGGGCACCCCCTTCTCCCCAGTGCAGTAGATAGATGCGTGTGGCTCCGGAACTCGGCTGTTTTGCTGTCGGTGGCGGGCATCGGCTCTGATGCCTAGGTCACCTTGCTCCGCCCTGCCATCGGTCACCAGAGAGCTCTGGGCTCCCCTAGCGCCAAAGGACGCAGCTGCTCGGAGAGAAGGGGTGAAGCTTCCTTGCTAACTGCCAAGAGGTGTGAGAGCACAGAAGAGGGGCGCCTGGGTGGCTCAGTCGGTAAGCGTCTGCCTTCGGCTCAGGTCATGATCCCGGGGTCCTGGGACTGAGCCCTGCGTCGGGCTCCCTGCTCAGCCGGGTGCCTGCTTCTCCCTCTCCCACTCCCCCTGCTTGTGTTCCCTCTCTCGCTGTGTTTCTCTGTCAAATAAATAAATATAATCTTTATTTAAAAAAAAAAAAAGTACGGAAGAGAACCAAGGCTCTTCCACTGGAGCAGGAACTAAGGAAACCCAGGGGCCTGGGCTGCACATCTGCCAAGCTGGGCCTACCTGCCCCTCCTCCCCTGTCCCTGCCCTAAAGTTTTTAGGCCTGGGGCAACAATGGCTCCTTGGGGATAAATTAAGATCTTCTTCCTTGTATGACTCTTGGGCTCTCATCTCCCTCAGATCTCAGGCCACCTGGGAAACCATTCTCCCTTGTTTGGGAAAATACCACTGCCCATTCCAGGAGTAGTTCTCTTGGCTGAGAGGAACAAGCGGTCTCTGAGCTGAGTGCGGAGCCCGACACGGGGCTCGATCTCACAACCCTGAGATCATGACCTGAGCTGAAGTCAGACGCTTAACCGACTGAGCCACCCAGGCACCCCTAGAACACTTTTTTTGTGGGGGGCACCATCTACATTGGGCCCTACTGTGGGCTGAGCCTTCAAGGACAAAAAAAAAAATCTCAGAGGTAGTGTTCCTTGCCCAAAACGCATCAACAATTCCAGAAGGACAAATGACACTCAGGATTTAAGACAGTGGAGGACCAACATTAGACGAAGCAAAGGCAGACGTGTAAAGGCGCGAGACAGCAATGAGACAGGTGAATGTAAAGTCCCCTTGGGCTGGGAGGGGGGGGGGTTGCTGGAATTGACTCATTCGAGGAGGGGTTATTTGGACTGGGCCTTGAAGGGTGGAAAGGAGCTTTCCCTGTAAAGAGGGCAGAGGGAGAGTCAAGAGGAGGGAGTTCCGTGTGCAAAGGCGCAGAGGTGTGAGACTGGCCACGTCTGGAATTGCCTGGACGTGGCATGGTAGGGGTGGGGGGTCTGGCGGCCCGGCTGCAGAAGGCTCTGTGCTGTGCTTTGAGGGCGGGAATCTAATTTTCCTGGAAGGCTTACAGGCAGCGGCAAGCCACGGGGAGATCTGCGTTTTAGGAAGGTTGCTTCAGAGACGGTGAGAAGGAGGGCACGGGGAACAGCCAGGAGGAAGGCAGGATAATGTAAGTGAAAACCGAGTTGCCCCAAACTAAAGCTTGGAGAGAAGGGGCGGGTCTGAGGGACTCAGGGGTCCAGCTCCCACCAGGCAGATGGCCAGCGTTGGGGGGCTGGGGAGTTTCATGCAGGAGAAGCGACTTCTGGACTCCCACCTAGAGCCATGGGCTCTAAATTCGAAAGGCTCTTCCAGGAAATCCCCACGCTGACAGGTCCCTAGAAGATCAGGGTCGCCAAGCTGATTCCTTCCAAACAATGAAGTGTGAGGATTCTCCGAGGTGTCGGCTTTCCACTGGAGCCGGGGAAGCAACACACCTATTGTTGGAAAATGGGTTCTCCGGGGAGGGTGTCCAGGGGGGCCTGGGGCTCATTACCGCACAGAATGCACAGCTGTGGGTCGTCCAAACCCTCCACTTGGCTTTATTTATAATCCTAATTACAGCCTCCAGGAAGAACAATTGCTGATCGACCCACTTACAAATTAAAGTTAATAAAATGAAGAGCGGATCGAGCAAGCGCAGCCAAATGCAGAGAGGCCTGTAGCGATCAAGATCACGGGATGCCGGTCGCCCCGCCCCCTCGCGCACCCCCGCATCCTTTCGGGTGGGGGCGGGTGGGGGCGGGTGGAGGCGGGCTCCCGTCCACGTGGGGTCGCCTCCCATCGGGCCTGGCAGGCTTCAGGTGGCCCCAGTGGGTCTCCACCGGCCCCCTGCCTCAGGCCTTCCCTTCCACCACTGCCTGGCCTGGAGGCTGCGTCCGCTGTGGGCCAGGGCGTTTGGAAACCCAGGCTGCTAGACGCACCTCGAGGCCCCAAGAAGCTGAGACAGGAAACAGGGCCTCCCCTTCTGCCCTCCTTCCCCAATCTCGTTTGTCCCCTTTCCAGGCTCCCTTGGCCGTTGGCTGCCTTTCTCCTTTCCCCTGATCGCTCTCTCTACCCACCTCCTCACCCTGTGGCTGACCTTGGCCGTCAGCCCTGAATGTTCCGAGAGGGGCCCTGGATTCTGTGGGTGTCCCAAATGGTCGGGCAGGCACCGTTCGCTTGGCTCAGCAGCTCGGACAGCTTAAACACAGCCTCTGGCTTTTGCTGACCCCGTTCATTCCTTTTCTCTTTGTAAAGAGTGGAAACCGGAGAGGGAGAGCCGTCTCTCACAGGCCCAGCTGTCTGGGCCATGGGGCTCCTCTCTCTACCTCCCCTTGCCTCCTGCCGAACAGTTAGAGTCAATCTTCGTGCCTTCCTATCCACAGCACATGAATGGGTGGGTTCCGGGGACGCCCAGGGAAGCATGCTGGGACAGGGCCGCCTCTCTGCACGGTGTGGGGAAGGCCCACGGCTGGTGTCCTACCTCTGACCCTTTTTGCCAGCTTCCAGAACTCCAAGCATCGCATGCATACCAGCCCTGTGGGGAAGCTGGATGTCCCCCTCCACCCCCCACCCCTAGGGTGTTATCCAGTCCTTCTGGCATTTGGCCCTTACACCTCCTCCATGGGCACTGATGGGGTTCACACGGTGAGATGCCCCTGTCTCTGCACCTGCTGTAATTTGAGCCCAGGCTCTGCGAAGCCCAGATAGCCACTGCAGAGGCTCTTGGCCTCTGCCCTGGGGAAGCCAGGCTGGACAGCCCAGGGGAAGGGCCCAGAGTGGCCAGCAGAGGGGCAGAGAGGAAACTGGCGAGGGCGTCAAGGGCGGGTCATGCCCGTGAAGCCCGTGGTCCAGACCGTCACCGTCAGACTTCAATGACTCGCCTCTGTGGGTGGCCCGCCCACCCCTTTATATTGTGATCAGTCTGTTTCCTGGTCGGCCGGCCCACCACACTGCTGGCTCTGAGGGCGGGCTTATGTCCCATCGGCCACCGGATCCCCACTACCTGGTGCCCATTGGCTCTCTGACCAATTCTCGGTTGAACAAAGAAACACGTGAATGAAGGAGAGCTCCCTCCTTTATTCCTGGCTGAGGTTGACATCAGCCTATTTGCATAAGGCCCAAGGGAGAAGCTTTAGCCCATCAAGTCCCCTTGATCTGCTTCTTAAAACACACCTCCAGCCAATGCCTCCTTTTGGGGGACTGTGCATTTCTCGCCTGGTTAATTCCAACCAGAATTGGTTCACTGATTCCTGGCTTCCGTTTTTAACTCTCTCCCCCACCCGTCCCTCTTCCCCACTGCTCAGAGGTATAATGCCGCTCCTTTGTACAAATACGTTACTACCTCTCCATTCCTCACAAAATAAAGTGCAGTTCCTGGGGCGCCTGGGGGCTCAGTCGAAGGTGAAACGTCTGCCTTCGGCTCAAGTCATGATCCCAGGGTCCTGGGATCGAGCCCCATGTCAGGCTCCCTGCTCAGCGGGGAGTCCGTTTCTCCCTCTGCCCCTCCCCCCATGCTTGCTTGTGCTCTCTCTCTCTCTCTCAAATAAATAAAATCTTTAAAAAAAAAAAAAGTACAATTCCTTTAGATCCTCTATAATTTGGCCTAATCTGCTATTCAGCCCATTTCTTGCTCTGTGACCCTGTGAGCCACCCCCTCAGAGCTTTTCACTCTTCTTCTAGTAAGTCGTTCTTCCACAACCTGCTTTGTGCCATCTGTCCCCTTCTGCAAAAGCTGTGCGCCCCAGAAACCCCACCCTTTCTGATCTACGGACCTCGCAATAGTCCTTTAAGATCCAGCTGAAGTGTCACCTCGTCTGTGATTCCCCTGATGTCTTCAGTGAGTCATCCAACAGCCTTTTCTGATGTGTCTTTTCGTCCAGCAGAGGGGAAGACCAGAGCATGGCAGTCCTTTGCTCCATGTTTCTATTGCATGAGCACAAAAGCCACTCGAGGTCAGCGCCTGTGTCGTACCTCCCTGTATTCAAAGCTGGCAGAGAGCCTGGTGCATGGTAGAAGAGGCAGTCTGTGATAGGCTGTGTGACCTTGGGCTACTCACTCACCCTCTCTGTTTCTCAGTTTGCTCATTTGTAAAACTGCCCTAATAGCTCCCGCCTGAGGGAATCCCCAACAATGAGAATAATTTGAGTTACTACCGGTGAAGTTTGTGGCCGGTGCTTCTCACATATTAAGCCCTCAATGAAGGCTAGCTACTGTTATTAACTGGGATTATTTGGCCCTCTGCTCTGGGTTTGTTTTTTTTTTTTTAAAGATTCTATTTATTTGACAGAGAGACAGTAAACAGCGAGAGAGGGAACACAAGCAGAGGGAGTGGGAGAGGGAGAAGCAGGCTTCCCGCAGAGCAGAGAGCCCGATGTGGGGCTCGATCCCAGGACCCCGGAATTGTGACCTAAGCCGAAGGCAACCGCCTAATGGCTAAGCCACCCAAGCGCCTCTGCTCTGGGTTTTTTGAATGAATGAGTGAATGAGAGCCCACACAGCCTAGCAAGGCACTTCCCGGCCACCGAGAACATTCAGCATCAGTCCTTCTGTTGAGATCTTAAAGACAGGTCAAGGGACCAACTCTGGCGCCTCGATTGGCACCATCTTCTTTGTGAGGAGCAATTTACCACTTCTTCAAGTGGAGCAGAAAACGTTTGGTTAAGGAAAGGTGACCGGATGGGGCTCCTGGGTGGCTCAGTCGGTTGGATTTGGCTCGGGTCATGATCTCAGGGTGGCGAGTTCGAGTTCCGTGTTGGTCTCCATGCTCCGGGCGGAGTCGGCTGGAGATTCTCTCTCCGTCTCCCTCTGCCCCTCCCACTCATGCTTTCTCTTTCTTTCTCTAAAACATAAATTTTTTAGAGAGAGCACGAGCAGGGGGATCCCAGCATCATGGGGCTCGATCCCAGGCCCCCAGGATCATGACCTGAGCCAAAGGCAGGTGCTTAACTGACCGAGCCACCCAGGCATCCCCCAAAATAAATAAGTCTTTAAAAAAAGAAGGAAAGATGACTGGAATAAGCTTATCCTACTTGTAAGATGAAGAACAGGAAAGAACCTTTGCACCTGGGTGACAATGGTGGGAAGTCAGCAGGAAAGCAGCGCTGGGGTCGTGCATTAATCCACAGTCCGTTCACAAATCTCCCGGTTGCCTTTGAGAAGGGATGTGGGCCCACGCCTACTCAGCTGCTAGGTTGCCAGGAACCAGATGGGGAAACAAATTTCTGCATCCAGCAAATCTTAAAGACCATCAAATCCCAATCATTTCTTTGGAGAATGATCATGATTCTGACCTGGGTTCAAATTCTGATCCTGTTATTCACTATTTATGAGATGCTGAGACATCCCTGAGTCTCACTGACCTGTGACATGGAAATAATCCCTATCTCACATGGTCGTTGTGAGGTTGAAATGACATGAAATGGGATAATTTACACGAAGTAAGGCATGTGATCATAGGTGTGTGCAAACTTAGTGTCAGGATCAATCTTGAAACACACGCTGTACTTGGATCTGATAAAAATACTCACTTCTTGAGTAACAATAACATCAGGCAGCTACAGCATCTGTTTCTTATTCTTACATTCTAGTCTGAAAAAAAAAACAAAAAAACTTTTTTTGAATTGGATTGAGAATGTACCGTGGGCCAAACGTTTTGTTAGCCGCTAGAAAAACAGAATTAAAAAAAATAGAGTCCTTGTCCTCACGTCGCTCATAGTCTAGACAAGACAGATTTGTAGTCATAAGACAAGTTCAACAGGTAACGTGATGTATACACAGAGGGAAAGCACTACACTGAGATGGGACAAGATCGGAGACGAGGTCGTTAAGGGAGGCTTCTGGAGGAGGTAATGCGTGAACCAAGCCTTGGAGGAAGAGTAGAAATTATTCAGACAACAGAGGGGGAAGGGAAATTCATTCCAGGAGGAGGAAACAGTAGATGCAAAGATCCTGAGGCACAAAGAAGTAGTCCCATTCTAGGAAGAGGAAATTGCCAGACAAGGATGGAGGGGGCGTGCCTTCTTGTGGAGGCAAATGAAGAAATGGGAAAAGCGAGGTGACCTCGTGTCACAAAGAGCCACCGACACCAGGTTAAGGACTCCCGAGTCTATCCTGAAAGTAATGGAAAGCCATCGAAGATGGCAAAGCAGAGGAATGAACTGGTGATGTTAGTGTCCCATTCTGCTCACTCTGGAGGCTGGAGGACAGGAGACCCAGGGGTGGGGGTGGGGGGGCGACTATTCTAGAAATTCAGACACTGTCACCTGGAGCTCCACCAACACCATGCAGCAGCTGACGTCACCATCTGGTGCTGCAATCTAGAAATTAACAAATGTAGCCTATCCGGTAGTGGATCCTCATTTTAAAAATGGCACCTGCTTGCTTCCAATATATCAGGCTGGGGGGGACTTATCAGTGGTGCCCCAGCAAGGAAGGAAGGGCATGGAGATAAACTTCACAATGTGGGGAAGCAGGTCCGAGAGGATATACCCCTAAAGTGTTTATAGAGATTATTTCTGGGTAGCAGAATTATGGGTGATTTTGTATTCTTTTTTCCTACAACAAACATGAGTTACTATTTATTGATTTATTTATCTAAGGAATTAAACAGGGGCACCTGGGTGGCTCAGTCGGCGAAGTGTCTGCCTTCGCCTCAGGTCCTGATCCCGGGGTCCTGGGATGGAGCCCCATTTGGGGCTCCCTGCTCAACGGAGAGCCTGCTTCTCCCTCTCCCTCTGCCGCTCCCCCTGCTCATGCTTGTGCTCTCTCACTCTCTCTCTCTAGCGTGCTCTCTCTTAAGTAAGTAAGTAAAATCTTAAAAAAAAAAAAGACATTTAACCCAAGAATACTGGCTCAAAGGGAATTGGAAGACCCAGGACACTCATTAGGACTGGAAGATGGCTAATTTGGAGATCCCAATCGGGTTTGGAGCCAGTGATGGTGAGAAGATCTAGGGGGAGACCAAAAATCTGCCCACAGGAGGCTTGGACAGGAGGGTATGTGCCTCCCTATTAGGGGGTCCTGGGTGAGCAGAGTGGAGAAGGCAGAGGGCGGTGCTGTCAGAGTCCTGACGGGCCAGCCAGCCCAGCCTTTGGGGGAGGGATGGGGAGCCAGTGCTGTCAGTAGGTGGCCGAGAGACAGGGGGAAAGATTGTGTCACTGGGTTGTGGGGAAGGAGAATAGTGGCCCATTGTTGAAGACCCGATAAACAAACTGAGAGCATTCGTCCTGGGGGCGTGGGCCTGAGAGAAGGTCCAAGACAACTTAATTACCCATTGAGGGTCCACACCTGGGATGAGTCCCCGGAGAACAGTATTTGGCGTCATTCCCGTCATTCCCGGGGCCACCATCCCCTCCCCCGCTTCCTCTCTGGAGTCAGGGTTTTGCAGCATGGGGCACCTGCTGGAGGGGAGCGCTGTCCCCGCCGACAGCCCAGTCGCCTTCTGCAGGCTCTCCGACCAGGCACAGGTTAGGGTCAGGGGGCCCGGGGCCGCTCGGGGGCAGCCACCCTATCCTTAGGAGCAGCCTGATTTTTGCAGGAGTGGTTAATGAGGTTGGAAACCCGTGGCTGGCCTGGTGATCAGAGCCAGCTGTGGTCACATCCGAAACGGGAGTAAGAAGCTACTGGAAGAAGCCGAGGAGCTGAAAGGTCTTTCCCCTGGGGTTCTGGATTTCCATCAGACTCCCCTCAGCAGAAGGCGTGTCATATGGGGCGTTTCATTCAACCCCTCAGAGTGTTAGTTTGCAGGATGGTGGTGACGTACCCGTTCCCTGACCGCAGAGACGACTAAGAGTGGACCCTTAGGAAGAGCTCATTGTGGGCGCCAGGCTCTGTTCTAAGGGCTCTGCATATTCAGAGTATATTGTATTTTATTAATTAGCAACAACTCTACACGAGGTAGGTCTTACCATGATTACTACCCGCCTTAAAGACGAGACAGCGAAAGCATGTGGAAGTTAAGAGACTTGCCCAAAATGGCAGAATCAGGATTGAGGACCCCCCCCGCCCCCCCAACCCCCCAGGGAAGCCAGACTCACACTCCACACCTCAGACCCCTGCCTCCACCTTCTCCCTCGGCTGTGAAATCCTTCACAAACAGATGCTGGTATGTTTTTCTTGGTCATGACTGACCTCTCCAGAGTGCTGAGTTCGGTACCTCGGGCCTCACTCCCAGTGTGCGGTGGTCACCTGGGTTTCACCTCAGAAAGCGACAGTTGTGTCCGCTGAGTGTGGGTCCTTACAAACCCATGGAAGGCACCAGAAGGGAGACTCAGAGAACCAGGGACCTCCCACGGTCGTGGAGCTCCGAAGCCAAAGAGGCCCATCACATTGCAAACTTCCCAATACAGGGTTTCTGGAACCTCTTGGAGGAGAAGCCAGGCAATGTGGTAGCTCAGGGCTAGGCCTCTAGAACCTGGGGTCGAAGCCCATTTCTGTCACTCCCCAGCCATGTGACCTCGGGCAGGTGGCTTTACCTCTCTGGGCTTTGGCTTGCTTATCTGTAAAATGGAGGTCCGGTCCTACCTACCTCGGAAGGTGATGGTGAGGCACACGTGCGGTCCCCTCCGTGGCTATTAGTGACAGCTCCAGGCCTGGGCCACGAGAACAGGATTTGACTCAAGGTTTGCTTTGCTTAGAGGAGGCAGGATAAGGGCTACACCCAGAAACCAGAAGATTCACACGGTGGTGGGACGTCTGTCTGGGGAAGATTCTAGCAGGAAGCAAACGGTAACGTCAGGCTGCTAGGAGGGTAGAATGAGGTCCCAGCAGGCTCAAAGGCAGCTAAGTGGGGAAGGGTCTAGTTGGACTGGTAGTTATTTTTTGGGGACCCACAGCTAGGCAGCTGGGTACCCTCTTTCCAGGACCTGTGCTCAGTATTCAGGAGGCCCGACCAGGCAGTCAATATAAGGGTCTCGTGAGGATTCGGCAGCAAGAAGTAGAGGAATTTCCTTTCCAGGTGGCTGGGGGTTAGGGAAGAGATCACGAAGCCTGTAGGAGGAAGCCACCAGAGCCGGGGTTCAGTTGACTTTGGAGAGGCCAAGTCCAGATGTTAGGTAGATACAGGGGGGCCAACGGGTCAAACCAAGGGGAGTAGGTAATTAGCACATGCGAAAGTTTGGGATAGCGCTTGGTTCATAGGGCATGCGATGCAGGTGTTGGTGGCGACGTTATTTTGACAGTAAGGGTCTGCGGCTGAGAGGCAGGATTTCAGTTCCTTGGAGCAGAAGTAACCAGACGGGGGTTTGATGCCTTATTACTTCCCTCCATAAGTCTGGGGACCGATAGTGCCCCCTTTTTCATTTAGCCAAATGAGATCATTTAAACAATACACATTTCAATACACATTTGAATTAGAAATGAAAATTAACCTTGCAAAAGCCTCACTTGCATTGTCTTTCTGTCCGGGTACAGCTGACGGATGGCAACTTTGTCTGGGGCACGGCTGCCGGGCGGAGCAGAGTTGGGGACGCGCTCCTGCCTGGGGCTCCCCTTCCCGGGGCCTGAGCTGCCTTGTGGGGTCTGGTTGGGAGGGACACGAGAAAGGCTCCGTGGCCACGTTTACGAGGTGTCTATCCTGACCCTGAGCTTTCGTGCTCGCAGCTGGACCTCTGCGGTCCCATGTAGACCCTCCAGGCCACTGGCTTCCGGCCCTGCCCGACCCCCCTCCCTTCCATGGTCACCTGGGTACTCTTCCTCTTACGGCCCTCCGCTCGCCCTTTGGACGTGAACTTGTTTTCTCCCATTGGACTGTTGGCCCTTTTTAGGGGCCTTGGCTGGAACCTTGCCTTCTGCCCCTCCTGCCATCCTGGGACACCCTGTCCCATCCCCACCCCTGGACCTCAGCCTCAACCTTGTCCTGGATGGCTGAGGCTCTACACGGAATGTCAGAGCTAAGATCAGCCCTCAGAGCCCCTGCAGTGGGGACCCGGCACTTCTTACACCCATGTGCTCCAGGTGTCCCCGTGGCGGTAAGGCACAGAAGAAGAAGACTGAGTCTCAAGTTTGCTCACAACCTATAGAAATCAATAGGCCCCAGGGCAAGGAGCTAAGTGCGTAATTAACCCGCAACTATGTCAGTTTGTCTCTTGGATATCTGTAAGCTCTTTGAGGTGGGGACCTTCCCTGCTCATCTTCTATTTACTCTTTTATTTCCTACTCATCCCCAATTCCCGATGTCCGCCCCTCCCCGAAAACAAACTAGTAAGTGTATTTGTGGCCCCAATTTTGATTCCTTTACTCAATACTGATTGAGTTC
This sequence comes from Nasua narica, assembly GCA_028533885.1. Classification (NCBI taxonomy): domain Eukaryota; kingdom Metazoa; phylum Chordata; class Mammalia; order Carnivora; family Procyonidae; genus Nasua; species Nasua narica. The sequence continues at coordinate 22,198,174 of CM052804.1, read as the reverse complement.
ACTTGCCAAGAATGATACCAAGACGAAGCAGATAAGGACGTTGCCTTCGAGGAGCCTTCAGCCTCACCAGGAGGAGGACCCATGACCATGGAGCTGGAAATGAAATAGAAAATACAGAATATTTCCAAAACAAGCCTGAAGGCTGAGCTCAACTGGTTTTACCTCCAGGTGCTCGGGTGGTTTGGCCCACACGGGTGAGCCCAGCCTGGAAAAGCAATCTTCCCCCTGGGGCTCCAAGCATGTCCCACTCAGCCTTGAACACAGCTCTGGGGCAAGGGCAAGTCCGCCTTGCAACCACGCAAATGCCTCGTTCTGTGTCCAGAGAGGTTTTTTTTTTCCTGTCTGGGTCTGCCGGGGCTTTTCTCCCTGACGCCCTCCCACACTCATCCTAAACATGACAGGCCAGATCTCTCCTTAAAACAAACGTCTCCCATTGCAAGATAGCAGTGCCCTTTCTGTGTTTTCATTATTTATCGATGCTTGTTTTCGTACTGAGTCTGGGCTGGCCTTATACTGGCTTTGTTGAAGCCCAACATTGTTAACGTTGTTTAAGCAAAAGGACACAAGAAAGGGGAAAACAAATCACAGAAACACTAAACTCTCGACCAAAAAAAAAAGAAGAAGAAGAATTTTCAGGGCACCTGGGTGGCTCAGTCGGTTGAGCATCTGCCTTCAGCTCAGGTCTTGGGTCTTGGGATCAAGTCCCGCATCGGGCTCCCTGCTCAGCGAAAAGTTGGCTTCTCTCTCTCCCTCTGCCACTCCCCCTGCTTACGCTCTCTCTCACTCACTCTCTCTCTCAAATAAATTCTTTAAAGAAAAAAAGAATATTCAATCAGCTGATTTAGAACCGGTTTCCCAAGAGGAGAGTCTAAAAGCAAGTGGGACGGGAGGACACTTCAGGCCGAGGATACAGAGCAGGGATTTCCTTACCTTGCTTTGCACTGCTCACTGACAGTAATGGGGGGTCAGACTTCCTATGGGGGCCAGGGGGCACGTCCCCAAGGGGTTCTGGAATCTAGTCCCAGTGGGCTGCCTTCTGGTCTCCTTCTAGTCTCCCAAGGTAAGGTTCTCCAAACTTCCATGAGCTTTTGGTGGTACAGTGATCACTTTCTTCCCGATCTGTAGCCATGTGGAGTGAGGGCAGCCCAAAGGTTGTAGGGAAGCATTCTGAATCCGAAGTCAGGAGACCTGGGTCCTCGTCTTGGCTGCGCCCCTGAGCAGGGCAGATGCCCTGACTTATCTGACTCAGAGAGTCTGTAATGTTCAACGAGTCTAGAACATCCTCTTCTTCGGTTTTAGTTATGTAATTCTAAATTGAATGCGTGTTCGCTATAAGAAAGCAAAGATAATACAGAAATATATCAAGACAGGTCCCTCACCGCCCCCCCCCCCACCATCAGCTCCAGAAATAACCACTGTTTGTTAGGAGGGCACCCTTTTGGAAATGCTCTCTGCCCACACAAAGATATCACTGGGTGCGTTCAGCCCCTGCCTCGAGTCCAAGGTTCCCAAGGCTTGCCTCATGGCTGTGAAGTTCCCCATCTTCCAAAACAAGAATCTGCCTTCTCAACACGTTTTATTATTTGGACACTAAGAAAGTTTTTGCTTCTTCTTCTTTTTTTTAATCTGTATGCACTTTTTTCTAGAAAATTCCAGAGATAAAGAAGAGGTGTGGAGCTGGCTTGTCCATGGCCCCAAAATCAATGACTCATAGCCATTCCGAACTCCTCATTCAGCGATGTTACATCGGTAGCTTGCAGTTGGCTGCCTCTGGCAAATGCTACAAGTCAGGACCCCACCCCCACCCGGATCGAGTTTGCTGGCACATCCTGGGGGGCCGGGTGTGGAACGGGCTTTGACAACTTTTTTTTTAAGATTTTTTATGTATTCATTTGTCAGAGAGAGAGAGAGAGAGCACAAGCAGGCAGAAGCAGAGGGAGAAGAAGACTCCCTGCTGAGCAGGGAGCCCGATACGGGGCTCGATCCCAGGACCCTGAGATCACGACCTGAGCTGAAGGCAGAGGCCTCAACCCACTGAGCCACCCAGGCACCCCAGGCTTTGACAACTTAAGGTAGGGGTAAGGGTGGGCCAAATGGTGCTACGTAGTTTGATGGGCTCTGTGGAGTCAAGCAAACTCCATCTGGAGGCTACATCTCTGCTGGCAAAGGATGACAGAACCCTGGGCGAGATCATGGAAATAGATGTTGGCAGAGAGTGGGGACTTACGCCTCTTCTGTGTAGCCTGCGGTCCTGAAGCAAACACTCGATAACGTTCCATCCTGTAGACCTCCACAGTCGGTTGCTAGAATTATGGCCCCCGTGGCCCCCCATGGCTCCTTGTGTCGGCGCCCCTTTGTGTTGGGACGTTGCTGCTCCCCTCGCTGAGCAGTCCAGTCTACTTTGCCATCTCCTTGAACCTGGACTGGCCTCGTGACCTTTCTGGCCAACAGAACACGGCAGAAATAACATGCACAATCTGGAGCTCAGGTCTAAAGCGGCCTTCCAGCTTCTTCCATCTCCCTCTCATAACTTTGAGGCCGCCATGCCCTGATGAAGTTCCCTGAGCTCGCTGGGGGATGACAGACCACTGGGAGAACTGGCAACCTGCACCAACCACCAGACCTGCGAAAGAGGCCGTGTTGGGACCCCCGGCCCACCCCTGTCAGATGACCTTCGCCACATGGACTCTTGTGGGGTTGGCTAACAGAACCGGCCACATCGCCAACCCCCAGCGCTGTGGCCGGTTGCTTCGTTGATTTGTTCGTTTGTTTGTTATGTGGCCATAGCTAACTGAAACAACTTCAAAAATCTAGAGACATCCGTGGGCCTGAAAAGATGGTGTCGCCCAAAATCGCTACCCCCCAGCTATAAATGAATCCACGCCAGAGTTGATAAATGATCGGGATTTATTTAAGCCGTTACTCCCACCCTCCCCGGAGCTCATGCACCTTCAAAGGAATAACCTTTTAACAGCGGAACTGCAGGCCCTTATCAAGGGCATATTTATGGCCTGGGAGCCTCCTGCCTGCTCTTTAGAAGCCGCATCCTTTGACAGCTTCCAGCTCACTTTGCAAAGGTCTACCCACCCAGGGGATGGGGCAAATCTAATTCAGAGGAGACAGCTGGTTGATAAAGCAGAGGAAACTGTGAGGAGATGCTGAAGCACATCTAACCTTTGTAGCCAAACAAAACAATTTCAAATCCCAAAAAAGTGCTGGAGGAAAAAATAAACAAGGATTCTAAAGATGACAGAATGTGGGGGGAAACATATAGGTCATGCCCTATATATGTCAGTGGCATAAAAACAGTAAAAAACCAGGTAGATTAAACTACTAGAGTTTGACATTGTTCTGAATGCTTTCCCTCCCTAGATTGTAAGCCTCTGGAAGCAGGGATCATGAACTGTTCATCTTTATGACTCATAGCCTAGCATGGGGCTTTGCACAGAGGAGACACTCGGCGAATTTATACAGTGAAGTAAGTATAAATTCGAGCCCAAAGAACAGGGTGGGGAACATAGAAGCCAAGAGGTCCCACGGTTTTGAGATTTTGAAAGGTTTGAAATATCTGCGGAGGACCCTGGAGAGCAGAGGTCTGGGCCCATGGAAATGTCTGCAGGCCGGGCCCTGCAGGCACTTGGCTCCCTGGCCCAGCCCTGGCCCCATCCCCGGCAGGAGTCCGAGCCCTCCCCTGGAACGCTGGGAACCCAAGGTGAGGCTGCAAATCCTCGGACCGTGGTGCCCCCTTGAGCCCCCTTACTCGCCAAGCTTGTTCAGAGAGAGGTGACCCGGGCAGGGTGGAGCCTGCCTGTGCCAAGAGCTGGAGCCCGGAGTCAACCCCTCGGCGGTCCAGAGGCCAAGCCTGGAGAGCAGAAGGAACCCTGGAAGGCGCAGAGCCTCAGGCATCCTCCCCCAGAAGCTTGTCAAGTTGTCATTCTCCCTGAGGGGCCTCGCCTTGACCCAACTCCTCCCTCTCGCCCGCACCCTTGGGGCACAGGCCCCTGGGAGCTCTGGGGGCTCCCCGGAACCTCTCTGGGTGAATGTGGGGGCCCTGGGGAGTGTCTCTTGCTCTCTCTACTACTCTAGCTCTGCTCTGTGTGTCTGGGGACAGGGCCAGAAAGAGGGGCCCTCGAGAAATGTCCCTTCCAAATCCCCTGCCACTTCCTTTCCAGCCAAGAGCGTGCTCTCTGGCCCCCAGAGACTTTGTTCCTGGTCTGCAGAAGGAAGGGAAGCAAGGGAGAGGGGATGGCAAAGGGAAGGGAGTGGGGAGGGAATCCCTGACAGCCCTCCCAGCTTCCCCCATCCCCTACAGCATAAAGTTCGAGTCCTTTTATGGTGTGCAGAGTTCTCACCAGGAGGGCTGCCGCACAACTGGGTCTTATCTCTGCCTCCCCTCTCAGACCTGACACCGCGGGGCGGGGGTCGACACCACGCTCTTCCTGCAGGGCCTGAGTCTGAAATGTCCTTTTTTCCTTCCCACCCTTCGAGGCCTCCTGCTCTGCCATGCCTCCCTCCTCTGTTGCATTGGCCCCTTCTGTCTAGTGATAAAGCAGGGTCCCTCCCTCCCTCCCTTCCTCCTTCCTTCCCTCAACGAGTGCTCAGTGAGCACCTGTGTGAGCCGGGCTCTGTGCCTGGCTCCGAGGGTACCCTGAAAGAGACAGCGTTCCTACCCCTAGGGACCCTACAGGGCCCCCCCTCCCAGACAGGTGTGGAGTCACGGGGATAAAGAGCTCCAAGTGGGCATTGGGACAGCCTCCCGTGAGGAAGTGACATTAACAGCTGAAAGCTGAATAGATGTGGGGGGGGGGCAGTGGAGAGGCCCCAAAGTGGAAGGGAATCTGGTATATACTTGAGGAAGTAAAAGAAGGTGGGGAGAAGGTTCTGGGCTGTGGGCCTGGTAGACCACACTGAGAATTCTGGCCCTCATCCCGGGAGAAACAGGAGGCACTGAGGGGTTTCGCCTGGCGGGGGTGGAGGGGTGGGAACAAGTCAGTGATGGGGGCAGGGGTGGAGGCAGGAAAGCCCGCCGGAGGCTGCTAGAAAAGTTGAGGAAACAGGTGCTTGTGTCGTGGACAGTGGTGGGTGGACAAGATCAACAGGTCGGGGGTCAGACTGAGGGTCAGGTTGGCAATAGGGACAAGGTGACAAGGGGGGTGTCCCAGACGGCTCCCTGGGTTCTACATCAGGAGGGGTCTGTGCTCTTGCTAGCCTGGGGCTTTACTAACTTTTTCAGCCTCTGCACCCAGCATGGCGTCTCATGAAGACCTTGTGGAAGGGAAATCCAGACACCAGGGAATGAATGGGCAAAATCTCTCTAATCCGGAGTATGTCAGGTATTAAATTCAAGCCATTTTAGCCTGGTAACAAACTGGTACTTCCAAATGCACAAAAGTCAGATTCCTTCCCTAGCGATAAATTAATGCTTTTGGAATGTAGACAGATAGATGGGGCATGAGCAGCCTGTTCTCATTTTTGCAAGATAATAATTTGAACTAAAGGAAGCTTCTGGAAAAGAACACTACATCAGCAAAGAAGGAAGCCCTAAATATAAAGATATTTTGACAATATAAACTGGATATACTATGTTACATGATAAATGTTAAAATATATTCAATATATTATTTTTTCTTTGTTTAAATTCTTTTACAGACAATATTATTTTTTAATTGCAATTGTACCCGCTTCCTGCGAGAAATCCCAGCAATATATAAAGAACGGTGTCAAAGTGAAGTGCCATTTCCCCAACCCCCAAAACTCTCACTGAACGTCACCATTTTTTCCTATGCACTAAAACATGTTTCCACTTTTCATAAATACGAGATCGTTTAATACTTTTCTGTGGCCTGATTTTCTCCCCATGTCATAGTCATATGGAAGCCTGACTTGGGGTCATGGTCAAGCCACAGGTTTTGGAGCCAGATCACCGGGGTTCAAATCCCAGCTTTGCCAGTCAACAGCGTGATCTTCGATGAGTGAGTCACCCCACTGTGTCCCTTCATCTGTGAAACAGTACAAATTACGGTATCTTCCTCATTAGGCTTCTGGAAGGATTAGGTAGACAAAAAGCATGGAGAACAGTGCCTGGTACATACATTATCTTCCCACATCGGGATAGATCTATCTCATCAACAGCTTCCAAGTATAAGATGGATTGAAATTATTCAACTATCCTTTGGGGATGGATCGCATCTCCTTCGTAATTCTAAACTGCAATTATCTGTAAAGTATCTTTAAAGATGTGTCTTTCCTGATGAATCACGGGTCTGTACCTCTGAAACCAATACTATATTACATGTTAATTAATTTGAATTTAAATTTAAAAATGTTGTGGGGCGCCTGGGTGGCTCAGTGGGTTAAAGCCTCTGCCTTTGGCTCAGGTCATGATCCCAGGGTCCTGGGATGGAGCCCCGCATTGGCGGCATCGGGCTCTCTGCTCGGCAGGGAGCCTGCTTCCCCCTCCCTCTCTGCCTGCCTCTCTGCCTACTTGTGATCTCTCTCTCTCTGTCAAATAAATAAATAAATAAAATCCTTTAAAAAGAAAAAGTTTAGCATTTGCTGTAGCTGTAGGTTTCTGATGGAGACTTTATCAAGTTGAGGATGTTTTCTTTTTTTTTTTTAAGTTTATTTACTTAAGTAACCTCTACACCCAATGTGGGGCTCAAACTCATGACCCTGAAATTAAGAGTTGCATGTTCCACCCACTGAGCCAGCCAGGCGCCCCAAAGATGTTTTCTTTCCTTTTTCACTTATAAGAAGGTTTTTTGTTTTGTTTTGTTTTGTTTTTCCAATCATGAAAGGGTATTATATTTTATTAAATGTGTGTAGAGGTTTTTTTATTTTTTGCTTTTTGGGTTTATTGTTTTGTTGTGTTTTTTTTTTTTTTTGGTATCAATTAAAATGATCAGAAGTCTCCTCTCTGATATAATAAAGTAGTGAATTTCATTAACAAATATCTTAATGTTGAGCCATCCTTGCATTACTTTAATACACTGATTCAATTTGCTAATATTTCATTTAGGATTCTAAAATTCTGTGTTTATAAGCAAATTTAGCTTTTGCTTTCCTTCTTGGTTGTTCTATGCTTGACTGCTTTGGTATCAGGATTATGCCGGCTTCATGGAATGAGATCATAAGATCGTACCATATTTGACTTTTTTTTTTTAAAGTAGGATATATTCCCAACATGGGTCTTAAAGTCAGGACCCTGAGATCCAGAATCACATGCTCCACCAACTAAGCCAGCCAGGCACCCCACTGTGGGTAGATTTTAAACTGTTTTTTTCCATGATGGGTGATCTCCTTGGATTTGATACTATTTCTTGAGTCAATTGAGATAATTTATAATTTCCCTGAGAATTGTAATTTTCATCCAGATTTAATCCTGTTGCACATAGGATTCTCTACATTCTTTAATAACTTTTGTTTCTATAATCGTGTTCTCTTCTCATTTCTAAAAAATCATCAGTTTGAGCCCTTTTCCCTTTATCAGACTTATACAAATTTTATTTATTTAATCAATCATCAGCTTTTGATTTGAGACACCTGATATTTGTTATTTCATCTATTTTGTCTTTATTAATTCTTACTTTCTTCTTGAATTAGGTTTATTTAATAAGGTTTATTTACTAAGGTTTATTTAATAAGGTTTCCTTAAAAGATGTTAAATTAATATTTTAGATGCTATTTGAGATGAGAGTATGTTCAGCTGTAAGTCATGGAGCATTTCATGTGACTTGAAAAGTAGACAAGGGCTAAGTAGTCACTATCTTTGGTTAGAGCCTTTATCTCTGTGATTATCTTATACCCTCTTCATGGTGCTAAAAAGGCAGCTGGAGCTCCTGCCATCAGATTCATGTTAAGGGAGAAAAAAGGGTGGATGTTTCCCAGCGGTGATTTTTAAAAATGACCCCAAATTCACTGACATTCCTCCCTTTAGAGGTGTGTGGGGGGTCTCATGATTTCCTCTTGACTCTAGACAGGCTTATGATTACTTTGACCAAAGAATATGGTGGAAGTGGTGCTTTGTGACTTCCAAGGTTTCGTCAAAAAAAAGGCCATGCACCTTTCATGTCCCTCTCTTAGAATGTTCGGTTTTCAGAAACCCCCTCTTGGGATGCCTCCTCTCAGAAACAGCTGCCATGCTGTGAGAAGCCCAAGCCACAGGGAGAGATCAGAGACCCTGTGTAGATGCTCCAATGGACAGTGTCAACTGAGCCCAGCCTTTGGGTCATCCCAGCCCAGGTGCTAGACCGATTAAGTGAAAAAGCCTCCAGATTCACGCTGTTCAATTCAGAAGCCTCTTTCCACCTGTGGTTATTTCAACTTACATTTAATTAAAATTAAATGAAAACATTAGTTCCTCAGTCTCCCTGGCCACTTTTCAAGGGCTCAATAGCCACATGTGACTCATGGCTATCATATTGGACAACAGAGATGTAGCAACTTCCTATCACTGGAGAAAGTTCTATTAGACAAATCTGCTCCAGATGATTCTTGAGTGTTTGAGTCCCTCTGGCTAAAGCTCCAGATGTTGTGGGGCATAGAAAAGCCATCTGTTTCCTGTACCCTGTCTGAATTCCTGACCTATAGGATCCCAGAACATAATAAAATGGGTGTTGGATGCTACTAAGTTTTGGATAGTTTGTTATGTAGCAATAGCAACCTGAATAAGTTCTTTTGGGAAGAAGAGCAAAGCTTTCTCACAAACCATCCCAGCTGACCTCTGTTTACGTCACATTGGCAGAGCAGTGTCACAATCTCACCCCGCTTCAATGAGGGCTGGGAAAACATGTAGTTTGGCTTTTACAGCTTCATGTGTGTGTGTGTGTGTGTGCATGCGCACACGCGTACATGCGTGTCTCGTCTCTCTCACATACCATATATATTGCTAGACCATGTATCTATTTTATAAACTAGAATTTTGTGTATGTAATTCTATTTAAGTAGAGCTGCGTAACAGGTGCAATCTGTGCTTTATGTAACATTCCAGTAGAGCACTTTCAATTTTTCCTAACATAGTGCACAACAGGTGAAATCTAGAATTCATAGAGCTAAAGCATCCCGATAATATTAATCAATGTTAATCAACTAATGTTCTTGGTATGTAGACTGTTGCAAACACTGTATCGCTCCCAGAATATGCAACTATAATCTCTTCATCCTTGGCTAGTGGAAAAGAAATTCAAAGATTTGGTTTGGATTTTTGTTCACCAAGATAATAGGGAGTAAAAAAAAAAAAAGATAATAAGGAGTAAGCAAGTTATAAGGACATATCCTCCTATCGGACCAATTCCTTCAGTGGAAATGCTTGTTCCAAAGATAAGTGGGTTTGTTCATTGTTATCTAGTTATCTTTCAATTCCAAATGTCTGTGTACCCATCTCTTAGAGAGTATGTGGCCCTCCTCCACTAACCCATGAGAAGCCACAGGAAACCACACTGAGGTTTCTTCAGTCATAAATGTGTGACTTCCTTTGAAAATGTTTAGGAAAAAATTGGTTTAGTTGGTTTTTGATAACTCAGTGATTAGTTTATAGTTGCTCCTTACCAACAATTTTAAAATTAGTATAGTTCAGGTTACATGACTGTCCACAAGAAATCAGTGACAGAAGATAACGACAAAAACGACAAAAATAACGACAAAAAAGTTGTATGTCGTCTAACTCTCAAGCAAAGCTACAGGGCTGGTTCTCCAGAGGTGAAACAACCCTTAGGAAGTACACATCAGGTGATGGTGACTCTCCTATAATCCTCAGTTTACAAAGAAACAGAACGAGAATTCGAAGGTTTAGGTTTAGGATACGTCTGCCAGAAATCCAGGTGTGTGTGTGTGTTTATATGTGTGTGAATGAGATAATAATCCAGAGCACTTTCGAGAACCATGTTGCACAATGATATTGAAACACATTCGTCTACCAATCATTAGCTTCAGTGCGAGGCACTGCTCTAGGAATTGTGTGGAATGCAAGGCAGGGAAAGGCAAAGGCTTTTTATACGGGCAAGTGACTATTACTTGCCCACAGAAAGGAATTCCTTTTGTTGTGACACCACCCAGAGCCTCATATCAAATCCTTTTTTCCTCCATAAGTCAAAATAATCATTTGGCAATCCAGTCCCCTGTGCAGTTTTAAAGTAAATGTGAAATAGCAATAAGCCATACAAGGGGGCCTTTAAAGTGTAAAACTTGGATAAAGGGAGTTTTATTCCTTGTGATTTGGAAGGATATGAATCTAGTTTCCCTTTTATTTGCAACCTATGTCTTTAAAACAACTATATTGTTTACCTTGGGGGCATTGAGTTTTAAATGTGGATTTTTTTCATTGAAAGAGATGTTAGAGATTATGTAATCCAACCCCTTTTTATAGGTGAGAAAAACTGAAAGTTGATAGAAATGGATAAAATTCAAATCTCCCAATACCTGCCCTTCAGATGCCATGGGGCCTCAATGTGTGTGGTGTGTGTGTGTGTTTATATTTGTTTTGAAACGTTTTCATACCCTTGGACTAAACTGCAATAACTCATACATTTTTGACATCTAAATTTTTGATTTAAAAATTCGATTTACCACTATCACTAATTAATCAGAACCTCTCAGATAACTGCTCTAGAATTGTAAGCCTGGGATTATAGATTGGGGACATGCAGAAAAGAGAATTTGTGCTTTCCCTTTGAGAATTCTTGAAAAGTATAGATAAGGTTGACAAAATTACAATTCATCTATCTTTGGTTAGACATTTTAATCTCAGCCAAGCCTAATATGCTCCTCTAATTATAGTGATATACTTTCCAAATTACAAATCAAGACACATGGCCCGACACACAGTCCTGCAATTCTGGGTGTTTGGTACAGTAATATTATTTGCCTAATGGTAAGAGAAATTATGCCTTGAGGCACACGAAAGATGAAGTGTTTCTCCTGATAGGCCATTCCCAAAATATCCTATCTTCCTTCTTGTAATTTCTGTGCTCAACTAATTATAAAATTAAAAATAACCCATTTTTTATAACAAATGGAATGGATATTCATTATAGAAAACAAAAAAATACAACTGAGCAAAAAGTAGAAAACACTGAAAGAATATATCTTGATGCAGAGAAACATTTAACTTAAAATGTTTCCAAAAAAATAATAAAACACATCCCCACTTTCGCAATCAAATCCCACTTTTCCTTGTTACAAAAAATCCAGAGACTAAAATCGGAATTTAAAGAGTCATCGAGTAAAACTTGGATGTTCTTAAAACATGCCGCCTGAGTTTTAGGAATCCGTGCAATAAACCTGAAATCGGCCACCTGCCTACTCCCACCCTCAACCCATCCCACACACCAATCTCCCCCCCCCACACACACACACACATCGGGAACTTTAGAAATATCCTCTATCGATTGGGTTCCTTCTAAATGGAAACGCGGGTGGAGGCACGAGGGCCTGAGAGGGTAGAGAAAAAGGCTACGATCGGATTTTGCATCCATAAGGCGCAAAGCCTCTAGGCCTAACACCTACAGCGGGTGTGTGTGCAAGCACAGCTGGTCTACACAGCCGGCTCCGCGGACACCCCACTCCGCGGGGAGTTGCGCTTTAACTTCCTTACAGCAGGTTGAGAGTGCAGGCCCCACAGTTTTAAGAGGAAGGCGGAGCTCCAACTGGTGTTTTTCCAGGAAGCACTTCTGGAGGGCAGAGCAAAGGGAAGAGAAGGCCAGCGCTGGGCGTTTCATTCATCGCTCCTCTCTCCCCCCTTCCACCCTTCCCTCCGCTTAGACTTTCTCTCCCCTTTCCCCTTGCGAGTTTGACGTCGGTCTCCTGGATACCAGACAGCCAATCGCCCAGTCGCTAAGGGAGAAGCGCGGCCAATCAGGCGTCGTTGCTACCTGTGAGTAATATTTTTAGCCGAGAGGGACGCCCGGTTCCACTCCCAATGTAACTTCGTGTATTTCTCTGCTGCAGGTTGTGAAAAGGGGCACTTACCGGCCTCCCTCGAGTCCCTCTCTTTCCCCGCTCCCTATTTTTCCGCTCATATTTCAACCGAAGAGTATCTTAAACGCACCTTACAGGAAGGCACCGGGTGTATTATGTGTCTTGATGTTAAAGTACACTTGAAATACACGCATGCATATATATACCTAGGTACGTACGCAATCTGGCACCGAGGCCTAGGTTGTGACATTGGGAATGAAATGTGATTCTTCTTACAGTCTTAGGCCACCCCCACGTCCAAGTTGCCGCCGGGTCGCACGGGGAGGTCTGATGTGGGATGTAGAGGCAGTTAAACTGTCACCTAGGCGGGAGGTGTGGCCAGGTGGTCTCCCTTCCCCACCCCCAGCCCGGCACGGCAGCTTTGGGTTCTGCTGTTGCCACTCTCTGGGTGGCAGTTGGCCTAGGCCCCTGAGGTGATTACTATTCAATTAATCGGGTGCACGAGTGCCTGTCACAGTTCGCCCTTTCTCTAGGCTCTCCCGGGTGCACTGGAGGCTGATTTGATAGCTCGTCCACGAGTGGGATTTTCCTGGGCCACAGTCCCACTCGGTTGGGCATTTTTTGTAAACTGTCCCCTCCCTCTCGAGGCCTCGGGCTCTCCTCCCCGTTCTTCCCCGCCGCTCCGCCACCTGCCTCGCTCCCCTCCCCCCTTCTCTCCCGGGCTCTCGGCTTAGACCAAGCGTCAGCCGCCCCACCCACCACCGTCACCCTCACTGGCACTTCTCTCCTCCAGTCCCTTTCCTAGTTTTCCCTTGATCCCGCCCACAGTGCCTCCAGAACGTCGGTTCATTGGCCGTCGTGGAGCCCGAGGGGTGTGGCCTTGAGTACTGGGCCCTCCGCCGCCCGTCAGGACATGGGCAGGCGGGACCTGACCAATGGCGTCGAGGGGCAGGGCAGGGGCGGAGCCGCCGCCGAGGGTCTGGGGTGAGGGGCGGGAGGGCGGGGAATGGTTACGCGGCCCCGAGCTGTGTGACGCGAGGCGGGCGCGCGCGCACCCCTACGGGAGGGGATGGGGCCGGGGAGGAGACTATAAAACGAGAGGCGGGGCGCGCGCCGCGGCAGAAGGAACGAAGCTCTGGCCCGGCGCGGAGTGGCCTTACTACGGGGATGCTGGGCCGGGCACCGGGCTGTGTGGAGAAGTGAGCGCGCTCGCCTGACCTGTCCCCGCCACCCCGAGCCACAGGGGGTGAGTTCCCGAGGCCCGCGCCGAGGCCCCCGTCCTCCGCCCGGCGGCGCCGTCTTGCATTCAGCCTGCTGGCCGCTGTCGACCCTCCCGAGCCCCCGCCCTGCCGCCCCTTCTTCTTGGCCCCGCGGCCGGCTCTGTGGTGGAAGCAGCCCGTAAGTATCGAGGGGCGGCGGGCGGGGTCCGGGGACCGAGGGGCTCTGGCGGCGTCGAGCCCCGGGCCCTCGGGGACGGCGGCGTCGCGGCCGGGGCGCGGAGAGGAGCGCCTCCGAGGGGAGCGGCTCCGAGGGCCCCCAGCGCGCCCGGGACCTGGAGGCGGGGCCGGCCGGCGCGTCGGGCTCGGCCGGGGCCGGGAGGGTAAACCGGGAAGGGCGGCCCGGGCAGAGCTGACCGGGAATCGGGGATTGGGGCGCCGGGGAGGAGCGGCGAGCTCGAGGGGGACCGCGGGGTCCGCGGCCGCCGGGACCGAAAAGGGTGCGGGGGAGCCGGTGCTCCCCGGGCTCTGGCCGGGTCCCAGGAGCCTCGGGCGGGGGGCGGGAGCGGGAGCGGCGGGTCGGGTTACGGCGGGGGGAGGGGAGAGGCTGACCCGGAGCGGCCGGCGCCCCGACCTGCCCGGTGCCCGGCCCCGAGTGGCTGCTTTGCCATTTCTCGTGGCCTTCCTCCTCCTCCTTTTTGGAGGAGACTTGTACTCCTCTCCCTCTCTTCCTCCTCCTCCTCTCCTCCTCCTCCTCTTGCTGCTGCTGCTCCAGCGCTTGGGCTCCGAGGGCTGTGAGCAGAAATCTAATGAGACCCAACTGGCTGTTTATGTAATTCTTCACACTCCTGTCTTAAGGCGTTGCTTTGAAACTACCTTATGCGGAGCCTGAATTTCGCTCGGCTGCACCGTCAAGCGATTTGGCTTAATCAGCTGCCTTTGCCGGCGCTCAGGCTTCGGGCTTGCAAAGTGTAGTTTGAGGGCAGCCAGGGATCCTTTTCCCTTTGTCACCACGAATATGGAAAATGGAACAGATGGATTAATACCAACTTGATTTTTTAAATGTCCTTTTAAATCAACCTCGGCGTACAAATAGATCCCTTTTGCAAATATCTTCTGTTTGCCCTTGATCTTTTCTTATCCCCACCCAGTGCTGATCCAGCAAACGTTTAAAGGTCGACCTTCTCGTACGAGCCTCTCCGGCTGTGGCTGTTCTCTTATCGTGAAGGAGGGAGGCGGTTTTGAAAATCAGAATAAAACTCAGAAACCCTGCCCTTTAAAGAGAATAATCAATAGATTATTTTTGTTTTGAAATTGTTTTTGTTCATTTGCTGCCAAAGAGATATTTTCTGATTTTGAAAAATACACACTGAAAAGAAAAAGCACAGGGAAGCTCGATTATTGCATTGTATGCCCTTAGTGTATTTAAGATGGGCAGCTATGTACGATAATTTGGTTCGTAATTACCCTTCATTAGGATGGCAATTAATTTAGCATTTAGTATTTTTAATTTTAGCATCACGTACTTTGGAAATTAAAATAATTTTCCTAACTTCTCCAATGTCTAAACGTTTAACGATACAGCAGATTGAAGCAGCATATATCCAGGATGAACTGAAATATAGAATTCACTTCCAAATTAGTGAATAGGAAGATGATCACTTTCTAAAACTGGTATATATGTGTGTGGAGGTGGGTGGATGGGTGTGCGGAGTAGAGTTTCCAATAAATATTCTTTTGAGAACTGAGGGAAGAAATACACTTCATATGCTGGATACATATATGTATACACATATATGTATATATATATTTAGAGCTGTATTCAGGAAAAAAGTAAATAATACGGTTTTAAATATATTGTTTTAACTGTAAATCCTAAATCGTCCTGTGAGATTTTGAACTTTAATAAACAATTTTCTATTGTATGTTCCTTTATTTTGTGCTGATTATGTTTTTCTGACTTTCTAGCCTATTAGACTTTTTCAAAAGTAAAATTACTCTGGGGGTACGAAGAGATTGTGGGACTTAGATTTATCTTATTTGGACATGTTTGTTTTTTTGTTTTGTTTTTCTTTAAGGAGCAAGACCACTCAAGGTGAAGAATAATCTACAAAATACCAGCACTTTGAATGAAAATTTGTTTCTCTGCCACAAACTGAACACTTTTGTGTGCGTGTGTGGGGGGAAGTTGAAACACAAATCTCACTTTGTGGCATAGCAGTTATGCAGCTTGAAATCCAAGTAGCACTAAATTTTATTATTTCATATTTGTACAATAAGCTTCCCAGGAGACGTGTCAACATTTTTGGTGAAGAGCTTGAAAGACTTCTTAAGAAGAAATATGAAGGGCACTGGTATCCTGAAAAGCCATACAAAGGATCAGGGTTTAGATGTATACACATAGGGGAGAAAGTGGACCCAGTGATTGAACAAGCATCCAAAGAGAGCGGTTTGGACATTGATGATGTTCGTGGCAATCTGCCACAGGATCTTAGTGTTTGGATCGACCCATTTGAGGTTTCCTACCAAATTGGTGAAAAGGGACCAGTGAAGGTGCTTTATGTGGATGATAATAATGAAAATGGATGTGAGTTGGATAAGGAGATCAAAAACAGCTTTAACCCAGAGGCCCAGGTTTTTATGCCCATCAGTGACCCAGCCTCATCAGTGTCCAGCTCTCCGTCGCCTCCCTTTGGTCACTCTGCTGCTGTCAGCCCTACCTTCATGCCCCGGTCCACTCAGCCTTTAACCTTTACCACTGCCACTTTTGCTGCCACCAAGTTCGGCTCTACCAAAATGAAGAACAGTGGCCGCAGCAACAAGGTTGCACGTACTTCTCCTATCAACCTCGGCTTGAATGTGAATGACCTCTTGAAGCAGAAAGCCATCTCTTCCTCCATGCACTCTCTGTACGGGCTCGGCCTGGGCAGCCAGCAGCAGCCCCAGCAGCAGCAGCCGTCCCAGCCGCCGCCGCCACCGCCGCCGCCGCAGCCGCAGCCGCAGCAGAAAGCCTCCGCTCTTTCTCCCAATGCCAAGGAATTTATTTTTCCTAATATGCAGGGTCAAGGTAGTAGTACCAATGGAATATTCCCAGGTGACAACCCCCTTAGCCTCAGTCCTCTCCAGTACAGTAATGCCTTTGATGTGTTTGCGGCCTATGGAGGCCTCAACGAGAAGTCTTTTGTAGATGGCTTGAATTTTAGCTTAAATAACATGCAGTATTCTAACCAGCAATTCCAGCCTGTTATGGCTAACTAAAAAAGGAAAAAAAAAAAAAAAAAAAAAAAAGAATCATACAAGTTAAAAATGCACGGGCCCAAGGGGGATTTTTTTTTTTTTTCACCTCCTTGAGATTTTTTTTTTTTTAAGCTTATAGTAAGGATACATTCAAGCTTGGTTACAAAAATAAAACCTGCATCATTTTTCATTTGCCAACCAAGCACAAAGTTATTTTATACTGACTGTATATTTTAAAGTATACTCTCAGATATGGCCTCTTACAGTATTTAAGATATAGCAAGGACATGGCTGATTTTTTTTTTATAAAAAATTGGCACTAATAAGTGGGTTTATTGGTCTTTTCTAATTGTATAATTTAATTTAGTACAAAGTTTGTAAAATATCAGAGGATATATATATTGTTTCTACGACACGGTATTGCATTTATATCTTTTTACTACAGTGACCTGTGACAGCAGCAGCTCCATGTATTTTTTTTACTGAAATTGTAAAATACCCATCTTAAAGACATCAACTATTCTCAAAATTGTGTACAGGATATTCCTTTAGTGGTGGAATTAAAATGTACGAATATTTGCTTTTTCAAAAAAATGTATTTTCTGTTAAAGGTTTAAAGATTTTTGCTATATATTATGGAAGAAAATGTAATCGTAAATATTAATTTTGTACCTATATTGTGCAATACTTGAAAAAAACGGTATAAAAGTATTTTGAGTCAGTGTCTTACATGTTAAGAGGGACTGAAATAGTTTATATTAAGTTTGTATTAAAATTCTTTAAAATTAAAAACGCTTGTCGTGTTCTTTGTTTTGAAGCCTTGGCCAAAGAGCTACCTCTGGAGTCAAGATGTTGTAAATGCTAGTGCTGCCGAGAGGTCTGACTCCTAGAATCACGAAGGAATGATGGAAAAGCAGTTGAACTCCTACTGCACCACATAGTAGCAGTTCACCACATAAAACGTCTTATCAAAACTGCACAGCCTGACCAATGCTCGGGATGGCTTTATTTATGTACATATTTTTCAGCAACTCTCTTCAGCCCACATCTGTCTCCCTGTGAATAGGAATGGTTATGCCAAGGCTAGGCAACCCTATTTTACAGCAAGTGTTAAATTGTGGTGTTGCGCTGATATCTAAGAGTCCAATGATGAAATTCCCTCATGGAACTGGAGAGGATTTATTTGAAATGTATGTGGGGAGACCATCGGATCGGTTTCTGTCTCTGCATGGGAGATGAATAGCTCAGAAACCTTGCTTGGACAAAGCAGCCGACCTAACTATTTTAAAAAAGGAAGATTAGGTCTGTTTATTAATCCTTCCCCTTAAAGTTCAGTCATATTTAGTTGGAGAATTTATGATCAAAATCTACTCAAGATTGGACAGGGTGCTAAATGTTAGTATTTGTGTACATTTTCCCAGCAAGAAAGTTTACTTTTCTTTATTTTCTAAATACAGTTGGATAGCTACCCTGCTGCTTTGGGGGAAGAAGGGAGGTTCAAAGTTTACTCTACCTGTAATGTGTCAAATTGTAGTGGCCTGGGAGGGATGGAATTTTTAAAAAGTGATGAGTTGGAAGTGGGAGACACTATTTTTAAAGTAAAATGAGTCATTTCACTGTTTAAATGTCCATTGATAGTGTTGACATAGTATGGGTGAGAAAATTGCCTGGAATTGGAAGAAAACCACATTTATAGTAAGGAACCAGCACTGTCTAGGATACTGGTGAAATAAATTTGGTCTTAAATGAGTTTTCTGGACAAGAGTGTACAAAAGCCTTTTGTCTGTTACCCATGCCGTTGAGAGCAATAAAAAGTTTTAAGGAAACAAGCACTGGGAATGACCAAGCTGAGCTGTTTCATCCGCTCCATGGTGAGGCCTTTGTCCTTGGGTGGCAGAATGAGGCTACGAAGAAGTGCTGGGACAGTGAGTGGGACTGGCAGAGAGCTGCTCTGCCAACATTATCAATTATGTGCTTCCGTGATCCCCAAGTTTGAATGGCTGTAAGAGCAATCGTAATGGTTTTGAGCACTAGTTTGTTTTTTTTTTTTAAGAATATTTATTTATTTATTTGATAGAGAGAGATCACAAACAGGCAGAGAGGAGGAAGCAGGTTCCCCGCCGAGCAGAGAGCCCGATGCGGGGCTAGATCTCAGGACCCTGAGATCACGACCCGACCCGACGTGAAAGCAGAGGCTTTAATCCACTGAGCCACCCAGGCGCCCCTTAAGCACTAGTTTCTGCTAGAGACTTGTGGGTGAAGTTGTCACAGGCTTAACAGAAAATTGCCTTTTTGCCGGGAAAGTCAACATGCTCTTTCTGAAAATCAGAATTAGAGCAGCTGGCCAGTAGATATACAATAGAATTTGTAACAGTCAGGAACGCGAATACAATCAGATTTTAAATAATTGAGCTTAATGTAAATATGAATGTCCTCCACATCTTAGGGATGTGCCTGTCGCCAAAAGGTAGTGGGGAAATGTCATATTGCTACGTTTGATTGGCTTCCAAAAAATCCGTTCAATTTGAGCTTGGTATTCTTGAGGACTTTTTTTTTTTTTTAAAAAAAAGAATGAACAGAGACTGTTTTCATGTCCTTTTTGCTCATTAGGAATGGAGATTTTTTTCTTTTAGTTTTATTTCCAGTTAACATACAGTGTAATAGTAGGTTCAGGTGTACATTAAAAGGATTCAACACTTGCATACATTACCGGCGCTTATCACAAGTACTCCTTAATTCCCATCACCTATTTCATCCATCCCCCCACCCATCTCCCCTCTGATAATCGTCAGTTTGCTCTCTATGGTTGAGTCTGTTCCTTGGTTTGTCTCTCTTTTTTCCCCTTTGTTCTGTTTCTTAAATTCCATATATGAGTGAAATCATATCTTTGTCTTTCTCAGACTGTCTTCTTTCACTTAGCATTATACTCTCTAGCTCTATGTCGTCGCAAATGGCAAGATTTCATTCTTTTTATGGCTGAATTATATTCCGTGTGTGTGTGTGTGTGTGTGTTCATTCCTCAATCGATGGACACTTGAGCTGTTTCCATAATTTGGCTATTGTAGACAATGCTGCTATAAACGTCAGGGTGCATGTATCTCTTTGACTTAGTATTTTTGTATTCTTTGGATAGATAGCTGGTAATGCAATTGCTGAATCATAGGGTAGTTCTATATTTAACTTTTTGAGGAAACTCCATACTGTTTTCCAGAGTGGCTGTACCAGTTTACATTCCCACCATGAGGCTTCCCCTTTCTCCACATCCTTGCCAACACTTGTTTCATGTGTTTTTGATTTTGGCCAAGGAATGGCAATTTACCTTCTTAAGATTTTACTTTTCAGTAATTTCTACACACAACATGGGGTTCGAACTCAGAACCCTGAGATCAAGAGTCACAAGCTCCACTGATTGAGCCAGCCAGGCATCCTCAGGAATGGAAATTTTTCAAAAGGTGCTTTTTTTTTTTTTAATTTAAATTCAATTTGCCAACATGAAGTACATCATTAGTTTCAGATGTAGAGTTCAGTAATTCATCAGTTCCATATAACACCCAGTGCTCATCACATGACATGTTGTCCTTAATACCTGTCACCCAGTTACCCCATCCCCCTACCTACCTCCCCTCCAGCAACCTCAGTTTCTTTCCTGTAGTTGAGTCAAAAGGTGATTTTGCCTAGCACACCTTATAAAGCCTTAGAAAAGCTTACTTACATCTTGGTCCCAAATCTTTTGCTTCTCACTCTGCTATCACACTCTGGTTCCTTCGTGGAAAATGTTTTGGTTGATGATTTGATGAGTTAATTATCTTTTTTTTTTTTTTTTTTTTTTAAGATTTTTAAGTAACCTCTATACCCAACAGCCCTGAGATCAAGAGTCACATGCATTCCCGTCTGAGCTAGCCAGGCGCCCCTGATGAGTTAATTATCTTCATAGGTCTTTGTTTTCACTTCTGTAAATATAAATACTATAGAGCAACTCGATCCTGGTGTCCAAAATCCTGTGTTACAGATGGCATAGCTCGTTGATGAGTGAATAAGTTGATACCAAAAAGTAGCTCTCTGGGTTTCAAATATCCCTTTACTACCCGTCTTCTCTAAAATCAGGTAGATTGTCAAATCTCCTTTGAATAGTTTTAACCTATATTAGATGGCAAATGTAGGCCTTTGGTCAAAATACCTCCTTAAAGATGACAGTCTTTATTTACTGTGATTAACTTCTTTGTTTTTGAAGGTGAAATTAAAGCTGCCATGAGTTTAAACTGTTCTAATGTGTGTTGGTGTTGATTTCATTCTCGTATACATGTCTTACATACAGGCATTTTAACTGAGACTTACTCTCACAAATCTTCAGGAGGTAGGGGATTGTAAAACAAGTCACTATAACATGTAGAAAATTTAAGTATCTCTAGTTGGACATACCCAATCTAATGAGATAAAAACGCTGGGTGGAGAGCTTCCTCCATTCACCCTTCCCTACATGGACTGAAAAGAGCTTAGACATGGCACAGCAAGTGTGTATCTTTGCTTGAATAGAATGCATGCTTTCATCAGAAGCAGGAAAATAACTCTAGTGCAAGATCAGGTAAGAGGAAAACAGCTTTATTAGAAGACAAATATGTAAAATTGCCATTGCCAAATAGATTCCCTATACTATTATATATAAGTATATAAGGTATATACCATAAACCTTATAAAGTATATAGTATATACCTTATACTGTATATCCTTATACAGTGTAACTCTTTACACTGTTGAGTATGCCGATCAGTTGATGCTTAGTCGATGTGGCCCGAGAGGACACTTGAGATCTAAGTTCTTCAGGGGTTTTTTGTGTTATATTAGGAAGACACGATCTTCGTGTTTAATGAAACTTGAGTTGATATCTGCGTATGTAACTGGAAAATTAGTCCAATACTTCTGTAAAATCTGTTTTTTTTTAACTTTTTTTTTTAAGATTTTATTTATTTATTTGAAACAGAGAGAGAGATCACAAGTAGGCAGAGACGCAGGCAGAGAGAGAGGAGGAAGCAGGCTCCCTGCTGAGCAGAGAGCCCGATGCGGGGCTCGATCCCAGGACCCTGAGATCATGACCTGAGCTGAAGGCAGAGGCTTTAACCCACTGAGCCATCTAGGTGCCCCTGTAAAATCTGTTTTTAAAAAGTGTTTTAAATCATTTGGTTAACAGATACTCATACAGCACTTACTATGTGCCGTGCATTGTTCCAACAGCTTACAGAAGGGGAGCTCAGACAGTTAACTCACCCACCATCATATGGCCAGTAAGTGGCAGAGTTGGAATTCAAACTCAGTAAAGTTCCTGAGTTTATGCTCTTCGACTGGATGCTTTGTTCCCTGGGATTAGTTGTTCTGATTTGAAGTCAGGGGAATAAGACTATTTTTGATGTATTAGCCACATGACTGGTAGAATCTACAGGAGCATTTGTGAGAAGAGTCTAATGGGAGGCTCTTGGCCATGCTTAGAAGTCATGATGATATACTGGGGGAGATACTTTATATTTCCAGTGGCCACAAACTATAAATACAGGCTATCTGGAAATGTTTTTAGAAATCAAGTCAGTGCTTTAATTTTGTTGATTCTCTTAAGTCAATTGTGTAAATTGCTTCTCTCCTTTTAGAACCACTGGATGATTCCCCCAGACAGTAAGGACTGTAGACTTAGTGGCCCCTTTCCTTCTAAGTAAAATTTAATGGTTGACCTCTTAGAGCCGTTTTCACATACGTTCCTCACCTGTGCTATTGATAAACACCATAAGGAAAGGTCAAGTCAGTCACCAAAATAGTCTTCAACAATGTGTTCCCTAGTACCTATGACCTGTTTCTAAGTTACTTGGAAATACATGACTTCTGTACGTAGAGATGTTGTGACAAATGGTCTTCTTACCCTTATTTTAAAACATTAAGGAAATCAAATGACCTCTTATTTCAAACTAGTTCTGAAAAAAAAATACATTTTGGTTTAAAAAGTCACATTTTAGAAGCATAGCTATTATGAATGAACTTACATTCCCATTAATGCTGCTGAGTTTTGGAACATGTATAAGCTGCACAGAGAGGGCACCTGATGGGCTCGGTAGGTTAGGTGTCCAGCTCTTCGTTGGGCTCAGATCATGATCTCAGGGTCATGGGATAGAGCCTGAGGTCAAGGTCTGTGCTCAATGTGGAATCTGCTTGTCTCTCTCCTTCTGCTCCTCCTTCCACTCACAAACACACCCTCTTTCTCAGATAAGTCTGTAAAAAACAAAAAAAACCTGCACAGTAAACAGAAAAACCCATTTTTCAATGGCTCCAAATAATTTCGGTAGTTTCTACATGGATTAAATCTTGTTGTACTGGGTACCAATCTTTCAGATCTGGAGGTAGTTAGAATTTGATTGGACCAAGCATTGCTCAACCCTTGGTTGGGCCTTTGGAAGTTTAGCTTGGGCTAAAAGTCATCTTATTAATGGAAACTGAAATAGTAAATGTCTATTAACCATTTCTCAACATTCGGGGTTTAAGATTTATATTTGAGAAGACTTGCTTTATATAGAGTCCACAAGTGAAGCTTTGAGATCATCTCACAAGCCCTAGAAGAAAACAGTGAGGGGGCAGCTCATGTGTGGAGGCGATTTGAAATGGAGTCTAATTCCTGCCTTAAGCATATTGAGGGATTTGGCTAAGAGGACTCAGTTTCTTCATCCGCAGAATGGGTAGGGAGGTATCAGTATACTTCCCCAGGCAGTTCATGAAGTGCTAATCCCCTCACTATGAAGAGTTGTCAGGTCATGGAACATGTGTTCTTGGGGGTTTACAGTAGTTAGAAGGCATAAAGTCCAGACTTTGACCCTCGGTTTATTGACCTGTGAAATCAGAAACGTACATGCAGACCCCAACCGCCTTTATCATAGTGACATTTTGCTGTCCCGTCTGTTATTTGCACCCAGATAACCCAGAGAATTAAACAAAAATTCTACGATGATACCCTGAGAGCTGTTCTGTCCATGTTTCAGTGAGAAAGACCACCGAGTGGGGGGGTGGGAGACCGTGTTGCGGCATTCTTTCTCCCACAATCAGCAAGTTGATTTAAACCCTGAATACAAGTTGACGTTCCTTCTGCGCGCAGCCAAAAAGGTGGCCAAAGTGTCCACACTGTTGTGAAAAGTATTGAAATGGCTATTGCTATTTAAACAACACCGACTCGGGAACAGGAGTCAAAGGTAGCCCTGGTGAGAGAATGGTGCTAGCTTTATTTTAGTGCAGGTAGAAAAGAAGAGGAGGTTTGCTTTACAGAAGGGAAAAACATTGAGGACTTGGAAGGAAAAACACATTCCGCCTGGCATTATGAGTGCTTTACTTCACTGATAAAATATGACCAGTGTGCAGAACAGAGAACAGGTGTAAAATATTTTTAGACAAACCTTGGCATATACTGTAGGTCGCATCCCTTCTGTCTATACACCCAAGTCTTTCAAAGGTAACTGTGCAAAAACCACATTTACCAAATAAGCTAGCCCTTGCTTTTACGGTTTTCAGGTCCTAAATGTTAAAGCCAAACATAAACTTCCTTCCCAGCCGTCAGGTTCCAGCCATTTTTAAACACTGGGGCTCTGCGTGCCCTTCTACAGATCTTGAGCCTCCTTTTCCTTCCTGAGCACTGTCGAGAGAGCCAGGGGAACTGGTGCCGTGGCCCCTTCCGGAGCATGCAGGAAGAGATGTGACAAGCGTGCTGGTTTCTAGCAAATGGGTATAAATCGATGCCTTCCGGAAGGGAATGCTGGATACCCCCTCGGTCAGTCTGGGTTATGAAACGGAGTCACGTTGTCCGTTTTAGCCCGGATGCCCTATGACACGGGCTCGGTCGCTCTGGACGCGTCCCCTTCTCTACATGCAGGTGCCCCTTTCAGATGGCTTTTCCGTGCTACCTCCCCCCACCACGCACACACACCATCCATCAGTTAGTTCATTGCTAGAAAGGATGAAGGTTGGATTTTGATTTGGTCTATAATGGGCATGCCTGGTCTCTTCCCACTCTGATTATCCAGATCTGTCTACTGACCCCAGAGCTCTGTCCCCAAAAGAACACTCTTGGTCTTGTAAACCACATGTCACTGTGAAGTTCGAGCCCTGGTGAATTCCTTTCTGCGAACTCCTTTCTATTTCCAGGAAATGTGATGGGATCTCCAAACCACTTCAATCCAACGCTCAAGATAGCTGCAGTCCCTGGGCAGTCTTTCTAGAAACGGAGGTGTCACCAGAGGCTCTTTAAAGTCTTTGGGAACCACCCAGTTTTCAGAGGGCTCTAAAGAACCTTACCTAGGGAAATGTCATCTTTCTGAATTCTGTGATAGATTGGGAGAAACGAAGGAAACTTCTGGGTTTTTGTTTTGCAGCTTAGGAAGAAATGTTTTTAGGGAGGTTACTTGTTTAGTATCTGAGCCACAAAAAAAGTTCGAAGAACTTTTTGGATTCTGTGTAAAAGGAATAGACAGAGGGAGGTAAGACCTTACCTCCCCCCGGAGCCTCTGCCTGAGAAGGATCTGGTCACAGGTAGGAAGGTGACTGGGGAGGGTCTCCTCCACCTGCCCCTCCTTCGGGATCTGGGAAAGGGGAGAGAACCGTGCAGGGGGGAGCCCCTGTGCCCCCCCCCCACCCCGCCTTGGGACCTGTCCTGGAGATCAGTTCCCCTTAGTGGAGGCTTTGCAGAAGTGCAGAGACCCAGAATAAATACTGGAGGACACACCACACTTCCCTGATGGCTGTGTGGTTTCTTCCAGACTTGGAAGGAGGGCAGCTGTCCTGTACCTTGCATGCCGCTACTTTGAGTGATAGTGACTTTGGCATTATTTGGACTCTGCGGGAGTCCAGAGGGAGCAACCAAAGTCAGAAGCTCAATAATAATAGCCAACGCTTTATGGTATTTACTACGTGCTAGATGGTGCTCTTTTTTTTAAAAAGATTTTATTTATTATTTATTTGACAGAGAGATCACAAGTAGGCAGAGAGGCAGGCAGAGAGAGAGAGGGGGAAGCAGGCTCCCTGCTGAGCAGAGAGCCCGATGCGGGGCTTGATCCCAGGACCCTGAGATCATGACCTGAGCCGAAGGCAGAGGCTTTAACCCACTGAGCCACCCAGGCACCCCATAGACATTGTTCTAAGCACTTGTATGTTTTAACTCCTATAATTTCATAAGAGCCCTCCGAAGGCTGTGCTGTTTCCTGCATTTATCCATGAAGAAATGGAAGTGGGGAGCTTGTGATGGTTTCGGCCAGTGAAGCCAGGACTTGAGCTGCGGGATTCTGTTTCCAAAGTCTGCGGTCCTTCCCTATAACCCTATACGGCTCCTTTAGTTGACCTCAATAGGAAGACTTTGTGAAAGAACCACACTTGATTATTGAGGGGACCTTATCCAAAATGTGCTTCGTGCTGACCTCCCCATGCGTGCCCAGCATGGTCCTAAAAGGGGTGGTTTGCTCAGCAGCCCCCATCTCATTTAAAAAATTTTTAAAGATTTTATTTATTTGACAGAGACAGATCACAAGTAGGTAGAGAGGCAGGCAGAGAGAGAGGGGGAAGCAGGCTCCCCGCTGAGCAGAGAGCCCAATGCGGGGCTCGATCCCAGGACCTTGAGATCATGACCTCGATCCCAGGACCTTGAGATCATGACCTGAGCCAAAGGCAGAGGCTTAACCCACTGAGCCACCCAGGTGCCCCCCCCCCCATCTCATTTTAAATCACCTCTGCTGCCTGGTGGAAGAGCCTGTGAGAACTGGAGAGTCACGGCTTGGTTGTATTTATCCACATCGCTGCTGCCATCTGGGCGCTCAGATTCTGTGGGAAGTCACTCTTGGCACTACCCACACCCGAGGTCTACGGTCCCCGGCTTTCCTCCTACTTAGGGTGGCAAAAGGGTGAGGGTCTCAAAAACTGCTCTGGGGTCAGATTCCACACAGGTCCCTAAACTGTCTCAGATGGAGGGAGATCTCATCTGAACCAATCCCTGTGTCATCCACTCAGGACATTTATGGAGCATCTACGGGGTTAGGAACTCGTGGTGATGCGTAGAAAGCTTTAGGACCCTTCAAGGAGCTTACGTTCTAAGGAAAAATAACCCACACTCCCAAATGATCAGACACAGGAGAACGCAGAGATATGAACAGAAAAAGGAGAGAGCGTGCCTGTCGGAGGGATTCTAGATTGCAGGGGGAGTTACCAAGGGATGAAGAATGCGTCATGTGGGGAAGCATGGGCTCCCTCCAAGTCCCAGCCTCGGTGGAGGCAAAACCTGGTCCAGGTTCTTTTTCTCCATTGGCTGTGTCCACAGCGGGAAGAATGTGTTCTAACCCTTGGGGGGAAAAACCGGAGGAAACCAGAATGAGAGGCTCGGCTCCGACCCATCACTCCCAGGAGAGGTGGCCTTTGACTTTGGATATTTTAATTTTTTTCATTGTTCCGAGTTTTGAACAGAAAGACACTGTGAAAGAAAGCTGGTTTAGAAGTCTGTTTATCAAGCCCAGGGGTGGCATGGGGAGGTCAGGTAAGAAATTCAAGGGAAGGAGCCAGGGTAGGTTGCCCAGGAGGGGGATGGTTCTCATCCTTACCTTTTTTTTTTTTTTAATGTTTTATTTATTTATTTGACAGAGAGAGACACAGAGAGAGAGGGAACACAAGCAGGGGAAGGGGGAGAGAGAGAGGGGAAGCAGGCTCCCCGCTGAGCAGAGAACCCCATGCGGGGCTGGACCCCAGGACCCCGGATCATGATCTGAGCCAAAGGCAGATGCCCAAGGATGGAGCCACCCACTGAGCCACTGAGTTGGAGCCCCTCATCCTTATCTTTTCAAGGTGCTTATCCTAGAACCCTCCTCAGGCTAGAAGCTCCCTCTAGGGGTCATCGCATTTGTTTTCCTACCTCTATAGACAAAACTCTCGGTTTTTGTATCAGGGTTCACAGCAGGTGAACCCTCCCAGAAGCTGGCGTTGGTGGAAAGCACATATTCGCATGTTGGCTGCATAAACTCAAACACCCCCGGGGTGCTCCCACCTGCCAGCTCCCCATCACCGCACTCTACTCCCAGTCAAGGGAGCAGGTCTTTTCAGAGCTCAACTGTTTTCCAGTTTGGCCCTTTGGACGCTTACAGTATCTTCCAGTTTGAGCTCAAATCAAAGAATGGGGCTTTGAAGGAAAAGCTTAATATAAATCTCAGCCCGAAATTAACAGCCCCAAATAACTTTTCTCCCGGGTCACTTTCCCTGGGCAATGCCCTTCTCCAGGCTCCCCCAGGCTTCCTTTGTGGCTGAGCACTCTGTCATCCTCTGAAAATACTGCTGCAAGCTGGCCAAGCCCCTTCACGTGGCCTGTGATGTTCAGAGAGCATCACTTTTCTGAAAGAAGGATGTATCCTGCTTTGGAACAGTGTCTGATCCCTGTCTCATCCCACTTTCCCCAGCAGGGACTGAGGTCTGGGCCCCTCAATTTCCCCCTACAGAATCCTTGGTAACTGCTAAGAACTAAGTAAGAATTTTCTAGAGTAGTGTAGGGGCCTCATTAAGCCTCCAACTAAAATTATTCCCAGTAACCCTGTACAAGAAAGAATATGGGCTTTGGAGTAAGACTTTGAACTGAGTCCCAACGCACCCTTGAATAGCCGTGTCCTGCTAAACCTACTCAGCCTCAGATCTCCTACCTGAAAAGTCCTGCTTGTTAAGGGCAGTGCGAGGATTATGTAAGCTATAGAGCACATTAAGCCTAATCCTCTTCCCCATAGGGAATCACCGGAACTCTCCCTACTCTTCCATGAGATGGGGCTTGAACCCCTTATCCTCCCCTCCCTCTCTCTTCCTGTGGCTTAGCCTCAGGGCTGGTGCTCAGCCTTCTCAGGGGAGATCCTGGCCTTAAAACATGCATTTTCATGAGAATCCTAGGCAGTGACGCTTCACTGTGGATTAGCAGGGAGAAGAGAGGAAGCGGAAGTGAGAGGAAATATACGTTGCCTTTCTGTGTTGGAGGGTGCTGTACTTTTTTTTTTTTAAGATTTTATTTATTTTGAGAGAGAGGGAGAAAGTGAGAGAGAGAGAGAGAGAGAGAGAGAGCACAAGCAGGGGGAAAGGGAGAAGGAGAAGCAGGCTTCCCGCTGAGCAGGGAGCCCAATGCGGGGCTCGATCCCAGGACCCCGGGATCATGACTCCAGCCAAAGGCAGACGTTTAACTGACTGGGCCACCCCAGGTGCCCAGATGCTGTACATTTAGACGCACGGGCTTTGGAGTCACATATGCCGACCTAGGCTTGGTTCGCAGCTTGGCCAGGGGCCTTGCACAAATGATTCAATGTCTGTGAGCCTCAATTTTCTTATCTCTGAAATGGAGAGAATATTAAATGGTGGCAAATAATACACACCTGCCAGGGTTGTGAAGAGTTAATGAGACACCGTCTGAGCACATATTAGCTGCTGTTAACGCTTAGTAATGGAAATGACTCATCCCGCCGCCGTGGCGTCTAAGTGGTAAAGGGCACCCCCCTTCTGGGGTGGGCACGGGTCACCAGGTGTGTATGTCTCCCTAGAGCTACGCTCACAGGAACACCGGTGTTCTCCTCTCCTCAGGATTGTGAGGTGAAACTATTGGTCGTGATGATCGTAAGGATTGCTTCGAGTCTGAGTCCAAGGCCATTACCCTTTTATTCTGTGGCCCCTTGTGGTGCATTGAGACGAGGAGTGACGCTTGAGATAGGAGGTCGGTAAGAGCTCGGCTCCGTGCTCTGAGATACTGGAAGGATGAGAGAAGGATGAGAAGGATGGAGAAACGCCCTTCGGGCCTCCATGGACGCCATTACTCGACGCCATTACTGGACTTCATTTCTTCCTTTCTGCTTCCTGGTCTCCAACTGCAGGAGACACTTAGAGTCTCTCTCCCTCCTTCTTTCTTCTTTCCCCTCCTCTCCGGCAACCCTCATCCTGGACTCTTCCTTTGTCAGCAGAAGAGATTGCATCTGTTCTTACTCTGCTGTCCAAGGGCAGCTTTGGGGAAAGGAGCCTATTCTCACGTCCCGGCTCTTGTTCCAGCCGCGGAGCGGGAGCAAGAAAGAGCGAGTATCCACAACCCGCTGGAGCAAGCAGGCCCAGGACTGACTTTGCTATTGTTATTCCATTTTGCAGATGAAGACGCTGAGGCCCGGAGAGGTTAACTTACCTCAAGTCACACGGTCGGTGTGTAAGCCCAGACAGTCTGACTAGAGAGCCCAGGCCCTTCCATCACTCTGACCTTTCCTCACTGCCACCCACCCTGGACGCTAAGGAGATTTGGAGACCCTGAGGCCTAAAATATCTGGTGCCCTTTTATGCGATTGGATTAGAGCAGCAATGACCATAACAAAAACTTCTTAGACCTTCAGTCAGCACTTCCGCACGAGAAACAAGATGGCAGCTGCAACGTAGGTCTCTGAAGAGCTGTGGAGCGACTGACCCCCTGGTAGACTGATTCTTGGGAGGCTCATGGCAGCAACTGTCATGCGCTCCGGGCCATGAGAGGACGTGGCCTCTAGTTCCCACCGTCTCCTCCTCATGGCAGCCCCTCTCCACATATTCAGCTGCAAGTATAAACCCAGGGTCCCCTGGTGCCATCACCCGATGGGGCTGCGTGCGCGGGCGCTGATCTGCACGGGTGGGGGGCTGCGGGACAACAGTTTATTGCGAGTGAAGTAGGGAGGGAGGCAGGGGGTGGTTTTGAGGGCACAGTGTCTTGTTCACATGCTGCTTTCTCCCGCAGGGGCTCTTCTGGAAAACCCAGGTTGGCAAGACCTGAGGGGAGGGAGTTGGGGGAAAGGGGAGGGGTGCTCAAAGGAGCCAGAGATAAGGCAGTTTGAGGGAGGTGGGGCTCATGGTGTCAAAGCTGAGGCAAGGTCAGGGGTGAGGGGGCCCAGCAGGAGGAGTTGATGGTGAACTGGGACTTATAGGTCTGGGGCACAATGGGGTTCATGGGAGAGGTCAAAGGTGAGGTGAAGGGGAAGTCCAAATGAGGAAGGCTCGTGGGGTTAAAGGTGGGACTTGCTAGGTCAACGGTGATGAGGGGCTCAGGGGGGGGTCCCTGTGTCCAAGCTAGAAGAGCTTGAGGGGGTCGGACATGGAGCGGGGCTCAAGGGTCAGCGGTCAGCTAGGGCTTGAGACAAAGTGGGGTTCGTGGGCTCAGACAGGAAGAGAAGCCGGGCTCCCGCGGGGGCCTCGGGTCAGCGGCTTAGCAGCTCGGCCTCCTTGAGGCCACGCGGAGGGGAGAGTCGCACACGGCTGTCTTCACGGTGTTGGGGACCCACACGCCAGAGAGGCCGCTCTGCTGGCTCAGTACATTCGGCATCTGCCTGTCCGCCTCCTTCTTGGACGTGCGGCCCCAAGGAACAGGGGGGCGACCGTCAGGCCACCGCCGCGTTCCTGGCGCAGTCGATGGCAGGCGGGGGGGGGAGCAAGTGCAGGCGCGGCCGGCCACCGGGGCCACGGGCAGCTGGGTCACACCCGCAGTCCACACACCCCCTGAGGAGCTCAGGGGGATCAAGCTCTTTCTCGGCATGAGGGCCTGTGAGCCTTCCGGGAGAAGAGCTGAGATTTCCAGGCGGAGATCAGAGTCCAGAGACAATGAGGTCTTTGTTGTTGGGGCAATAGGACCCAAACCAGCACCTGCCCTTGGAGTCCTTGTCGGGGCAGGAGCTAGAAGTCAGGGGCCGCCTCAGAGAGAACCCGTCGCTCCAGAGAAAACAAGAACGACGCGCTGATCCTTTATAAGGGAGTCAGCCACCAGAATTTTCTGCGGTGATGGAAGCACTCTGTGAGCGAGTCGTCCGCTCCGGTGGCCATCAACCACGTGAAATGCGGCCCTAGAAATAGAGCTCGTGGGACCAAGGAACTGAATTTAAAATTTTATCCCATGTGACTTCATCGACACGAATTCAGTACCAACTGTATGGGCGAGTGCGGGTTTATAAGCTTCCTGCAAAGCCTCCCAGAGGTCGGGGACCAGTCAGAAGCAGGGGTTACGGAAGTTCAGGAGAAGGGCTGCTTGGGGTCCATAACCTGTAGCTGCGGTGGCTGAAATATGTGTCACCCTGGAAAGGATGCAGGCGCTGACGTCAGAGAGACCTGGGCTGGAGTCTTGTCTCTTCCTTCTATTAACCTACGACCTGGGGCGAGATTCCTGGAAACATTTAGAGTCTCAGATTCGGTATCGGTAAAAGAGGGAAAATAATCTCTTTGAGGTGTCTCTTCCTCCGTAAGGTCTATAGGGCTTGCTTTGTTCATTCATTCATTCATTCCACACATGTTCATTGAACACCCTCTATGGCCAGGCCTCATGCTGGGCACACAGGGGAGAACCAAGCCCCCAGTGTTCCTGCCCCCCTGGGTGGTCCAGGCTAGGGTGGGGAGAAGTAACATCGCTCAGAGAGGGGGGCGGGGAGTAAATTGGACAACGTACTTAAAGTGCCCGATCAGGATTGTGAGTACCGTCCCTTCAGGGTCCCAGCCCCCTTCTCTGCTTCCTGGCTGCCCACACAGAAAGGGGACAAAACGGTCCCCATCCTGAGACAGAACCGGTGTGTCTCTCACGCTGAGATGGCAAACAGGGTCAGGATGGGCACAGCCTCACCCCGTCAAGTCCCTGGCAGTATCGAGACTTGAAAAGGGCGGAGCACCCTCTTACCCAGACACACAAGCTGGGGAGAGGCCCCACCTCCGGGAGGGTCTAGTCCGGGGGGTGTCGGAGCGGAGTCCTGTTTCCCCTTCACCTGAGTGGGGCTGAGGGTGGCCGGGGTGCCGCTGGGGACCTGGACACCAGAGGTCTCTGTCCCGGGGTGATTGGGGATGTGGACACAGAGATTCTTACCCAAGCCGAAACAGTGCCGAAGAGCTCGGGAGCCTGAGAGGCGGGAAGGAGAGGGGCGGTGGGGGTCTGCCCGCCCTGCCCTCCCCCTCAGGAGAATGCCCGCTGGAGGGTTAGTCTGCCTTCCTCCTGACACAGCCTGAGAGATAAGTGTCACTTGACCTCAGGGCACATTCCAGAATGAGGCCACAGCCAAGAATAGGACCCAGGAAACCTGCCACCCATCCTGCCTATATTAATCACACATTCCCAGAGCAGGAGAGAGACTTTGGGCTCCTTGAGGAGGGAGGAGGAGGAGGAGGCAGAGGAGGAGGAGGAGGAGATGTTATCAGGAAGTAAAGTTGGGAAAAAGCTGGGAACACCCCCAGAGAAACCCCTCCACAGCCCTCAGCCTTCCGGTGAGCCTCGTGGCCCTTGACCCTCGACCCCCAGTGAGTCCCTTGTGAGCCCTGGGGGCTGGGCCCCCGCAGACCTCGGGGATCCCTCCGGGGGGTGCTTCCGGCCTGGTTGGTGCACGCGCAGGGGGAGACAAACAATGGAAAGGTCTTGCTGCAGCCAGGGGACAGCAGAGGGGAAGCCGAGTCTGGGAGGACGGGGAGGCATAAGGCTGATGTCTCCCTCGGGAATGCAGGCTGTGACTGCTTATGTGTGGATCGGGACGTCGTGTCACAGGGCAAGGTCAGAGGACAGCCCCAGGGACGCTGATGAGAGGCAGGCTCGTGGGAGACGTCTGGGGTCCCAGTGGGACTCCACCCCGCCCAGCCCAGAGCGGGGTGTCCAGGCGGGCAGTCTGGGTGCATGTGCGTGTGTGCACACGCGCGTGTCACACACTGAGAGAAGCCAACCGCCTGCATTCAAGTCTTGGCTCTGCCACGTGGCCGCTGGGCAATCTCGGGGAAGTTTCGTGTCCCCTCCAGCCTCAGTTTCCCCACCCACAGAACAGCGTTCTGTCCGAGGGTCCTGACGGAGACAAGGGCTGATGTCCGGCGAGTGGCCGCTCGGTGCTGATGTTCCAGCTGCACAGATGGGCACCGGGTGCGCCGCCCACCCGGCCCCCGCCCCAGGAAATCACCATGCGGCTGTGTGTTTGTTCTCCCCCTTTCTTCCTCAGGTCCCGGCCCTGGTCCCGGCTCTCTGTGGCCCCGCCGTCCGCGGGGTGACATCAGACTATGGAGCAGCTGGGCAGACAATGCGGCAGAGTGTCCTAGGAGCCTGGAGGTGCTGGGGGAGGCGGAGGGTGGAAAAAGCCACGCTGTCCTGCCCCAGAGGCCCCGGGCCGGGCCGGAGGCAGCCGGCGCCAGAGCGGGCTCTGCAGGGGCCAACAGCGAGGGGCCGGAGCGGGAGGAGGGCGGGGAGGGCGAGCCAACGGATGCAAGGAGGGAAGGAGCGAGTGTCCAGTGTAGACAGGAAGGCAGGGGGGTCCGGCCTCGGACCTGTAGGGGGGGCTCCATCCCCCTGTGGCCGGGGACCCAGGCTGGGGCCACATCTCCCAAACCGGGTGGGCCGCCTTCCCAAGTTCTCTGGCAACCAGGCCCTGGGATTTCGGCCCGACCTCCACCTGCCAGAGGTCAGTTCCTGGGAAACATCTGGGCTACAGACACCAGAGACTCAGGCTTGGTTTCAGGACCGAGAAATACGCACCATGTAGTAGGTCCGACATTATAGTAAGTGCCCGGTCCCTAAGTGCCTGTATTTTGTGAACCCCACACACGCGGGGCATCCGTCTGAGTGCTCTATGAGTAACAGCGGAAAAGAGCTGCAGCTGTGTGTTCACTGCGTCTGTGAGACCCCGGGCCCCGCAGGCGGAGGTGACGGCTTTGGGGGCCTGCTGTCGGACGGGGGGTTGCTCAGGGCCCGGAGGGGGCGCTGGGGCAGCCCTCTGTGCCAGGCTCTGTCTCCTAGGCTTTTCGGCTTGGCAAGGTTAACAGGGCCAAGCTCCCCAGGGCTCCAGGAAGTGCACGGCCTACCCTCTGTTTTCCAGGTGAGGAGACGGCGGCGCAGAGAGACTCCGGGTGTTGGAGCCCAGATGCCGACCAAGGTGGGTCCGGTGGCACCAGCCGGGCTCTCTCACTCTGCCAGGCGAGGGCTGGAGTGGGAGCGACAGGGTCTGGGGCTGAGTGTGCTGCCAGCTGGCAAGAAGGAGCCCTGCCATCGGTGTCCCCTACATGTCACACCTCCACCAGGCAGCCACAGGGTTTAGGCCCTTATCTCTAGGGACGGTCTGGCTAGACGGGGCCAGGCTGGGTGGGCTGGGTGTGCCTTCCCCCTTGAGGCTGTGCCCCAGAAGACTCAGGGAAGTGGACAGGGGACAGGGGTCTCTTGAGCTTGGCTGGCCTGCACCAGCCAAGGACAGGCGAGCTGTGCGGCACGCCGCCACGGCCTCAAGCTCCCGAACACATCTCCGGAATCGTCCCAGGCACCGCTGTCCCCATCCTGGGAACTGAGCCACGGGCTCTGAGCGCACCTGGGGCTTTGGGACCAGGCCTCACCCAGAGGCCCCCTAGGGAGCTAGAGCTGGGTGGCCCGCCTCTTTCTGATTGTGCCATCAGCGGCAGGGGCTGGAGTCTGCCCCTGGCCCGCCACACTATCCTAAAGGGCAGGGGGCCTGAGACGTAAGTTAGAACATCTGGGCCTAAGTCCCCAAACTTCCTGGGGGACGTCCCCTCGCTTCTCTGGTCTCAGCTTTCCTGAGCTGTGGGGAGCACCACAGTTAGGAGCCTCAGAGCCCCAAAGTGGGATGAATGTTCGTGTCCCTCCATCACCCAAATACGGTCCCATCGGCCAGACTTCCGTCCTGGGCACCAGAGCAAATGACGGTACCCCCGCCTCCCACAAACCCACATTAACCCGAACAAATCACACAAGAAGGGCTGTTGATACTATGAGCTTTTAATTGGCGCCTTCCTCCCTACATGTGATGAAGAAACGAGGATGCCCCACAATGACCTTCTTTAGCTTTGGAGGGGCCTGGACAGAAGGAAGGGCTGAGGAGGGAATGGGGGGGCAGATGTAGAGCTGACAGTGGCTTTCCCAAGTCCTTTATCTAGTGTGTGTGTGGGGGGGGAGGTGGCTGCACCTGCACAGGAAGTCCAGAAAGGAGAAGTCACCAGCAAGGTGCCACATCCCCAAACCTGCCCTCACCTAGAGGTCCCACCTAGAGCCTCCCTCAGGTCCCCGCAGCTCCCAAGGCCACCACCAGATGGAAGCCTCGAGCAACATTCCTTTTCCTTCCCAAGCCTGACTCCCCTCCTCCCTCCCACGTTTCCCCGGGCTCCCTACCCCAACCCCGACTTTCCTTTTATCTCCCTTCCCACCAAAACAGATCCTGGGCCTTCTATCTGCTTTCTGCCCAAGGAAGCCAGTGGCGGATGAAAGCTCACTGTCTGTCAGATGGGACCATTTGACAACTTGGGGGGGCCAGCCATGGGTCGGCTTCTGGGGGCGTGGCGGGGGCGTGGCGGGGGCGTGGCGGGGCGTGGCGGGGGCGGGGACTGCCCTGGGATCTGGACATGCGCATTCAGTCCCTAGGAGCCGGGCAGTGACAAGCTCTGTGTCCTAGTGCCTGGCACCCAGTAAGTGTTCAGAAAACGTTCACTGAGTCGGACTGATCAGTACATCAACAATCAAAACGATCAATAAGCCAGCCAATAAAGGAGAAACGTGAAGAATGCGCGTTCTGCTGGTGCCACGGTGGTCTCAGGGACTGCGCAGGGCGCACTTGACCATGACCACTGCCTCAGGGCAAGGTGTGTGCTGGGTCAGACCATGCCCGCCCCCGCGTCCCGCCCGCTTCCCACAAGCCCCAACATGAAGTGGTTTCTGCTCCTAGTGATCTAGGGTTCTCTGGGGAATTTGTCCAAAGAGGCCCTGGGCCCTCCTTTCTCTCCCCACCCACCCCTTTTGCAAACCTACTCATTCCACGATTCCCGCGACCGTGCGGACACCGTCTCTGGCGGCCTGGCCGGGAGCTGGCTGGGGGCAGGGGGAGCCAGCAGGGGGTGCTGGCCAGCAAAGAGAGAGGGTCGCGATGCCCAAGCCGACTGGCCATCAGGAATGGCGTGCAGGCGTCTCTTGGCTGCTCCCTTTGTCCCCCGCGGCTACAGAAGATACAGACCCCTTCTTGAGCCCGAGACTAGAAGTTGTTCTAAGAGCCTCCGGTGGACTTTCCCCGCGGGCCTCCCACTGTCTAGCCTGACCTTGCCCGGTTTGCAGACGGAGGGGCGTGGGGGCGGGTAGGCGGATGAGGGCCGGGGCGGGGGCCGGGGAGGGGCGGAGGGGGCGCGGGGCCTCAGTGCAGGCCCAGGAACTCCTTGAGGACATCGCAGGTCTTCTTGTGCAGGACCTCGCGTAGCTTCCTGACCCGCCGGCTGCTGGACACGCCCACGAAACTCTCGGGCCGCAGCACGGCCATGCCGCCGTCCACCTCGCCCATGATGATGAGCGGCGTCTCGCCCGCCGTCACGTTGGGGCAGGGGCAGCTCCAGTCCACGTGGAGCAGGGTGACCTCCAGCGGCTCCCGACCCAGGAACTTGAGGCCCATCTTCTCATCCTTGAGCACCTCGTCCACGGTCACCAGGGCGCGCCCCGCGTCGGGCTCCTCGGTCAGCTCGGACACACGGCCCAGGATGACAAAGTCGCTCCGACAGAAGCTGGTGACGAGCTTCTGCCGCGGCTTGCAGGCCGGGCAGCGCTGGTGGCCCCGAGGGAAGGGGCAGGACTCCTCGCAGGCCTCGCGGCTCTCGAAGTTGTTGCCGTTGCCCTCGCAGCCACCGTAGACGAAGGACTGGCACTGGCCGGTCTGGCCGTTGTAGGCCCAGCGGGGCGCGTAGGCCTTGCAGGGGCCCTGCAGGGCGGGCAGGCTGCACACGGCCAGCGGCCCGCTCATGCAGGCCAGCATGCAGGCCTCGTAGGTCTCAAAGTGGTTCCGGTTGCGGTGGCAGTGGCCAAAGGTGAAGGTGAGGCAGTTGTTGGCCTGCGCGTCGAAGTGCCAGCGGGTCTGCTCCTCGCCGCAGTCCTCGCTGTCGGGGGGCTCGAGGCACTCGGCCGCCGGGAAGGCCGTGCCGTTGGGGCTGCTCTCGGGCGCGGCCACCGCCTGACCCGCCCGGACCACGGACAGCGGGAAGTCGGCACGCAGGACCCCAGCGGCGTTGCGGGCCGTACAGGTGTAGATGCCGGCGTCCTGGGGCTGGGCGTTGTAGATGACCAGCTGGGCGATGTTGGTGACCACCACGTTGCCGCGCACGTGGTTGGGCCGCATGACCACGTTCTCCCGGTCTTCCAGCTGCTTCTCCCAGGTGATCTCGGGCCGGGGCCGGCCCACCGCGTCGCAGAGGAAGCTCACGGTCTCGCCCACGGTGACCGACTGGTGCACGGGGTGGTCGAGCAGAGCCGGGGCCGCCGTATCCAGCCCCGGGGTCTCCGGGGAGGCCGTGGTGGGGCGCGCGGTGGTCTCGGGCGGCAGGGGACTGGTGTGGGGCCAGGTGAAGTGATAGCGGCAGGTGACGACGGCCAGCGTGATGCCCTTGGAGCAGGCCTCGGCGTCCATGTAGCAGCGGTTGTAGTACGTGAGGCCGTCGGAGGCGCACGTGAAACTGGGCTCCTTCTCACAACGATCTTTGCACTTACACACAGGCTGGCCGTCCCAGATGTCGCACTCGGAGCCCTGCTGCAGACACATGAAGTGGTCGCAGGTGGCCTCCTTGGGCATGCCCACCGGGCCCCTCTTGCCCTTCACGTCCATGTACCGGGCGGCCACACAGCTCCTGGTCCCGCACACGTTGGGGCAGCACTTCTCAAAGGTCTCGCACTCCTGTGGCGGGGGGAGAGGGGGGCAGATGGAGAGGCCTGAGCAAGGGGGAGCAGGACGTGGGCACAGGCTTCCCCCCATCCCCACCCCCAGGGTCTGCGGAAGGGAACGGGCGCGAGCTCACCACCTGCAGCCAGCAGCACATTTGGACGACGGCGGGAGCTGGCGGATACGCAGCCCCTGCTATTTGCAGGGCCTTCTGAGAATGTCTCTCCTGCTCAGCGCAGGCCCGGGAGGCGGGCACAGCCATCAGCCTCACTTCACAGGTAGTGATCACGGAGGCACAGAGACGTGAGGTAACTTGCCCAAGGTCACACAGCTGGTAGTGTGAGAGGAGGCGGCCCACGCACCTCCCAGAGGGGACATTTCTTTTCTTTTCGAAGATTTTATTTATTTATTTGACAGAGAGAGAGAACACAAGTAGGCAGAGAGAGAAGGGGAAGCAGGCTCCCCACTAAGCAGAGAGCCCGATGCGGGGCTTGATCCCAGGACCCTGAGATCATGACCTGAGCTGAAGGCAGAGGCTTTAACCCACTGAGCCACCTAGGCACCCCCAAAGGGGACATTTCTCTGACTACCCTTTTACAGATGAAAATGCAGACACTCAAGAGAAGAGACGCCCAAGAACTGCCCCAAGAGCCGGCAAGGGCAGAATAGGGCTCCAAGCTCCAGGTGGAGGGGATTTTGGAAGGAGGTCTCTTCTTGCAGTGCCTCATAGGGTTGCCACAAAGGAGGTCTGGGTGGGAACAAATGAGTCTGCCTCTCTGTCTTTGTCCCACAGGGGTGGGGACGCCCTGGCTGTATCGAAGAGGTCACACCAAAGCCCAAGAAAGGAAAACCGGACAGCTCTGGGACAGAAGTTCGAGGCCGGCCACACGCGTGTCACAGAGCGGGCCCTCGCTTGTTCAGAGCCAAGGGGAAGGGCAGGCGGGACAGGCCGGGGACGCCAGGTCCCCCCACGGAGGGCTGTGCCAGGCCTGGGGGCTCCGCTCTGACGTGTGTGGCATTTCGTGCGGGGACAAGGAAAAGAGCCCCCTTGGGTGGCAAAGGTCGGCCAAGGCGTCAGCGAGGACTTACTAGGGCTGTAATCCCCCTTGATTCTCTGTGGAGCCGCGTAAAGCATTAGTTTAATTCCTCGAAATTAGTAACACGCTCTGGGACCGACACAAACAAGGACTTCACGTGGTGTTTTCGACAATAACACCTCGTCCCCACCGGGCCGGCGGGCAACCGTCCTAATCCTCCGTCCTAGTAGTAGCTCTGGGAGTTGCTCCCCACTCGGGCTGGCCTCTTGCGGCTCTGACGTCTGTATCACAGCCTCTTGGACATTCCACATCAGCTAAGAGGGGGGGATATCCCCCACCGGAGCTGTGCAAGCCTGCCTGCCTGACTTGTTTACTGTTCTCCCCCTCTCGGCTCAGAATGGGGACTTTGTTTTGCAGTCCTCGCTTGGCATAAGCTTCCAGGCCACCCCCAGGGAGGCTTTGGGACGGGGATGGGCAGATCTCAGCGCTGGGGTCTGAGGGCGAGAGACCCAGTGGGGGTTGGAGGGCAGGAGGCACTGGGATCGGACAGGAGAACCTGCTCTTTGGCCTGAGGGTCATCAAATTCCTCCAGAGACGGGCCCCGGAAGCTTCTTTAGGGCCCCGAGGTCCATGAAAGGTTGAGTGGCCAGAGTCGGGGTCGGGCGGATGGGGGGGAAGGTATCTCTGGGCACGGGAAACCTAGAAGGAATCCGTAGAACAGTTTTTGCTGGACGGCCCAGAATAGATCCGTCGGCAAATGAGTCCCTAGCCCCACGCGGGTGCCTTTTCCCCCAGACGCACGGCGACAGCCAGTCTCACTGTCCCATGCCCTACCTGGTTTATCCGGCCAGCCCGTGCCAGGGAAACAGACTTCTCTGCAAACATAGTCGAGGTACCTCATGACCTTGGCTGAGTGGGAGCGCTCTGCCCCCGTCTTTCCTTTCCTGAGCACCACCATCGGAGAGGTCTGACAATTGTCCCCTGGACCCAGAGTGGGGCAGAGACCACTCCCTGCAGGGCAGTCCTGGGCTTTTCTGTAGACTATGTGCGTTTGGCAAATGGAGCATCTCTCGTATTCCTCGGTGCTGCCCGGCTCCGAGCCCTCTGCCCTGGCGGGTGCTGGGTACCAGCAGGCTCTTCTTCATCACCCCCGGGGCGGGGGCGGGGGGGCGGCCGGAACGACCCTGGGACTCAGGAGCTGGGGGAGAACTGCCCCGGCTCCAGGCCGGCCCGGCTTGCCCCAGGCTGCTCCGATGAGAGCAGAAGGGAGGACCAAGGGATCTGGCGGGTCAGAACTCAGTCCGCTACCCTCCCAGGGACAACTGGAGAGGCTATGCAGAGCGGTTCCCACCCGCTCTCCCCATCAGTCTGGCCTGCTCTCAGGGTCAGGATGCAGACCCCCGGGCAGGGTGGGTGGGTGGCCTGGAAGCCTCAGCTTTGTCAGAGAGACGCGCGCCCACCTTCCCATCCCTGGCCGTGGGACCACGTGATGCTCACCACAGTGCCCTGAGTGTCTGCGCCCACCTGTCGAGGCAGAGCTGAAGGGTCGTGCCAGTCCCTGACAGATGTGTCTGGCTTAGTGCTGGCTCGGAGCAGCCCGCAGCAAACATGAGGCCAGGAATCCCAGGATTCCTCGTCCCTGATGAACTTGGACGTCACACCCACTTCTTCGTCTGGGCCTTGGACTTGGACAGACATCATGTCCTGTTTCTGTGGCCTGGGGCCCAACTTCCCGTTCCTAGAGCCTGCCGGAGGGGGTCCCGAGTCTCCCCACCCCACGGCCCCCACGCGCCCTCACTGACACACTCACGTGATCCGCGTCAGGCTTCCGGACTCCCACTCACCTGGTCCGTCTCACACTCTCGTTTGCAGGTGCTCTGGGCATCCACCCAGAGGTTGGGGTTCATGTCGTTGGGGCAGATGCCAGCATGGGAATAGCGGATGGCCGGCAGTGCCAGGCCCCTTGGGGGCGCCCCAAACAGCAGCAGGAGCACGGCCACCTGCGCCCAGCGGGACCAGAGCCGGCAGCACCCCGGGGCCCACATGATGCCGTCTGCGGCGGCTCGAGACCTCCCCTGCGACGAACCCAAGGGCTGGGGCCCACCGGGGCCTTCTCCTTCTCTGGGCTGCAGACACCTGCCCTCCCCACCCCAGCGGGCTTCCTCGCGGCCGCCGCGGCTGCCTCCACCAAGTCAGCGGAGCCCGCTGGGCTGTGCGGCTTCAGATAAAGGAAAGGTCTTTGCAGGGAAACTCCCTCTCCTAGCGTGCAGGGGGAAGAGCCGCAGCAGGGGCCCGAGCCTGGATTTATATCCTGGGCGCGCCACCCGAGTGGGAGCGGGCTAACCTGATGCCTGTCACGGGCAGGCTGCTAGCTCCTCTGTCCCGTGGCCGACCACAGACTTGTTGCAGAAGGAAAAAAAAAAAAGCTGGAAGCGGTTTAGCCCAGAGTATCTGGCACGGTGGGACACCTGCTTGTTTTTGACTCCAGGAGGCCTTTAACCCCTTCAAGGGCCAGAAATGGCATGTGCTTTAGGGGGGAGCTGGCTGCAGGACACGCAAGCTCCCTGTAAAGGGGCGGTTTGTTTCCCTTTCCCCTACCTCCTCGGGCTGGGCCCCCTCCTCCCCGTGACCACCTCTGAAGAACACACGATCGCTTGTTGCAAGGAGGGACCTGCCGCCGCAGGGTTAGCATCGCCTGGCCCGATAGCACATTTGAGAGCAAATGACGTGGAAAAACAACAAGTTCACGGCCATTCCAGGGCGGGCCTGAGCAGCGCCAGCAGCAGCGCCCGGGCCACGGCCGCAGCCCCCCACCCCCGCACGGGGTCCCTCTGCGGGGGGTGTGCGTGCACGAGGACAGCTCCCTGTCTCTCGGTCCCTGGGCCGATCGCGTCTCAAGTTCCCACTTCGGTGAATTTTCCCCAAATCATTCCAGAGACACATACCAGATATGCTCCGGCTCCCCCAGCTGCCGGGACGTATCACATTCCTCGCTCCTCGCCGGCTCCCAGAAAACCTACGGGGTAAGTGTCCCAGGACAGCACTGGGCAGGGGCCG
Organism: Nasua narica; assembly: GCA_028533885.1. Classification (NCBI taxonomy): domain Eukaryota; kingdom Metazoa; phylum Chordata; class Mammalia; order Carnivora; family Procyonidae; genus Nasua; species Nasua narica. The sequence goes on along the minus strand of CM052804.1, from coordinate 22,156,063 downwards.
CCCTCGCTAACGACCCCTCGGCCGGTGTCTGAGCTCTGTCGTGTGCCGGGCACCTCGGCCGCCCCCCGGGTTCCCCCCACTTCACCAAGGAGAAGGTTCAGGGCCGGAGAGGGCCCGCGACTCGCCCAAGGTCAGCCACCGCGGGCAGGGATAGTCGTCCCGCTTGCTGATATCTACTAGGCTCTTCGTGTGTGTGCGGGGCTCTCTGTAGGCACCACGATATTCCACCCTCACAAACGGCCTTCGTTGCAGAGTGGAGGAAAAGACGCCCAGAGAGGCTAAGCAATTCACCCCTCATCACACAGCGACGGGAAACGCCAGTTTGCGGGGTGCAGGCGGGGGCCTTTGGGACCCCCCTTCCTTGCCCACCTGGCTGTCAGCACTGCTGTCAAGGTACAGCTTCAACTCCGGTTTTTACAGGAGGGACAAGAGGTTTGTGGAAACATCAGATGCTGTGTGGTGGGGGGACGGGGGAGCAGGGAAAGAGGCGGAAACTCCCATTGGAGGGGGTGGGAGCTATTTCTCTCCCCTACGGCAGGAAATGTCAGGTACCTCAAACAGCACCGAAAAGTGAGCTGGCTGAACATATTTGTGCGGGTTACTTGACCCCCAGAGGGTGTGAGGGAGCGGGGACACCGATCCCCCCAAGAGACAGGTACCTTGTGAAGGCCAAACCACAGAGGGTTTGAGGAGCAGTAACGGAGTGTCCCAGGGATGGGGGATGGGGTGGGCCCAGCCCACGTCAGAGCAGAAGGGACCCAGAAAGTCCCCAGCGGTGCTTTCATTTCACAGGTGGGGAAACAGAGTCGTGAACGCAGGCCCCTCCTCTTCCAGGTCCACTGTCCCCTTGAGGGCTAGGATTCACCATCTCATTTGACTGTAAAAAGGCGGCACAAGGCTTCTCTCCGCCTTGCAGACTTGCCCCCCCCCCAGGGGTGGTGTGTCGGCCCTCTCCCCGCCTCTGCCAATTCTTCCCCATCCTGTGGGTCATTCTGCGAGATCTGTCTTTTCTGCTTATGTCAAAGAGCTAATGAAGGATGTCAGATCCTAATCCCCTAAATTATTGGAATAAACTTCCCTCCGAGGCCGGGGCCCAGTAATGAAGCCAGACAGCGGGCGACGCCGGCTGCTTTGAATTCCCTGTAATTTCATAAACCCGTGTTCCAGCTGCTCTGAGCAAGGCCTCAGCCCTGCACTCGTCGACGAATGCGGCTTGTGCCGCCTCCTTTGAAATCACAAAGGGGAATGGATGGTGACACATCTCTAAGCAGGACTTAGAATAATTGTCACAGCCCTGGTACATGAGGACGAGTGTCCAGGGAGAGGAAGGCTGATCTCTGGAGTCACCTGCGACCACTGGAGGTGATGGGAGGGCTGGGGGCAGTCAGAGCAGAGGCGGCCGGCCGGGGTGGGCAGAAAGGCGGGGAGAGCTCCTCCACCCCAGCCGCTCCCCTCCCTCTCTCTCTCCCTCTCTCTCTCTCTCTCTCTCTCTCGTCGGGGTTGACTGAGAAAGGCGTCCATCCACCCAGCTCAGCCCCGTCAAGATCCACGGGCCTCTTTCCTGCCCAGGGCCCCATTTCTGGCCATTCCACTCTGAGAACTTTCAAAACAGCATCGGGGAGGAAGGGGCCTAGAATACCCTGGCTCGCGCTCTCGGCGCTTCCAAGTCTCCCACCAAAACACAGCTCAGAATAATAAATAACATCTGATCAGGGCTCGGAGCCCACACAGCGTTTTCCCCTACATCATCCCACTGAGCCTCCGGCCAGCCCCGGGAGGGACCCTGGGAGATGTCGCTGGGAGCTCCACGGCACAAGAGAGGAAACCAAGTCACGGAGAGGCTAGCCGGGCCTGCTCGGGGCCCCGTGGCTCACGCCCGCCCCCCCACCCTGGACCCCAGTCCTGTGCTCTTCACGCAGGCCATGCACGCTTCTGGCCTCTCCAGAAAGGCCCCCGCTGGCCGCCCCACCAGCCCAGCATGTTTCTAAGCTGTTCTCAGAGCGCTTTGAAGTCTCCCCCTGGGCCCCTCCCACAGTTCCTTAGATCTGGCTGCCCTGCCTCGGTCTTCTCCGGAGGGCGGCATGCACCCCACCCTCACCACACCCCTGGTACCGAAGAGGGGGGGGCTCTGCAGCACCCCCACCCCCCGGCCTCCCTTCCCCCAGCATGAGTGTTGGGGGAGTAGAGCCGAGGCTGAGTCACCTGGTCAGGTGACCTGACCTTGGGGCTGTCACCTGCCTTTCCCCCTCCCTGGGGACATGGGGCACAGCGTGGTCACAAGAGGGCTGGGCTCTGCCTTCCACTCGGAAGAGCTCCCTCCAGCTCCCACCACCATGGAGGTGGAGGGAACATGGCCCCTTCACTCCCTCCAGGGAGGGTTCAAGGCCAGCTCTAGGTGCAGCTGCAGGAGGGGACCCCGGATGGTGGACTGTGCATGACCCTTGACCTCAGGTTCACGCTTCACATAACAGCTTCCCAGCCACTGGGGCCTGGACAGGGCAGCACAGTGGACATCGTTTTCCCAGTCGGCCAGGCCTCTCCCCCCGGAGACCAGCTGCACACGTGGGGGGGGACGGTGGTGATGCCACGCCAGCATCTCAGATGCCATGCAGCTTGTGCACGGACCGGACCTCTTACCTCCTTTACTGGATGATTTTTAAAGCACCTACTATGTGCTTGGTACTCTGGGTACACAGAGGAGATGACGGTTCTTGTCCACAGAGAGAGCACAGCATGCAAACAAATGATCGGATCAGCAGAGGCCATCTTGGAGGTGCCCACGAGGGCTACGGGGGCGGGGACGGGCAGGGGGAGAGAGGCCTGGGGCCGCAGATGTGAGGTGTGAGGTGGGGTGGGTCTCGAAACCTGAGCGAGAGTCTGCGAGATGGAGCCCAGAAGGCACTTTCCTTCACTCCCCCTTGGAAAGGCCTGGCCCACAGTGCGGCCTCCTTGGCCAAGGCCCTCCCTCTGCAGGGCCCAGGCCTCCGGAAAGGGGAGGTGAGAGGAAAGTCAGTAAGTAGGACTGGGGGACTGGGTGGGGACGGGAGCTGCGGGTCCTGCTTCTGCCTGGGGCGGCCCCAGCGAAGTCAGACCCGACGCCCGTCCTGGTCCGCCCTGCTTGGGCCCCAGTCCCAGGGCGGCCACATGTTCTCCCAAACAGCTGGGGGAGGCCGAGCCCCTGGGAGCCCCCTTGCCCTGATCCTCGATTCCAACGTATTTGGGAGGAGGAAGAATGTAAGGAGAAGGAATCGGGGTGCTAGGGAGAAAGAGGGCCCCAGCGACGGTGCTCAGATGGGCTTTCAGGAGGCCCAGACCGCCTCAGCTAAAGGCAGCGATCAGTCAGACCCCAGCCAGGGAGTTCAATAAAGCGGGCGGCTTATTACCCAGCTGGGGACCCCCTGCCTGAGCGGCCGCGGGCCTCGGTTACATTACAGGGCTGTGTGAACTCTCCCCTCAGAGTGAGACTGCACCGGGGTTTGGAATAATTATGGGGCCTCAGCAGATGGTGGAGGCGGACAGGGGAGGCCTTCAGCTGTGGGACACGTGACTCGCCCGCATCTGTGCAGAGCGGGACATGGGAGGGTCCTCATTGGGCCTCGGGGGACGCAACACGGAATCAAGATCTGAGAATCACGGCGTTGGCCGTGGTGGGGCCCGGCCCCACCCCCGAGGCCCGCCAGGCCTCCTTAGACCCCCGCCCGGGCCAGGGGGCCCTGCTGATGGGGCCGAGCCCCTGGAAGCTGGTTGGTGTCTGAACGGATCTGTGTGTCATGAAAGCAAGAACAAGAGACACAACTTCGGGGCACCGGTGAGCCCCCAGCTGCCTTCCCAGAGAAGGCGGGCAGCATGTGCTCTGTGGATTTCAGCCCTGTGTCAGAGCCCTCGCCCACGGGGGCAGCTCCGTGGCGCTCAGGTTGAGCACTGCGTGAGGAGTCCTAGGCTCTCAGCCTGGCCCGCCATCGACCCACTGTGCGACCACCTCGACTTCCCCACCTGAGGCCCCTTCCAGCTCCCTCCTCTGATCCTGTGTCCCGATTCCGCCAGCTTCGCCTTCACAGACTTGGCTTCAAAAGCCCCAAGCCGCTCTCAGCCAAGACAAACATGGGAGTGAAGGAGCCAGAAGGCCACAGGGCTGCGGGGCTGCTGCGGGGCCACGGCTCTGCTCTGCTGGCGGAGAACGGCAGCCCGTTTCCACGCTTCCCAGGCCTGGGGGTTCCATGGGACCGCCACGCCCTGGGGCACAGCCTCCCTCCTGCTCCCATCCTGGTCCTGGAAGCTTCCTCTGGTGCCTCCTGCCACGAGCCTGCTCCCTCTGGGCCTTACTGCCTCCAGAGGAGAGAGAAACGAGAGGCTCTTGGGCCTGTGGGGCTCCCTGCTCACCTGCGCACGTGTTCTCTGAAGCCAGACGCGCCCCTCATCCCTGCTGCAGGGGTACCACATGGTGGGGGTGGGGGGCGCGAGGCCTTTTCCTGACAGACCATCAGGTCAAGACTTCCAGTCTAAAGATGGCTTCCTTAAGGCTTCTCCACGCCTTCAAGATGAAGGTCAAAGCACTGAACATGGACCGTGAACATCTGCCTCGGTTTCCTTCCCCAGACTTGTCGTCTGCTCCTCTTTCTCTCAGACCCTGGAAGCCGCCACATGCTCTCTCAGATCTTAAAAAGCTCCATGCTGACCCTCAGCCCCTCCGACGTTGTCCTCTGCCGCGGACACATTCCCTTCTCCAGGCCAACTCCTTCTCAGCCCATCCGGGAAGCCCCGAGCTCTTCGGGAGGCCTTCCTGATCTCAGAGACTGCCGAAGGCCCTCACCACTTCTCAGATTTTGGTCGGGGGCAGGGGGGGCGGTTCCCGGTACTGTTTTTACAATGAAAAAGCAAAGAGCGAAGAAGAGACGTGCTCCGTGGAGGACGGCGCTCGCCCGGGACAGTCAAGACTGTCGGGGGGCGGGGGGTCTCCTCACAACTCCCTCCAGGCAGCCGAGGCAGAGCAGGGACCACGGGGTCGGAGTGACTCACACGCCAGGCCATCGCCGGACCTCACCGAAAACCTTCCTGCCCGGCAGACGACAAGTCTTGTTTAAATCAACTCTCTACAAGCCCGCAGGCCCAGCCCACCCACCCCAGAAGGCCAGGGGTCCTCGCTCCCTTGGCGCCACCGCCGGGACTGGCCCCTTTCAGTTCCTCCTAGACGACAGGGCTCACGGCTTTCCCTGGGCTGTGTTCTCATCACTGGTTTCTTCTTTAACAGAAGCGCATGGTCGCGACGGTCTCAAAGTAAAGACCCCAGCAGGACGTGGGGGGCGAGAGCAGAGCAGTGGCGGCCTGAGCTGCACCGCGGTAAGCCTCGGCCTACCCCACAGGGCAAGAGGGCTGCCGGCCTCCGACAGGCCTTCCGGAGACCCAAGCTGAGGAAGGGGCTGTTCGGGACCCAGCCTCCCTGCCGTCTGTGACCCCTGGGGAAGAAAGCTGCTCGATGGCCGCGCCCCCAGTTGTCCTGACGACAGGACAGCAAGAAAGGCATTCTTCGTTGTGATTCAGGACACGCGTGCATGCGCACAATGCAAACCAGAGTTTTACAACTTTTGTTTTCCCTTTGACCTTCAACAGCCCCAAGTCACCCTTTGGATGACGATTACTCACTGTTTACTCAGCGAGCATTTCTGCGGGGTCATGCTGTGTCCCGTGCCGCACTCAGACCCGGCAGGCCGGTGGAGACGAAGAAATGACCTTGTCGGTCACGGATTCAGAATTTTGGTGTAGGAGCCAGATGCTGGACAAATGCTGACGCCAGTGTAACTGGTACGTTTCGGGGGTGCTTGAAGGTGCCTGATCTACCAGGCAGTTGGGCCAGGCCGGCCTCCTCGCCCTGGTCCATTTCTCCACCTGCACGGGGCGGGGGTGGGGAGGGGGCGGTCAGCGGCAGCTGGCTGGCTCAGATTCCAGGGAAGAGCGTCAGGGCTTAGGAGCCCTGTTTCCAATTTGGAGCTGGGGTCCGGGGAGGACTTCCAGAGGAAGTGGCGTGGACGCCAGGCCCCCAAACGATGAGCCCTGGGAAGCCAGGCAAAGGAGGGAATGGCGCATGCTCAGGCCGTGAGTGGCAGGCGACCCACATGGAACATTCAAGAACAGGACGAAGGCCACGGAAACTGGAGAGGCGGGAGTCCGCACTAGCTCCCGTGGGCTCAACTCAGAGGGGAGGGTCTCTAACCCAAATCTACAACCGCCACCAGGAAGGAGGCCCTGATTTCATGTTCCATTTGAAAACATGTTTCCTTTGCACTTCGGATTTTGTTTGGGCAGGTGTCGGGGTGGGGATTTGCGAAAACAAACAAACACACAAGATGAACCCGGTGTGCAGCTGAGTGAAGGGTAGACCCCAGGAGACCTATTGCGTAGGCATTCCTCTAGCTTGCGGCCGATTGACCCCGTAAGGACCCCTCACTGTGTCAGTATTTGGGAATCTCCCGGAAACATGAAGTAGGCTGGGGTCAGCTGGACACAGGGTGGGGGCTGAAAGGGGGCCGGGCCCATTCGTCAGGAGCCACCAGGAGGCTCCCTGCCAGCGAGGGGCCTGGAGGAAGGTGCCTCTCGAACACCAAGTTCCGCAGGCGGGCATCAGGCAGAAGACGGGAACCCTTCCCCAAAGATTTGGAAGGCCCTGTTCCTAACTCCGAGTCAGCAGCAGGGAAGTGGGGCTGAGGAGGGAGCCCTGGATGCCTGTTTAAGGCAGTCGGTCCCTCCATATCTTCAGGTTCTAACCCAGGCACAGCAACCTCGAAACCCAGAGACAGTGACCTTAAAACCCAGAGACAGTGACCTTGAAGCCCAGGGACAGTGACCTTGAAGCCCAGGGACAGTGACCTTGAAACCCAGGGACAGCGACCTTGAAGCCCAGGGACAGTGACCTTGAAGCCCAGGGACAGTGACCTTGAAGCCCAGGGACAGTGACCTTGAAACCCAGGGACAGCGACCTTGAAGCCCAGGGACAGTGACCTTGAATTTGCATATCTGCCCAGTGTGGCCTCAGATATCACAGGAGCAGAGGAGGCAAAGAGCCCAACTGAGGGCAGAGGGCCTTACGTCGGGATGAGGGTTCCAAGGCTGAACCCTCCTCCCCTTGGGGTTTCCTGACCAGGATTGCACACACAAAAGACCAGGGCCGGCAAGACCTAGCGCGGTACCACGTCCATCAATGTTAGTGTCTTAGGGGCTGTGCCCAAGCCCCTTCCCGTCTGCAGAGACTCCCTAGTAAAGTAATGCTTGCTGAGGAGGGAGCTCAGGTCAGGAGCCTCAGGGTGAGGTCCGACCACCCAGCTTCTTCCCCAGAGTGCGCGGTGCGGGGTCGGCGCGGGGTGACGGACTGAACACCCAGCCGCAGGTGGAGAAGAGGGGCCAGAAAGAGGGGACGGTGGGGGCCTCCACCAGCGAACCCGTCCTGGGACAGTGGCTCCTCATCTGGCTGCCGCTGGGGATGAGAGAGGAAAGAAAAAGGACCAGACTGTTTTCATTGAAGAGCTGAAGTGGAGAGAGGGCGTTTGTCAAGGCCAAGCGCCTTCGTAAATAACCGCCTCCCTGAGTAAACGTGTGAATGAGTGTTTTTAGAACCCACCCTGTAAGATGAGCCACCTTCCTCTCTTGTCCCGTCCTCTCCATCTTCCATCCTGTCACAGCAGATGAGGTGTCCCTCGATTTAAGGTCAGAGCTGCCCCCAGAGTGCTGGCTGCCTCCCCTCCCCTCCCCACCCCTCCTTTCTCTTCCCTCCCCCTCCACCCCTTAGCCACTGGGAAACATCACTCATGCCTCCTCTCCACTGGATCATCTCCATTAGCATTCGGACGTCCTCAAGTCTCGCCCGTCCTAAGCAAGGACACCATTCCCTCCACTCCACATTCCCCTTTCATCCACAACCCTGCCTCTCACCCCTGCAAAGTCGGTCTGCGTTTCCCACGTGCATTTTCTTGCCCCCTCCGGAGCCCACATGCACTTTGCCATTGAACCTGTGCCAGGGGCTGGCGTGACCCTGAATGACACAGCCAACCTGGTTTTCTCCCGCTCTCTGGAGCTTGTGACCTTCTGACGCTTTGCTCCAGGGATAGGACGCCCCCTTCTCGTTCCCACCCGCTCCGCTCCCCCTCTCCTTACTACCCACACTGTTGTGCAGAGGGGTGCGTCAAGGCCATGGGCATCCTCGCCACCCTCCTCTTGCACCGTGCTGCCCCTCCCCCCACAGCTGGGGGTTTTCAGCACCGGCCGCCCCGGAGAATCACTAAAAAGTACCAGCACCTGAGTGCCGCCCTCATTAACTCGAAGTCGCAAGGGTGGGGCCCAGGTGTGACAGCGTTCAAGCCCCCGGATGATTCTGAAGGCAAACCAGGGTTTCGAGCCACTCGTGCGGGTGGACTTCATGCCACGACTTCAGGACCATGTCTGTGCCCAGGGCCTTCAGAGTCGTCTCTGCAACAGACCCTGAGACATCCAGAGACATTCCTGGTTCCCCAAAGGCATCCAGCCAGATGTCTTCTCATACAGGATGTCAATTCAGCTCACCGCCCACTCCAGAGTCCAACGGCTTCTTCTAACACTAAGGTCATACAATTCTTTTTATCTACAGGAATCTTCCACAGCGGACTAATAGGGAAGCTATTTCCTCTCTGGCCTAAGACCTTAACAGCACATCCAAAACCAAGTTTGTTATTTTTTTTCCGGTAAGTTCTATGCCCAGCTTGGGGCTTGAACTCATGAGGCTCAAATAAGTCGTCTAAGTGATGGAGACAAGGCGGGGTTCAAAGGTGCTTCCAGGGTCATGGTGCTCCTGGCTGTCTTCGCCCGCCCCTGGCGTACCCGTGCCCTGCCAAGGAGACTCTCCTCCCTTCCAGTGACTTCCAGAACAGACGGGGAAATGCGGCTTCTACCCATGCAATGGAAGACCACTCAACCACGAGAACATGGCACGCTATAACATGGGTGGACCTTAAAAGCATTATGCTAAGTGAGAGAAGCTGGACTCAAAGGTCATGTGTTACATGATTCCATTTATATGAAACGTCCAGAACAAATGCCGAGAAACGGAAAGCAGATTAACGGTTGCCAGGATCTGGGAGGAACTGCTCATGGGCACGGAATTTCCTTCGGGGGTGATAGGAATGTTCTGGAACCAGAAAATGGTGTCGGGGGGCACAATACTGTGAATGGACTAAATGCTACTGAAGTGAACACTTTACAAATGGGTAAAATGGTAACTTTTAAAAATATTTTTTATTTGTTTATTCACGAGAGACAGAGAGAAAAGCAGGGGGGGCGGAGAGAGAGAAACAGGCTCGCACGGAGCAGGGACCCCAATGCGGAACTCGATCCCAGGACCCCGGAATCATGACCTGAGCCGAAGGCAGACGTTTAACCGACTGAGGCACCCAGGTCCCCCCGAATGGTGACTTTTATGTTATGCATGTTTTAACACAATTTTGGGGCCCCCTGTGGTTCTGTGAGAGCCCCCAGGGCTGGGCAGCAACAGGCAGCTCAGAAGCCAAAAGCACCAGCGTGCCCCCGAGGCACCCGTGACCACGGCCTGATTCTACCCACAGAGCCCTTATGACACCAGCTGTGTGCGGGGAGGTCCCCACACTAACCAGCCCCCCAGCACCACTGCAGCTGAGTGTCCTGCGATTTAGTTCGATTCTGACACTAAGTACCTGGGTTCACAGCAGACCCCACAGGCTAAGGGCTCCGTCCACCAACTGCCCCCTCTCCGGATGCCAGCTGCAAACTTAGACCATCAGGACTGCGGACTGACCAGCTGTAAATTCAGGGGGTTCCTACAACCCCCTCCCCAGGTTGGAGAATTTGCTGGACCAGCTCACGGAACCCAGGAAAACGGCTCACTTACCATTCCCGGTTTATTATCAAGAATACAACCCAGGAGCCGTCCGATGGAAGACACGAGCGGGACAAGATAGGGAGGGATTTCTGTGCCCTCGCCTACCGTTCCAGCCTCCCACTCCGCCACGTGTTCACCACCAGAGGCTCTCGGAACCCCCTACCCACCCCACCATCTGTGGTGAGGGGTGATGGAGATTTCATTACTTGGGCAGGCTTGAGTGAGTCATTGGCCATCAGGGATGGACTCCATCCGCAGCCCTCTCCCCTCCCGGGAGCTGGGTAGGGCTATCGGGAGGGGCCCTTGCGGAGCCTCGAGGGAGCAGCACGGAGGAGGGGGCGCTGAGGAAGCCCACGAGCAGGTGAGCCAGACCGGGGCGCCCCGGGGCCCTGCAGAGGAAGCAGGTTGAAAGGTGAGTCGGAGGCTGGCAGGTGAGGGGTGAGTGGAGTGTTCCGGGCTGCGGGCAAAGGGCAGAGGGACCTGTGAGAAACCAAAAGATGCCCACAGCTCAACTGGATTCTCGAGACCAAGAAGATGAGGGGGAAGGATGTATCTGGAAAGATGGGCTGGAGCCATGGAGAGCAGGGCAGTGTGGTCGGTCCATGGGGAGCGGAGTTTGCTCGTTAGGGAAATCTGTGACTCCTCTCTGCTTCATCCTCTCTAGTCAAGTGACGACCAAGTTGCTTCCAAGATACCTGTTGCGTATCCGTGTATGTCTCTCTGGCCTCCTTGTGCATCTGGTTTACGACACCATCGTTCTGTCCAGGACTGGCTCCTCTACTCGTTTCATCTCCTTTCTGGCTCCTCGGAGGGCCCTCAGCATCACTGTCATAAGTATTCATAGCCTTCCCCTTGACTAACCCCAAGGCCTCTTGGCCTCTTCCCGCCCCTCTGTCTCCCAGGGATGGCTCCAAGGTGAAGGCTATGACGAGATGTCACCTGCCCTCGCCATGTTGACCCCTCATGGTCACAAAGTAGCTGCAACAGTTCCGGCCCCCCGTAGAGACCAACACACCCAAAAAGGGTTAGGGTGTTTCCCTCAACAGCTGTTTCTAGACGAGGAGAAAGTCCTTCCCAAAGGCATCTGCACAGGCTTCCCTTCAGGTCCCATGTCTAAATCAGTCCCTGCCCCAAGGAGTGAGACATCATGACTCCCCCGCCGGGAAGGAGCCCACGAAGCCCAGGACTGCTGACACGAGAAAGAACCCGGGCTTCATTGGTAAGAAGGCGGGGAGAGCTATCGTCAGGAAACAGCAGGTCACATTACTTCCCGGGAACTCTGCATTTTACTCACAAATCCCGCTCCCCTCTCCAGGGCAAATCCATCCAAAAAAAATCTCTTTGTTGGATGTCACAGACACGTAGCCCCCGCCCACAGGCTCCCTGCCCCAGCGTCTCTCACGGAAGGTCCGGGAAGACCCCCGCCCGATCCTCCAGCCCCGGGCCCCACTTCAGCATCCATCCTGAACGGCACAGTGGCCCCGCGCCCGGGCCACACATTCCCCTTCCAGAGGGTCATCCCAGACACCCATAACTCCTGCTCTGTCGAGTTTCTCTTTTCAACAGCGTCCTGCCAACAGTTTCACAGAGATGGAGCCCTGATGCATTTCTTGGCTTCGTTCCCCTAGTACGGAGATTGGAGTTGGACACTGCCAGGCTTCCCTCCCCAACAAACCCCAGATATGACTGTGTCCTTCGAGGTGGAAGGGAGGGCTGGAACTCCCCCTTATTCAAGAAACAACTCTGGCATCGGCTGGGAAGGGACACTCAGGGAGCCCAGAAGGATGTACAAAACGGGTCTTTACACCAGTTTTGAGCAGTGTCTTCTACCCAAGCAGACAGCGACATGCTGGCAAATGGCTAATAACTGATAATAACCGGTCCTCATCTCCCCCCGCAACACCTCTCGCTCGTTCATCCACCTATAATGAATTTGACTTGCATAAAGGTAATAAATACTCAAGACAAATAATTTCTTAATTATTCTACTACATGGTTGAGAATGGGGGAGAAATACATTCCTAAAAGGAAAAATCAAGGTGCTGGTGGCCGAAGCAAAGCTATGCAAGCAAATGGTAGCATAATTCTGAGGCCCCTCGGCTGGCTCCCGGCTACTCCTCAAGCCTCCTGTCGCAGTCCTTCCCCCCCGCCCCCAGCAGTAGTTCCAAGCCTTACCGGATATTTCTCCATTCCTGGGACCCGCCTCACTCACACTCACCCCTGGACATTTGCACATCGTACAGCCCAGCCAACCTAACTCCTGGTTATCTGTCAGGCCTTGGTTTCGGTGCCCCTTCCTCCAGGAAGCCTTCTGTGATCCTCAAACTGGGTTACACGGATCTCCTATGAGCTCCCATATCCATTTATGTTTTATTTAATAAATATTCATTGGTCACTCCTTTGTGTCAAGTTCTGCATCACTGTATTACTCTCTTGTCTATATGTTCCACTAGATCTTACACTCTGCGGGGCTCAGCGTCTTACGTATCTTCCCCTCAATATGTCTCCAGGACACATAACAGTACCTAGAACAGTCAACACGTGACAAATTTTTGTTCAAAAAGAAAAAGAATAATTTTTTAAATTGACGTGCAGTCCGCGGATAGCGTAAAAGTGGCCATTTTAAAGTGAGCGATTCAGTGGCATTTAGCACGAATGTGCCACCGCCGTCTCTGTTGAGCTCCATTTTCATCTCTTCCACCGGAAATCTTGTACCCACAGAGCTGTCACCCCCCAGTTCCTGTCTCCCCATGCTGCCATGAAAGAACTTTTAAATAAACGAAAGTTGTCTGCCTTTGGGTTGGACACATTGTTTGCCTTTCTCTCTAAAAGCCACGGGAAGCATTGCTTCAAGCCAAGCGGTGCTCCTGTGCGACGGGTACAGCAGAGACTTTCTCCGCTGCTGGCCGGCCCTGCCGGGCACCCCGAGGCACACAGGCCCTTCACTCTAGGAGGTGGACCCATCTCTTCCAAAATTGAGTGGCTCTCCTCAAAACCTCCCCCTGAACTGGAAATGGTCCAGTGCGGTCAGCAAGGCCAGTCCCAGGGGCAGCTTTCCTGGGGGAGCTGAGCCTTGAGTGCCTTCCTAAGGAATCTGGGACTTGGGAGCTTTCCCCAGGGAGGGGGATCAGGTGCAAATGGGAGGAGGTTGTCAAGGGGGGCAAAGAGCGCTCTGCTCATCGGGTCCGCCACTGTGGGAAGGGGCAGAGCCCAGGCCTTGGGGCCTGCCCTCCCCACTCATGAGGGAGTGGGCCTGGCCCCCCACAGCCCCCTGGGGGGAGTGGGTTTAGCAGGGTCAGGATGGGGAATGTGGGCTGGGAAACAGTGGGTAGGGAGGACGTCTGCCCCCGGGACCTGTTTCCCTGGTGCTGAGAGGCAGGACACCCTTCAGAGTCCTTGGGCCTCCTCACGTGCTCCTCAATGACCCACGTTGTCCCTGCTCACCTTTGTCGTTGGCCATTGCCCTCCCCAGTCCCCCACTGGGGAACTATGGGGGAATTGAGGAAGGTGGAGGAGAGAGAAACAGAGCCTGGGGAGGGGCAGGTTCTCTCCTACAGGAGTCAAATCAGGGTGTGATCCCTGTTTACAGTCCCCACCAGAGACACACACACACACACGCACGCACACACACGCACGCACGCACGCACGCATGCGCGTGCAATGAAATAATTTCTTTCTTTGTCCCGAGAGTGTAAAATTTGATGTTGTTTTGAGGGATGCAAAATGTCAGAACTTTCGCGACAAAATTACATCAATTTTGCATTTCTGGTAAGACCGGATATTGTACTAGTTGGGACTGAATGATAACTCTGTGTCACTGTGTTAGTCCCCTGCAGCCGCTGTAACAAATGAGGTGGCTTCACTCAGCGGAACTTATTCTCGCTCACTCTGCAGGCGAGAAGTCTGAAACCAGTTTTTACTGGCCAAGGATCTAGGCAAGAATCCATTCTTGAGTCTTCCGGCTTCTGTTGGCTTCCCGTGCCCCCCCCACGTCACCCCAACCTGCCTCTGTGGTCCCGTGGTCTTCTCTTCTTCTTGAGTAACATCTCCCGCTGCCTCCCTCTCACGGGAATACTTGTGCTGATATTTAGGGGCCACTGAGATAATCCAGGATAATCTCCCCATTTCAAAACCCTGAGTTTAATCACGTTCTGTGCCATAGAAAGCAACATTGACACCTTCCAAGGATCAGGACTTGATTTCCTGGGGACCCTTCATTCAGCCCGCCCCACGCCGGTGAACGACAGACTTCAACCTCTTTTTTTTTTTTTAAAGATTTTATTTATTTATTTACTAGAGAGAGAGAGACTGAGAATGAGAGGGGAGAAGGTCAGAGGGAGAAGCAGACTTCCTGCAGAGCCGGGAGTCCGATATGGGACTCGATCCCGGGACTCCGGGATCATGACCTGAGCCAAAGGCAGTCGCTCAACCAACTGAGCCACCCAGGCGCCCCCAGACTTCAACCTCTTAAAACTAGCCTACCCCAGAACAGTGCTGCGCACAGATGATCACGGGACTGGGAAACCGTGTCCATTCTTGCAGACGCTGTGGTTCAAGGTTGTTCAAGAATCTTCTAGTCCTGCCAGTACCTCTCTGCTTCTGCACGGACAACCTTGCTTCGAGAGAACATCCCGAATCTCCATGTGAGGCCTTCTGGAAACATGAGGGCCCAGCCAATGGCCGTCCGCCAGCCCTGCCCCACATCCGCCCCGTGATAGGCCCCGTGGCCGGTGCACCGTGGTGCCTCAACTTCCCCAGGCAGGGAGTCCATTTGGAGCCCCACTCCCATCTTCGTCCAAGACTTGATGCTTTAAGCCCCCACGTGTTTGTGTGAAGAAAGCTTGTCTTCTTCTTTTCATTGTGCCGGCAGACCTCTAACGTAAATGTTGCCATGCGAGACCTGTGACGATGTACACGACAGCGACATCAAGGACATTCTCAATGTTGCACAACTATCAGCATTCACTAGACCCAGTCACTCCCCGTCCCCCCTCCCCGGCTCCTGGCAACCCTAATCTGCTTTCTCTCCATGGATTTGCCTATTTTAGATATTTCCTACAAAGAGAACTGTACAGCGCCGGTCTTCCGTGTCTGGCTTCTTTCCTTAGTGTCATGTTTTCAAGGTTCATCCAGACTCTGGCACATTTCTGTATTTCGTCCTTCTGATGGCTGAATAATAGTCCATTGTTTGTATAGACTACGTTCTGTCGATCCCTTTATCGGTCGATGGACAGCTGGGTTGTTTTCTATGTTTGGCCATTCCTGATTGGAACCCCGGAACCCCACAAGACCCTACATCCATCACCCCTGAATTAGGGCGGCGTTGTTGCCTGCAGATCCGGGAGCTTCTGTGCCAAACTGACCTTAATCCAACACAAAGAATGTGGCCACGATAAACTGGGTTCCTTAATGGGACACACACCCACCTTCTGGTCTCCCCATTCCCTCCTTCAGCAAACAACCGCCCTTCTTCCAACCCCGTGGTTCGTCCCCCGGGCCCCCCACCAGCCTCCCGCCAATGCCACTTGCCCTGCGGAAGCAGCCTCTCTCCACGAATGTTCTAGCCGCCTGAAGTCACGGCTCCTACCGCAGGTGGGAGAAGCGTAGGTAGCCCCCCCTCCACTCCTCACCACCCAACAGCCAATGACCAAAGAGAACTTCTCAACCACATCCTTCAGGAGTAGGGGCAAGAGTAGGATGAAGCCAAAGAGCTTTGGCTACGAGGAGTCCTGACCTGCGGCTCCCTCGCCGGATCTCTCCATTCAGTCGCTGACCTCGCCGAACCTCAGCAAAACAGGGGGGAGGATACCTCTGTATGGGATCCCAAGAGTTGGAGGAGATGGCGCGAACAGGGTCTGGGGCACAGTAGACCGGCGGGCTTGGGCGTGCTCTTCTAACCGGGGGCCCCTGGCTGCTGCGGCGCGCCTCCGGGCTTGGCGGTGACCGTGCACGCGGGCCTCTGGCCAGAGCGCAAGTCCCCAAGCAGCTGCGCCTCCTGCTCAGCCAGAGACCCCTAACTCTCTGGGTCTTCCTCCCCTTCCCCCGAAGAGGGCCTTCCCCCACCTCCTAACAGTCCTGCAAGGAAGGACAAGGGTCGGCCGCCACCAGCCTGTGACAAGCCAGGCAGCTCTGAGACCCCCACTCGGCTCCCAGTTGCTAAACCCAGAGCCGCGTCACTTCTTACCTTCCCTGACTTCTCGCGTGCGGTGCCCAGTGCTGCCGACAAGCACAGTGGCTCAAACTGTTCCCTCCCACCTTCTGAATGCCTGCCTGCCTGCCTTCCTCTCTCACTCCTTCTTTCTTTCACAGGCTCCACACCCAGAGTGGAACCCAATGCGGGGCTCGAACTCACAACCCTGAGATCAAGACCTGAGCTGAAATCAAGAGTTGGACCCTAAACTGACCAAGCCACCCAGGCACCCCCTGAGTGCCACTTCCTGTCACTTGCAGACACTCCTGCGGCCTCCTGGGCCAGCCCCTCCTCCCTCACCCTCCCTTTCCATGCTGACATTCCTAGACACATCCTTGGGCCTCTTCCCTTCTCCGTGCATCTCCCCAGACGATCCCACCCCTCCATGGGGTTGACGACCGCACACAGCGATGGCTCCCAGATCACTCCCAGTGCCCAGCGGCTGGCCCACGGCCGCTCATTCACAAACTGGATCTAGTCTTTAGGCCACTTCAAACCCCTGCATGCCATCCGATCGCCCGAGAGGATTCAGTCCAGACTCCAGGGTCCAGGAGTGCTCGGCATCTGGCCCCTCCTGGCTCCTCCCAACCCCACCCCACCCCACCCCACCCCCGCCCAGCATTGCCGGCCCCGCCCCTCATTTTGGTTCTTCTAGCCTTCAGAGCGATTTGTGCCCGAGAAAGCACCAGGATTCCCTGGGTCTCCACTCCTTTGATTTCCAGGAGAATCCCATTCACCCCTCAGTAATCATCCCAGAGGACAGCTCCCCGCCGCCCCAAGCCTAGCTGGGGCCCGTCTCGCGCCCCCCCTTCTAGGGGGAGGGGAGGGTCTGTGGCTGCCCCCCACCCTGCTCACAGCCAGGTGTGCAGTTGGGGTGTCGGGGTGGGGGGAGGGAGGGGGAAGGGAGATGCCAAGGTCCAGAGGGTGTTCGGGGTGGGGGCTTGTTAGGAAAGGCCAAATTAGCTCGTGGCCTGAACTGTGTCCCCAACAAATACAATGACATCTTGACTTCCAGTCCTCGGAATGGACCTTATTGGGAAATAGGGTTGTTACGGGTGTGACAGGTAAGGTCGAATCCTACTGGAGTAGGTTTGGCCTTCGTGCAGAATGACTGTGACCCTATAAGAAGAGAAGAGACAGACACACAACGCAGAAACTGGGTTTTGCTGCCACGAGCCCAGGAGCACAGGCGGGGCCGGCAAGTCCAGAATCGAGGAAAAGGGAAGGAAGGAGGCTCCCCGGCAGGGTGCGGAGGGAGCTGGGCCCCGCCAGCACCTTGACCTAGGAGTCTGGCCCGGGAGCCGTGAGACGACACATTTCTACTTGCTGATGTCACCCAGTTTGTGGGCCTTTGTTGCACCCGCCCTGGGACCAAAGTCACAGGGTAAAGGGCAGGCCTCAGATTTGGGGGGGATGTCTCCGATTACCTGCAGTGATTTTTTTGGAAACTCTGGGGACATTGTTGTCCCCAGTTGTTTTTCTCATGAGGCCAACAGGCCAAGTAATGGAATTGCCAGACCGGGTGAGCATCTGGGGAGCCCAGGCCCCGGACCACTCCTTGTTTAGGGAGAGGAGAAAGCCAGCAGTGGGCACGCCACTCTTCTCGCACCTGAGGGCCCCGTGTGGCCTCTGCCCAGCCGCTCACACGGACCACCAGCTGTCCCCCAGGCCTGCCCCATCGCACGGGCTCGGATTCAGGCTCCGTGTCCGCCACGACCTGAGCAAGGCCCTGCCCGTCTCCGAGGCTCGGTTTCTCTCCTGCGTCTTCTCCAGCACCGGAGAGTCCGCTCCACCTGCGGAACCCAGACATCTCCCCCTCCTACAACCTCTCCGGGCCCCCTCTCCCGGTGTCTTCGCGGTGGCAGCGCCTCGGGACAGCAGAAGAGGCCCCATCGTGTCCCGTAGAGAGCTCAGGAGGAGGATCCCAGGCACCTGCCTTCAAACCTGGGCTCTGCCATTTCCAGCTGTGCGACTCTGAGCTCGTCCCGCCCCGCATGTCTGTTCCCTCCTGGCCAAGCTGACGGCTGCAGGGCTGGGGAGGCAGCTGATCGAGGTTGGCGGTGGCTCCTTCTCTGGCCCCTGGGCCAGCCTCGGGCCGCCCGCGAGAGCACCGAGGCTGGCGGGAAAATACTGTGGGCTGGCTGCAAGCATTGCTCTGAGGGGACGTTTTTCAGCCTTTCTCTGGTTCGCAGAGGGGTCCAGAAGTCAAGACCCCTGCATAAATCCCTGCACCCCGGGTCTTGGCACACTGCCCACTTGGCGCAGAGCATCTCTCCCGGGCTCCCCTTGCAGACCCGCATCGTGCAGCCAGACCCCGGGCTCGTTTGCAAAATAGCCTTAATAGTGTCCCTTCCCTGCCCCCCATGCTGCCCTCCTTCTCAGACTCCTTTGCCACTGCCTCCCTTTGCTACCCAACCCCCTTGGAGCATCGGTGTTACCCGGGGTCCTGCCTCATTCCCTGCCCGCCTCGTGCCACCTCTCTCCCCGGACGGGCTCCTCTGCTTCCATTGCTTCAGCCCGACCTCAGTGCAGGGGTTCCAGCCGCCCTGCCATCTCTGCCACGTGGCTTCCAGGTGGCCTTGGGCATCGGCATCCCGCAGCTCGGAGAGCACACGAGGGACGAGGACGGGTTTCTGGGTTTTTATGGGACATACATCACTCCCTCCCACTTTGTGTCGGCCAGAACCCCGCCTGCCTTAGTCTGTTTGGACTGCTGTGACGAAATACCATAGGCTGGGTGGCTTCTAAACCACAGACCTTTATTCTCACAGATCTGGAACCCGGCAAGGCCAAGATCAAGTGCTCACAGGGCGGGAGGCGCCGGGAGCCCTCTGGGGTCTTTCTCTAAGGCCACTAACCCCTTTCACCAGGGCTCCACCCACATGATCCAATCGCCCTAGCTCCTAACCCCCCAAACGCCCTAGCTCCTGATCCCATCACATCAGGGGTTAGGACCTCAACATATGACTCTTGGGAGAGGGGGACACAAACATTCAGCCCACGGCCGATGGCCACATCTAATTACGAGGAGGCTGAGGGACACGGTCGCAGCAGAGGGCTTAGGTTGGCTGGGAGGCTAGCGAGTCCCCGCCTCAGGCTCCCATCTGGTCCCTGATGAGCCGCTGTCCTCTCCTCCTTCCTGGAGCACACTTGTCGCTCCCCAGTGACACAGCCGAGTCCCCTGCCCCCACCATCTCCTGGGACCTGCGCAGGGGGCCAGGACCTCCAGGAGGGGCTGGAGAGTCTCCCTCTGGGTCCCACGTGGGTCCTTGGGGTCTGGAAACCCATGAACTAAAAGGACAAGTTATCGGCATCCCGTGCGCCCCCCAAGTCCCCAACACACACAGTCTCGGACCATAGGGCTCAGAGTAGCCACCGCACGCCAACCCGAGGGGAAGAATGGAGGATGTGCGCAGGCGCTGGGAGGGGGTTGCGCAGGGAAACCCCAAGACGGAAACTCTCTCCCTGGGACCCCACGCTCCACCTTCCAGAGCTTCTCGCCATTTTGCTCGAGGGGCCCATGTGTAGGGGTGTGCGGGCACGGGCCCTCCTGGGGAGCTGCTCATCGTTCGAAGCCTCCAACCCCAGCTAGTCAAAGTTGGGAGGCCAACTTCGGCCAACTTGGCCAAAGTTTGGGTCGTTATAAGGCCCAAAGAGTTAAAGGCTTGTCTTTGGTTCAGGTTTCTGGCTTATGGGACAATGCAGTTCCCTCAGAACCTGAGAAGGCTCCTCGTCCAGTCGCTTCCTGTCAGCACCGGGTGCCGGGGACCACATGCAAAATCCATTTCGAGACACAGTTCTCCAGACTGATTTTTTTTTTCTTTTTGCTCCCTGGCCCCGGGCTCTTGTCTCTCAATGTACTAATGGCGATCCTGAGACTTGGGCCCAGGAGGGAGGACACCTCTTCACTCTGACCTTGCACGAGGCTGAGGGTTAATGGGCTTTCACCGCTCATATGATTTCCTTCTGGTTGGCACCTAAAAGCGGTCAACTTTCCCAACCAAGGCCCCACATTACTGGAATCGTTCTATTTCATTTTAGTCTTGCTTGCAAACCAGCCAGTTCGGGCCTGGGTTCGTCTCAGCCTCCTGATACCTTGCTAAATGCTGCCTGTAACACCCCAGGCGCTCTCTCTGTGACCCTCTGTGTCACAGCCTCTTCCCTGGGAACGACAGGCACAGAGGACAGAGGTCCTGCTCGTCTTGGGCCACCGCCTAGGAGGTGCTCCTCCCTTCCAGACCCCGGCTCCAAACCAATACGATACATTTTAGATTTCCGTCATGGTAACACCCGGCTCCTAGTACCAATTTCTTTTCTTTTTTAAAAGATTTTATTTATTTATTTGACACAGAGAGAGATCACAAGTAGGCAGAGAGGCGGGCAGAGGGGGAGGGGAAGCAGGCTCCCCGCTGAGCAGAGAGCCCAACGCGGGGCTCGATCCCCGGACCCTGAGATCATGACCTGAGATGAAGGCAGAGGCTTTAACCCACTGAGCCACCCAGGCACCCTTCCTAGTACCAATTTCTATCTTCGTTAAAGTAATTTCTATAAGAGAAAAATCCCCAAATTTCATTTGCTAAACACACTCTTTTTTTTTTTTTTTAACCCGGGTAAAAGGCAGAATGGGGCCGGGGCCCTCTGTTCCTTCCATGACTCAGACAAATTGAGCCTGGGCCGTTCTCAGTACATGGCTTCGAAGGGAGACCTGAACCTCAGGCTCCAGGCCCAGAGACAAGAGCAGACAGAGCTGGGGGAGCCTGAATTTGGGGCCGAACCAGATGGGCATTCACATACGGTTTAGGGCTGTTTTCATACCACAGGGGCAGAGCTGACGGGCGGGGCAGACTGTACGGCTCACAGAGCCTAAAGCACTCACTCGCCCAGCCCTTTGCAGGAGAAACGTCTGCCAACCCCTGCAGCGGGGGGACTGGCGCTCTGAGGGGCCAGGGCCCAGGCCTGGAAGTGCCATTATGATTTCACTCTTGTTCCATTGGTCAGAACTCAGCCACGTGCCCCCCTCCCCCGGCCAGGGAGGCTGGCAAGTGTGTTCTCAGCGTGCCCCCGGAAGGCCGAGGAACGAGGCAGAGTCCCCGCCAGGGACACCGTCCAGGCCGTGTGGCTCCTGACTACAGATTCGTATTTCCAGCCAGGAGCCCAACGGCTCACGGTCCGTGTCCTCCAACAGACCTTGATCCTTCTCCCTCCAACTCTGTTTCTCCAGCTGTGGTTCAGAGTTCATTCACCGAAGGGCCCAAACCAGAAAACTCAGGATTGCCTGCGACCTTCCCATTCCCTCAGCCCCAGAGCCATGCTCTCCATGGGCATTTGAACTTACGTGTCCCCCACCGGCCCCCCTCTTCTCTGTACCCTGCTGTGGCACCTGGGTCAGCCTCCCCACTGGCGGCAAGGACCCCAGCCTCCCCCAAAGCTGGCACGCAGTGCTCTGAGTTGGCGTCTTCAAAATCTGGTGTGCCTAAACTACTCCCCTGTATGAACTCCGTGCTGTCCCCAAAGGACACAGGGAGTCACCTGGGACCACCCACCTATGCAACGGCAGAACTGAGGTGGGAACTTTGGTTTACGACCCTTCAAAGCCTCATTGCTCCACTCCCCCACTCTTTGCAGGATAAACCTCCGGGAAGCACAAAGAAAATTCTTTGCATAGCAGAAACTCTCAAACCAGTACAAGGGGAGCGGCCCCCTTTGCGTGCTCCGGGAAGAGTTTTACCTGCTTCAAGCAGTTCTGCTCCGCGCTCCGCGGGGACCTGGCCGGGGACCTCGTCCGGGTTCGATCCCCTTGCCTCTCATCGCACCTGTTCTGTCTGTCGGAGATTCCTAGTTCCCACGGCCTGATCCCCAGGACGTGCTCCCAGAGGGAAGCTGTCCCAAGAGAGGCTTCCTCCAGGGCAAAGCCCTTCCCAAAGACCCCTGAGGGTCACCGCAGGCCCACTCCTTCCTCTGGCCCTGCTCATGACCCTTTGAAGGACAAAGAAGAAACCGAACTGGGCCAGGGTCCTCCTGGAGAGTCTGGGTCTGGTCCTCAGCGCTGCCTGGACGACCATTTCGTCTAATTGTCGCGCTCTGCCATTCTCCAAGAATCCCCTGTGACACCCGTCCTTCTCTACAGTGATCTTGCCTTAAACATAAGTGTGCTTCTTCATCACCTGTCTTCCCACTAGAAAGCAAGGTACCAAACCAGGATGAGAACGTTGTCTCTTTTTTCCTCGGCTTCCCCAGCATCCCGGAAAGTGTCTGGTTTCTCCTCGGCGCTCAAAAGATTTTTGCCGATGGGAGCCTGGGGGACTCAGTCGTTAAGCGTCTGCCTTGAGCTCAGGTCGGGATCCCAGGGTCCTGGGATCGAGTCCCGTATCCAGCTCCCTGCTCACTGGAGGGCCTGCTTCTCCCTCTCCCTCTGCCACTCCCCTGTGCTTGTGTTCCCTCTCTCTCAAATAGATAAAATCTTTAAAATAAATAAATAGATAGATAGATAAATAAGTTTGCTGATGAGTGAGTGGATGGATGGCTGGATGGATGACTAATGACACTCTGATGGCCTCTTGCTGCCCCCCATGGAAGGTGGGGGTTCCCCCAAGCCTTCCCATGCACCCCTCCTTTCACTCTGCATTTCCAAAGACCCTCTGCTCCCAGGGAGTTTTCATATCCAAGACTGAGCCCCTCTCCCGGCTCCCGCCCAAGTAACAGTGACCCCATTTACGCATCCGTTTAGCAAAATGTCGGTCCTCCTTTACTCTTGCCTCCCTTTCCTCCAGCGCCATCCCGTCGGCTCTGTCCCCCAGGTATATCCCGACTCTGGCCTCCTCTCGTGACGCCCGTCACCACCACCAACTCCCCCCCGACAACTGCAGCAACCTCCCACGGGGCTCCCTGCTTCCCTGACAGAGTGGCCTCCGGGAAGAGTCCTTTAGATGGCCTCACCACCCTGCTGGCCACCCTCTGCCAACTCCCTTCACACCTGGAAGGCGTGTGCTCACCAGACCCACAAAGCCCCGCGTAGCTGATCCTAGTTTTCTCCATAATCTTCCTTCCTTCTCTCGGCTTCATACGCTCTGCTCCAGCTGCCCGGGCTTCTCGCTGCCCCACGAAAGCGCCAAGTGCATCACGCACATGCTGCCCCCGTGCCTTTGCACCTGCTATTGCCCTGGCTTGGAACCTTCTTCCGCACACATCCCTGGAGCTTACCCTCTCACTTCGTGAAGGCCCAGCCCAAACATCTCATGCGGAAGCACTTGTCCGGCCGCTCTGCCTACAACAGGGCCCACCCCTGCTTCCTGGTTCTGCAGAGCACCTCCTGGACTTTGTTTCTCCATTACTAGAGCATAAGCTCCCTGAACGCAGGAGCTTTGTATGCTGCTGTGCCCCCAGCTGCAAATGCGCCATAGACCGTGGTTAGGTGAGAACAGGAGAGATCCTTGAAGTCCTCATGCACCAGAGGGAGGAGTGCGGTTCGGAGTCCAGGTCAAGAGCCCAAGAGCCCGCACCCCCACCGGGGGCCATCCGTGCTCCCAGCACCCGCTCCCCCGGTCCGGATTCAGGCCAGCCATGTGGCATTTTGGCCGGCAGGATGCCAGCAGACAAGACAGGGGCAGGGAGCCCCCACGTTTCCTTCTGCTCGTGCCCCCGGCTGAGCGGGCCAAGCCTGTGGGATATGAGAGACCCGTGAGCATGTGGGATAGAACATTCTGGGCCGAAGGAACAGCCAGTGCAAAGGTCCCCAAGGCAGGAGCTTGCCCCGTGTGTATGAGAGAACAAAGGGCCAGCGTGGCTGCAGCCCGGTGAAGGAGGGGACAGCGGCAGAGAGGTCACAGGGCCAGACCCTGGAGGGCTTTGTAGACTCTCGGAAGATGCAGGCTATTCCTCTGAGCACACTGAGAAGCCGAGGCCGTGTGATCTGACTCAGGGATCTGACCGGATTGCTTTAGTGCTGCTGGGAGGCAGGTTCAAGGTGATGCAGAGTGCGGGGCGGGGCGAGGGGGCCGGGGACGTCGCGCAGAGATCAGGGTGGCCACCATGGAGGTGGGGAGAAGAGGCCGGCCTCCAGCTGAGCTTAGAGGATTTGCAGTCGGACTGAAGGTGGGTGTGAGTCCATGAGATGCGGCAGGAGTTCTGAGCAGAAGACAGTCGGAGACCCTGCCTGAACAGCCTTGTGGTCCCACCCAGAGGTTCTCTGCTGGCCTTTTTCCCTTCTGCAAACACCTTCAACTGTCCCCTGCCTCAGGACCTGGGCACTTTGCATCTTTCCCCTTGGTCTTTGCTTGTCTAAATCCCATCATGGGGTCACGGCTTCAAAGCACTTCACAGAGGCCTTCCTGGGAGCTCCATTCACGCCTTTTTATAGATTGTCTATCCTGTTAATCTTCCTCCTTTCATCCTGCTCTTTCCCTTTCCGGCGCTCGTTGTAACAACATACCTAAGCCCGTGCTTACTGGTTTGATGCCGGTCTCCACCGGACCACAGGGAGCAGGGCCCCTTCCTAGCCAAGCACCAGAGACAGGCTGCCTGGATTCAAGTCTCTGTTCTTCCCATTTTTAACCTGTGTGAATTTGGAAAAGCTACTGAACCATCTAGCCTCAGTTTCCTCCTTGAAAACATGGCGGCAACTTTAAGGGCAAGAACCCAATGAGATCATCGACATAAAGCACTGAGCTCGGTGCCCAGGCCTTTGTTCAATAGACATTAGTTATTCTGCTAGCCATGGAAAGGAGCCTAGCGTAATAATTATCTAGAAGCACATAGTCTGTTTACATGATTGAACTATATTTGGCAAGCTTTCTGAACAGCATAAACAAGCAGCACTCCAGGTACCAGACGGCCTAGATGAGGCAGGTTTGAAACTGCCTCTTGGCAAATGCACATTTGGGGAAATAAGAGAGATGTATGGCATTTGTTGTTTTTGGTTGCTTAGCATCCAAATACCCATGGGGGGGTGGGGCACGAAACCCTACAGGGGCGGGAGGCAAGGTTCCCCTACGGAAGCCCAGTGGGGCCAGACTCCATCTCCCAGATCACTGCTGAGAGAGCATGGGGCACTCAACCTGGGCTCATCCCACCCAGGACTTTGTCACTGACTGAGGGTCACAGAGAAGCTGGGACCGTTGAGATGTCACTCCTCTGGGCACCAAGGGGTCGGGAGTGACTGTCACTCTCATTAGTCCTTCCCCGTGCTTCTGCCTCCCGGCCTTCTGCATTCCTGCCCAAATGATGAGCCTGGCCCTCCAGCCTACCCTCTGATTCTATGGGCCACTCATCATCCTTCCAGAAAATTCCTTTCAGGCCATCATTCACTTGAACTGTTTTCTATTGTTGCAAGCAGGAACTCTGCCTTGTCCACCCTCCCCAAAAGGGCCGAGCACCAACCCTCAGAAAACCTCCACTGTCCCCCTTGACTCCACCCTACACATTACCAGGAGCCCAAGACTCCCCAGGAGTGCTCCAGGCCGTGAGTCAGTCTGTGCAGTACTCAGAGTACCCAGAACGCAGGGGAAGGGGTGTGGCGGGCTGATATTTGGAAATATCCATCAGACTTCTTTCCCAGTACATCAACCCACCCTGGCCCGCTGCAGACGGCGGCAAGGATGTCTCCAGGGCGGGGCTGCTCTGGGAGCCGTGGAGAGAAGCACAAGCAGCTAGGTCTGGAACCTTGAGCTTCAAAGCGGAGGTCCTGGCCTCAGGAACAATAGCAACCCTGCAAGAGCATTCTCTCCCCACCCCCACTCCATCCCATCCTCTAGGCCGAGTGGGGGACACGCAGAACTCAGGCAGGAGGGGGGCCCGCTGCTGGCGTGAGGGCGTGGAGGTGTCACCCTCTTTGAACGCCCGGCATGTATTTACAAGTAAAGCAGACGTGGTAGCGTGGCTTGCCTGGGCAGAGAGGGCCCGAGGCGGCCCCCTCCCCCGTTTCCCACAGAAGTGGCTGAGAGAGGGTTCTGGAAAGCACCGGCCTTCTTGGTGAATGCTGGCAGGTGTGGGCACCAACAGGGCTGTCCAGCATGGACAGACCCCAGCTCATACAGGCCAATGGGGCCAAAGCCCACCGTGATAAAGGCCCGTGGAGTGACCAAGATTAGAAGCCCTCTCCTACTGACAGCACGAGTTGGGACCCTGGGCAGAAAGGGAAACTTGAGGAAATCCAGAATTCTGTGAGAAAATGTTGCCACAGCACGCAACACGAAACACTGAGGTGGGAGTTAAAGTCAGTTACAGAGGGGCACCCGGGGGGCTGTCGGTTAAACCACCCACTCTGGGCACTCTTGGTTTTGGCTCAGGTCGTGATCTCAGGGTCCTGGGATGGAGCCTGGCGTGGGGTTCTGCCCTCATGGGGGGGGGTCTGCTGGAGATTCTCTCTTCCTCTACCCCTCGCCATGCTCGGGCATGCTCCTCTCTTTCTTTCAGATAAATAAATAAATAAAATCTCAAAAAGAAAAATAAAGTCAGTTACGGGAAATAAAAGTATCCACCCATCTGACTGCAAAGTCTCCCCCGCCCCAACCCAAGAGAACAAAGGGAGGGCCCGTGGCCTGTTTAAGGAGAGCTGTGGAGACATTCGACGGACTTTGAAGCCTTAATATAAAGACCTCGCTTTTATTAAGCCCTTACTGTATGCCAGGCACCATGCTAAGCACTGTCCATGTTACTTCTGGACGAGGTGGGAAATCATTCCCATTCCACAGGTGAGAAAACCGTTGGCACACAGGTATCAAATGAAAGAGCCAGGATGCAGCGGGCTGATCTCCCACAGGACGGTTTTCACCGTGGCAGCTGCAAAAGTGGGCTCCAGGGTAACCTGGAAAACTGCTCTGGGGCTTTAAACCCGAAGGTGTTGCTGGGAGATGGGAGGCCTGGGAGGGACGAGGTAAATTGAAGCACAGGTTCTTGGAAGGAACTCCTGCAGGAGCGGAGCGGCCCCTGGTGGATATGACGAGAACAGCAGCTCGGTGGCTCTGACCGCGCCCAGGGCCGGGAGCGGGGAGTAAGGGGGGAGGCTTGGGGGAGCCTTGGAGGAGGCGACGAGACAGGCCACATGTTGGGTGCTCTGGGGGTCTGGACATAGTGGCTACTCCAGGGGGAGCCTGTCTGGGGAGGGGCATTCTCTGAGGACAGATGGGAGGAAGGAAAGCCACCTTCACTGAGACACTGACCATAGGCTTAGATACACAAGCACAATGGAACCAAAAGAAAACCAAGGTCATGACCTGAAGATTGAAGTTGAATTCAACTCAGAAAGAATTACACGGGACAAAGCAGATCTCTTTATAATGCTGAGGGGGGACAAGACCCCAGAGGACACACTGGGTACCAAATAACTTAAAAACGTATGTCCATCAAGCTAGGGAAAGCCAACCTGTAGGATGGGAGAAAATATTTGCAAATCATATACCTGATAAGGGACTTGTATTCATTATGTGTACAAAAATCTTGCAACTCAACAATGAAAGGACAATCCAATTTAAAAATGGGCGAAGAATTCGGATGGCCATTTCTCCAAAGAAGATATACAATGGCCAAGAATGCGAAACGATGCTCAAAGTCACTAGTCATTAGGGAAGAGCAAAACCACAAAGAGGACCACCACTTCACACCCACGGGGATGGCTCAGATTGAAAAGAGAAGCATGCACAGGTCTGAGCGAGGATGTGGATAAATTGGATCCCTTTCACATTGTTAGTAGCCTTGTAGGAGGTAGGAGGACGCGGCCACTGGGAGAACAGCCTGGCAGGTCCTCAAAATGTTAAACATAGACTGATCTTATGACCGGGCAATTCCACAACTGTATATCCACTCAAGAGAGATTTTTTTTTTTTAATTCTTTTTCTGAGAGAGAGTGCGCGCACAGATGGAAGAGAGGGACAGGGAGAGAGAGAATCCCAAGCAGGCTTCCCGCCCAGCGCGGGGCTGTCTCATGACCCTGAGATCACGACCCGCGCCCAAATCAAGAGTCGGTGCTCAACCGACTGAGGCAGCCAGACGCCCACGTTTGTTCTTTTTTTAATTAAAAAAAAAAAGTTGTGGGGGGTCGCCTCTGTGGTGCTTAGGGTTTTCTCTCTCCCTGACCAGCTGCCCCTCCTCCCAGCCCCGTTTGCGCAGGCATGCAGGCACTCTCTAAATAAATAAATAAATGATAAATAACTAAATAAAACCTTTTTTAAAAGATCAAAATAACACAAAATAAACATGTCCACACAAAAACCTGCACAAGAATGTTCACAGCAGCATTATTCATAACAGCAGGAGCCTAGCAGGCATTGGTGGTGTGCCGGTGAGCACGGCTACCTTCCATAATAGCCCAAAAGGGGAAACAACCCAAACGTCCATCGACGGATGAACAAAATGGGTCACCTCCACCCAATGCGAAATTATTCAGGCAACAAGAAGGAATGAAGTGCTGATACATTCTAGAATATGGATGAACTCTGAAAATACTATGCCAAGTGAAAGAGACCAGATGCAAAAGGTCACTTATCATGTGACTCCACTTAAAAGAAACGTCCAGAATAAGTACAACCATAGAGATAGAAAGTAGCTTAGTGGTTGCCAGGGCCTGGGAGAGCGAGGAGGGACTGCTGATGGGTCCTGGGTCTCTTTTTGTAGGATGGAAAGATTCCAAAATAAGACTGCGGTGATGGCCGTACAACCTTGGGAATATACAAAAAAAAAAAAAAAAAAAAGCCTGAATTGTACACTTTTAAGTGGGTAAATTTTACAGTGCATGAATTATATTTTAATAAAGCTGTTACTTAAAAACATATGCGAAGAAAAACTGTAGAAAATGCGTGGGAAAAAATGACAAATAGAGACACTTCTCAGCCCTTAACAGATCAGATATTTGAAAAACAAAGGAAAGAATCATACTTCTCAGAAGTTATCTGTTGCAAACAATGAATACCTTTACAAGGACCACTCATCCACTCTTTTTCTTTTAAGTTTATTTATTTATGTCTTAGTAATCTCCACAACCAACGTGGGGCTCGAACTCACAACTCCTAGATCAAGAATCGCCCATTCTGGGGCGCCTGGGTTGCTCAGTTGGTTGAGCTTCTGCCTTCGGCTCAGGTCATGATCTCAGAGTCCTGAGATCGAGCCCCACATCGGGCTCTCTGCTCGGCAGGGAGCCTGCTTCCTCCTCTCTCTCTGCCTGCCTCTCTGCCTACTTGTGATCTCTCTCTCTGTATCAAATAAATAAATAAAATCTTTAAAAAAAAAAAAAGAATCGCCCATTCTTCTGATGGAGCCGGCCAGGCACCCCTCATCCAGTGCTTTATTCAAAAACTTTATATTGAGGGGTGCCTGAGTGGCTCAGTAGGTTAAGCTGCTGCCTTCGGCTCAGGTCATGATCCCAGGGTCCTGGGATCAAGCCCCATGTGGGGCTCTCCGCTCAGGAGGGAGCCTGCTTCTCCCTCTCCCTATGCCTATGTGTAATCGCTTATTCTCTCTCTTTGTCAAATAAATAAAATCTTTGAAAAAAATTTATACTGAGCATCGATCATGTACCAGGTACCATTCAAAGCCCCAGGGATACAGCTGTGGGGGGCAGTGAGGGGGTGGGGGGGGTCACTGCTCTGGCGTCACTTACGTACTAGAGGTAACGTAGTATTTATAAACATTTACAAAAATCGACCGGGCCTGCAAAGGAAATCTCAGTCAATTCCAGAAGAAATAGTGCAGACATACCCATTGTTTATCACCACAATTGAACACATGAGGAATAAATAATCAGAGTAGAAATAAAATCTTCCAACTGCTTAGAAACGTTAATGCTCTCTCGTAAACAACCTATGTTCAAAGAGAACATTAAGACCCCATTGCAGAGCACTTGAAAAATTAGTTTATATATAAAACATGCACATGCGGATCTGCGGGATAACAGTTTTTCCAAGGACACAGCCAATGTAGAGCCAAAGGGGGCTCCCGGTGATCACTGCTGTTGTTTAACATTTTCCTGGAAGGAACGATCAATATGATTCTACGAGAGAACGAAATCAGAAGGACCATTGCTCACGAACAGCATCAGACTGGCAAAGACTGGAAAGCTGAATTCCCACTGCTGCCGGGCACGGAGTGAAGCGAGCTCAGGTTCTGGAAAGGGCACAGTTTCCTGCCTGCATGCCCTGGCTTCAGTTCAGCAATCCCACTTCTGAAAAGCTCCCTGCAGAAACACACAGGTTCAGGCGGGCCTCTCGCAAGGGACTGAAAACAACTGAGCACTGCCAACAAATCAGCTAAAAAAATTCCACAGCCCCACTCTGGAATACTCTGAGACACGGCCAAGAAAAGATTAGGTCTATAAACCTGTTCTCTGGCGGAGGCAATTTTGCCCCCAGGGGGGACATCTCATAACACCTGGAAGCCTTTTTCATTATCAGATAGTGGAAGGTGTGGTACCCGCGTCTGGTGGGTGGAAATCAGGGACGCTCTCTCTGGGGAGCACAGGACTGCCCCCCACAAGGACTGACCCAACCCTGAATATCCATAGCGCCAAAGTTGAGACAGCCTTGTATAAAGTAGCAGGGAGAAATACCTACAAGAAATTGTTTCCATTTTTTTTAAAGTTCAGAACCACACTTCTCCCGTGATCCCATAGTTTTTCTAAGTATATTTATGCAGGTATGCGCATAGAAAAAAAATTGGAAAATTCATCCCAAACTGCTCATCCATTCATAATTCTGTCATTCATTCAACAAACATTGGGCACTGGTGGCGGGGGGGGGGGGGGGTGGATCCGTCCCAGGCACTGGTCTGTCCTATGGCCTGGGCACGTATCAGGGAATAAGGCAGGGGAAATGTCTTCGTACGAACCCCAGGGTTCCTGGGAGGTGCCCGGGAAGACTGAATTTTCTACTTTCCAGGATTTTGAGGTTTTGACTTTTTTTTTTTTTTTAAACCAGGAGCGTTCTATTACTTTGTCAATTAAAAACAACAAATACCGTAGCCACCAGCACACACACAGATGCAGAGGGGAGGACAGGAGTCAGGCGGGGCGAGTCCCACAACTCAGAACAGCGGGTGGGCTGGGCAGGTGCCGAGGCGCCACCCCCAGCTTTTCCGGCTGCTCAGCTGAACCTCCTGGGGGGAGGGAGACACCCACGACCCAAGAGAAATGCAGCGGGGGCCACGCCATGGCGAGAAGCCCGGAGAAGGCCTGGAGTTCTCTTCTGAAGTTGTCTTGTGATGGCACTATCCTTAAGTTGTCCCTACAAGTACAACAGATGGAATCATGATTAACATCCACGGTGTAAATGAAGAAACTGAGGCTCAGGGAGAAGTCAATCGTCTATGTGCCCCCCCCACCCCGCCCTGGACCAAGTAACAACGACTTCTCCTCCCACCGCCTCCGCGGCCCTCCCTTCCCAGTGCCCACACCCTTTTTAGAGAGCCAAAGTGAATTTTTAGCTGGGTTTCCAATCCTACTAGCCAGCACGGATCTTTCCTTGATTTGACAGATGCTCATGAGGGCCTACTAAGGGCCAAGTACTACGTCGAGGGGCCATCGTCTTAGCTCCCAGGAACAGGCGTGTCCCGGATCGCGCAGCCTAGGGACACCTGCCTGGGCCCTGGATTGGTAAGCACAGAACGCGGGCGTGCTTTCAGCCTCCCGCTCCTGTGCAGCCTCGGCTCTGCTCAGGTCCAGGCCTGGCACAGCACCCCTGGGTCTTCTGCGGGTCCCGGGAGCCCCCCACTGTCTTCTCCATGGCACATAGGTGGGGGGGGAGAAGCTCCATGAGGCGGCCTTCTGGACTGCCGACCTCCATACCTTCCTCAGCCATTAAAAAGCTTTCTTCTTGTTTGTCAAAGTAATGTACACAAATAATAATAATAGAAACAGCTTGCAAAGGAGGATCCCTAACCTCAGGAAACCAGAAGTTTTTACAGTAGGCCCGCTGACCTCTGCGCCTGAAGGCGTCATTACCTTTATCATACCGGGCAGTAAAGAAATCCGCCCTCTGCTCTGGAGAGAGGTACCGTGCCTACCTTCCAAGACCCTTCACTACACAAATATCCTTGAGAAAGTCCAAAGACAGCCGCGACTCTGCTCTACGCACAGCACGCAGACCCGTGACGTCTCTCCCAACAGTGAGAAAGGCCTAGAAAACGATAAAGCCCAGGCAATAGAAGGATGCAGGTGTGGCCGCGTATCAAGTGCCCACACTCGGGGCCACTCTCCACCTGCCCTAATCAACCCCGGGCTGGGGAGCAGAAAATTGGGCCGGCCCTCCCTCCACCCTGGAGCCCAGTGAAATACTAGCCGGTCTTAAACCTGCTTAACCATGGTTCCCATACTGTAAAGGCTCTTGTCTACGTTTCCCCCTCACTGACCCTCCCCTTCGTCTTGGGAACTCTCAGGGACCCCGTCCTTCCGGTGTTAGTGCTCTCCTGATCTCTTGGCCACACCTCGATAATCATAAAACCTGTGCTCCCACAGTCTCTCTCTCGCGCTGTCCGGTTGGCAGAAATTGCAAAGCTGGAGAGAGAGCACCCTGTCTGGGAGGCCTTGGGGGAAGCAAGTGCTCGTGCAGGTGGCTGGGGGGATGCGCAAGGGTTAAGCACTAGTGGAGGAAAATGTGGCCGTGTCTAACAAAACTACATATGCATTTACTTTTTGATCCACCAATCCTACTCCTAGGAGTCTATCCAGAATATATACCTTGACCAACAAAACATACCTAGGCAGATGACTAATTACAGTGTTGGTAGTAATTACAAAACAATGGAAGTTTGCTAAATACCTGTATCTAGGGAATTTGTGGAACAGACTACAGAATACCCACCCAGAGAGGGGAATCTCTATGAACTGATTTATAAAATGATTTCCAGGGGCGCCGGGCCAGATCAGTTGGAAGAGCATGTGACTCTTGGTCTCGGGGTCGTGAATTCGAGCCCCATGTTGGGTGTAGAGATTACTTGAGAATGAAATTTTTAAAAATAAACAGATGGGGGCACCTGGGTGGTTTAGTAGGTTAAGCGTCTGCCTTCAGCTCAGGGTCCTGGGACCGGGTTCCCTGTTCAGCAGGGAGCCTTCTTCTCCCTCTCCTTCCCCTTGTGCTCTCTCTCTCTCAATAAATAAAATCTCAAAGAATAAAAATAAACAGATAAATAAAATAACTTCCAGATGGATTGTTTAGTGAATCAAAAGCAAAGTAAAATAAATAAATAAATAAAAACAAATAAAATAAATTTTAAAATTTTTTAAAAAGCAAACTAGAGGGGTGCCTGGGTGGCTCAGTTGTTAAGCGTCTGCCTTCGGCTCAGGTCCTGATCCCAGGGTCCTGGGATTGAGACCCGAATAGGCCTCCCTGCTCAGCAGGAAGCCTGCTTCTCCCTCTCCCACTCCCCCTGTTGTGTTCCCTCTCCTGCTGTCACTCTCTGTCAAATAAATAAATAAAACCTTTCAATAAAAAAACAAAATAAAAAAGCTACCCCCGCCACACACAAAAAGGCTAATACATAAATAAATGGGCCCACTGGGTGCCCAGGATAATGAATGAGAAAGACTCCCAACCAGGCCTGGGTGGCTGCCTCCCCACCAAGCATGTTGCCTTCTTCCCAGTTAACGGGCCCTGATTTTGAGCACCATTACACTGTTTAAACTAGATCATGTAATACTTTGCTTGAAAGAAGTTAAGACATAAATTGAAAGCGCGGGGGGAGTGGCGGGGGGGCGGGGCGCCTGGTGGGCCCCGTCAGTAGAGGCTGCGACTCTCAGTCTCAGGGCTGTAGATTTGAGCTCCAAGTTGGACGCAGAGATAACTTAAAAAGTTAAAATCTTTAAAAGTAAATTATTTAAAGTAAATTAGAAGGGGAAAAAAAGAGAGAGAGAGAGACCCCCCAAAGAGAAGAAAACATGAGTATCATTGAGGGGCTCCATGAATGAATGAATTCGTGAGTGCGGAAGGAGTGAATGAATGGACAGAGCAGTGAGTGAGTGGAAATGGACGGAGCTCTCTGTCCTGCGGCACCTCTACGCCCCACCCATTCGGGTGAGGCCGGGCAGGTTGACTCTTTCCATGGCTGACCACACCCTGGGGGCCCTCCCCGGCTGGCCAAAGTGCATTTTCCTCCCCGCTCTCAGGAGCTGAGGCCAGGCAGGTCCCTATCGCTTCCTCCTCCACGGCAGCCCCAACTTCCTCCATTCCTGGCAGAAAGGGCACCAGGGAGGCAGCGTCAGGCTGGCAGCTGGGGGAGGCCCAGAGCCAGCCCCAGGCCTGTCGCAGCCCAGGGACCCGTCGGTGAGCATTTCCCTTCGTTGGCTCCCTTCTGTTTCCCCATCTTCCCTTAAGCAGTTTGGCCAAATCAGTGGTTCTCAACTTAGGCCACGCATTCGAATCAGCTGGGGACCTTTTAAAAATTCCAAGGCCCAGACAGCACCCCAAACCAACTATGTGGGACCCAGGCACCCAGGGTTTTTAGGGTTTCCCGGGTGGTTCCAATGCACTAAAGTTTGAGAACCTGTGAGCTGGGACCTCCTGGGCCCCCTCCAGCTTTCTGATGCTCTGTCCTCTTGCCCTGTCCTCTGTCACATTTCTGTCTGAAATGTGAGAGTCATCCCGGGACCTGAGGTTCCTATAGCAGCACCCCTTTCCTGAGCTTTGAGCCTGACGCACTCTTCATCAAACCTGCTCCAGCCCCCACCCCCGCTGTCTCCATTTTTATGTTTGAAATCAAGGGATCTGGGATCATGGCCAAGGCAGAGTCTCCCCGCTATGGGCTGGGGTCTTCCTGCTTTCTTGGCACTCGTAGCTGCTGAGGAAGGGACTGGGAGAAAAGGGAGAGAGAACTGGGGAGGACGGAGAGCCTATCTGATCCAAGAACCTAAGTGTTCGGCTTTTCCTATGCCTGATGTAGAAGCTGCTAACTTTTTCCAAGGCAACGTCTAGCTGGGTGCCGGTGGCTGAGCTTCCTGGGGGCGCATTGCCTTGGACGAGCAGTATTAGCCGCCGGGGTCACCTGCTGGACACAGCCTGAGAAGGGAGGAAGGAGCCTCGAACTTCCCTTGCATCATTCCCGGCACACCCCGCGACAGCCCCAGGAGTCTCACTTTGCCCACCTATATGATAGGCACCCCCCATCTCACCGGGCCACTGACTGCACACAGGTGCACGGAGCTTTCGGAGGTGTTTCCTGTGTGGTCGGGAGCTTTGAGTCCATGCGAGAGGGGGTACTGGTCTGACGAACAGAGCTGACCCATGGCCGAACCCCAACAGGACAGGAGGGAGAAGCCGGCAGGTGAGTCCGGAAGACCTGTTTCCCACGTGGTCCTCAAGGATTGGGGAGGACGGTCCAGGGGGGAGGCTGCCGGGGCAGGCGGGGCCCACGAAGTCAGGAGCAGCGCGAGGAGTAGACTGAGTGCCCTCGAGGGGGAAGCAAGGGTCAGCGCCCGTGATAACAGGAGCGGCCAGCCAGTCCCAGCGCTCACTTCTTTGCTTCTTACAACTTTGCGAGACAGAGATTATTAATCCCATTTTCCAGATCAGAAAGCTGAAGCTCGGAGAGGTTAAGTAACTTGTCTAACGAGTCCCTGCTACTGTGGCAGAGGAAGACTTCAGACCCAAGTCGGCCTGACTTCAAAGGGCGCGCTTTCTGACCTCTCCAGACCCGGTCCGCACCCAGGGCTCTTAACCCGGCAGCTTCATCCAAGAAGAAAATGCTCTTCCCCGTGCCAGGCCGGGCTGGGGGAGGGTCCCGTGCTCTGTCTGTGTGGGGTGAGTGGTGGAGGGGTGGGGAAGGCATCATTCCAGGTCGGGTACCGGGGTCTCTGGGGGGCCTCCGGGAAGAGGGGCTCGCTCCGCAGCCCAGAGCACAGGGAGAAGAGGGGACTGCAGATCCCGCCGCCTTGGGAGGGGCTGGGCGGTGTGGAGAGGGTACTCGTTGAGCCTGGAGCAAGGCTGGCTTCTTGGGCCTGTGATCCCAGCAGCTGTGCAGAACCCCACATTCCGAAAAGGTCCCACACTTGGGATTATACGCTCTATGGTTGCTGGCTTGACATTTTAAATAACTAACTTTTTAAAAAGATTTTATTTGAGGGCGCCTGGTGGCTCAGTGGGTTGAAGCCTCTGCCTTCGGCTCAGGTCATGATCTCAGGGTCCTGGGATTGAGCCCCACATCGGGCTCTCTGCTCAGCAGGGAGCCTGCTTCCCCCTCTCTCTCTGTCTGCCTCTCTGCCTATTTGTGATCTCTCTCTCTGTGTCAAATAAATAAATAAAAATCTTTAAAAAAAAAAAAGATTTTACTTATTTGAGAGAGAGAGAGGACACATGAGCAGGAGGGAGAAGCAGACTCCCCACTGAGCGGGGCTCGATCCCGGGACCCTGGGATCATAACGTAAGCCGAAGGCCGACGCTTCACCAACTGAGGCACCGAGGCGCCCCCATTTTAAATAATTTTATTTTGGAGTCTGTTTTGTGAGTGAAGTCAGCCGGGACGATGGAGCACGTGCTGGGGGGACCCTTGACCCACGCGTGTGCGTGGCCCCACTCCCTGCCGACCGCCCCCCTTCCCACCAGAGTTCCACTATCCCCTTCCACCCTGGCAGGGACTCAAGAAAGAGTTGGAGTTGAGGCAGGCAAGGTAGGGCATGTTCCGAAGGCGACAGGCAGGGAAGAGGCAGGAAGCTCTCCCTGCCCCCATCCAAGTACAGACGGGCGCAGGTGGGAGGCTGTGATTCCTGGGGGGTCGCCCATCTGCCGTGGGCTAGGGGTGCATCTTGGGGGAAGCCGTTTACTCATGGGGCTCAAGCAAGTTACTTCATCTTTCAGCCTCTATTTTCTTGTCTGAAAATGGGAATGTCAACACCCCATGGTTTTTTTTTTTTTTTGAGGACAGTGAGGTTTCTTTTTTTTTTCCCCAAAATGCAAATCTGATTATGACAGTCTTGGGCTGAGATCTAAAGGCTTGGTGTTGTTCTAGAATAAAAACCAAAACCTTTCACCTGGACCAGTACTTTCCAATAAAAACATGACATAAACCACATATTTAAAAATGTCCTCAGGATGCCTGGGTGGCTTAGTCAGGTGGGTGCCTGCCTTCGGCTCAGGTTGTGATCCCAGGGTCCCGGGATCGCATCCCGCATCGGGCTCTCTGCTCAGCAGGGAGCCTGCTCCTCCCTCTGCCTCCCGCTCTCCCTGCTTGTGCTCTCTCTCTCTGAAAAATAAAATCTTTAAAAAATAAATAAGGAATAAAAGTATCCTTAGCCGCATTTTAAAAAGTAGACAGGTGAAAATATTTTAATATATTTACTCCTCTCAATATATCCAAATTACCATTTCAGCATACAACCAATATTTATTTATTTATTTATTTATTAAGATTTTATTTATTTATTTGACAGAGAGAAAGAGATTACAAGTAGGTAGAGAGGCAGGCAGAGAGAGAGGAGGAAGCAGGCTCCCTGCCAAGCAGAGAGCCCGACGCGGGGCCCGATCCCAGGACCCCGAGATCATGACCCAAGCTGAATCAGAGGCTTTAACCCACTGAGCCACCCAGGCGCCCCTACAACCAATATTTAAAAAATAAATTTTTTTTACACTTTTTTCCCTGTCTTTGTAGTTGTATTTTAAGTATTTTTATGAAATGAGCGTGTCTCACTTCGCCACTGGACGGCAGGGGCTGCCCGACCCACCTCATGCCGCCCCTCCGAGCTCCCGGCCCGGCAGCCCTGTTGGGTTGCCCTTCCTTCCTCGGAAGCTCCGCTCCATCCACACGCAGGTTCCTTGGCTGTTTCCAGCCATGGGAAGCTCATCTTCCTCTTCTCCCTCTGGATCGGGTTAAGCCTGCTCGGCCTTCAGAATTTGCCCCCTGTTGTGCCCCCCGTGTTTGCCCCTCGCCGGCCCCACCACTGTAACCCCACGTTTACTTGAGGTCCCCGATCAGGATCTCTCTCTCTCTAGCTTGCCGGCTCTCCGACAGAGCCCCACTCGGGGCTTTTGTGGTGGCGGCTGGAATCGCGTCCCCAGGGCTTAACAGTTCTCTAATTTCAGAAGAAAAATCTCATTTCTTTCAGACCCTGGTGCAGCGCAGGGTCTCAGGAAGCAGGGCCCCGCCTGTGAGACTGGGAAAGGCCCAGCCCCCACACAGCACCCTAAGGCTCACTCTCCTCTCCCTTCCCTCTGGTGGAGAAAATGCCTTATAAAGGGACTCTGCTCGAGAATTGGGGACACGAAGCCCTCAGTGCCCAAAATATTTAAGTAGAAACTTGAGATAAGCACACAGATTATAAATATTTCTTCCCCAGATTACATACCACTTAAAAATAGCATCCCGGTTCCTTTCCATGATTTGGGCCGTGATGAAGGAAAATGACTCTTCAAGTCTGAACATAATTACTGCCCTTTTCGTGACTTGGCTTTTTCCCCTTGAGGAGGCGGCAGAACTGGGGAGCAGGAAGTAGAGAGGGGGCATCATTGTCCCTGTTCAACTGGCAGATCTGGAAGAGAGACAGATGCTGAGGTGCTGCTGTTTCTTGCTTTTTCTTTAAGATTTGAGAGCGAGAGAGGGAGAGAGAGGGAGAGAGAGAGGGAGAGAGAGGGAGAGAGAGAGGGAGAGAGAGGGAGAGAGAGAGGGAGAGAGAGGGAGAGAGAGAGGGAGAGAGAGGGAGAGAGAGGGAGAGAGCGTGCTTGAGCAGCATGAGTGGGGGGAGGGGCAAAGGGAGGGAGAAGCAGGTTTCCCGCTGAGCAGGGAGCCCAATGCGGGGCTCGATCCCAGGACCCCAGGATCTGAGCCAAAGGCAGACGCTTAACCAACCGAGCCACCCATGCGGCCCCGCGCTTTCTTTTTCTAATTCTTTCCCAGGTGAATATAAACAGGGCTCCAATCCGCAGCTGCCAGCTGACCCAGGGGATGCCAAACCTGAGGACACCGGTGTAGGTGAGGACTCGGCCCCGAGGCCCAGTGGCCAAGCCAGACTCACGGCTCAGGTTCTTCCCCCTTCAGTCGATACCCCTCCTTCTCAGGATGGGAATCCAGGGACTCGCTGGACACCGCGGTCGCCACCCGCTAAGATGACACAGTTATCCTGGTTCTCAGGGCCTGTCACCTTGAAGTCCCGGGGCCGGGGGCGGGCAGTGGGAATCACACAGAATCATCGGCCCGGCTACACGACAGCTTCTCAAGGACACAGAGCCCCGGGTCTCAACAGTTCCCTGAAGCTTTTCAAATGAGTTCCAACACCTACCAGGTACTGCTGGAGGGTGATATATTTAAATATTTTCTCAATCCTAGTCCGGCTTCAAACTGCAAGCTTTTGGGTAAGTATAATGGGGTGTACATCCCAGAGCATGTGAGCACCCCAAGAAAAGCCTCCGATAATCTGAAGTTCCTCTACCTCAATAAAAACTGCACGTCTACCTATTACGCAGTCCTTGAGGTGACCTGTGCCGGGGGAATGGGTGACGGTAACTGAAAGGCTTTACGCAGGGTATTCTCTCCCTTTTACAAATGAACTGGCAGGTAACCTAGAGCTGGTGCTTAAAGTCAGAATTCAGAGTCCCAGAGAAAATGACTTCATCGAAGTTGAACTCAACAGGGGAGAGCTGAGTTATCAGAATCTCCTGAAAGTCAGTTGCTGTGAACTGGGGATTGAACCAGAGCACGTGAAGACGATCAGAAAGCTACCCAACACGCTGCTCAGAAAGGTAGGGTTTGCAAAGGGTCTAAAGGCCGACGGGGTTCTAAGTGGGCAAAATGAATGTTCTGTGAAGCTAATCACCTAGCTTTCGCATTTCTAAAGTGAAAACCAACTTAAGCCACTGGGAAATTCGAGCTGCAGGGCAGCCATGATAGCTGGGTAATTTTACTGACTTGCACACCTGAATTCATAAACCCTTTAAAACGGTCTGAATTACATCTAAGGCCCAAGTGGAACACTCAGTTCAATGCGCACGGCCCCTTCCACCTCCACAAACCGGGCTGGTTAACAGGCGGCATGGCCCCCACACCCCGGGAAGGAAAAGGCTAACTCACTTTTGCTTGTCACAGTTCAGCCTTTGTAAACTCGAGAAACAGAATCGTTTTGCATTTTTATATATTTTCCAGATGCAAAATACAGTTCTCTAATTTCAGAAGAAAAATCTCATTTCTTTGGGTATTATTATTATTTTAAAAGCTTTCAAAACGTCTCTAACGATTCTCATTGGTGTCATGGCTAATCCATTCTAACGGCATGGCAGGATGATCATATTTTCTGGATTTTTTAAATGCCCTTTTCTGGATTTGAAATAATGTATATACAATTATGGATGCGTGATAATTTCTTAATAAATGAGAGCTATAGGGGTGCCTGAGTGGATCAGTGGGTTAAAGCCTCTGCCTTTGGCTCAGGTCATGATCTCAGGGTCCTGGGATCGAGCCCCGCATTGGGTTCTCTGCTCAGTGGGGAGCCTGCTCCCCCGACTCTCTGCCTGCCTCTTCGCCTACTTGTGATCCCTCTCTCTGTCAAATAAATAAAAAAAATCTTAAAAAAATAAAAATAAATGAGAGCTATAATTATTACCAACAACAAAAAAAAAGCCCTTTCTTCTTCAGTATTATCAGTGTGGGACTACAGTCAGTCCCCTTAAGAACCTACAAGAGACCAAAAAAGAAAAAAAAAAAAACTTCTCAACTGCTACTGTACCATGACAGAGAAACTAATACAGAAATACCCTGAGTTTAGGCAAGAACCAAAGATACTGGCCACTAAGATTTTTTCATCTTAATAATTTCACATGCTATCTATAAACCACCCTAAAATTTCTTTTACATATTAAGGACAAAGACATTCTTAGACTGCGGGACTTTGAGGAAATAGAACTCATCTTGATGAGGAACGGAAGCTCTGAATTGGTAGAATACACACCATCCCTCACCGAGAAGGCCTGCTACAACAGCAATGCCGCCAAACTGACCTATTAGAAAATCCCAGAAATGAAACCCCGGCATCGTTTTGTAAATAACCAAGTCGGAATGCATGTACCGGTCCGCTAACTTCATGTGTGTACTTTGGAAAGTTGTTCCCTCGTCTCAAACTTCTCTGGGCAGGGAGAAATCTCGAAGCGCTTTGACAAATAGAACTATTTTTAAAAATTGTAAAGGGGCGCCTGGGTGGCTCCGTCAGTTAAGTGTCTGACTTCAGCTCAGGTCATGATCTCCGTGTCCTGGGACTGAGCCCCGAGTGGGCTCCCTGCTCGGCGTGGTGTCTGCTTAAGATTCTCTTCTCCCTCTGCCCCTCCCCCTACGCTCTAAAATAAAATCCTAAAAAAAAAAAAAAAAAATGAAAAATGTCACATCATTTCCTATTTACACTTTTAAACTTGCCTATAAAATGGCATGACTTAATGTGACTTGTTACCTTTGAGGCCACTTTCCACCACTACTTGCCCAACAGCCAAAGCACCCTTACCAACAACTAGCTCCGAGCTGGGCTCTGCTCACCCTATCTGGACCCTTTCTGGGTCAACTCACCCCTGCTCTTAGTGCTGGGACCTTGGAAGCACTCCGGCAGCTTGACCCCATTTACCCACCTGACCCCGCACACTGTCCCTTCGCTTTACAGCCATCACTCCCGGACTCCCAATCCACGGAGCTGAGCTCTCACACACCGGAGCTCCTTCTGGCCAAGCGCTGTCCTGTCCGCCCCCACCCGCCACCCCCGCCCCGACACCTCCCCGCCTCCCGCCCCCGGCACCCAGCGGTGCCGCCACGCCTCTGCAAACCGGCAGCACCTCAGCTTTGATGGAGGGTGGGGGCGCCCGAACCCGCTCACACACACCTCGCCCGGCTGTCCGAAGAGCAAGGTTTTAAATAGCATGAGTACAGACGTACGTACCATTCCACTCGAAAACGTGAAGGGTGCCTGGGTGGCTCCGTCCGTTGAACATCTGACTCTTGGTTTCGGCTCAAGTCATCTGAGGGTCAAGAGGGAGGCCTGCGTCTGCTTGTCCTTTTCCTCCTGCTCCCTGCCACCCCCCCACCCCCGCCAAAGGCCTCTGGCACGCGCTCTCAAATATATAAATAAAATCTTTAAATTAAGAAAAGACGTGATGAGCTCAAGAGACTTGAACCTGCCATTTGCTTGGTAGCCATGACCTCTTCGGACGGAAGCACTTCTGCTCGAGATGTAAGCCCCGCATCCACGGCGCAGGTCTCTAAGACACAGGACGGCCCCTGCTGCAAGCCAATTCCACTCGGTACCCTTCCAGGACCACAGGACTGTGAAGGACCACAGGGGGTCCAATCTCCAAGGGCCAATTCCCTAAGGTATTCTAAATTTTGTTTTGAATAAGGAAAACTTGGGGCAAGAGCTGAGGACTGGCTGTTGATGACCCCCAAATCACCCTTTGAGGGGAAGTAGGGGTTTAGGCGGTATTTTTAGGTGAACATGGTAGAATAAATTTGAAAAAATGTTGAAACTTTACACTGTGACAGTAAGAGAACCTACAGTATTGCCTCATGATTAATTACACTAATTCAAGGAGGGCAGTCATTTATCACCAGGTTGTTGAGCAAATTCAGTTACCTGTTCAAATAAACAGTTTGCACGAAAAAATCATAAAAACTTATTTCCTATAACATGACTAGTCTTAAGGCTGAAGATTAAGAGCAAAAATCGAAGCTTCAAGAGTAATTTTCATTGTAATTTATACTTCATACAGACACTGTGG
Organism: Nasua narica; assembly: GCA_028533885.1. NCBI lineage: Eukaryota > Metazoa > Chordata > Mammalia > Carnivora > Procyonidae > Nasua > Nasua narica. Next base: position 22,113,354 of record CM052804.1, on the reverse strand, counting down.
AAACTAATTTCTGAGGAAGGTACAATTCTACTGACTTAGGCTAACTTAATGTCATTTAAAGATTTTTAAGTGGTTGAAATGAATCAGGTATTAGGATGCTTATCCCGAAAGGTTCCAAAACACATATAGGTTAAAACAAAAAGGTGGAATGATCTAGCACTTAGTCGTTCACAATCTAACATTCAGCTACAATGACGGGACTGGTACCGTAGCAGCAGCGCCCCTGCCACCCCTCAGAGCAGAAGTCCTTCCCACACACCTCACGGGCCCGAAAGGCTCCACCAGAAGGTGGTACCCCCACTGTGCTCGCTCATCTATCCGAGGTTATCTGAGCAGCACCTGGCACACCAGCACTCAGGGCTGCAAGGAAGGAAGACAGGGGTAAGGCCCTAAGCTCCCACTGGGGGCCACACTTGGGGATAAGAGGTCAACGAAGGACACAGGTCAATTTTGTGCACTTGCAGGTACATTTCCACTTTCAATCACTTCCCTTTTAAAGAGTGAATATCTAATGCTTCCTGGTGCCCCTGATAAAGAGCAAAACAAGGCCAAAATGCAACAGTCCCCCTGATTGGACGATCTAATTTGAACAGGGCTAAGATGTGCTGACCACTGGCCGGGAGTACCGCTCTTCTCACCCAGCAACTCCCTTTCTGCAACGGTGCGAATTTGCAAAAAAAACGTACAGCAGAACAGAAGCAGCAGCTCCCCCGCTGACACCCAAATCCCAAATGAAAAGTATGTAAAGATAAAAATAAGTGATCACAAAGAAAATAGGCACTTAGGGCCCTGCTTCTAGCTTTTAAAGAACTACAATTAAGGCCCCAAATTTGGCACTCAAGAAACTATACCTTTCACTGTAAGTGGGTAAATTTCACTAAATATGGTGTCCTTTATATCTATGAGTCACTACCTACACCAAGATCTTTTCCCATTTTTTAAATTGAAATTTTATTAAGAAATATCATACATACAAAAGCACATAAACATACAGTTTAAAAAAGAAACCGCCCACCCAGCTTTAGCAACAAAGCATCGTCAGCAGTTCCTCTGAAGGCTGTTCCTTGCCCTCCACGGTCTCCTCTCCCTCCGTCCCTCCGATGCAAGAGATAACACTGAATTTCATGTTAAATCGCTTCCTTGCTTTTCTTTCAATTACCACAGATTTAACAGCTTGATTTTGACCTTCAAAGAAATGGAACCATAGTGGATGCATTCTGCAACTTGCTCTTCCGACCACCAAGATTCATCCATGTTCACACGTGTAGCTGCAGCTCAGTCTGACTTCCGTGCAATCCCACTGTAGGAACGGGCCACGGACTGCTCAAGGGCAGGCGGGGTCTTTCCAGTTTGTTTGTGTTTTCCTTTTCTTCCTATTACAAACAATGCTGTTATGACATTTTCACACCCACATCCCGACACACATGTGTAAGAGCTTCTCTGGGCACGTCTCTAGGAGTGGGACAGCCACAGAGACGTCAGGGCGCGGCCACTTATGCCGAACTACTTCCCAAAGCTGTTGTTCCTAAACATTCTTAAATCTGCTGACAACTGAGCTGCGTGGGAAGGCTGAGGAGAAGAAACAGATCAACTAGGACTCTCAAACTGCATTTTCAAAGTAGGAAATTTAAAAATCTGATACAACAATGAAAAACACATTGACTTCTCTGCTTTGGTTTACTTGAAATGTATTTTTAAAAACTGCATGTTAAAACTTAAAAGAGCGGTCTCCTCTCAAAGTTAAATCTCAAATGTTTCTAAATATACGGAGTGAAAACAGCAAGATTCAAAACATAGGGTGTACTTCATATATAAAAAAAGGTCTATACATGTATGCTCATATCCCCCACTACCCACCTCCCTCCAGAAAGAGGAACTGTTAACAGTAGCTCCTGGAGAGGAAGAACAGAGGCACAGGAAAAAGGAGAGAGAGAGATCACTTAACACTTCTACTGTTGTTTTTTGAACCATGTACAAGCATTACAATTGTAACATAAAATTCTTTAAAAGTAGTCACCTGGGGTTCTTTCATAAACAACTAAAAATCAGTCTGAACTCACACTTGAAAATCGGCCGTGAACAAAGTCCCATCCCACAGAAAATATATACAATAAATTCTCAAGTGTTTTCCTTTTGTTTCATGCACTTTAGAGTAATGTTTAAAAATATCCACACAGCCCATCTAAAAAGCATTTTTAAAAGCACGGAGTGGAGGCGAGCTCAAAAAACTCCGCCCCTAAATTGTTCCGTTGTAACATCTCTAGAGATGGCTAACAATCTGTATGTAGTCCAAGTTCTCTCAGACCTTGGAAATAGGGTGGTTTGTCCTCTGTGACACTAACTATATATATATATAGAAGAAACCAGACAGACTGCCTGCAGGTGTAATGTATAAGGGGAGGAGATAAATACCTAAGCTGAAATACGACTAGTTTATTATAACCTCAAGAAGGCAAGAAATGGATTTTAATCCAAACTGAAAAATACAGCTGACCTTTGAACATGAATTTGAACTGCATGGGTCCACTTACACAGGGATTTTCTACAGCCGAGCACGATAAATGTATTCTCTCTTCCTTATCATTTTCTTAACACTTTTTTTCTAGCTTACTTTATTGTAAGCATGCATTATGTAATACATATACAAAATACAATATCACTATGTTATAGGTAAGGCTTCTGGTCAACAGTAGGCTATTAGTTTCGGGAAAGTCAAGTACACGTGGATTTGACTGAACGGGGGTGGGGGAGGTGGCACCCCTAACCTCCCTCATTGTTCCAGGGTCAATTGTAAATATACTGAGATCTATCTGAAGGAAAGATGTCTTAAAACGGGAGGCGATGCTACGGTCTTCCTGCACTGCAGGGCGGAGGATGCCGGAGCAGCAGACGCATCACTTGGTCTCCTTGAGACACACAACGGAAAGTGAGCTACCGGACCGGTACTACAGCTGAGAACGCCGGCCAATTAAGTTTATCCATTTTCATTAACGAACTTGTTTAATTTCTTAACTTTTAAAAATACATGCTGAAATATTTACAGACTAAACAGTATGTCTGAGACTTGCTTAAACATGATAGGAGGCAGGGGATACATACACACATGCACATCCACATAGTAAGACTGGCCATTGAGTCTTACTAGTGGTGAGTTTCAATAGAGGCTAATTATACTGTTCTACTTTTAGGTATGTCTTAAGTTTTCCAAAATAAAAAGTTAAAAAACCTTGATTGCTCTGATCCCATTCCACTCTCACCAAGTAATCTTCTGAGTAGTAAAATCTGGCGCCCCTTAAAGGCTGTTCACAGAGAAAATACTAACCATCTACAGCGGGTTTGGCCCTCAAGGCAGAAATGTGTATTTCTCACAGTAAATTCAATTAGCACATAGCCTCTATATTGGGTTCTTATGAATTTGGTAAGAATCATTTCCTCTTGAGCCCGAATGAATTCTGGGTGTTGAGGGCAACCCAACCTGATCTCCAGCTAAAACCAGACCTTAGTCATGGCCACTCTAAGAGCCAGGCCTCTCCCTCAAATCCTACAGAACTTCAATCATGGAACACATCTAAGTGTCCACAGAGTCATGAAGATGCCATCTTCTCATGAACTCATTTACTTTACCTTGCTGAAATAAGTTAGCTACTGGTTCTAGATGAGGCAGGCCAAATCTGGCGTTTTAATTCCTTAATAATTTAGTGCCTTAATACTTTAGCAAATTGTTTATTTTCTGTTCTTCTTGATACTGAGTAACAGAATACGGTAAACGAGCACTTTAAGTCCTTCACTCTTACAACCATAATCTTGTCAAACCACACAAAGCCATGCTTGATTGTTTTACATTTCATCTTAATCCTGACAGAGCCAGAATAGCCCATTCACCTCCTGCTGCCATCTCGAGGATCAGCTAGTAAGCTAGGAGGGCTGTGTTCCTAACATGATCTCACATGGAGCACCTCTGAGGTGGCAGTTTCCTTACTTTTCAAAGCTTGGTGGAGGGTACTTCGGTAAATTCTGGGACACTTCGCCATGCCCACTAGAATGAACACAGCGGCACAGGAGGGAGGCACTGGACCAAGAGGCAGAGGCCCAGGTTCCACGGGCTAGCTTTCTATCAACATGGAGCCATGTGACCTTGCATGCGTCATTTAACCCAATCACTCGGTTCCGCTACCTACCTACAAACGGACAGCAAGATCTGAAAACTATCAACCACAAAGAATTGCTATGATACATGTAGCTGGAAATAATACTTTTACACAGTCGCCAAAACTGGATATACATAGAAACATGCTGCCAAATTAGCTGTATGTGGGGGGGGGGAAAAAATCACCTGCTTAAGGATCAGTTTTAAAAATAAATCCTTATGTGTATTACACACCCCACACAAAGAAATGAATACATTTGCAATCTGACAAGACCAGGTTAAAAGAAATCTTGATACAGGATTTAAAACAAAGACCAAAAGCTAATTAAATAAAAGCTCCTGAATGCTATTCTACATCATTATTTCATAGCTAGAGGAGGAGAGTGTTCATCAGAAGGATATTTTGAATTTTCTACTACTAAAGGAATCTCAGGGATGTAAAAATATATTCTAGTTCACTGTACATCTTTGCTATTAAAAGCAGAATTCAAATTTATTCATAACCACCCAAAATTGAAGCACCATTATTTAAAACATTTAAACTGCGAAAATTCTATAAAAATTAAGTCTTAAACAGAACAATCAGATAAAACTGTACACCAACACCTCTAGTAACAGTGCACCTCATATTTAAAACAAGGGACTAGTTCAGAGTCAATAGCTTTATTAGAAAAAGATTAATACTAAAACTTGTCAATGACAGAGACAATCAAATTTGTAACAGAAAGTCAGAGATACTTTATTTTCACTTCTAAATCCAAAGGCTAGGCATAGCGGAGTTGTAAAAATGGAATCCCACTTAGTCTGATTCACACAAATACTAACGTTTAATCCTGTTTTCAAAGTCCAAGAATGAAAACTTGCAATTAAACACTGAGCAAGCCACATGTTTAGGTAATATTTCTTAAAAAGTCTTAAAGAAAAAAAATATGATACAGGACCTAAGTTTTCAGTGGCATATATATATACTATCAACACATGTTCTGAAATCTGGTATGGTCACATCAGTCCTGAATTAATTTTTAATAAAAAAACAAAACAAAACAAAACAAAACAAAAAACAACTAACTGAGCTTTATACTTTTAATATGCCACTATAGTTTTCTTTCACCTCATTTTAATGTCGATCTTCACTTTATGCCGTTTTCAGTTTTCTTCCAAAAATCTTCGAACAGTAGTCCTACAATGCAAAATTGGGGGGAAAATGATAATTAGACAACATGTAAAAGGCAAATTTTTATGACTAAGTGTTGGCCCAGTCACTAACTGCTAATTAATATATGTATATGGAATGTTTGTATTCTTTTTAATTCTCAAGGCATCGGTGTGGACTTAAAGCCTTGTGCCTGTGTATGCTTGCTACATGCGGGTGGCTCACACACGGAGCGCTGTCCTGCTGTCCTAGAGGAAGAAAGCCATTGACAAACGAACTACTTGGTACTGATTTTATCCCAAGCCACTAGCCCAAAGAAT
>CM052804.1:22092734-22105234 GCA_028533885.1 Nasua narica | reverse complement strand
CTCCTTGTCTGTCCGTCGCCTTATGAGAACTGTGCCGGTACAGTGCGCTCTAACTGACCTTGTGGGAAAGTCCTCCCTTTGTGCCTTATGGGCTTCTCCGGTGCACAGGTAGCTTCAATGAAGAAGAGTCGTCTTGTTGCCCCGTAGAGGACTAGTAGTCAGTCCAATAATCTTATCTTCTGCCCTATGTAGATATGGTAGATCTTAATAGTCCTAAGGACATCCACAAAGTGTGGTGGATTTCAGGGCTATGGATTAAAAAAGGAAACTCTCTTGGGGCGCCTGGGTGGCTCAGTTGTTAAACATCTGCCTTTGGCTCGAGTCATGATCCCGGGGTCCTGGGATCGAGCCCTGCGTCGGGCTCCCTGCTCAGCGGGAAGCCTGCTTCTCTCTCTCCCACTCCCTCTGCTTGTGTTCCTGCTCTCGCTGTCTCTGTCAAATAAATAAAAATCTTAACCAAAAAAAAAAAAAGGAAACTCTCTTGACAAAGAGAGAAACCGAAGTCGGTTGGTGTTAAGAACTACAGGTCTTTCCACTGTGGAGTTCAAGTGTTTCCATCGCAGCACGTGGAGTAGTGACCTCCACTGACTCATGCCACTATCAAATGCTGTTCCTGCTCGGAATTCAAGCCTTCAGTTATCTATATACCTAGGAGTGCCTGAATGGCTACATGGAATTTTCGAAAGCCAATAAATCATATCACTTTTAAAAGAGATCCCCAAACTTAAGACAAATCTGTAACACATCCCCATCTTTCAAGGTGGACCTGATGCAGAGCTTTCTCCGAAACAAATCTTCCCTCCTTCCTCCATACCTCACCAGGAAAATCCTGTTTGTCCATAATCCAAACATAATGCAGCTTACTTATTTAAGCAAAAGCTTTATTAAATTCTACGATACCATTATCACAATTGGGATTTTTTTAATAGCTAAGCAATTCAGGACATCTTTTTGCTCTACCCAGAAATAACACAAACATGTCATGTTTTTAGTCAGGCCACTGCTCACTGTTGATCCCAGAGAGTTATGAAGGCTAGCTCGCTTTTGTCCCCAAGAACCAATCCAACTATTTTAGGTGATGCGAAGTATGACACAGCAAATAGCTTTAATTCTCAAAGAGAAGTGATTAATTTGATCTCTGACATCCATTATCTGACACTTGAAATTGGACTCATCTCCCAAAAGATACACGACATAAAGTCTTCCAAAAAGTTTGAGTGAAACTTTAAAACTCATGTAAAATCAAGATACAATACTTTGTACCCACTACCTGTTGAATCACAGAAGTAATTTCTGAACTTAAAGCTTGTGACAGTAAATTTTAAAAATTGTCCTTATTTCCTACTATTTATATTTTTAAAAAGAGGGTTTTTTTTTTTTTAAGATTTTACTTATTTATTTGACAGAGAGATAGTGAGAGAGGAAACACAAGCAGGGGGAGTGGGAGAGAGAGAAGCTGGCTCCCTGCTGAGCAGAGAGTCTGATGCAGGGCTTGATCCTAGGAGTCCGGAATCATGACCCGAGCCGAAGGCAAACACCCAACAACTAAGCCACCCAGGAGCCCATTTCCTACTTTTTAACATTTGCTCCATGTTGTAGGAAAAAGCCCAATGTATGTAAATATTTTTTAGAAGAAAAGGTACACCTATTTGAGGAAAAATGAAATCCTAAGACTATAAAACAATATGTCCACTGTTTGCGCTGCTAGTTCTCTAACTCAGTCTAATAAAAACCTGTGTCTGGCCCCTCAAAGACCCACAAAAAACAAATACCACAGAATAGTTCCATAAAAGAAAAAAAAATGAGTGTCACATAAAAGTCCAGTTTAATAAACTCAAACAGCACAGCACACATGTCGGGTGATCCAACATGGACACAGTCAGGCACAACATGATGGATGGAATAAGCAGAGCCAAGAAAATCTGAAATAGGCCCTTGCTCTCATTCCTAAAACCCATGCAAAGCAGAACGGCCCAGTCAATATAAAATGAAAGATGCTCAAAGAATCTAAAGAAAATACAGAAAGGAGACCCTGATGGTTTAAAAGAATTATCTTTCAGTAAAGATTGAGCTAAAAGATGAGAATACCCATGTGAAAACACACCAAAGACAAAATGAGAAAGTCCATTAATAGTGCAGTGAATAGTGCATTCTAGCCACTGAAAATACCACCAAAAACCAAAGGGAAAAGCACAAAGGAAAATACATGTTGTTTCAATAGAAAACATGGTTAAGACACAGGTAAGGTACTCAACTTCCACAAACTTAGAGGTTAATTACGCAGGTAAATGAGGGCTGCACATGAGGACCAATGCAACACGACACACTTCACTCTGCAAGACATACTATGGAACACGCAGCAGATTTTAAAAAAAAAAAAAAAGTGTTGCCAATAAACAAGCTAATAAATTCCAAAGCCTAATAACCCTGAAAGGTAATGCAATACTTGGAAGAATCAAGATGATAAACTTTTAGGTGAGCAACTGAAGGATATGGTTTTAACAGGTTCTAAGAAAACACCAGGTCAACTGTCATTCTCATACATCAGAGCAGGAAAGGGGAAAATACTGCCCATCTCCTACTAAATAGTGTTCGAGGTAAGTAAAAAAGAACAGAGTTTGAAATGGAACTCTGCCTATGTCCAAAGAAATGTGAGTGGGGAGAAGAGTATGAAAATGTCTCCTATTAATGAATTAAATTCTCACATAAACTAACCTTTCTCCTTGGATTTTCTATCTTGTTCTCTGTCCCGACTTTTGCTCCTGTGCTTATAGGACTTTCGATCCCGGCTTTTTGATCTTCTTCGATCCCGACTACGAGATCTATGCTTTCTTTCTGATCTATCGTGGCTTCTGCTTCTTCGTCGATCTCTACTTCTTCACAATTGAAAACAAAAGGAAAGCAACTTTAGCTGACATTACAATGAGAAAAAACCTTGCAAAAATTATACACTGTTCAATAACTAACAAAATTAAACAAAACTTACCCTTAAAAGAAAAATGAGTAGAACCCACTACTAATACATATCTACAGTAGAAATCTTAAGAAGTGGAAATTATTGGGGCACTTGGGTGGCTCAGTGGGTTAAACGCTCTACCTTGGGCTCAGGTCATGATCTCAGGGTCCTGGGATCGAGACCTACATCGGGCTCTCTGCTCAGCAGGGAGCCTGCTTCCCCCACTCTCTCTGCCTATTTGTGATCTCTCTCTCTCTCTCTGTCAAATAAATAAAATCTTAAAAAAAATTGGAAATTATTGAAAATCTAACTTCAGTTTTTCAAACAGTGCTAAGATAATCACCATCATGCCTTTTTTTGGAGAGAGGATGAGTGAGCACACACAGAGTGGAGGAGTGGGGATCTTCTGCAGGCTCCACATCCAGCACAGAACGCAGTGCAGGGTTTGATCTCATGACCCTGAGCTCATGATCTGAACTGATATCAATATTCGGATGCTTAACCAACTGACCCATTCAAGGTGCCCCTATCGTCACGCTCTGTAAGACTCTTCAATCCCAACTCTAAAACTGTAAAACAGATTTCATTTTTCGTATTTTTAAAGAATTAGTTATGAAGCACTTTAATTCTTATGTTCTGCATGATATCATCCAAAGCAAAGTAGGTAATTTTACCAAAATAACTTATAATTTAAATGTCTTCTTAGAATCAGCGAGAAGAGATGCACTTAAAGAGACCATATGGTAACATGCACTTCCCAGGAAAAGTGCATCAAAACTCCTTGGACTGGTGGTAAATAGATAAGAAGTTGCCTTGAAGGTGGCCTGGCTCACGGATTCCTCTCATAATCCATCCCAGGGCCTGACAACACTTAAAAAGTTCCCAAGGACCAAGGAAAGAACACTAGCAACTGCTACCGCATACTGCACACTCGCTACGTGCGAGGCACCGTCTCACGTGCTCCGTGTACCTGCTTCGCCTTCTTTCTCTACTTCGTGATCTTTTGTGGTCCCGAGACCTGCTGCATCTTCGGTCTGAGGTTCGGCTTGAATGCCGACTTCGTGAACGACTTCTCTTTCTTCTTTCTCTGTCTCTAGCCCTTTCTTTCTCTCTTTCTTCCTCTTCTCTCCGTCTTTTCCTTTCTCTTTCTTCTCTTTCTCGCTCCCGTTCTTTTTCTCTTTCTTCCCGTTCTTGCTTCTCCTTTTTTAAACGCTCATCACGATCAGGTTCTTCAGTTCTTTTTCTTAACTTCTCCTAAAACAAATCAAGTTTGATTTTTATAGAACTGTACTCTTAAAGACACTATCAAACAATGGTTACCTAATACAAAGCATGTGTAGGTCAATGTATGGAACTTGATGCCCTGAAAGAAAAATGGAGAAATTCCAATACCATGTCTGCATGTAAGATACTGTTACTTGGCTAAGTCCTCAGGAATCATCTTTCTCCCAAATTCCTGGCACAAAAAAAGTGAAGAAAATAAAGCCCAAAGATAATCCGATGAACAGCAAAATTTTATAAGGATTATCATACTTTCAAATAACACAAATAAGCAAAGTATCAACAAGAAGCTTATATCTCTATGTGATCAATTTTTAGCCATATGAAAATAGAATACTAGCTGTGTTTAAAGTGCATGCTTAAAAGAAGCTTACTTTTAATTCTTCTACAGTAGCTTTAATTTTGGCATAGCCCATGTGCTGCTTTCCCATCAAATGGTCATCTACTCGGGACTGGGCATCTCCTACTATCAAAAAGGCTCCACACACTTCACAAACTTCCATTTGTTTTTCTTGGGCAGCAAAACTTTCAATTGTCTGAAATGATCAATCAGTTATTATAAGAGTATTTGAGAAAGAGAAAAGAAACAAAATCCAAAAAAGTACTCACAATCTACACTAGTTTTTGAATTCTGTGAATCTCTCCAAAGCCGTACTAAGAAGCACCTGGTCAACTTTTAGAGCAGGGAAGCAAAGGCAACAGCAACCAACTTTCTGCATCACAAAGAAGTGCTGAGACCCCATCACTCGACTGTAACCAATGAACTGGCCACACCACCTTGAAAAATGTTAACTACCGTTCAGAAAGCTAACTATTGTAGTCTGAATTCATTTCTTAAAGTTTCAACTGGCTAAAAGTGTGGCCTCCACAGTAAAAATATTTTTCAAAGGGTGCCTAGCTAGCAAAGTCAGTAGAGCATGTGACTTTTGATCTCAAGTTGTGAGTTCAAGCCTACGATGGGAATAGAGCTTACTTAAAAAAAATTTTGTTTGGGGCGCCTGGGTGGCTCAGTCATTAGGCGTCTGCCTTTGGCTCAGGTCATGATCCCAGGGTCCTGAGATCGAGCCCCGCATCGGGCTCCCTGCTTCCCCCTATCTCTCTGCCTACCTCTCTGCCTACCCATGATCTCTGTCAAATAAATAAATTAAAAAAAATTTTTTTTTGTTCAACTCTAAAATACTTAGGGAACTGAATTTACTGAGCATCATCAATACATATTCTATTCAATATCTGGGAACCAATGGCCAATTATATTCTACCATCAATATCCAAAACGTGTATATCACATTCTCTAATTAATACAAAAAAGTAGAAGAGTATACCAATTTTGAACTAAGGTAAGTATGTATAGGGTAATTCATCGTAAGTTAAGGGGCGCCTGGGTGGCTCAGTCAATCATGTCCAACTTTTGATTTCCATGATCTCAGGGTCATGGGAATGAGCCCCGAGTCAGGCTCCCCGCTCACCAGGGAATCTGCTTCTCTCTTTCCCCACTTACAAGCATGTTCTCTAAAAATAAATAAACCTGGAGCACCTAGCTGGCTCAGTGGGTTAAAGCCTCTGCCTTCGGCTCAGGTCATGATCTCAGGGTCCTGGGCTCGAGCTCCACATCAGGCTCTCTGCTCAGCAGGGAGCCTGCTTCCCTCTCTCTCTCTGCCTGCCTTTCTGCCTACGTGTGATCTCTCCCTCTCTGTCAAATAAATAAATAAAATCTTTTTTTAAAATATAAATAAATAAACCTAGAGGCACCTGGGTGACTCAGTTAAGTGTTTGGCTTTGGCTCAGGTCCTATACCCAGGACCCTGGGATAGAGCCCCATGTTGAGCTCCCTGCTCAGCAGGGAGTTTACTTCTCCCTCTCCCTCTGCTCATGTTCTCTCTTCCTCTCAAATAATAAAATATTTTTTAAAAAAGAAAAAAAAAGAAGGGAGAGGGGGACAGGAGGGGGGAAAGGGAGGGAGGAGAAAAAGAGGAGGAGAGAGGGGGAGATAGGGAGAAAAAAAGACCGACCGACCCAGGCCCCAGTGAGAACCCATGATTTAAAGCAGGGGTTGGTGTGCAGCAGCTAGAAGCTTGTGTTTGTAAATAAAGTTTTATCTCTTTGTTTATGCATCATCCAAAGCTGCTTTCATAATATAAAGGCAGAGCTTGGTCTAGGCCAGGGGACCTTATGGCCTACAAACTGTCAGTATTTACTGTGTACCCTTTAACACTCGGTTTGCAGACTCTCGATTTAGGACCTTAGAAAACTGTTTACTACAATTCTCAAATAGAAATAGGCCCTAGTAATAATTCACAGTGAACAGCCTGGATAAATCAAAAGGAGGTTGCTACTTACCGAGGTTGTGGACCTAAGCAATTCTCTCTCTTCTTTTAACTGTTCAACTAATTTCATCATCCCCTGGGCTTCTTCTACTTTTCCTTCAGATCCTAATTCTTCAATCTAAGGCAGATTTAAAAAAAAAAAAAGAAAGAAAAGGCAAAGCTGTCAAGACTCCTTTCTAACCAAACTCTCCAAGTATTCTTCTGTTCTTCCCCAAGCTTCATTAGCATTTCATGGTTGTTCTGGGTCTTTGGTTTGGTTTTGTTTATTGAAGCCTCTTTGGGTTAAAAGATTTTTGATTTTTTTACTTTTGATTTTTTTACAGCGTCAATAAAATATATCTGACATGCATTGAACTGCGTATTTTTAAGGTGCACAATCTAAGAAGTTTTGACAACCACGAAATACCCTCGTCTAGATAACACACCCATCAGCCCAAATTTCCTTCGTAGTACCTCCTCCCCGATCATGGATCTACTGTCAGTATAGATCAGTTTACATTTTCTAGGATTGTATATAAATGGAATTATGTACTTCTTATTTTAGCCTGGCTTCTTTCACTCAGCCTAATTATCTTAAGATTCATCCACAGTGTTACATGTTGTTGACTCATTTTATTACTGGGCAGTACTCTACTGTACATCACAGCATTTATCCATTCACCTACCTGACAGATGTTTGACCTGGTTCCAGTTTAGGGATTTTGCCAATTATGAACAAAGATGCTATGAACAGTGAACACTGGTAATACAACTCTGTTCTGTAAACATATGCTTTTGTTTCTCCTATGATGGATCTTTTTTAACTTTTTAAGAAACCTACAATTTTACATTCCACCAGCAGTGTAGGATAGTTCCATTTTGCCCACATCTTAACACTTGGAATGGTCTTTTCAATTTTAGCCATTCTGACAGACGTACAATAAATATCTTATTGTGGTTTTAATTTTTATTTCCCTAGTGACTAATGACTTTGAGCACCTTTACATATACATATTTGCCAACCTTTTATCTTTGTTTAAGTGTCTATTCCAAATATTTTGTTATTCATGTATACAATTCTTACCTGCTGTAGGAGTACATCAATTTTATCTGTTAGAACCTGTATTTTTTCCTCATTTTTGCCTGTTGGGCCAGCCGCCTATTGAAGAGATAATAAAATGTATTATCAGTAAGTAAAAAACAGAAATATTCAAGCTCTCAATACTATACATATTTATATTTAATAGTTAAAATGTTGAGTCCCAAGGATAGTTATTACCTTCAATTTCTGCTACTCAATTACATATTTTGTCATACTGATAGAGAAAACTCTTAAATGAGTAGCAAACTGAATATTACTAATAAAGACTGAAAAAAACGAACACCTTTGAAGTTTATGTCATTCTAAAAGAATACAAATTAGTGAACTTGACCACAAGTTTCAATACTAGGGAGGTCTCTGGAGACCCACAGAGACCAAGGACACTTTACAAAAACTACAAATTAATTTCATACTCACCCCAGAGGACTGCTGGTTTTGAGATAATGCCAAACGAGCATGGCCTCGTCTAATTCTACGTTCTACTTCTGCAAGTAAGCTCTGTAGGTATCGCAGAAAATCTCTCTCATAGCCAACCTTCATAAAACGAGAACTCTTCTCATATCTGGTTAAGAATAAAAATTAGTAAGCATTACTTTCTTTCCAAATCTTCATCGGCTGGCTCTCACATATTCTATCTTAACTAAACTTATAAACCGTTGTATTTACTCTGAAGAGTAAACCGGGTATGTAAGAAGTCAATTTCTAGGGGTGCCTGGGTGGCTCAGTGGTTAAGCGTCTGTCTTCGGCTCAGGTCATGATCCCAGAGTCCTGGGATCAAGCCCCACATCAGGCTCCCTGCTGCTTCCCCCTTTCCCACTCCCCCTGCTTGTGTTCGCTCTTTTGCTGTGTCTCTGTCAAATAAATAAATAAAATCTTAAAGTCACTTTCTAGTCTCTCATCCTGGTGAAGGGAAGACAAGTACTTAGCATTATGTCTGGTTAAGAGCATGGACTTTACAATAAGGCAAAGCTAGGTGCTTCAACACCAGCTCTATCATAATACTGGATCTGTGACTCTGGCCCCAGGACAAGTCTAATTTATAAAATCAGGACTATTAAAAAAACTAACATGATACAGAAAAAAAGCTTAGGATTCAGTAGTACTTATGCATATAATATGTACTCATATGGTGGCTAATTATATCATTTTTGAAGCTATGACTTTCTACCATTCCAACTAATGAACAGAACACCCCAACAAGACATTCATTTTATACTAATTTCAATTACTTCTTCAATCCTTGTCCCCTTTAAACCAAAGAATGACCACGCAGAGGGAAATAACAGAAAAATGTAGCTTACTGTTTTCGAAGGTTTTCATCATGAATTTTTTCACATGGACCTGAAAAAAAAAAGATGAGAAATATGAATGTATAAATTATTGGTGATGTTAACAACCTTTTCTGAATCTTGCCAAAACCAGAAGAAGTTCTTAAAAAAGAAAAAAAAAGGAAAACAAGACCCATTTTATCACAGAATAGTCTATACACACCTAAATTGAGCCTAATGAATCACAAAGTAATGTGCTCTACAAGTAAACACATGAAAACTGTTCTCCTTCACCTTCACCTCTCAGTATAATGGAGAGCAACTATTTGGTAAGAAAAGAGAAGAAAAAAGTTGTTGAAGAAAAAAGAGAGATCGCACCCACCGCCACCCAAGAAAACTGCGATGAGGGTGAAGCACTCATCTTTTACTAATCTGGGACGTCTGCAAATGAAGCCAAACAGTACAAGAATGCTCAAGTCCTACTCCTTCCTACCTCCAGAAGGCAACCAATTTCAACCATGTAATCTATGCCTTCTGGAATTTATTTCCGTATTTCTAAACTATTTTGCTTTTTTTCTTAATTTATCTTAGACATCAAAAACTTAGGCCAAAAAAATTTTAGGTTAAATAAACACTTTGTATTTTGACTATGCAAGTACTGTTACCTGCTGAGCCAAACAAAAGGGGCACTATGACGACTTAAGATATACTTCACATTTCTGTTGGAACTCTTTTCATTTGTTTAGATTTCTGTATTTCTGAACGCTTCTCAAACACCTTAAGTCAGCTACAAAAATTCTCTCAAGATTCCAAATCTATCAGATAATCACCTTCAATTTTGCCTCTGAGCTTTCTGTTCTGCTTCAATCTAGGCTACCTATTTTCTAAGCTCACTAAAAAGGGTTGTCGTCCTGAGAGGTTCCTTTTTCTGGTCTATATTGGATGCAGTTTACTGGATCTTTGGTGTTTCTCCTTGGTTTTATACCCATGCACTGGTGGAGTTTCCAGAGAAAAGAATCATGGGAGGTAAATTTTTTGAGAAAATGTCTTTTTTCACTCTCATAAATTTGGCTATATAGCTAACCTAGGAAAAATATTTTTTCACTCAGAATTCTGAGGGTGTATCTCCGAAGTCTTCAAGCTTCTGGTGTTGTTACTGGCAAATCTGAGGCCATTCTGATTCATAATCCTGTGTGTCCCTGCCCCACTCCCACCATTCTGAAACTTGAGTGGTGTGCCTTTGAATGATCTTTTTTCATCCAGTGGGCTGAGCATTTGAAGGACACACTCAATCTACGTACTACCGCCCTTCAGTATTTTTAATTTCCTCCCTTCGGCTTTCTCTAGAACTCCTAATTAGTGTTGTATTGATGTAATTTTTTCAAATTTTAATCTTTTCGGTCTGATCACCCAACATACCAGCAAATTTCCTTGCTTTTATTCTCAAACCTTTACACTGATTTTATTCCACATTTCTTCAGCCCTAATTTCCAAGAGCTCTTTTTGGTTTTCCAGAAGTTCCCTTTTTATACAGCATCCTATTCCTTATATCCGCTCTTAGTTCTCTGAGGATACTAAATTTAGTTAAGACTTTTAGTATTTTAGGGCAGCGGGCTGGCTCAGCTGATAGAACGTCCAACTCCTGATCTCAGGGCTGTGAGTTCCCCTACTGGGTATAAAGCTTACTTAAAACAATCACCACAACAAAATATATTTTCTTCTGCTTTCCCCATTATCTCTAATTCCACTAAACGCCCCCCCCCCCACTGGTTTTGGCTACTCTATTGTGTTGAAGGTTTTCTTCGTGTCTAACTGGTATTCCTTGGTTGGCAAAACACTTCCAAAATCTAACTGGAAGTTGGTGTGCACAGGCAGGGTTTGTCAACTAACGGGCTTTACCACAGGAAAATCAGGCAGCAAAATTCTTTTAGGAGATTCCCCAAGGGTCAGTACCTGTAGATCACTTCTCTGGAACTGTTCACTTTCTCTAAAGAATCCTCTTCTCTTCTGCCTGGGGAAAAACATCTGGCTGTATCCTTCTAGGAACAGGGCAGAGGAAGGGAATGGGAAAACCCCACTATTAAGAATATAGACTTAACTCTCTTCATAAGTCTCATTTTTACTTATTACTGCCCTGTGCTGTGTCTGGAATCCCAATAGCTAGATGTGTCCAGCCCTAATGTGCTTCTAAGGCTCTAGGGCAAGCATCATGCTTAAATAATTAACTTCTCTTTTATGTTTCTAGAATGATACTCATTATGTACCATCCTTGGGAGAAGAAAAGTCACTCGATTTTTTTTTTTTTTTTTTTGCATTCTGTGTTTAAGAGTCCCTCCAGGGACATGTGGCAATGTCTTTTTAGTTGCAAGATGTTTAGGGTTGTCACAGTTGAGGGGTGCTACTGGCGTCTAGTGGGAAGATGCCAGGAATACTACTAAATATTTTACAATGCACAGGACAGCCCCCCTAAAACAAAATTATCCAGCTCAAAATATCAAATCTCACAGTTGAGAGACCCTTAACTAATCTCTCATTTTCAGCCCATGACTCAACTCTGCCTTCTATGATACCTGGTGCCTCAAAATACTGAACCTGTCCAGGTTTCTACTGATCAAACACTTCCTTTTAATATCCCCTTCTGGAGGCTTTTAGGGTACAGGGTTTCTCTGCTCTGTTGAGTTTGCTGCTACTCTTCCATCCACTTGTCATCTTCCAAAAATCTGTTGATACCTCTAATTGTTATCTCTTCTTCTGTTTATACCTTTCTTGTTTTTAAAGTTTCATTTTAGTGGAGGGTTTTAGGAGGGAATGGAAACAGACATGTATGTTCACTTAAGCCGCCATGTTTAACTACGCTGGCATTTATTAATACATTCAAAATCTAAGCCAAGAAAGAAATTCTTGGTCAACAAACCTTACTTAAGAGAAAACTTTTTGGAATTTATAAAGTATCAGTTTTTATTTTAAATCACAATTTGATAAAAGCTACAAAGAAAATTCACTTACCTAGATCAGAACGAGTGTTTGTGAACAATTCCGCAGGACAAAAACCACAGAGATAATATTTACAAACCTAGTGAAGAAAAACAAAGGTACTTAACTTTAAAAAATCGTTCAGCTTTGGAAAACGGTGCCAAACTATTTTTTCATTTCTTAACCAGCTTTCAACCAAATAAGAACAATTTTATTTGTTAAACCACACTAGTTAAAATAGTGACTTTCCAACTCCGAGACTTCAGTAAAAAAATGTGCAGGACAGAGGTACTGGTATTTCCTACTATCTACTTTTAAGCACCACTCTCCCCACATAGCAACAATATGCGAAAGATAACCAGAACAAATTTTAATTTTATTAAAATAAAAACAAAAACCCTAAACTATTACCGTTCTAACTTTGTTAAAGACCAAAAACAATTTATAGGTTAGGATTTGGGAATCACTGTCTAAATTACAAATAACATTCATTTAAGGCAATCTGGATCAGTAGCTTCCCCCTCCCCCCCCCCCCCCCCGGTTTTTCAAAGATTTTATTTATTTGACAGAGAGAGAGACAGGGAGAGAGGGAATATAAGCAGGAGGAGTGGAAGAGG